>CM038678.1:235477457-236088378 GCA_021605205.1 Aegilops longissima | reverse complement strand
GTTTGTATCTGCAAGAAAAACATGAAGGGGGTGTCTAAATAATCTCATAACTGGATAACAGAGAACTCAACGAGTACATATGCCAATATGCAATGCTCATGATCACACAGGTGAAACAAAGCAATGCTCATGATTACACGACTAATTGCCATATAATATTACTGTGTAACCTCCTAGCACCAGCATTTCTATTGAAAAACTATGTTTGGAAGAAATCAATAGTCTAACTGTATGATGGCATGCAACCAACATCTCTAGATAAGGCTCACTGTAGTTAACTTGAATTAACAGCATACATCTACTAGTTGCAGCACTAAATGACGCTTTACGCTGCTAATTGGTCTACTGACATTTTATCAGAAGTTAGATATCAAGAAAATTGTATTAGCCCTCTGTAAACAAATGCAAATGTTTTAGGTCACTTACTATATTTGTTTACAGAGGGAGCACAATATTTGTACATTTCCTTTTTGAGCAAGTACAAACAGCCATCTCAAGAACAAAATTACAGAGGTTCTAGAGGAGAATGGTAACAGTGTTACAAAGTAGCAGAGCCCATAGGTCATTAGCAATGTCCTCTTTTTCTTTTCCTTAAAGAAGGGTCTAGAGATGTTAGTCTCAGCAGTTCATCTAAATAGCATACCTTTCAGGAGAACCAAAGATAGAATCTCAAGAGGTAATGATACTGCGATAGCGAATAAACTAGAAACCTGCACAGCAGATTGAAAAATATAAGCACTTGTGTTGTAGTTTTCTTACTAAAAAGCTTAAATATTTCATCTAGTTCAATGTAACTTATTGAACTGAATCTGCTTGTCACGTTAATTGCATTGTATGGCCCCAAATTTTCATGGGCATAACACAGACTCGTTAACTTGAGAACTTAACATTTAACTCTTTATACACTGCCAAAGTGTTTCACTTGGGTCAATTAGGTCAATATTTGAGGCAACGCATACAGAATAGGTTTAAACCACCTTAAAAGTTTAAACCAGACATAATAATGTGACTTACTCCTGCTTCAGCCGTATTATTGATGTTGTTTATCTATCTTCATTAAATACCCGAGAGAATAACAAGTACTTACAGAGTATTTGTTAGAGCCCATCTGCCTCTCAAACACACGGAAATAATACAGAAGGTAGAGTCCAAACATCAACTCTGGTGTTGACTGAAAGGCAAATACAGATGCAAATATCCTCCAAACTCGAAAGTTCTTTATGATGTCCTACAAGAATAATAGAAAAATGTTCAAACTTCATAAATATGTAACAAATCTCCAAGTAATAGAACAT
Source organism: Aegilops longissima (assembly GCA_021605205.1). Taxonomy (NCBI): domain Eukaryota; kingdom Viridiplantae; phylum Streptophyta; class Magnoliopsida; order Poales; family Poaceae; genus Aegilops; species Aegilops longissima. The sequence continues at coordinate 236,087,083 of CM038678.1, read as the reverse complement.
ATGCAGCCAACCACATGTTTTGCATTGAAGTAGCTCGATCTCAAGGACAAATGAAATATTAATTGAACATCACTGACAGCTACAGGTTTGGATGCAATCACTACCAAGATTTAACTATTCACTCTTGGTTCCCCAAGAAAGACTTGCAGCATTTAGTATCACTAAAAGTTTAAAACTGGAAGGTGCACATATAAAATGGAACATAATAAAGTAGCATCGTGCGCCAAAGGTCATATTGGTCAACTTGTCACCATACATTTTTCCTAACGATTATCCATAAGATTAGTTAACATTTAAGCTATATGCCCTGTAAATTTTAAAGTTGAAGTGTTCTGAATTAAATTTGTAAGACACGTGCCCAGATTCCAGTAAATGAAAGTTCCATCGTGGCCATCAGTCAGTTAACAGTTGAGAAACCTAAGCCAACAACCTTCTGTAGCTCCTTATGTAATTCCAATAGGTGTACTTCAATGAAACTTGTATGCCCCGTAATGAATGAGGGTTAAATGCCTATAGGAGAACTTCCTGACATGCTTTGGAGCAAAGAAATAGTTCATAAGGATTCCTGTCAAATTCTCTTTAACAAATGGGCTATTAGATAAGAATTTCAGAAGAAAACTACCAGTCTTACCTTACGTTTTCTTCTCTTTGTCTAGAATTGATGTGTGAAGTCTGACATAAGACATTTGAAGTTCTCCTATGTTTTTGGTTCCAGTAGGATTCTAGGGTACATGACAGCCCAATAACTGTGGCTTTATATTTCTGCGTTTTCGAGTAACTGTGTCCAAATTAGGTCTTAACAGGTGTTATTGAGATGGGATGCCTCTACTCACTAAAGTACCAATAGCCAATTATTCCTACTGATTTGTGTACAAGCCATGTAAGTATGGGGAACCGGTCGTTGCCTCGTCGGTATAGCTCCAGTGCAGGCATCGGGATAGAAACTAAAGTTATTGTCATGAAGGAAAACGAAAAAGGTACGACCATGTATTGGAATGTCCCAGCAGAAACGCCTTAATCAAAAGCCCAGCCCAGCAAGGATTCATGCTACTGTGGCACACAATAGGCCTCCAGCCCAGTAAGGATTCATATTGCTGTGGCCACAACACAGGACATTCTTTTGTACTAGTTCCACCGGTGTGGTTGGAGCTAAAAAAGGGAAATGGACTACAGCAAGCTAACAAAGGGAAATGAACTACAGCACTCCGCAGTTCCACGGTTTAATTTTAAACCGGATTTGAACACCCCTGCCCTAGCATACCAGCAGAATTTACCAACCAATTCTCGAATGCCAGACTAAACAACAGGCACGCCAACACCTATAGTTCTTACCACAAAGAAGAACACCACCAATTCGACGCTAAGACACCCATCCACCCAAATGGACACACGGGCGAGCAATCCTAGCCACTCCACTTATGACCAAACTTTTGTGTCCGATTACCAGTGTAAAATTCGGAGCCCAAAGTTTTTCCAAGCAAGGCTGAAAAACTTGCTTGGATGTCCGTTTTAGTTTTCTTAAATATCAGTATTATACCATTCCTGGGCCACTTACACCTGAGAAATGTTATAGACCTCAATGGGCCACACTTATTTTCCGATGAAAGTTGATGACCGGCGGGAGATAGAGGCGAGACGAACACCACCAATTCGATGCACAACAGGCATGCCAACACCTATAGTTCTTACCACAAAGAAGAAGGCCACCAATTCGACGCTAAGACACCCATCCACCCAAATGGACACACGGGCGAGCAATCCTAGCCACTCCACTTATGACCAAATTTTTGTGCCCGATTACCAGTGTAAAATTCGGAGCCCAAAGTTTTTCCAAGCAAGGCTGAAAAACTTGCTTCGATGTCCGTTTTAGTTTTCTTATAAATACCAGTATTATACCATTCCTGGGCCACTTACACCTGAGAAATGTTATAGACCTCAATGGGCCACACTTATTTTCCGATGAAAGTTGATGACCGGCAGGAGATAGAGGCGAGACGATGCGAAAGAGCTAGCAACAGTGGCGATGACCATGGGAGTGAGCTCTATGGCGGTGGTGGCAGTGAACTCATGACACTTGGCTGCGACGAGAGCGAGTTCATGGACGACGAGAGAAGGTCATCTAGACCGCCTGGCAGACTGGAACTAGCACGAGGGCAGCAGTATGTTCAGTTGGTATCCAATCTCTACTTCCCTGTAGCTGTCACTGAATGGCAGTTCATCAAAACAGAACTTTCAAAGCCGAAAATGTATTCAAGAGTTTCGTTGGTGGCTAGTAGAACACCGGACCGCCCCTGTAAAATGTTCACAGGGGTATATATTTCAGAGCTCCTAAGCCGGGCCTAACAACGGATTCACGCCCAAGGGCATCAGGTCGCGTCTAAGGTACCAGAACTAGTCAAGATTCGGCGGCTGCCTGAGGCTACCTACTGACCTGGTAGGAGAGGCCGAGGGCGCGGGCTCGGCGGTTCACACTGAAGACGACAGAGAGGAGGCCGCTGGCGAGGACGATCGCCCGCGTCACCGGCGCGTTATCTGCGAACAAAACGGGGCCGTTCCGATCAGGCGATCAGAACACGCCAGCTGAATCGATAAAGGCGATTTGTGGGGCGGGGGTGAACCCGAGGTGGGAGCTTACGGAATCCGGAGACGCCTCCGCCCTGCATCGTTATCCCGCCGGGAACACGGCCGCCGGGCGGGGAGGCAGATGCGCTGTTCGTCCGACGAGGCGATGGGACCGTGGGCAGCCGGCCGGCCGGCCAGTACGCACCCGCGGCCGCCGCCTCCTCTTCTCGGCGGGCTCTCGTTTACTGGTTCCGGCGGGTCAGTCCCCGAGAAGAGAAGGGGAGGAGATGCGTAGGTGCGGCGGCAACAGCTGGAGGAGAACGAGTTTTTGGTTGCAGCCAGGGGTAGATGGCTATAGTCGCGGTATTCTGAGGGAGATGGAACGGAACACGTTCACGGTAGAGGTTGTTGGGAGGCGCTTTGGGCTCTCCGGCATGGAGATTTCCACACGAATAAAATACACTCAAGGCCTTAGAAGTATTTCAAGCGTGTCAATTATTCCCCCCTAAGAAAATATAAGAGTACTTTATAATGATCTAAACGTTCTTATACTATGGGTCAGCTACGCGTCATCCTCCGTCGCCTCGCAAGCCATCGGATCTGACACAACCGATAAGCCAAACGTCTTCATCTACTCCCTCCGTTTCAAATTACTCGTCGCAAAAATGAATGTATCTAGAACTAAAATACATCTAGATACATTCATACCTGCGACCAAATAATTCGGAACGGAGTGAGTACTTTGCAATAGATGTCTTGTTGTGGAGACATTCGCAACAAAGATTATGTTGCGTTTTTTTGTAATATAGGTTGTGTTGCGAAATTATTATTTTGCAACATGGATCCTGTTGCAGAATATTTTTGCAACATGGGTCGTGTTGCAGGATTTTCTTGCAACATAGGCTGTCTTATGGAATCTAGCCTCTGAGGGATCTAGCCCTTAGTTGGTTTGCAACAAGGGATAATTACAGAACCTCTTTCTGAATCAAAGGACCAATTGCAGAATATTGATATGGAAGATTTGGCTCCGACCGTATGATTAAAAGTCCATCCGACAGACATGGAGGCGGCGAACGCTCGCACAAGATCGATCGGTTGAAGAGAATCATTTCCCTTATATTATTAGAAAAGGAGTAGGCCTTAAAAGTTTGAAATCGTTCACCATGGGTCTTAAATGTGTGTAAGTTGTTCACTGTGGGTTCTAAAAGTATTTCAAGTGTGTTAAATAGGTCCTAAAAGTCATGGGTAAAATACATATATAGGACCTGTGGTGAACGATTCAAACTTTGAGTATCTACTTGACACACTTGAAATATTTTTGGGACCTCCAATGTATTTTACTCTTTTCAGACGGTGTGTGTTTCTACCTCAACTCTCCAGTTAAGGTTGGTCATGGTTGGAGTAACATAGATAGTGCTATGCATGCCACATTAGTAAAAAAGATGATGTGGCAAGTAATTAAAGAGAAGAGAGATAAATAGAGTAACCTCATATGTTACTATCACATAGCGTTTTTTAATGCAAAATGACTCTCTACTTTTCACTGTGACTAGCCTAACTAAGTTTAACTAGACAATGGTCCGCGTGTTGGTGCGGGATGTAAGTGTGTCAAAAGAGACCAACAAACTAAGGAGAAAAGAAAAGTGAAAATAAAAGAAAGAGAAAACGGTAGAAGATGGACTGCATGTAATGTAATTATGGAACCACCTACCTCATACGCTCAATTTTATGATCAAATTTGTGCATGCATGATCTTAATTAGTATTTTGTTGGATGATATAAAGTACTTCGTTCATCCCAGTGTAAAGAAGACAATGCAACCTAATCCACTAACACAAAAATATCAGTAAATAATTTATCTAAATATATACAGGAATCTGATGAGAAAGAGAAAGAAAACAACATGACTATTAGGGATTATACTCAAAGATACTACTGCCATACAAATTGCTCGTCTCCACCGTGAATGAATTTCTAACTTTAATCTTTCTCGTATAAAGAGCTTCTCCCATCTTACTGCCACCAGGGGCGGAGCCAGAAAATTTTGCCATTGGGTTCACTCATCGACTTGTTATAACATTTTTGTACAAATAATTTAAGTGTAAAGTCTAATTTATATCATCTTACAACAAGGGTTTAGCACCAAATCACAATATGCGCAATAGAAATACGAAATCACTTATCACGTATTGTATTACATTAAAAATTGAAAGAGTGCGAGACATACCAGTTGGATGACGTTGAATGAAATGAGATCGTGCAGAAAAAATCTTCAATATCACCATGGTTCTTTATTTACCAACTTGAGTTGTTGACAAAAATAATGTGCATAATAACGTGACTTATTTTGCAAAATATTTTCTTTCAGTTGAACTCACCACGCATGTTGCCTGCCTCATCATAATGTTAACCTCTAACCTGTTTTATGCTTAATCAAATATTAGTGAATATTTTTTGAAGATTAGCCTTGAGACAAATTCCATATGTTTCCCTAACATGGTCGACTTCAACTAATCATTCAATGACAAATCCATGCTTGCTAAGGTAGTATCTCACAAGAATTGTCATCTGCTCTTCGTCAGACACGTCGGTAGCCTCATCGATCAACAAACTAAACATATTACCTCTTATTTGTTCAGTAATGTAGTTCAAAATTATCTACATAGAAGATAAATAACTCATAAGGAACATCTTTAACTCGTAAGAAAACATAAATAGTAGGCAATAGAATGTCATGATGATTGATGAAGTCATCTTTGCAAAATAATTCACAATTTCCTTCATTACACTAGCCAAGATTAAATCTGCGTTCATATCTCCAATATCACTATGGGGATGAACATAATTAAGTGGTGGCATGTAAAGCCCCTTCATTAAAATATATGCACCTAATCTTATCTTGTTTCCTCTCGTATTTCTTGTGTACTCCAAAATTATTTTCCGATCAGCTAGATCGTAATGCTACTCATGGAAAGTAATTTCTCTTTGAATGGAAAGTCTCCAAAAAACTTCTTATGGAGACATTTGATGAATTTTGACTACGTCTGATGGATGACCTTGCAGCACTAGCATCATCATCTGAATCTGATGAGCTATATTTTTTTGGGAAATAAAATTTGATTGCCTAGATCTATGAAAGTACGTGGAATCACCGAATAAGAATTTGGTCTAGGGGGGCTTGACGCCACGGACCTGCCCTTGTCGTCTCATCTCTATCGCTAGGGTGTCGATGCGAACAAGACAATAGATCACGGAGGAGCGAACAGAAAATAAAAAGGTTGTGCGGCTGCCGGCTGCCCTATACGCATGTGACGAACAGGTTGTAAGTCTGGCACGGAGGGAATTCACTTTGTGGGCTTTTGGGCTTCTCACCAAGCGTTGCATTCCAAGTTGATGGGTTCAACCCCTATTTTTTATTGGGTTCATGCAGACACTATACGTGTACGTGTACACTTGGCCAGGATAAGTCGTTGGGTTCAGCTGAACCCAACGCTCATACGCTGGCTCCGCCCCTGACTGCCACATATAGTTAGCATCTGGAATGTCGACCTACTTGTGGCAATTTATGCTAGAAATGATACAAATGAAGGTGCGTATGAACCTGGCTTGAAGACTCTTTCATGTACTGTGCAGGGTGGAGTGGTGTCTTAGCAGTGGTGATGTGGTGTTATGACCTGCTCTTAATATTAAGAGATGAAGTGTAGGATTGAAAGTATGTCTAGAGGGGAGGGTAATTAGAATACTTGACCAAATAAAACCTAACATTTTCCCACTTTTAGTTGTAGGCAGATTTTAGCAATTATGCAAGTCAAGTAACACCCTACACATGCAAGTCTAAGAGTATAGCAGCGGAAAGTAAGACATAGCACATGTAAGTAAATGGAAGGGTTTGGAGAAGGCAAATGCAATGGGGACACAAATATTTTTGGCGTGGTTCCGATAGATGGTGCTATCGTACGTCCACGTTGATGGAGACTTCAATCCATGAAAGGTAATAGCTGCGCGAGTCCACGAAGGGCTCCATCCACGAAGGGTCCACGAAGAAGCAACCTTGTCTATTCCATCATGGCCATCATACATGAAGGACGTTCCTCACTTGGATAGATCTTCACGAAGTAGGCGATCTCCTTTCCCTTACAAACTTCTTGGTTTAACTCCACATTATGTCGGAGTATCCCAAGCGATAGCTAACCAATCTAGGAGACACCACTCTCCAAAAGGTAATAGACGGTGTGTTGATGATGAACTCCTTGCTCTTGTGCTTCAAATGATAGTTGATACATCCATTTTGCATCATTCTTTTATGTTGATATTTAGTGCATTATGGGTTGTTATTACCTATTTATGTACAATACTTATGCCTTTTCTCTCTTATTTTACAAGGTTTACATGAAGAGGGAGAATGCCGGCAGCTGGAATTCTAGACTAGAAAAGGAGCAAATATTAGAGACCTATTCTGCACAACTCCAAAAGTCCTGAAACTTCACGGAGAATTTGTTGGAATATATAAAAAAATATTAGGCGAAGAAAGCATCAGAGGGGGGCCACCTGCCATCCACAAGGGTGGAGGGCGCGCCCTACCCCCCTGGGGGCGCCCTCCGGTCTTGTGGGCCACCTGGCAGACCCCCGATGCCCATCTTCTGCTATATGGGGTGTTTTGACCTAGAAAAAAATCAGAAGGAAGCTTCCAGGACGAAGCGCCGCCGTCTCGAGGCGGAACTTGGGCAGAACCAATCTAGGGCTCCGGCGGAGCTGTTCTGCCGGGAAACTTTCCTCCGGGAGGGGGAAATCAAAGCCATTGTCATCACCAACAATACTCTCATCGAGAGGGGGTCAATCTCCATCAACATCTTCACCAGCACCATCTCCTCTCAAACCCTAGTTCATCTCTTGTATCCGATCTTTGTCTCAAAACCTTAGATTGGTACTTGTGGGTTGCTAGAGTGACAGAAGCTTAAACCCTAGTTCATGTGTTGCTTCGTAAGGGGCTGATTTGGATCCATATGTTTCATGCTACGGTTAGATTTATCTTAATTCTTCTTTCGTAGTTGCGGATGCTTGCGAGAGGGGTTAATCATAAGCGGGAGGCTTGTCCAAGGAAGGGCAGCACCCAAGCACCGGTCCACCCACATATCAAATTATCAAAGTAATGAACGCGAATCATATGAGCATGATGAAAACTAACTTGACAACAATTCCCATGTGTCCTCGGGAGCGCTTTGCTTTATATAAGAGTTCATCCAGGCTTGTCCTTTGCTACAAAAAGAATTGGGCCACCTTGCTGCACCTTGTTTACTTTTGTTACTTGTTACCCGTTACGAATTATGTTATCACGCAACTATCTGTTACCGATAATTCCAGTGCTTGCAGAGAATACCTTGCTGAAAACCGCTTGTCATTTCCTTCTGCTCCTCGTTGGGTTTGACACTCTTACTTAACGAAAGGACTAAGATAGATCCCCTATACTTGTGGGTCATCAAGACTCTTTTCTGGCGCTGTTGCCGGGGAGTGAAGCGCCTTTGGTAAGTGGAATTTCGTAAGGAAACATTTATATAGTGTGCTGAAATTTACCGTCACTTGTTATTATGGAAAATAATCCTTTGAGGGGCTTGTTTGGGGTATCTTCACCTTGAACGGAAGAGCAGATAGTTGCTCCTCAACCTACTGCACCTACTGAAAATATTTATTATGAAATTCCTTCGGGTATGATAGAGAAACTGCTAGCTAATCCTTATGCAGGAGATGGAACATTACATCCCGATATGCACCTAATCTATGTGGATGAAGTTTGTGGATTATTTAAGCTTGTAGGTATGCCCGAGGATGTTGTCAACAAGAAGGTATTCCCTTTATCATTGAAGGGAAAGGCATCGACATGGTATAGGCTATGTGATGATATTGTATCACGGAACTACAACCGATTGAAATTGGAATTTCATCATAAGTTTTATCCTATGCATCTGGTTCATCGTGATCGGAATTATATATATAATTTTTGGTCTCGTGAAGGATGATACGTCTCCAACGTATCTATAATTTTTGATTGTTCCATGCTATTATATTATCTGTTTTGGATGTTTAATGGGTTTTATTATGCACTTTATATTATTTTTGGGACTAACCTATTAACCGAAGGCCCAGTGCAAATTGCTATTTTTTTGCCTATTTCAGTGTTTCGCAGAAAAGGAATATCAAACGGAATCCAGACGGAATTAAACCTTCGCGAGGATCGTTTTTGGAACAAACACAATCCAGGAGACTTGGAGTGGACGTCAAGGAAGCAACGAGGCGGCCACGAGGTTAGGAGGGCGCGCCAGGGGGGGTAGGCGCGCCCCCACCCTCATATGGGCCCCTCGTGGCTCCACCGACCTACTTCTTTCGCCTATATATACTCATATACCCTGAAAACATCCAGGAGCACCACGAAACCCTATTTCCACTGCCACAACCTTCTGTACCCGTGAGATCCCATCTTGGGGCCTTTTCCGGCGCTCCGCTGAAGGGGGAATCGATCACGGAGGGCTTCTACATCAACACCATGGCCTCTCCAATGATGCGTAAGTAGTTTACCACAGACCTTCGGGTCCATAGTTATTAGCTAGATGGCTTCTTCTCTCTCTTTGAATCTCAATACAAAGTTCTCCTCGATCTTCTTGGAGATCTATTCGATGTAATTCTTTTTGCGGTGTGTTTGTTGAGATCCGATGAATTGTGGGTTTATGATCAAGATTATCTATGAACAATATTTGATTCTTCTCTGAATTCTTATATGCATGGATTAATATCTTTGCAAGTCTCTTCGAATTATCAGTTTGGTTCGGCCTACTAGATTGATCTTTCTTGCAATGGGAGAAGTGCTTAGCTTTGGGTTCAATCTTGCGGTGTCCTTTCCCAGTGACAGCAGGGGCAACAAGGCACACATTGTATTGTTGCCATCGAGGATAAAAAGATGGGGTTTATATCATATTGCTTGAGTTTATCCCTCTACATCATGTCATCTTGCCTAATGTGTTACTCTGTTCTTATGAACTTAATACTCTAGATGCATGCTGGATAGCGGTCGATGCATGGAGTAATAGTAGTAGATGTAGAATCGTTTCTGTCTACTTGTCACGGACGTGATGCCTACATACATGATCATGCCTAGATATTCTCATAACTATGCGCTTTTCTATCAATTGCTCGACAGTAATTTGTTCACCCACCGCAGAATTTGCTATCTTGAGAGAAGCCACTTGTGAAACCTATGGCCCCGGGTCTATTTTCCATCATATTAATCTCCCGTCAACTAGCTATTTCTGTCGCCGTTTATTTTTGCAATCTTTACTTTTCAATCTATACAACAAAAATACCAAAAATATTTATCTGATTATCTCTATCAGATCTCACTTTTGCAAGTGGTCGTGAAAGGATTGACAACCCCTTTTATCGCGTTGGTTGCAAGGTTCCTGATTGTTTGTGCAGGTACTAGGGATTTGAGTGTATTCTCCTACTGAATTGATACCTTGGTTCTCAAAAACTGAGGGAAATACTTACGCTACTTTGCTGCATCACCCTTTCCTCTTCAAGGGAAAACCAACGCATGCTCAAGAGGTAGCAAAGGAGAAATTATTGCTCAAGCTTGGGGGAGGCTTAAGTCAATGTTATATTCATGCCCCAATCATGAGCTCTCAAGAGAAATTATTATTCAAAAAATTTATGCTCGACTTTCTCATAATGATCAATCCATGCTCGATACTTCTTGTACTGGTTCTTTTATGAAGAAGGATACTGAATTCAGATGGGATTTATTGGAAACAATTAAACGCAACTCTGAAGATTGGGAACTCGAGAAGGTAAGGAGTAGGGTATAAACCTGAAGTTTGATTGTGTTAAATCTTTTATGGATACCGATGCTTTTCATGATTTTAGGACTAAATATGGACTTGACTCTGAGATAGTAGCTTCTTTCTGTGAATCTTTTGCTACTCATGTTGATCTCCCTAAGGATAAGTGGTTTAAATATCATCCTCCCATTGAAGTGAAAGTAGTAGAACCTATTAAAGTTGAAGAAGAAACTATTACTTATAATGTTGATCCTATTGTCCCTACTGCTTATATGGAGAAACCACCTTTTCCTGTTAGAATAAAGGATCATGCTAAAGCTTCAACTGTGGTTCGTAAGAGTTATACTAGAACACCTACACCCCCTGAGCAAATTAAAGTTGAACCTAGTATTGCTATGGTTAATGATCTCTTGGTTAATAATATTGATGGGCATGTTATTTATTTCTGTGATGAAGCTGCTAGAATTGCTAAACCCGATATGAAAGATAAACATAGACCTGTTGTTGGCATGCCTATTGTTTCAGTGAAAATAGGAGATCATTGTTATCATGGCTTATGTGATGTGGGTGCTAGTGTGAGTGCAATACCTTTTACCTTATATAAAGAAATTATGAATGATATTGCACCTGCTGAGATAGAAGATATTGATGTTACTATTAAGCTTCCAATAGAGATACTATATCACCAATTGGGATTGTTAGAGATGTTGAAGACTTGTGTGGGAAAAATAAAATACCCTACTGATTTTCTTGTTCTTGCTTCTCCACAAGATGATTTTTGTCCCATTATATTTGGTAGACCTTTATTGAATACCGTTAATGCTAAGATAGACTGCGAGAAAGATATTGTTACTGTTGGTTTAGGGGATATGTGATACGTCCATTTTGCATCATGTTTTCTTACTGTTATTTATGATGTTTTTATTCATAATAATGTTTTTTGGAGTAATTCTAATGCCTTTTCTCTCATAATATGCAAGGTATACACAAAGAGGGAGAATTCCGGCAGCTGGAAATCTGGACCTGGAAAAGTTATGTTAGGCCACCTATTCTGCACAACTCCAAACAAGATGAAACTTCACGGAGATTTTTTATCGAATATTTGAAGAATATTGGAGCAAATAACTACCAGAGGGGGTTGTGCTCACCCAGGTCCACCTCCGATGCCCATCTTCTGGTATATAGGTCATTTTGACCTAGAAAAAATAAGGAGAGGGCTTTTGGGACGGAGCACCGCTGTAGCGACCCGACCCGAATGGATCAAGTCTCTGTGCTCCGGTGTCATCCCTGGATCAGTAATGCTGACACCACACAGTACTTCAAAGGATTTATAACAGAGTAGCAATCACACACTTATTACATCGTTTGTCCTGAAGAGGACTTATTACAATAATCATGGCTTAAGGCCATCTAATAACGATAACAGCGGAAGACTTGGAAGATAAGTGAGTCCATCAACTCCGGTGCATCATCGAGTATAGAACCACGACCTAAAGCACCTTACTGTCATTCTAAAAGTCTGCAACATGAAAGTTGCAGCCAAAAACGGGTCAACACATGGAATATGTTGGCAAAGTAACACATAGAGAATAATGAATGATAAGCCTGTACTACATGCATATGTGGCTGGTGGAAAGCTCTCTGATTCAGCTTTTGCATAAAGCCAGTTTTTCCCTACTGCAAAGGAATAAATTTGTTTAACTATCATGGTGGTTGTTAAACATTGAGAATGGTTGACAACATCCTCAATCCCAATTAAAAGTACTCATTAAACCCAACAATATTAATTAGAGTAACATGTTGAGATTCACATGATATTCAAGTACTAGATACTCAAGATGTCCATAACCGGGACACGGCTAATCATGATTAGTTTATACACTCTGCAGAGGTTTATGCACTTTTCCCCACAAGACTCGATCGCCTCCGCTTGGTTTCTCGTCTTCGCAGGTGTTTGAGAAGCGGATGACCAAGAGATAGTCTTTCGAAGCGCTAGCACCTTACGATGGGTAGACCGCACACCTACATCCCCTACATCTGCTAGTCCACCACTATAAGAGTTCGCACGACTTAGTCAACTATGCGAGCCCATAATGGCTTGTGGCTGCACACGTAAGTTACTAGTATGAATTATCTTATGATCCCTTTGAGCACGGGTGGCGGTCCAAAAAAAACAGGCAAGTCTGATGGAAACCAGTGCCTCAATCCACCCAGATGTGTGTTTAAGTTGCCACCTTAGATAAACCATTAATTTAACAATCTCACATCCGTCATGGATATCACTCACCCAATCCACGTCTACTAGCATAGCATGGCATAATAAGCAAACGAGAAGTAACTCCCAAAGGTTTCATAAGTAAAACAGGTAATAGGTACTACCTCAATCTACTTCCCATCCCACAATTTATTTAGATCCTAATCATGCAAGTGTTTGAGGATTGATCTAATGCATAAAAACTGGGTAGTAGAAAAGGTATGATCAAGTGTTACTTGCCTTGCTGATGATCCGCGAAACCTAGAGATTCGAAGTAACAAGTGGCGCACTCCGGGTGATCTATCGCAGATAAACAACAAGCATACAATAAGTACTCATCTAATGCACATGTAAATCTCGAATAAAAGATCTAACCAGAAAGTTCAACTTAAGAACCCTGGTTGCAAAAAGAATCGAATCTAATAAAGCAACAAAAGTCAAACGACGAAAAAACAACTCGGTTCTAGCAAGTTGACACTAGGTCAAATTTTACAGTAGCAAAACTTTATTTAGGTTGATTAGTCGGAACGGCGGTTTCGAAACGAAACTCCAGGCGCTTGAATCACCTGATTCCGATAAACGAGCGAGAAGATAGACTAGAAAGAAAATCGGATCTGAAATCGCTATCAGAAAAATAGCGGAATAAATCCGATGAGAAAGAAAACGACGAACAGTTGAACGAACGGACGTTCATTAACCGCAGCAAACCGGTGATCAAGTTCGTTAGGACGAACGGTCCGTAACGCTTGCTAAACAAAACCGGAAAGAAAACCGCGAAAAAACCGATCTAGGGTTTGGAAGGAAAACCAAACGAAAAACCGATCTAGAAAACCGAACGGAAACCGAACGATTCTGAAAAACCGAACCGAGGAAAAGAAAAGGTGGCGCGCTGGGCTAGTACCTCAAGAGGCGAGGGCTCCGCGGCGGGCGTTGGGTGGCGGCGGGCGGTGTTGGGCGGCGGCGGCGGTGGTAGGGGCGGGCACAGTGAGGGGCGGCGGTGGTGGGGGCGGCAAGGGAGAGGAGAGATGAGGTGTTGGTTTGATGTGTTAGAGGGGGGGGTGCTTGGGTATTTATATTGGGGAGGGGAGGGTTTTTGCTTGGAGTAGGGGACAAGAATTAGAGTAGGATTAGGAATCCTAGGAATAAAAAACGGAATAACGAAACGGGTCCAAATCCTACTAGGATTTGTAAAAGAAAAGGAAATCGGGGCGGCTCCCTGGCTCCCCTGGCGCGGCGTGGGCGATGGCCTTGGCCTCCTGGCCGGCCGGCTGGCTTGGCGGCTTGGGCCTTTGGCCCAAGCGCTTATGACTTTTTTTAAATCGGTTTCACAGAGAAAAATACAGAAAAAAAAAACCTAAACGAACTCCAAAATCTACAAAGTAAACTTTCCTCGACTCCTAAAAATGATTCGAACAAAATAAACTTTTACTCGGGGCCTAAAATGAAATTTTTGAAAACACGCATTTTTCCCTAAGGCAAATAAACTCCGAGAAAAATCCAAATTTTGATTTATTTATTAAATCTTCATTTTTCCTAAATTTTGGGAAAGTCATATTATTCCCTCTCTTATTTTTGATATTGGAAAAATATTTGAAGATAAAATAAATAAATCCAATGATCCTCTTTTCATAGTTTTGAGAGAACTCAAATACGAAAATTTCGAAATCTCCAACTCTGTCCGAGGGTCCTTGAGTTGCGTGAAATTTCTAGGATCAACAAAATGCAAGAAAATATGATATGCATGATGATCTAATGTATAACATTCCAAATTGAAAATTTGGGATGTTACAAACCTACCCCTTAAGATGAATCTAGCCCTCGAGATTCGGGTTAACTAGAAAATAGGTGAGGTGGTCCTTGAGCAAATCTTCTTCTCTTTCCCAGGTGGCTTCATCCTCAGTGTGGTGGCTCCACTGAACCTTGCAAAACTTGATAACCTTGCTGCGAGTAACTCTGCTGGCATAATCGAGAATCCTGACTAGTTTCTCCTCATATGTTAGATCATCCTTCAACTGAATTGCTTCAAGTGGCACTGTATCTCTTAGCGGTACTTCCGCCATCTCGGCGTGACATTTCTTCAGCTGAGAAACATGGAATACATCATGAACTCCTGACAGTCCCTGTGGCAATTCCAGCTTATAAGCAACTTCTCCCATGCGTTGCAAAATCCTATATGGTCCAACGAAACGTGGCGCCAATTTTCCTTTAACTCCAAAACACTTAACTCCTCGAAATGGGGATACTCTAAGATAAACTCTATCTCCAACTTCATATTCTATCGCCTTGCGTTTTGAATCCGCATAGCTTTTCTGTCTGGACTGGGCTACCTTGAGCCTATCGCGAATCAACTTAACTTTTTGTTCAGACTCCTTAATCAAATCTGGTCCAAACAACTGACGGTCTCCAACTTCGTCCCATGAAAACGGTGTCCTACACCTCCTTCCGTACAAAGCCTCGAAAGGTGCCATCTTCAAGCTGGTTTGGTAACTGTTGTTATAAGAAAACTCTGCATATGGCAAGTTATCATCCCAACTAGATCCATAATCTAGTGCACAAGCTCTCAGCATATCTTCCAAAATCTGATTGACTCTCTCAGTCTGTCCATCGGTCTGTGGGTGGAAAGCTGTACTGAATTCCAGCCTGGTTCCCAATGTTTCGTGCAACTGATTCCAAAACTTTGAGGTAAATTGGGTTCCCCTATCGTCGATACTCCTCGGAACTCCGTGCAAACACACAATCCTGGTCATGTATATCTTTGCCAACTTAGCGCTGCTATAGGTAGTCTTGACTGGAATGAAATGAGCTACCTTCGTCAAGCGGTCGACTATAACCCAAATCGAGTCATAGCTTTGAACGAGTCTTTGGCAAATCTGTGATGAAATCCATGCCTAGTTTATCCCACTTCCATTCGGTATCGGCAATGGTTGCAACAATCCTGCCGGCTTCGATGTTCGCCTTCACCCTTTGACATACATCACAAACTGCTACATACTCGCAATATCCTTCTTCATTCCGTCCACCGAGCGTTTCCTTCAAATCTAAATACATCTTGGTATTTCTGGGTGAATCGAATAGGGTGAATCATGTGCCTCTTGCAGAATCAACTTCCCGATCTCGGGTCATTTGGCACGTAATCGGTCCTCAAACCATAGGGTATCGTGCTCATCCTCACGAAATCCCTTTGCTTTTCCTTCGCTCATCTTCTTCTTTATATCCGCAATCTCTTTGTCCTTTTACGAGCTTCCTGATTTTATCCATCAAGGTAGACTGAATCTCCAATGCTGCTACGTAGCCTCTCGGAACTATTTCCAAACATAGCTCACGAAGATCTTCTGCTAGCTCCTTTGGTATTTCTCCCGTCAATAGCGTATTGATGTGGCTCTTACGGCTCAATGCGTCTGCTACAACGTTAGCCTTCCCGGGGTGATAATGCAATCTCATATCATAATCCTTAATAAGCTCCAACCATCTCCTCATGCGAGATTTAATTCCTTCTGCGTGAAGATGTACTTCAAACTCTTGTGATCCGTGTACACCTCACAATGATTTCCAATGAGGAAATGTCTCCATGTCTTCAATGCATGCACAACGGCTGCTAACTCCAAATCATGTGTGGCATAATTCAACTCATGAGGCTTAAGCTGTCGTGAAGCATACGAAACAACTCTTCCTTCCTGCATAAGCACTGCTCCAAGTCCTCGACGTGAAGCGTCGCAATACACCTCATAATCCTTGGTCTGATCTGGCAAAACTAACACTGGTGAGGTAACCAATCTTTTCTTCAACTCCTGAAAACTTGCCTCAGAATCCTCAGGTATCCTTTTTCAGCAATTCCGTCATAGGCTTTGCAATCCTTGAGAAATTCTCAATGAATCTTCGGTAGTATCCTGCGAGTCCAAGGAAACTCCGGATCTCTCCAACTATCGTTGGTGCTTCCCATTTGGTAACGGTCTCAACCTTTGTGGGGTCAACTGCTATACCTTCTCCGGATATAACGTGTCCAAGAAATCCAACTTCCTTTAGCCAAAACTCACATTTGCTGAACTTGGCATATAACTGATGTTCCCTCAGTTTCTCCAAAACCAATCGCAAATGTTCCTTATGTTCCTCTTCATTCTTTGAGAAAACCAAAATATCATCTATGAACACCACGACGAACTTATCCAAAAACTCCATAAACACTTTGTTCATCAGGTTCATGAAATAGGCTGGCGCGTTAGTCAGTCCAAATGACATAACGGTATATTCATACAGTCCATATCTCGTGGTAAATGCTGTCTTAGGTATGTCCTGCTCCCGAATCTTCAATCGATGGTACCACGATCGCAAATCGATCTTGAAAACACTTTAGCTCCTTGCAAGCGATCAAACATATCATTTGTCATAGGTAGTGGGTACTTGTTCTTGATTGTTACTTCATTTAATCCACGATAATCAACAACCATCCTTAACGATCCATCCTTCTTCTCCACTAACGAGACGGGTGATCCCCAAGGCGAAGAACTTGGGCGTATAAAACCTTTATCCAATAGCTCCTTAATCGCTTCTTGATTTCCGCCAAATCCTGCGGGCATCCTGTATGGTCGCCGATATCGGGCCTGTTCACGCAACAGCTCAATCAAAAACTCAATGTCTCTATCCGGTGGCATTCTGGCAATTCCTCGGAAATACATCGGGGTAATCCTTCACCACCGCACCTCTTCCTGCACAACTCCCGATAAGGAATTTACTTGATTCCTATTTGGTCCATGTCGCGATACATACCTAATCCTTCTTCCCTCTCGGTGTCGTGAGCAAAATCGTCTTACTTGCATAATCGATGTTTCCCCATACATCGATAGCCAATCCATACCAAGAATCACATCCAATCCTTGGGATTCCAAAATGATCAAATCCGTCGGAACACATGCCTTCCTATACTTAATGGCACTTGAAAACATCCTTGTGCGGCCATATACTCCGCTCTGGTGAGCTTACTAGCATAGGGGTTTTAAGAATCTGAGTAGGCAGGCTATACTTTTCTACAAATCCTTGATATGTATGAATCGTTGCACGGTATCGAAAAGAACTAGTGCAGTAAAAGACTTAACCAAAAACTTACCGATTACTGCATCGGGCTGATCTTCAACCTCCTCCACATCAATGTGGTTCACCTGTCCTTTATTGAAAGGGTTTGGCTTCTTTCCTCCTTGGCCTTCGGGACATTCATTTGCATAATGTCCGTTCTTGGAACACTTGTAACAGGTGACATGACTCAAGTCTTTCTTGGTTGGGGTTGATGGTGTGGTCCGGTTCTGGCCGTTGCTTCCTCCATTCCCGTTACCATTTTTGTGGCCATTATGGTTGTGCAAACTACCTCCTCCATGGGTATCTTTGGCCGAACTCCTGTTTAGGGGTATAACGAGGCTTCTGCTTGGGCTCCAGTTATACTTCCCTGCCCATACTTCCTCTTGCGGTTCTCAATTTGTCTGCTGCTTTCCTTCAATCATGAGGGCGCGGTCTACCAACTCCTGGTAGTTATTGAAACTTGCTACCATCAACTGCATGCTTAACTCATCATTCAGTCCTTCGAAACTTCTCCCCTTAGCTGCATCCAGAGTAACGTCATCCGGGGCATAACATGCTAACTTACTAAAATCATCCACATACTGGCCAACAGTCCTTCCTCCTTGGCGTAAGTTGCGAAATTCACGCTTCTTCATGGCCATAGCTCCTGCTGAGACATGGGCAGTGCGGAAAGCTTGCTGAAACTGATCCAATGTGACAGTGTCTACATGGTAAGTGGCTGTAAAATTCTCCCACCATGCTGTTGCGGGTCCTTCAAGCTGGTGTGCAGCAAACTTCACCTTTTCTCCATCTGTACATCCTGCAGTGGTCAACTCCCTCCCTACCTTACGGAGCCAATCATCTGCTATAATCGGCTCGGTGCTACTAGAATACACCGGCGGATTCAGCCTAAGGAAACGTGTCAAGTGATCTGCAGGTGGTGGTGGCGGTGGGTTGTTGTTGTTGTTGCCTTGGTTCTGTACCAATGTATGAATCAAAGTATTCTGCTGCTGGATCAACTGGGTGATCTCTGGCGGGAAAACAAACCCGGGGTCGCGTCTCGGAGGCATCTGATGGGTTTAGAAAAGATGAGAAATTAAGAATAGAGTGAGGTCTAAGGAGAAAACACTACCCAAATGCACATG
Organism: Aegilops longissima; assembly: GCA_021605205.1. NCBI lineage: Eukaryota > Viridiplantae > Streptophyta > Magnoliopsida > Poales > Poaceae > Aegilops > Aegilops longissima. The sequence goes on along the minus strand of CM038678.1, from coordinate 236,068,250 downwards.
AGCAAATGCACACACAATCACTTCATTCAATTCAAACAAAGGGCTTACAACGATCTAACTATCGCAAAAGTGCTTGAACTATAATGTTTACATGGAGGGAATACTACTAATATGTGGGGGTCATCTACTAATTTGAACGAGTGGAAGACTCCATGATGTCCGCTCCAGCTTCGTCTTCAAAGTCGGGTTCACTTGGATCCGAATCGGTGTCGTCGATGATGATGTAGCTGCTGGAACAGCCACGTACTTGTCTTCATTCTTGAGCGCCAATTTCTTCTTGAGTTCTTCAATTTCATACTTAAGATCGTTATTGTGTCTTGCTACAGCTACGATCTCGTCCATGTAGTCCTTACGTGTAGACTTTAGTTCTTCTTCAAGTTCGATGATTCTTCCCTTCGCATCCTTCAATTCGATCATATCATTGCACATCTGGTTCTCCTGGCGTCGAATGTGCTGGTTTAACTCCTGGATGAAAGCTGCAATGGATCTATCCTTCTTGGTGCTGACTATCTCCCATTATTCATTCCGGCGTCCGCAAATCTGGTAGATAGTGTCCTTGAGGTCTTCTTGGTAAACTTCTCCAATGCGTCCCATGGTGATATGAGCTGCCATGCTCTTTCCCAGACTCTAGGTTGGTGCACTGAAAACACTATCTATAGACTTGGTGATTGGGGCGAATGTCCTTCCGGAGCGTGAGCTTGAATCTTCAGCGCTCCTCTTGAGCGAGTGGCGTTGAAAGTCCGGTGAAACTTGGTAGTCCAATGTTCGGTACTTGATGACTTCCTTCAAGTGAAATCCAAAAGGTGTGCCTTCATCGGTTGGGCGTACTTGATCTTCGCGTCCTTCATCCTAAAAGAGTAGAAAAGATGAGGAGTTAGAAAATGAGAAGAGAGTAGTGATCTATGGCTTTAACTTAGTGGTCGTGTCCTCACAACAAGCATGTGCTCGATACCATCTCTGTGAGCGACCCGACCGAATGGATCAAGTCTCGTGCTCGGTGTCATCCTGGATCGATGTCTTGACACCACAGATTTCAAGGATTTATAACGAGTAGCAATCACACACTTATTACATCGTTTGTCCCAAGAGGACTTATTACAATAATCATGGCTTAAGGCCATCTAATAACGATAACAACGGAAGACTTGGAAGATAAGTGAGTCCATCAACTCCAAACATCATCGAGTATAGAACCACGACCTAAAGCACCTTACTGTCGTCTGAAAAGTCGCAACATGAAAGTAGCAGCCAAACGGGTCACACATGGAATATCTTGCAAAGTAACACATAGAGAATAATGAATGATAAGCCTGTACTACATGCATATGTGGCTGGTGGAAAGCTCTCTGATTCTGAGTTTTGCATAAAGCCGTTTTTCCTCTCTTCGCAAAGGAATAAATTTGTTTAACTATCATGGTGGTTGTTAAACATTGAGAATGGTTGACAGATTCTCAATCCCAATTAAAAGTACTCATTAAACCCAACAATATTAATTAGAGTAACATGTTGAGATTCACATGATATTCAAGTACTAGATACTCAAGATGTCCATAACCGGGACACGGCTAATCATGATTAGTTTATACACTTTGCGAGAGGTTTATGCACTTTTCCCCACAAGACTCGATCGCCTCCGCTTGGTTTCTCGTCTTCGCAGGTGTTTGAGAAGCGGATGACCGAGACATAGTCTTTCGAAGCGCTAGCACCTTACGATGGGTAGACGGTACACCTACATCCCCTACATCTGCTAGTCCACCACTATAAGAGTTCGCACGACTTAGTCAACTATGCGAGAGCCCATAATGGCTTGTGGCTGCACACGTAAGTTACTAGTATGAATTATCTTATGATCCCTTTGAGCACAGGTGGCGGTCCAAAAAAACAGGCAAGTCTGATGGAAACCAGTGCCTCAATCCACCCAGATGTGTGTTTAAGTTGCCACCTTAGATAAACCATTAATTTAACAATCTCACATCATCATGGATATCACTCACCCAATCCACGTCTACTAGCATAGCATGGCATAATAAGCAAGCGTAGAAGTAACTCCCAAAGGTTTCATAAGTAAAACAGGTAATAGGTACTACCTCAATCTACTTCCCATCCCACAATTTATTTAGATCCTAATCATGCAAGTGTTTGAGGATTGATCTAATGCATAAAAACTGGGTAGTAGAAAAGGTATGATCAAGTGTTACTTGCCTTGTCGATGATCCATGAAACCTAGAGATTGAAGTAACAAGCGGCGCACTCGGTGATCTATCGCAGACAAACAACAAGCATACAATAAGTACTCATCTAATGCACAGGTAAATCTCGAATAAAAGATCTAACTAGAAAGTTCAACTTAAGAACCCTGGTTGCAAAAAGAATCGAATCTAATAAAACAGCGAAAGTCAAGCGACGAAAGAAAACAACTCGGTTCTAGCAAGTTGAAACTAGGTCAAATTTTACAGTAGCAAAACTTTGTTTAGGTTGATTAGTCGGAACGGCGGTTTGAAACGAAACTCCAGCGCTTGAATCACCTGATTCGATAAGCGGCGAGAAGATAGACTAGAAAGAAAATCGGATCTGAAATCGCTATCGAAAAATAGCGGAATAAATTCGATGAGAAAGAAAACGACAAGCGGTTGAGCGAGCGGCGTTCATTAACCGCAGCAAACCGGTGATCACGTTCGTTAGGACGAGCGGTCCGTGAACGCTAAACAAAACCGGAAAGAAAACCGGCGAGAAAAACCGATCTAGGGTTTGGAAGGAAACCAAACGAAAAACCGATCTAGAAAACGAACGGAAATCGAACGATTCTGAAAAACCGAACCGAGGAAAAGAAAGGTGGCGCTGGGGCTAGTACCTCGAAGAGGCGAGGGCTCCGTGGCGGCGGCGTTAGGTGGAGGCGGCGGTGTTGGGTGGCGGCGGTGGTGGCGGCGGCGGTGAGGAGGGCGGTGTAGGGCGGCGGGGCGGAGAGGAGAGGTGAGGTGTTGGTTTGATGTGTTAGAAGGGGGGTGCTTGGGTATTTATATTGGGGAGGAGAGTTTTTGCTTAGAGTAGGGACAAGAATTAGAGTAGGATTAGGAATCCTAGGAATAAAAACGGAATAACGAACGGGTCCAAATCCTACTAGGATTTGTAAAATAAAAAAAAACCGGGCGGCTCCTGGCTCCCCTGGCCTTGCGCTGTGATGGCCTTGGCCTCTGGCGGCCGGGTGGCTTAGCGGCTTGGGCCTTTGGCCCAAGGCTATGACTTTTTTTAAATCGGTTTCACAAGAAAAAATACAGAAAAAAAATCTAAACGAACTCCAAAATCTACAAAGTAAACTTTCCCTGACTCCTAAAAATGAGTCGAACAAAATGAACTTTTACTCGGGGCCTAAAATGAAAATTTTGAAAACACGCATTTTTCCCTAAGGCAAATAAACTCCGAGAAAAATCCAAAATTTGATTTATTTATTAAATCTTCATTTTTACTAAATTTTGGGAAAGTCATATTATTCCTCTCTTATTTTGATATTGGAAAAATATTTGAAGATAAAATAAATAAATCTAATGATCCTCTTTTCATAGTTTTGAGAGAACTCAAATACGAAAATTTCGAAATCTCCAACTCTCTCCGAGGGTCCTTGAGTTGCGTGAAATTTCTAGGATCAACAAAATGCAAGAAAATATGATATGCATGATGATCTAATGTATAACATTCCAAATTGAAAATTTGGGATGTTACAACCGCCAACTCGAGGCGGAACTTGGGCAGGAGCACTTTTGCCTCCGGCGGAGCGATCTCACCAGGGGAACTTCCCTCCCGGAGGGGGAAATCATCGTCATCATCATCACCAACAACGCTCCCATCTTGGGGAGGGCAATCTCCATCAACATCTTCAACAACACCATCTCATCTCAAACCATAGTTCATCTCTTGTGTTCAATCTTGTTACCGGAACTATAGTTTGGTGCTTGTGGGTGACTAGTAGTGTTGATTACATCTTGTAGTTGATTATTATATGGTTTATTTGGTGGAATATTATATATTCAGATCCAATACGCTATTCAATACCCCTATGATCTTGAGCATGATTATCATTTGTGAGTAGTTACTTTTGTTCTTGAGGTCATGGGAGAAATCATGTTGCAAGTAATCATGTGAACTTGATATGTGTTCGATATTTTGATAGTATGTATGTTGTGATTCCCTTAGTGGTGTCATGTGAACATCGACTACATGACACTTCACCATATTTGGGCCTAAGGGAATGCATTGTGGAGTAGCAATTAGATGATGGGTTTCAAGAGTGACAGAAGCTTAAACCCCAGTTTATGCGCTATTTTGTAAGGGACCGATTGGATTAAAAAGTTTAATGCTATGGTTAGAATTTATCCTTAGTACGTTTCTCGTAGTTGCGGATGCTTGCGAGAGGGTTAATCATAAGTAGGAGGTTTGGTCAAGTAAGAACAACATCTAAGCACAGGTCCACCCACATATCAAATTATCAAAGTACCGAACACGAATTATACCAACATGATGGAAGTGACTAGATGAAAATCCCGTGTACCCTCAAAAACACTTTGCTTATCATAAGAGACCATTTTGGCATGTCCTTCGCCTCAAAAGGATTGGGCTACCTTGCTGTACTTTTGTTAGTTCTATCGTTACTTGCTCGTTACAAACTATCTTGCTATCAAACTACTCGGTTACTTACAATTTCAGCACTTGCAGACATTACCTTACTGAATACTACTTGTCGTTTCCTTCTGCTCCTCGTTGGGTTCGACACTCTTACTTATCAAAAAGAGCTACAATTGATCCCCTATACTTGTGGGTTATCAAGGCTATTTTCTGGCGCCGTTGCCGGGGAGTGAAGCGCCTTTGGTAAGTGGAGTTTGGTAAGGAAACATTTATATAGTGTGCTAAAATTTATTGTCACTTGTTACTATGGAAAACAATCCTTTGAGGGGTTTGTTCGGGGTATCTTCACCTCGACCGGTACCACAATTAGCTACCCCTCAACCTACTGCACCTACTGAAAATATTGAATATGAAATTCCTTCGGGTATGATAGAACAACTGCTAGCTAATCCTTATGTAGGAGATGGAACCGAACATCCTCATATGCACTTGATATATGTAGAACAAATTTGTGGATTGTTCAAGCTTGCAGGTTGATACATCTCCAACGTATCTATAATTTATGAAGTATTCATGCCGTTATATTATCATTGTTGGATGTTTTACAATCATTTTATAGCAACTTTATATCATTTTTGGGACTAACCTATTGACCCAGTGCCCAGTGCTAGTTGTTGTTTTTTGCTTGTTTTTTACATCGCAGGAAATCAATATCAAATGGAGTCCAAGCACGCGAAACTTTTTGGAGATTTTTTATGGACCAGAACACCCAGGATGGGCTAGAGCAGCACCCGGGGGGTACCCCTAGGGGGGCACAACCCAGCAGGGCGCGCCTGGGGGCCCAGGCGCGCCCAGGTGGGTTGTGCCCCACCTTGGTGGCCACCCGCACCCCCTCTTTACCCTATAGATTCACAAATATTCTAAAAACCCTCAAGGTTAACCTAGATCAGAAGTTCCGCCGCCGCAAGGCTCTGTAGCCACCAAAAACCAATCTAGACCCTTTCCGGCACCCTGTCGGAGGGGGGGAATCATCTCCGGTGGCCATCTTCATCATCCCGCGGCCACCATGATGAGGAGGGAGTAGTCCACCCTCGGGGCTGAGGGTTTGTACCAGTAGCTATGTGTTTAATCTATCTCTCTCTCTCTCTCTCTCTCTCTCTCTCTCTCTCTCTCTCTCGTGTTCTTGAGATGTCACGATCTTGATGTATCGCGGGCTTTGTTAATATAGTCGGATCATACGGTGTTTTCCCCTCTCTATCTTTTTGTGATGAATTGAGTTTTCCCTTTGTGATTTCGTTGTTATCGGATTGAATACTTTTATGGATTTGAGAACACTTGATATATGTCTTGCAATTGAATACTCGTGGTGACAATGGGGTATCGTATTGATTCACTTCATATATGTTTTGGCACTCAACTCGCGGATTCTCGAGGTGACATTGGGGTAATCTATGCACAGGGGTTGATGCACGTTCTTGTCTTTGTTTCTCCGGTAGAAATCTTGGGGAACTCTTTGAAGTTCTTTGTGTTGGATTGAGTATTATGAATATGAATTTGCTTTGGTGTTATTTTAGTATGAACTCTAGGATAGATCGAACGGAAAGAATAGCTTTGTGTTATTTTAGTACAAACTCCTGAATAGATCGAACAGAAAGAATAGCTTTGAGGTGGTTTCGTACCCTACAAACAATTTATTCTTATGTTCTCCGCTAGATAGGAACTTTGGAGTGATTCTTCATCGCACTTTGGGAGGTGGTTATATGATCCAATTATATTAGCATTGTTGAGAGTTTGTATTAGCAAAAGTACGGACCCTAGGCCTCATTTTCAAGCATTGCAATACCGTTTTTGTGCCTGTTTACTATTTGCTACCTTGCTATTTTTATTTATTTAGATTATAAAAATATATTTATACCATCCATATTACACTTTTATCACCATCTCTTCGCCTAACTAATGCACCTATACAATTTGCCATTGTATTGGGTGTGTTGGGGACACAAGAAAATGATGGATCAGAAAATTGTGCTCAATTGTTAGAATAATAATGCTATAAAATGTTTGGCATAAATGATGAACATGATTGCAATGTTGTTAGTATAAATTCTTTGAATATCTATGATGCTAATGATATGCAAAGCTTCAAGCATGGGGATGCTATGTTTGATGAAGATGATATTTTTAGTCCCCCAAGATTTGATGTGCAAATTTGTTATAATGATTGCATGCCTCCTATTTATGATTATTATAATGATGAAAGTGGATTTGGAGAGGTCATGAATTTATTTAGTGATGAATCCACTATTTCGGAAGAGGTTTCAATTGATTATTATGAGAACAAAATTACTATCTATGATGATTATGGTGATGACATGTATGCTATAAATAATAATGATAACCATGAAACTTGTCATCATAATTTTAATTTTCAATCCCATGATAGTTATTTTTTTGAGTTTGCTCCCACTATTATTCATGAGAATAAATTTGCTTATGTGGAGAGTAATAAATTTTCTATGCTTTTGTGTCATGAAAAGAATGCTTTATGTGATGGTTATATTGTTGAATTTCTTCATGATGCCACTGAAAATTATTATGATAGAGGAACATATGCTTGTAGGTATTGCAATAATATCAAGTTTCGTCTCTATGTGTTGAAAATCTTGAAGTTTTGCTTGTTTTTCCTTCCTATGCTAGTTGATTGTTGTTCCCATAAATTGTTTGCTCACAAAATCCCTATGAATAGGAAGTGGGTTAGGCTTAAATGTGCTTGCCGTGTGTTTCATGATGCTCTCTTTATATTTCAATTCTTATCTTTTATGCGAGCATCATTAAAATCATCATGCCTAGCTAAAAGGCATTAAAGAAAAGCGCTTGTTGGGAGACAACCCAACACTTTTACCTACTGTTTTTATGTCTTCACATGTTTAGGCTACTGTAGTATTCATGTTTTATTGCTTTTGTTGCAATAAAGTTCCAAGTAAAGCCTTTGGGATCATGTTGGGTGATTGTTGATTTGATCTTGCTGAAAAACAGAAACTTTTGCGCTCACAAAAATAATTCTCATTTTTAACAGAAGAGTTCTTTTGAGTTGATTCTTTTTGAAGAAGTTTAATATATAAATTTTCACGTGGTCCCTAATTTTTTCAGAATTTTTGGAGTAGAAGAAGTATGGTATGAGTACAGATTACTACAGACTGTTTTGTTTTTGACATATTCTGTTTTCAATGCATAGTTTGCTTGTTTTCTAGTTTCTATGGCTTATATTGCTCAATATAAATTGTAGAAATGATATGCTAAAGTAGGAATTGTCTGAGAACAATTATGAATCTTGTCTTTGGCAGTACCAAAAGTGGAATGGTTTGCTCTTTATCATATTAACCTATCTCACAAAGTTCCGTTAAGTTTTGTGTGATTGAAGTTTTCAAGTTTTCGGTGAGATATCGATATGAGGGGAATAAGGAGTGACAAGCCCCTAAGCTTGGGGTTGCACAAGGCACCCCAAGTTAATATCCAAGGAATATCCAAGCAACTAAGCTTGGGGATGCCCCGGAAGGCATCCCCTCTTTCGTCTCCAACATTATCAGTAACCTCACTTGGAGCTATGTTTTCATTCGGCACATGATATATGTTTTGCTTGGAGCGTCAATTTATTTTGTTAGGATTTGATTTTTGTTATCTAGAATAATGTTTTGCATCTTTTATTTCAATAAAAGTGGCATTGATAGCCTTTGCCATGCTTATTTTGTAAGTCTACATGTTGCTGTTCCAAAAACAGAAAGTTTATCGATGTTGCAAAAATTCCCTAGAAAAGTCAGAATGTGATAAAATGTTGAAACTTTTTGCAAAATAAGCTCTGACAGTGTGGTAAATTTTCATAACTTTTGGAATTGAATAAGTATTGATACTCTTGCATTCTTTACAGACTGTACTGTTTTGGCAGATTCTTGTTATGTTTGCATTGTTTGCATATGTTTGCTTGTTTAATGATCCTATTTGAGGATAGGAGTATTAAATATGAAGAGGCATTTAGTATGCTATGTTAAATGATAATTTAGTGATTTTCTACATTATAGAATGATAAGCATTTGCATTAGTTTATACTAACTTATCTCACGAGTTCTTGTTGAGTTTTGCGTGGATGAAGCTTTTGAGATTTAGGAAAACCATGATATGAGAAGAATTAAGGAGACACAAAAGCTCAAGATTGGGGATTCCAAAGGCATTCCAAGATAATATTCAAGAAGCCTCAAGCATCTAAGCTTGGGGATGCCCCGGTAGGCATCCCACCTTTCTTCTTCAACAATTATCGGTTAGTATCGGTTGAGCCTAAGTTTTTGCTTCTTCACATGAGTTGTGCTATCCTTGGAATGTAATTTTATTCTGTTTTGCTTGCTGTTTTAATAAAGTACTTAGATCTGAAAGTTTTTAAATAAAATAGAGTCCTCAAATAGTTGCCAGGGAGGCTAGGTAAGCGGCACACACATCCCGTCAATGAAGCTCTTTTATGTGGAATTGCTCTAGTGCTTCACTTATATCTTTTTAAGCACGGTGTGCTTTAGTATTTCTGAAGAAATTCTCTCTTGCTTCACTTAAATTAATTTGAGAGAAAGAAATATTATGCTCTTCACTTATATCATTTTGGATTAGCTTGTCATTTACTCTTGTGCTTCACTTATATCCTATGAGTAAATTGTTGAATGAATTGAATATCATGAAGTTGAAATTATATCATGCCTAGTGGTAGCTTCACATTGGGTTTAGAAAGTGAACTCTTTTGAAGTTTGACAATCACAATATTGGTCATACAAGAAATTCATGAATAATTAGTAGAAGGAAGAGAACCTTCACATGCAAATATACTATCCTAGAAATCTTTTGTGATTGTGAGCCCCCATCAAAATAGTATATGCCAAAATTGTTGACGTTGGACAAGGAAGACAACGTAATGGTTTATGTTTGTTCATAGTCACATAGAAGTTATATTGTCATAGATCCTTCAACATGTGGTGCTTGCCCCCCATCTTTGCTAGCCAAAAAAAATCCGCACCAAGTAGAGATACTACTTGTGCATCCAAAAACCCTTAAACCCAAATCTTATTTTCAAGAGTCCACCATACCTACCTAAGGATTGAATAAGATCCTTCAAGTAAGTTTTCATCGATGCAATAAGGCAATACAAATTGCTTCTAAAAGTGCTAGATCATTTAGTGTAAGAGAAAATTGAGCATTGTATGAACTTGTGATGGCAAAGAATAAAAGCGACAAACTGCATAATAAAGGTTGCTATCATAAGGGGCAATATAATGTGACGTTCTTTTGCACTAAGGGGTTGAGCATACTGATACGTCAATTTTGCATCATGTTTCCTTACTGTTATTTATAATGTTTTTCCATAATAATGCTTTTTGGAGTAATTATAATGCCTTTTCTCTCATAATTTACAAGGAACACACCAAGAGGAGAATTCCGGTAGCAGGAAATCTGGACCTGGAAAAGCTACATCAGGCCACCTATTCTGCACAACTCCAAATGAGCTGAAACTTTACGGAGATTTTATATGGATTATTTGAGGAATTGGAGCCAATAAACACCAGAGGGGGGCCACCAGGTGGGCACAACCCACCTGGGCGCGCCCTGGTGGGTTGTGGCCTCCTCGGTGTTGGGGAACGTAGTAATTTCAAAAAAATTCCTACGCACACGCAAGATCATAGTGATGCATAGCAACGAGAGGGGAGAGTGCTTTCCACGTACCCTCGTAGACCGAAAGTGGAAGCGTTAGCACAACGCAGTTGATGTAGTCGTACATCTTCACGATCAGACCGATCCAAGTACCGAACGTACGGCACCTCTGAGTTCAGCACACGTTCAGCTCGATGACGTCCCGCGAACTCCGATCCAGCAGAGCTTCACGGAAGAGTTCCATCAGCACGACGACGTGATGACGGTGATGATGTTGGTACCGACGCAGGGCTTCGCCTAAGCACCGCTACGATATGACCGAGGTGGAATATGGTGGAGGGGGGCACACGGCTAAGAGATCAAGAGATCAATTGTTGTATGTAGAGGTGTCCCCCTGCCCCCGTATATGAAGGAGGGAGGGAGAGGCCGGCCCTAGAGGGGGCGCGCCAAGTGTGGGGAGTCCTACTAGGACTCCCAAGTCCTAGTAGGATTCCCCTTTCCTTTCCGGAGTAGGAGAGAAGGAAAGAGGGGAGAGGAGAAGGAAAGGGGCTGCACCCCTTGTCCAATTCGGACCAGAGGGGGGGGGGGGCGCACCTCCTTCCTTTTGGCCTCTCTCCTCTATTCTCGTATGGCCCAATAAGGCCCAATACTTCTCCCGGTGAATTCCAATAACTCCCCGGTACTCCGAAAATACCCGAATCACTCGGAACCTTTCCAATGACCGAATATAGTCGTCCAATATATTGATCTTTACGTCTCGACCATTTCGAGACTCCTCATCATGTCCCCGATCTCATCCGGGACTCCGAACTACCTTCGGTACATCAAATCACATAAACTCATAATACCGATCGTCGCCGAACTTTAAGTGTGCGGACCCTACGGGTTCGAGAACTATGTAGACATGACCGAGACACGTCTCCGGTCAATAACCAATAGCGGAACCTAGATGCTCATATTGGCTCCCACATATTCTACAAAGATCTTTATCGGCCAAACCGCATAACAGCATACGTTGTTCCCTTTGTCACCGGTATGTTACTTGCCCGAGATTCGATCGTCGGTATCTCAATACCTAGTTCAATCTCGTTACTGGCAAGTCTCTTTACTCGTTCCATAATACATCATCCCTCAACTAACTCATTAGTTACAATGCTTGCAAGGCTTATAGTAATGTGCATTACCGAGTGGGCCCAGAGATACCTCTCCGACAATCGGAGTGACAAATCCTAATCTCAAATCGCCAACCCAACAAGTACCTTCGGAGACACCTGAGAGCACCTTTATAACCACCCGATTCGTTGTGACATTTGGTAGCACACAAAGTGTTCCTCCGTAGAACGGAGTTGCATAATCTCATAGTCATAGGAACATGTATAAGTCATGAAGAAAGCAATAGCAACATACTAAACGATCAAGTGCTAAGCTAACGGAATGGGTCAAGTCAATCACATCATTCTCCTAATGATGTGATCCCATTAATCAAATCACAACTCATGTCCATGGCTAGGAAACTCAACCATCTTCGATTAACGAGCTAGTCAAGTAGAGGCATACTAGTGACACTATGTTTGTCTATGTATTCACACATGTACTAAGTTTTTGGTTAATACAATTCTAGCATGAATAATAAACATTTATCATGATATAAGGAAATAAATAATAACTTTATTATTGCCTCTAGGGCATATTTCCTTCAACCTCCCACTTGCACTAGAGTCAATTATCTAGTTCACATCACCATGTGATTTAACACCAATAGTTCACATCATCATGTGATTAACACCCATAGTTCACATCGTCATGAGACCAACACCCAAAGGGTTTACTAGAGTCAATAATCTAGTTCACATCGCTATGTTATTAACACCCAAAGAGTACTAAGGTGTGATCAAGTTTTGCTTGTGAGAGAAGTTTAGTCAACGGGTCTGCCACATTCAGATCCGTATGTATTTTGCAAATTTCTATGTCAACAATGCTCTGCACGGAGCTACTCTAGCTAATTGCTCCCACTTTCAATATGTATCCAGATTTAGACTTAGAGTTATTTGGATCAGTGTAAAAAACTTGCATCGATGTAACCCTTTACGACGAACCTTTTTGTCACCTCCATAATTGAGAAACATATCCTTATTCCACTAAGGATAATTTTGACCGTTGTCCAGTGATCTACTCCTAGATCACTATTGTACTCCCTTGCCAAAATCAGTGTAGGGTATACAATAGATCTGGTACACAACATGGCATACTTTATAGAACCTATGGCTGAGGCATAGGGAATGACTTTCATTCTCTTTCTATCTTCTGCTATGGTCGGGCTTTTAGTCTTACTCAATTTCACACCTTGTAACACAGCCAAGAACTCTTTCTTTGACTGTTCCATTTTGAACTACTTCAAAATCTTGTCAAGGTATGTACTCATTGAAAAAACTTATCAAGCATCTTGATCTATCTCTATAGATCTTGATGCCCAATATGTAAGCAGCTTCACCGAGGTCTTTCTTTGAAAAACTCCTTTCAAACACTCCTTTATGCTTTGCAGAATAATTCTACATTATTTCTGATCAACAATATGTCATTCACATATACTTATCAGAAATGCTGTAGTGCTCCCACTCAGTTTCTTGTAAATATAGGCTTCACCATGAAGTTCATATAAAACTATATGCTTTGATCAACTTATCAAAGCATATATTCCAACTCCGAGATGCTTGCACCAGTCCATAGATGGATCACTGGAGCTTGCACATTTTGTTAACACCTTTATGATCGACAAAACCTTCTGGATGTATCATATACAACTCTTCTTTAAGAAATCCATTAAGGAACGTAGTTTTGACATCCATTTGCCAGATTTCCTAAAATGTGGCAATTTGCTAACATGATTCGGACAGACTTAAGCATCGCTACGAGTGAGAAAATCTCATCGTAGTCAACACCTTGAACTTTGTCAAAACCTTTTTCAACAAGTCTAGCTTTGTAGATAGTAACACTACTATCAGCGTCTGTCTTCCTCTTGAAGATCCATTTATTTTCTATGGCTTGCCGATCATCGGGCAAGTCAACCAAAGTCCACACTTTGTTCTCATACATGGATCTCATCTCAGATTTCATGGACTCAAGCCATTTCGCGGAATCTGGGCTCATCATCGCTTCCTCATAGTTCGTAGGTTCATCATGGTCAAGTAACATGACCTCCAGAACATGATTACCGTACCACTCTGGTCCGGATCTCACTCTGGTTTACCTATGAGGTTCGGTAGTAACTTGATCTGAAGTTACATGATCATCATCATTAGCTTCCTCACTAATTGGTGTAGTAGTCGAGGAATGATTCACTGATGAACTACTTTCCAATAAGGGAGCAGGTACAATTACCTCATCAAGTTCTACTTTCCCCCCACTCACTTCTTTCGAGAGAAACTCCTTCTCTATAAAGGATCCATCCTTAGCAACGAATATCTTGCCTTCGGATTTGTGATAGAAGGTGTACCCAACTGTCTCCTTTGGGTATCCTATGAAGACACATTTCTCCGATTTGGGTTTGAGCTTATCAGGATGAAACATTTCTTATAAGCATCGCAACCCCAAACTTTAAGAAACGACAACTTTGGTTTCTTGGCAAACCACATTTCATACGGTGTCGTCTCAACGGATTTAGATGGTGCCCTTTTTAACGTGAATGCAGCTGTCTCTAATGCATAACCCCAAAACTATAGTGGTAAATCGGTAAGAAACATCATAGATTGCACTATATCCAATAAAGTACGGTTATGACGTTCGGACACACCATTATGCTGTGGTGTTCCAGGTGGCACGAATTTGTAAAACTATTCCACATTGTTTTAATTGAAGACCAAACTCGTAACTCAAATATTTGTCTCTGCGATCAGATCGTAGAAACTTTATTTTCTTGTCACGATGATTTTCCACTTCACTCTGAAATTCTTTGAACTTTTCAAATGTTTCACACTTATGTTTCATCAAGTAGATATACCCATATCTGCTCAAATCATCTGTGAACGTCAGAAAATAACGATACCCGCCGCGAGCCTCAACACTCATCGGACCGCATACATCAGTATGTATTATTTCCAATAAGTAAATTGCTCGCTCCATTGTTCCGGAGAACGGAGTCTTAGTCATCTTGCCCATGAGGCATGGTTCGCAAGCATCAAGTGATTCATAATGAAGTGATTCCAAAAACCCATCAGCATGGAGTTTCTTCATGCGCTTTACACCAATATGACCTAAACGGCAGTGCCACAAATAAGTTGCACTATCATTATTAAATTGTTAACCACCATGAGATACCGATATTTGTTTAGAATTGGCGCCAGACCCGTCAGCTATGAAGACCAGTCTCGGAATAACCTTACCAAGAGTAAAAGACAAAAGAATTGAGGAAAAGGTTATGCCACTACCAGAAGAGCCCAGAGAAGGAATTATCCTTAATATCTGAGAAGACTGACACTGTCAAGAATGAGGATGGAGTATATAAGCATGGATGGGACCGTAACGATGTTTCTAAGGGTGGTAGCACCCCAGACCCCGGAGACGATCGATGGATTTTGAAGACCCCAAACCTAACCCATTTCTTTCTAGCCTCTCCGAATCTCGAGGACGAGATTCATTTTAAGTGTGGTAGATTTGTAACATCCCAAAATTCTAAATTTTGGAATGTTATATTAAATAAATATTTATGCTTGTTTGTTTGATAGTGGTGTGGTTGCTTGTGTGAAATTGAGTGAAATTTGAAACTTTCTGAAAGTTGAATGAGAGGGAATGAAATGACTTTCCCAAACTTCCACCTTGCATTTATGATCTCCATGAATTCAAATTCTTTTCATCACAAAACACTGGAGAGAAGATGACATGACTTCTTCCATTTATTTAAATGACAAGGGGTGTTGAAAATATTTGAATTTCATTTGGAAATATTTTCTAATTCATAAACTTCATGCAACTCAGTGATTTTCACGAGCGAGGATAAAATGACTTCTTCAAAACATATGAAATATGAGTTGGGAGTTTCAAAGGATCAAATTCGAAGTCCTTTTGGAATTATTTTTCAATTTGGAGTTATTTGGATTTTATTCAAATTATTTTTCTCCAAAAATAAAATACATGGAAAATAGGGTAACATGATTCGCTGCATCAGAAAATTGGAGAGGAATAAATTTGAATTCATTTTGGTATTTTTAAAATGATTTTTATTGGATTTTATTAGAGCTGAAGCACTCTTTGCTTTATTTGAATTTGTGTGTATTTTATTTAATACTAGAGTAATGTTCATGCTGTAGAAAATCTTTTTCTGAAAATTTTGATATATTATATGCCTATATAAAATTTTTATTTATTTTTGTTTTGTTGTCTCTTTCAAAAAAAAAATTCTCTGCGCCCCCGGGCCAAGGGCCAAGGCCCAAGGCCAAGCCAACGGCCGGCCGGCCAAGGCCAACGCCCACGCCAAGACAGGAGCCAGGAGGAACCGCCTAAAGGCCTTTTGGCCCATGGCGCACCTTCTCTTTGTTTCAGTATAATTACGTCTACGTTTAGTCCCACATTGCTCTAGCCTTTGACCCCTAAGCCTCTTTTCCACCTATAAATATAGACCCATAGAGCCTCCAAAAATCATCTGATTCGAGTTAAATCAATATTTTGTTTGACTAAGAAAATATTTTTTTCTCATCTCCGCGCGACTTCTGAAATTGTCTCATCTCTTCAAAGTCGTCTTTTCTCTGCCTTATAAAGGTATCTTTCTTTGTTTTTTTCCTTCTTATACTTCCGTAGTTTATTATTTTTAGCCTAATACAATAGATTAGATTATCAATTAGTCTACGTATTTATACATTAGACCTTAGCCGTAACTATTTTTCTTTCGTAAAACAACTTGGCCCTGATTTTTCAAATAGCCATAACTTTTTACTCGTTCATCCAAATTAGATGAAACCAACGC
Organism: Aegilops longissima; assembly: GCA_021605205.1. Lineage (NCBI taxonomy): Eukaryota > Viridiplantae > Streptophyta > Magnoliopsida > Poales > Poaceae > Aegilops > Aegilops longissima. Next base: position 236,051,995 of record CM038678.1, on the reverse strand, counting down.
CCACTTCTTCGTTACGATCTTCTCTGTAAGCGTATGCCTGTTCTTCGTTTCAGTTAGGAGAAAAAATGTTTTTTATATATATTGATCGGTTTATTTAGATCGGTTTAGTAGATCGGTTTGTTTGGTAGATCGGTTTTCTTCGGTTAGATCAAACCGGTAGGCCGGTTTCTTTTATTTGTACGCGTGTTAGCGGTTCAATTATGATACGCTGGAGAGTAGCTTAGTTACTGAGCGCACACCCCGTAGGCCCAGTTACAGCCCGCTACGTAGCTAGCGCATGTTCTGTTTTTTTTCGTTTCTGTTTTTAGTTTCAGATTCGGATTTGTTTTTTTATATCTTTAGATCTACAACTCCGATTTTGATGATTCTTTTTTTCTCTGATTTCATAAAAATCCCTTCTATCCAGAGACACCAAAGAAAATTATTTTTGAACTTTTAATTTTCGATTTCAAACAGATTTGTTACAAACATTAGATTGCTAATAACTTTTGTTTAAAAATAGCTTTTGATTAATTCTTTTTGCTAGTGATCACTTCATCTTTTGTCTAAACAGTAGGCTTTTTAAAATAAGTTTTAGTTTATTTTAAATTAGGTTTCTAGCAAAACAGCATTGTTTTAGTTATAGTTTTGTTTTAATCTTTTCTTTATTGTTTTTATTAGTTTTAAATTATTTATTTTTGTCACTATTGAAAAATTTAGTTTTGCTTCTGTTAGTCAACAAAAGAAAAATTTGCTTTTATTTTAGAATTTTATTTTACTTAGTTTTATATGAAAACTTGTTTAGGTCATAGTTAGTGTTTCATAAAAGCTTTTTATTTGTTTATTTTGCAAATAAAATTTTATGAAAAATACCTTCTGTTAACGTAGTTGTTTTACTTTGTATTTTATGTTAATTTATTAATTTAGTGTTTTAATTGTTGTTAAGTTTTTACTTAGGACAAAACTGTTTTGTGTTATGTCTTAGAGTTTTCTTTATTAGTTTTGTTGTGTAGTTTTCGTTTGTTCTTATTTGGTGTCCCTTGTTGTTTTGCAATTTATTTGTTGGTTTTATTATGAGTGTTAGAATTTCTTGCTAGTATGTTGGCTTATATGAATGCTATGTTTGACTATATAGAGTTTCAACGGAGTGACGATTAGTTCTACCAAGTCATTTTCTGACAGCGTTGTTATCTTCATCAAGTATTACCAGGCAAGTTCACTTTGACCATGTTTTTCATACCTATGTGTTTTATTGCATCTAGTGTCATCTTCGCAACAATCTCTCCAAGAGTGATATTGAATCCTTATAGTTGAGTAGTATGCATGAGGTAGGAACCCATCACCTGTTACCAAGCCCGGGGCGTTATTTATTTTAATGCTACGCTATAGTAGACGGGTTGGTATGAGTGCTCGGGAGTGGTGTGAGAATGGAGGATCTACGTCAATGACGACAACTCCATGATGGAATCTGCAAGGACTGCATCTTCAAGGCCTCAAGACTTCAAGACTCGAGACAAGAATTCAAGACACACTCTTGGGTGAAGGATGGTTGACGGGCACCTGGAGAAACCAAAGGTTGGCCAGATGCATGGAGAAGCGCCATGACATCTTGCGAAAGCTTCACCCAGACTCAAAGAGACGAAGAATACTTCATGCCCGAAGCTTACCTGCAACCGCAAGTCATTATGGGCTCGCTTGGTTGACCTTAGTGGTGACTCTGGTGGGGCGGTGCTAGCGGATGTAGAACTACGATAGGATTGGATGAGCACCGACGGTGGTCGAGGAACTCTTCGAAGACCATGTTTGATCGTCTTGTTCTCAAACACCACGAAGTGCGAGAACGTAAAAGAGGATCGAATCATGCGGGTAAAGTGTACAAACCTCTGCAGAGGGTTAAAACCTAATCGATTAGCCATGTCCCGATTACGGACAATTTAAGCATCCGGACTTGGATCTATCTCGGAACTCTCAACACGGATTGATAACTTAATTGTGGGCAACTTATGATGATTTTGGGCTATGAGACATCGGTTGGCGGAACCATGTCATGATAAAAACTCCATAGTGCAGACTTCATTTATTCCTTTGATGTAGGGAAAATAAAAACCAGCTTTTATGCAAAACAAAACTCAGACCCGAGCCACAAAGCCAAATTGCATATAGTATAGTTTTACCATCTGTTTTCTCATGTTGTGATCTTGCGGTACATTCAATGTAATCGACCTACACGGCTGCAACTTATCATGTTGCGGATATTTTACTCCGACGGGTAAGAGTGCAGTGCAGAGGTTACGGTCTACACTCAACTCCGCCGATGGCGTTGATGGGACTCCACACCCGTTTGATTGTTTTCATTGAGTATTATGAGGTATATATCATTTCGTTATTTATACATGTGATTGCACTTTGATATATACATTGATGTCTTGTGTGTGCAAAGATACTTGATCCGAGGATGGCACAGACACACGAGACTTGACCGTCTCGAGGCGGGTCGCTTCTGAATATGGTATCGAGCACATGTTGACCGTAGGACGTGACCCTAGAAATCGGAAAGCCCCTTAGGCAGGATATCTCAAAAACTTTATTTTCAAAAAGACTCTTACTTCTCATCCTTTCTGATTTTATCAAATAGACACTCTCACCTCAAATTGTTAGAATATACCCTTTTCCCTTTTGACCACATGAAGGATCAACTGAAGCCGCTCCAAGAAAAATATCGGACAGCTAATGACTTCTTCAAAGTAACAAGGATTTCACCATGCATTAGAAGAGTTGAAGCTGCAACAATTGAAGACTCAAGACTAGAAGAATTCAAGAATCAAGAATTATTTGACCTTTAGAAGATCAAACCCTGTTACATACTTACGTTAGATGCACGATTTGTGAGCTGTCATTTGTTTGATGTTTTCCGACAGCCACAAAGTAAAACTTGTTTCTTCAAAAACTATTGTTTATATTGTGTGTATATCCTCCCCACCTCTCTCATATCTCATCCCAAAACTTTTGGACCCCATAGATGATGAATGAAGTTGGACTGATATTCTCTGACGAAGGCTCAAATGGAGGCGAGCTATGGATTCGAACATGGAGAATCACTTGGGAGCAATTTGGTTTCAAGGAAGAATGAAGTATCGTCGCTCTTGAAGACTTTGAAGGAAGTGCTGCAACATGGTGGCAGATGCATCAAGCTATACATGGATGGAATGGAGCAAAGACTTGGGAAGAATTCAAGAAGACTCGACAAGATCTCGTCTTACCCGGAAGCACCATGGTACACCAAGAAATAAACCTTGTGCTGCAAGATTTGCGGAGAAATAGGACACACCTGGAGGAACACAAGGATGGATGCCCTCATTGTGAGGAAAAACACCCGGTGAGGAATGCCCAACTAGTCGGTGACTTGTTTCTTGTGTGAAGGAACCACCCACTACCCGACCCAGTGTCACATTTACCCCATGGTGCAACAAACTATTCAGGAGCAGGAAGAAGGAATGAAAGAAGCCCTCCGAGAAGTTATGAAAGAACCTGTGATGAAGGAATGTGTTGAAGACCACGATGGAGAAGGCCTCAACAGATTTTACTCCAATGCCCGCTATTCAGTGGAGAAGAAGGACATTTTTCGCAGATTGCACCAAGGAAAGAAAAGAGTATCCGGATATTTCCGAAGCAGAAGTGAAGTTTGACCCTCGGAAATAGAAGCTCGATCATTAGAGAAATCCGGAAGAGAAAAGAAGGCAACCCCAAAACAACACAATTTTCGCAGAGAAGGACCTGAGTCATATCACTTGTTACAGTGCAAGGATTTAGGTCATTACGCTAGTAAATGTCCGTAAAAGAAGCCAAGAATCCAAGGAGCCTACATAATCACAAAGAAGCCCCGAGACATGTCGGAAGTCTTTTGTTTTCGCTGCAAGGAAGCATGACATTATGCTACTAAATGTCCCAACAAGATGAAAGCTGGAGTTGAGTAGTTGGAATTTTGATATTGGAAACAAGAGTAGTAGAAAACGATTTCATGAGTTCGATGAGTTGAGTTATGTAATGAGTGCTCAGAGATTGTAATGAATTCGTGAAATCAATAAAGTTAATGTGTCATGATTTCATACGTGGATTGTTTTTTTTTTGAGTTGTTACTCTGTGAACAAATATTTTGACCATTTTCGAGGATATGTGAAATATGGTCTATGGATGAAGTTGTGCATTTCATTTTAAGGGTGGTAGTACCCTGTGAGGACACCTGACACATGGAAATGATAATGATATTCCACAGAGTGAAGTTTGGACAAAATGAGTTGGAGTTTTATTTGATATGATCGATATGAAGAAAGGAAGTACTGATGGAATTAAAGTCGGTGTAATGTTGGAATATGGAACAAGAGAGTTACCCCAAGGATGAGTTAAAGCTGCACTAGTGTTGAAGTGGGACATAACCCACGTGCCCAAGAATTAATAAGGATCAAGTACCCACCGGAGAAAGAAATTTTGGGAATAGACTACGATTTGATCAACCGACGATTCTATAGGAGTTTACGCAAAACACGAGAGTTGTTAAGGAACGATAGATGTTTGGTTGTCCTGCAGAATCAATGGATTTTCGAACTTGGTTCGTCGACAAGAGAAATTCTGCAATGCTTGTGAGGATGACTGAGTGTTAGAATGCGAGATTCGCTAAACCATGTACAAGGTAATGATTTGGGTGCGGGATGGATTGATCACCATACCGACTTACTCTTATTATTCGCTTTGCTATATGGGATGGTAAAATCCGAATGACTTACCTATAGTAGAGATGACGATCAAAACCTTGTTTAAACCTTAGAAAGGTATAGGTATTTTTTCCTTGTACACGGCGGTTGTTGCCAACCGTAGGTTATACGGTGAGGTTCAACCTGACCCGTTTTCTGCAGGACAAACCATAAATTGTTAACCACCATGAGATACCGATATTTGTTTAGAATTGGCGCCGCACCGTCACTATGAAGACCAGTCTCTAATAACCTTACCAAGAGTAAAAGACAAAAGAATTGAGGAAAAGGTTATGCCACTACCTAAGAGCCCGAGAAGGAATTATCCTTAATATCTGAGAAGACTGACACTGTCAAGAATGAGGATATGGAGTATATAAGCATGGATGGGACCGTAACGATGTTTCTAAGGGTGGTAGCACCCGACACCGGAGACGATCGATGGATTTTGAAGACCCCAAACCTAACCCATTTCTTTCTAGCCTCTCCGAGTCTCGAGGACGAGATTCATTTTAAGTGTGGTAGATTTGTAACATCCCAAAATTCTAAATTTTGGAATGTTATATTAAATAAATATTTATGCTTGTTTGTTTGATAGTGGTGTGGTTGCTTGTGTGAAATTGAGTGAAATTTGAAACTTTCTGAAAGTTGAATGAGAGGGAATGAAATGACTTTCCCAAACTTCCACCTTGCATTTATGATCTCCATGAATTCAAATTCTTTTCATCACAAAACACTGGAGAGAAGATGACATGACTTCTTCCATTTATTTAAATGACAAGGGTGTTGAAAATATTTGAATTTCATTTGGAAATATTTTCTAATTCATAAACTTCATGCAACTCAGTGATTTTCACGAGCGAGGATAAAATGACTTCTTCAAAACATATGAAATATGAGTTGGGAGTTTCAAAGGATCAAATTCGAAGTCCTTTTGGAATTATTTTTCAATTTGGAGTTATTTGGATTTTATTCAAATTATTTTTCTCCAAAAATAAAATACATGGAAAATAGGGTAACATGATTCGCTGCATCAGAAAATGGGAGAGGAATAAATTTGAATTCATTTTGGTATTTTTAAAATGATTTTTATTGGATTTTATTAGAGCTGAAGCACTCTTTGCTTTATTTGAATTTGTGTGTATTTTATTTAATACTAGAGTAATGTTCATGCTGTAGAAAATCTTTTTCTGAAAATTTTGATATATTATATGCCTATATAAAATTTTTATTTATTTTTGTTTTGTTGTCTCTTTCAAAAAAAAAAAAAAATTCGCTGCGCCCCGCCGGGCCAAGGGCCAAGGCCCAAGGCCAAGCCAACGGCCGGCCGGCCAAGGCCAACGCCCACGCGCGCACAGGGAGCCAGGAGGGAACCGCTTAAAGGCCTTTTGGCCCATGGCGCACCTTCTCTTTGTTTCGTATAATTACGTCTACGTTTAGTCCCACATTGCCTAGCCTTTGACCCCTAAGCCTCTTTTCCACCTATAAATATAGACCCATAGAGCCTCCAAAATCATCTGATTCGAGTTAAATCAATATTTTGTTTGACTAAGAAAATATTTTTTCTCCTCTCGGCGCGACTTCTGAAATTGTCTCATCTCTTCAACGTCGTCTTTTCTCTGCCTTATAAAGGTATCTTTCTTTGTTTTTTTCCTTCTTATACTTCCGTAGTTTATTATTTTAGCCTAATACAATAGATTAGATTATCAATTAGTCTATGTATTTATACATTAGACCTTAGCAGTAACTATTTTTCTTTCAGAAACAACTTGGCCCTGATTTTTCAAATAGCCATAACTTTTTACTCGTTCATCCAAATTAGATGAAACCAACGCCCACTTCTTCGTTACGATCTTCTCTGTAAGCGTATGCCTGTTCTTCGTTTCAGTTAGGAGAAAAAATGTTTTTTATATATATTGATCGGTTTATTTAGATCGGTTTAGTAGATCGGTTTGTTTGGTAGATCGGTTTTCTTCGGTTAGATCAAACCGGTAGGCCGGTTTCTTTTATTTGTACGCGTGTTAGCGGTTCAATTATGATACGCTGGAGAGTAGCTTAGTTACTGAGCGCACACCCCGTAGGCCCAGTTACAGCCCGCTACGTAGCTAGCGCATGTTCTGTTTTTTTTTCGTTTCTGTTTTTAGTTTCAGATTCGGATTTGTTTTTTTTATATCTTTAGATCTACAACTCCGATTTTGATGATTCTTTTTTCTCTGATTTCAGAAAAATCCCTTCTATCCAGAGACACCAAAGAAATTTTTTTTGAACTTTTTAATTTTCGATGTCAAACAGATTTGTTACAAACATTAGATTGCTAATAACTTTTGTTTAAAAATAGCTTTTGATTAATTCTTTTTGCTAGTGATCACTTCATCTTTTGTCTAAACAGTAGGCTTTTTAAAATAAGTTTTAGTTTATTTTAAATTAGGTTTCTAGCAAAACAGCATTGTTTTAGTTATAGTTTTGTTTTAATCTTTTCTTTATTGTTTTTATTAGTTTTAAATTATTTATTTTTGTCACTATTGAAAATTTAGTTTTGCTTCTGTTAGTCAACAAAAGAAAATTTTGCTTTTATTTTAGAATTTTATTTTACTTAGTTTTATATGAAAACTTGTTTAGGTCATAGTTAGTGTTTCATAAAAGCTTTTTATTTGTTTATTTTTGCAAATAAAATTTTATGAAAAATACCTTCTGTTAACGTAGTTGTTTTACTTTGTATTTTATGTTAATTTATTAATTTAGTGTTTTGATTGTTGTTAAGTTTTTACTTAGGACAAAACTGTTTTGTGTTATGTCTTAGAGTTTTCTTTATTAGTTTTGTTGTGTAGTTTTCGTTTGTTCTTATTTGGTGTCCCTTGTTGTTTTGCAATTTATTTGTTGGTTTTATTATGAGTGTTAGAATTTCTTGCTAGTATGTTTGCTTATATGAATGCTATGTTTGACTATATAGAGTTTCAACGGAGTGACGATTAGTTCTACCAAGTCATTTTCTGACAGCGTTGTTATCTTCATCAAGTATTACCAGGCAAGTTCACTTTGACCATGTTTTTCATACCTATGTGTTTTATTGCATCTAGTGTCATCTTCGCAACAATCCCTCCAGTAGTGATATTGAATCCTTGTAGTTGAGTAGTATGCATGAGGTAGGAACCCATCACCCTGTTACCAAGCCCGGGACGTTATTTATTTTAATGCTACGCTATAGTAGACGGGTTGGTATGAGTGCTCGGAGTGGTGTGAGAATGGAGGATCTACGTCAATGACGACAACTCCATGATGGAATCTGCAAGGACTGCATCTTCAAGGCCTCAAGACTTCAAGACTCGAGACAAGAATTCAAGACACACTCATGGGTGAAGGATGGTTGACGGGCACCTGGAGAAACCAAAGGTTGGCGGGATGCATGGAGAAGCGCCATGACATCTTGCGGAAAGCTTCACCCAGACTCAAAGAGACGGAAGAATACTTCATGCCCGGAAGCTTACCTGCTACCGCAAGTCATTATGGGCTCGCTTGGTTGACCTTAGTGGTGACTCTGGCTGGGGCGGTGCTAGCAGATGTAGAACTACGATAGGATTGGATGAGCACCTGACGGTGGTCGAGGAACTCTTCGAAGACCATGTTTGGTCGTCTTGTTCTCAAACACCTCAAGTGCGAGAACGTAAAAGAGGGATCGAATCTTGCGGGTAAAGTGTACAAACCTCTGCAGAGGGTTAAAACCTAATCGATTAGCCATGTCCCCGGTTACGGACAATTTAAGCATCTGGACTTGGATCTATCTCGGAACTCTCAACACCGGATTGATAACTTAATTGTGGGCAACTTATGATGATTTTGGGCTATGAGACATCGGTTGGCGGAACCATGTCATGATAAAAAACTCCATAGTACAGACTTCATTTATTCCTTTGATGTAGGGAAAATAAAAAAACCAGCTTTTATGCAAAACAAAACTCAGACCCAGAGCCACAAAGCCAAATTGCATATAGTATAGTTTTACCATCTGTTTTCTCATGTTGTGATCTTGCCGGTACATTCAATGTACTGACCTACACGGCTGCAACTTATCATGTTGCAGATATTTTACTTCCGACGGGTAAGAGTACAGTACAGGGTTACGATCTACACTCAACCTGCCGATGGCGTTGATGGGACTCCACACCCGTTTGATTGTTTCCGCTGAGTATTATGAGGTATATATCATTTTACGTTATTTATACATGTGATTGCACTTTGATATATACATTGATGTCTTGTGTGTGCCGAAGATCTTGATCCGAGGATGGCATGCATACACGAGACTTGACCGTCTGAGGTCGGGTCGCTACAACTATATCCAATAAAGTACGGTTATGACGTTCGGACACACCATTATGCTGTGGTGTTCCAGGTGGCACGAATTTGTAAAACTATTCCACATTGTTTTAATTGAAGACCAAACTCGTAACTCAAATATTTGTCTCTGCGATCAGATCGTAGAAACTTTATTTTCTTGTCACGATGATTTTCCACTTCACTCTGAAATTCTTTGAACTTTTCAAATGTTTCACACTTATGTTTCATCAAGTAGATATACCCATATCTGCTCAAATCATCTGTGAACGTCAGAAAATAACAATACCCGCCGCGAGCCTCAACACTCATCGGACCGCATACATCAGTATGTATTATTTCCAATAAGTAAATTGCTCGCTCCATTGTTCCGGAGAACGGAGTCTTAGTCATCTTGCCCATGAGGCATGGTTCGCAAGCATCAAGTGATTCATAATGAAGTGATTCCAAAAACCCATCAGCATGGAGTTTCTTCATGCGCTTTACACCAATATGACCTAAACGGCAGTGCCACAAATAAGTTGCACTATCATTATTAACTTGCATCCTTTGGCTTCAATATTATGAATATGTGTATCACTACAATCGAGATCCAACAAACCATTTTCATTGGGTGTATGACCATAGAAGGTTTTATTCATGTAAACAGAACAACAATTATTCTCTAATTTAAATGAATAACTGTATTGCAATAAACATGATCAAATCATATTCATGCTCAATGCAAACACCAAATAACATTTATTTAGGTTCAACACTAATCCCGAAAGTATAGGGAGTGTGAGATGATGATCATATCATTCTTGGAACCACTTCCGATACACATCGTCACTTCACCCTTAACTAGTCTCTGTTCATTATGCAACTCCTGTTTCGAGTTACTACTCTTAGCAACTGAACCAGTATCAAATACCGAGGAGTTGCTATAAACACTAGTAAAGTACACATCAATAACATGTATATCAAATATAGCTTTGTTCACTTTGCCATCCTTCTTATCCACCAAATACTTGGGGCAGTTCCGCTTCCATTGACCAGTCCCTTTGCGGAGAAGCACTTCGGTTTAGTGCTTAGGTCTAGACTTGGGTTTTTCACTTGAGCAGCAACTTGCTTGCCGTTCTTCTTGAAGTTCCTTTTCTTCCCTTTGTCCCTTTACTTGAAACTAGTGGTCTTGTTAACCATCAACACTTGATGCTCTTTCTTGATTTCTACCTTCGTCGATTTCAAGATCGCGAAGAGCTCGGAATTACTTTCGTCATCCCTTGCATATTATAGTTCATCATGAAGTTCTAATAACTTGGTGATAGTGACTAGAGAATTCTTTCAATTACTATCTTATCTGGAAGATTAACTCCCACTTGATTCAAGCAATTGTAGTACCCAGACAATCTGAGCACATGGTCACTGGTTGAGCTATTCTCCTCCATCTTGTAGGCAAAGTACTGTCAGAGGTCTCATACCTCTCGACACGGGCATGAGTATGAAATACCAATTTCAACTCTTGGAACATCTTATATGCTCCATGGCGTTCAAAACATTTTTGAAGTCTCGGTTCTAAGCCGTAAAACATGGTGCACTTAAACTATCAAGTAGTCATCATACCGAGCTTTGCCAAACATTCATAACGTCTACATTTGCTCCTGCAATAGTTCTGTTACCTAGCGGTGCATCAAGGACATAATACTTCTGTGCAGCAATGAGGTTAATCCTCAGATCACGGACCAAGTTCGCATCATTGCTACTAACATTTTTCAACTTAGTTTTCTATAGGAACATATCAAAATATAAACAGGGAGCAACAACGCGAGCTATTGATCTACAACACAGTTATGCAAATACTATCAGGACTAAGTTCATGATAAATTAATGTTCAATTAATCATATTACTTAAGAACTCCCACTTAGATAGACATCCCTCTAATCATCTAAGTGACCATGTGATCCAAATCAACTAAACCATGTCCGATCATCACGTGAGATGGAGTAGTTTTCAATGGTGAACATCATTATGTTGATCATATCTACTATATGATTCACGCTCGACCTCTCGGTCTCAGTGTTCCGAGGCCATATCTGCATATGCTAGGCTCGTCAAGTTTAACCTGAGTATTCCGCGTGTGCAACTGTTTTGCACCCGTTGTGTTTGAACGTAGAGCTTATCACACCCGATCATCACATGGTGTCTCAGCAAGAAGAACTTTCGCAATGGTGCATACTCAGGGAGAACACTTATACCTTGAAATTTAGTGAGAGATCATCTTATAATGCTACCTCGATCTAAGCAAAATAAGATGCATAAAAGATAAACATCACATGCAATCAATATAAGTGATATGATATGGCCATCATCATCTTGTGCTTGTGATCTCCATCTCGAAGCAATCGTCATGATCACCATCGCCACCAGCGACACCTTGATCTCCATCGTAGCATCGTTGTCGTCTCGCCAACTATTGCTTCTCGACTATCGCTACCGCTTAGTGATAAAGTAAAGCAATTACAGTGGCGATTGCATTGCATACAATAAAGCGACAACCATATGGCTCTGCCGATTGCCGATAACTCGGTTACAAAACATGATCATCTCATACAATAAAATTTAGCATCATGCCTTGACCATATCACATCAAAACATGCCCTGCAAAAACAAGTTAGACGTCCTCTACTTTGTTGTTGCAAGTTTTACGTGGCTGCTACGGGCTGAGCAAGAACCGTTCTTACCTACGCATCAAAACCACAACGATAGTTCGTCAAGTTAGTGTTGTTTTAACCTTCTCAAGGACCAGGCGTAGCCACACTCGGTTCAACTAAAGTTGGAGAAACTGACACCCGCCAGCCACCTGTGTGCAAAGCACGTCGGTAAAACCAGTCTCGCGTAAGCGTACGCGTAATGTTGGTCCGGGCCGCTTCATCCAACAATACCGCCGAACCAAAGTATGACATGCTGGTAAGTAGTATGACTTGTATCGCCCACAACTCACTTGTGTTCTACTCGCGCATATAACATCTACGCATAAAACCTGGCTCGGATGCCACTGTTGGGGAACGTAGTAATTTCAAAAAAATTCCTACGCACACGCAAGATCATGGTGATGCATAACATCGAGAGGGGAGAGTGTTGTCCATGTACCCTCGTAGACCGAAAGTGGAAGCGTTAGCACAACGCGGTTGATGTAGTCGTACGTCTTCATGATCCGACCGATCCAAGTACCGAATGTACGGCACCTCCGAGTTCAGCACACGTTCAGCTCGATGACGTCCCGCGAACTTCGATCCAACAGAGCTTCACGGGAGAGTTCCGTCAGCACGATGACATGATGACGGTGATGATGTTGCTACCGACGCAGGGCTTCGCCTAAGCATCGCTACGATATGACCGAGGTGGAATATGGTGGAGGGGGGCATCGCACATGACTAAGAGATCAAGACATCAATTGTTGTATCTAGAGGTGCCCCCTGCCCCCGTATATAAAGGAGGGAGGGAGAGGCCGGTCCTAGAGGGGGCGCGCCAAGTGTGGGGAGTCCTACTAGGATTCCCAAGTCCTAGTAGGATCCCCCTTTCCTTTCCAGAGTAGGAGAGAAGGAAAGAGGGGGAGAGGGAGAAGGAAAAGGGGGCTGCACCCCTTGTCCAATTCGGACCAGGGGGGGGCGCGCACCTCCTTCCTTTTGGCCTCTCTCCTCTATTCCCGTATGGCCCAATAACTATATTCTTGTAGACGTTGTTGGGCCTCCAAGTGCAGAGGTTTGTAGGACAGTAGCAAATTTCCCTCAAGTGGATGACCTAAGGTTTATCAATCCGTGGGAGGCGTAGGATGAAGATGGTCTCTCTCAAACAACCCTGCAACCAAATAACAAAGTGTCTCTTGTGTCCCCAACACACCCAATACAATGGTAAATTGTATAGGTGCACTAGTTCGGCGAAGAGATGGTGATACGAGTGCAATATGGATGGTAGATATAGGTTTTTGTAATCTGAAAATATAAAAACAGCAAGGTAACTAATGGTAAAAGTGAGCATAAACGGTATTGCAATGATAAGAAACAAGGCCTAGGGTTCATGCTTTCACTAGTGCAAGTTCTCTCAACAATAATAACATAATTGGATCATATAACTATCCCTCAACGTGCAACAAAGAGTCACTCCAAAGTCACTAATAGCGGAGAACAAACGAAGAGATTATGGTAGGGTACGAAACCACCTCAAAGTTATTCTTTCCAATCAATCCGTTGGGTATTCCTATAAGTGTCACAAACAGCCCCAGAGTTCGTACTAGAATAACACCTTAAGACCTAAATCAACCAAAATCCTAATGTCACCTAGATACTCCAATGTCACCTCAAGTATCCGTGGGTATGATTATACGATATGCATCACACAATCTCAGATTCATCTATTCAACCAACACATAGAACCTCAAAGAGTGCCCAAAGTTTCTACCAGAGAATCACGATGAAAACGTGTACCAACCCCTATGCATAGGTTCATGGGCGGAACCCGCAAGTCGATCACCAAAACATACATCAAGTGAATCACGTGATATCCCATTGTCACCACAGATACGCACGACAAGACATACATCAAGTGTTCTCAAATCATTAAAGACTCAATCCGATAAGATTACTTCAAAGGGAAAACTCAATCCATTACAAGAGAGTAGAGGGGGAGAAGCAACATAAGATCCAACTATAATAGCAAAGCTCGCGATACATCAAGATCGTGCCAAATCAAGAACACGAGAGAGAGATCAAACACATATCTCTGGTACATACCCTCAGCCCGAGGGTGAACTACTCCCTCCTCGTCATGGAGAGCGCCGAGATGATGAAGATGGCCACCGGTGAGGGTTCCCCCCTCCGGCAGGGTGCCGGAACAGGGTCCCGATTGGGTTTTAGTGGCTACAGAGGCTTGCGGAGGCGGAACTCCCGATCTATTCTCTGTTCTAGAAGTTTTTGGGTACGTGAGTATATATGGGTGCAGGAAGTACGTCAGTGGAGCTTCGGGGGCCCCACGAGGCAGGGGCGTGCCCTAGGCGGGGGCGCCCCCACCCTCGTGGGCACCTCCCTTCTTTCCTGACGTGGGGTCCAAGTCCATCCGGTAGCTTTCCTTCCAAAAATAACTTCTCCAGTTGATTTCATTCCATTTCGACTTCGTTTGATATTCCTTTTCTTCGAAACACTGAAATAGGCAAAAAACAGCAAATCTGGGCTGGGCCTCCAGTTAATAGGTTTGTCCCAAAAGTAATATAAAAGTGGAAAATAAAGCCCAATGTTTCCCAAAATAGTAGATAATATAGCATGGAGCAATCAAAAATTATAGATACGTTGGAGACGTATCAAGCATCCCCAAGCTTAATTCCCGCTCGTCCTCGAGTAGGTAAATGATAAAAAAGATAATTTTTGATGTGGAATGCTAGTTGGCATAATTTCAATGTAATCCTTCTTACTTGTGGTATGAATATTCAGATCTGAAAGATTCAAGATAAAAGTTCATGTTGACATAAAAATAATAATACTTCAAGCATACTAACTAAGCAATTATGTCTTCTCAAAATAACATGGCCAAAGAAAGTTCATCCCTACAAAATCATATAGTTTAGTCATGCTCTATTTTCGTCACACAAGAATGCTCTCATCATGCACAACCCCGATGACAAGCCAAGCAATTGTTTCATACTTTAGTAATCTCAAACTTATAAACCTTCACACAATACATGAGCGCGAGCCATGGATATAGCACTATGGGTGGAATAGAATATGATGATGGGAGTATGTGGAGAAGACAAAAAAGGAGAAGATCTCACATCAACGAGGCTAATCAATGGACTATGGAGATGCCCATCGATTGATGTTAATGCAAGGAGTAGGGATTGCCATGCAACGGATGCACTAGAGCTATAAATGTATGAAAGCTCAACAAAAGAAACTAAGTGGGTGTGCATCCAACTTGCTTGCTCACGAAGACCTAGGGCACTTGAGGAGGCCCATCGTTGGAATATACAAGCCAAGTTCTATAATGAAAAGTTCCCACTAGTATATGAAAGTGACAAAACAAGAGACTCTCTATATGAAGAACATGGTGCTACTTTGAAGCACAAGTGTGGAAAAAAGGATAGTAGCATTGCCCCTTTTTATTTATATATATATTTTTTGGGCCTTCCTTATTTTCTTTGGCCTTTTTTTGGGATAATGCTCTATTGAATGATGATCACCACACTTCTATTTATTCACAACTCAATGATTACGACTCGATACTAGAACAAAGTATGACTCTATATGAATGCCTCCGGCGGTGTACCGGGATATGAAATGAACCAAGAGTGACATGTATGAAAGAATTATGAATGGTGGCTTTGCCACAAATACTATGCCAACTACATGATCATGCTAAGCAATATGATAATGATGAATGTGTCATGATGAACAGAATGGTGGAAAGTTGCATGGCAATATATCTCGGAATGGCTATGGAAATGCCATAATAGGTAGGTATGGTGGCTGTTTTGAGGAAGATATAAGGAGGTTTATGTGAGAAAGAGCGTATCATATCACGGGGTTTGGATGCACCGGCGAAGTTTGCACCAACTCTCGATGTGAGAAAGGGCAATGCACGGTACCGAAGAGGCTAGCAATGATGGAAGGGTGAGAGTGCGTATAATCCATGGACTAAACATTACTCATAAAGAACTCATATACTTATTGCAAAAATCTAAAAGCCATCAAAAACCAAAGCACTACACGCATGCTCCTAGGGGGATAGATTGGTAGGAAAAGACCATCGCTCGTCCCCGACCGCCACTCATAAGGAGGACAATCAAATAACACCTCATGTTTCAAATTTGTTACATAACGTTTACCATACGTGCATGCTACGGGACTTGCAAACTTCAACACAAGCATTTCTCAAATTCACAACTACTCGACTAGCACGACTTTGATATTATTACCTCCATGTCTCAAAACAATCATCAAGCATCAAACTTCTCTTAGTATTCAACACACTCATAAGAATTCTTACAAATCTTGTATGCTTAGAATATTATGATTATTTAAGCAAATTACCATGCTATTTAAGACTCTCAAAATAATATAAGTGAAGCATGAGAGTTCATCTATTTCTTCAAAATAAAACTACCACCATGCTCTAAAAGATATAAGTGAAGCACTAAAGCAAACAACAAACTACTCCGAAAGATATAAGTGACGATCAATGAGTAGTCGAATAATTATGCAACTATGTGAAGACTCTCCCATTTTAAGAATTTCAGATCTTGATATTTTATTCAAGCAGCAAACAAATCTAAAGAAAATAAAATGACGCTCCAAGCAAAACACATATCATGTGGTGAATAAAAATATAGCTCCAAGTAAAGTTACCAATGAACGAAGACGAAAGAGGGGATGCCTTCCGGGGCATCCCCAAGCTTAGGCTCTTGGTTATCCTTGAATATTATCTTGGGGTGCCTTGGGCATCCCCAAGCTTAGGCTCTTGCCACTCCTTATTCCATAGTCCATTGAACCTTTACCCAAAACTTGAAAACTTCACAACACAAAACTTAACAGAAAACTCGTGAGCTCCGTTAGTGAAAGAAAACAAAACCCCACTTCAAGGTACTGTAATGAAATCATTCTTTATTTATATTGGTGTTAAACCTACTGTATTCTAACTTCTCTATGGTTTATAAACTATTTTACTAGCCATAGAGTCATCAAAATAAGCAAACAACACATGAAAAACAGAATCTGTCAAAAACAGAACAGTCTGTAGTAATCTGTAACTAACGCAAACTTCTGGAACTCCAAAATTCTAAAATAAATTGTTGGACCTGAGGAATTTCTCTATTAATCATCTGCAAAAAGAATCAACTAAATATCACTCTCCAGTAAAATGTTCTAGCTAATCTTGTGAGCGCTAAAGTTTCTGATTTTTACAGCATGATCATAAAGACTTCACCCAAGTCTTCCCAAAGGTTCTACTTGGCACAAACACTAATTAAAACATAAAACCACATCTAAAAAGAAGCTATATGGATTATTTATTCCTAAACAGAACCAAAAAGCAAGAAACTACAATAAAATTGGGTTGCCTCCCAACAAGCGATATCGTTTAACGCCCCTAGCTAGGCATGATGATTTCAATGATGCTCACAAAAAGATAAGAATTGAAACATAAAGAGAGCATCATGAAGAATATTACTAGCACATTTAAGTCTAACCCTCTTCATATGCATATGGATTTTGTGAGCAAACAACTTATGGGAACAATTATCAACTTGCATAGGAAGGTAAAACAAGCATAACTTCAAAACTTTAAGCACATAGAGAGGAAACTTGATATTATTGCAATTCCTACAAGCATATGTTCCTCCCTCATAATAGTTTTTAGTAGCATCATGAATGAATTAAACAATATAACCAGCACCTAAACCATTCTTTTCATGATCTACTAGCATAGAAATTTTATTACTCTCCACATAAGCAAAATTCTTCTCATTCGGAATAGTGGGAGTATCATAAGAGACTTGAATACTATAAATTGTCTCCACATTAAAAGAGTAATGTTCAGAGAAAGGGTACTCATAACCATGACAAGTTTTATAAATATAATCATCACTACTATTTATAGCATAAGTTTTATCACAATAATCATCATAAGTAGCAACTTTGTTCTCATCATAATCGATTGAAACCTCTTCCAAGATAGTGGAATCATTACTAAGTAAAGTCATGACCTCTCCAAATCCACTTTCATAAATATTATAAGATTCAACATCCTCCAAAATAGTGGGATCATTACTTCCTAAAGTTTACACTCTTCCAAACCCACTTTCATAAATATAATTATCGTAGGTAGAAGGCATGCTATCCTCATAACAACTTTGCATATCAAAACTTGGGAGGCTAAAAATATCATCATTATTAAACATAGCATCCCCAAGATTGGAACAAACATTAATTTCAGCAAATATATTCTAAAATATGTCATCCTCATCAAACATAGCTTCCCCAAGCTTGGGCCTTTTCATATTATAAGCATAATCACTCTCATTATTAATAGTATGGATAGCACCAATAGTATAGCAATTATTATACTCTTCCAAGCTAGTGCCAAAAAGATTTTCAAGATCATAAGAAGTATCATTATCTTCCCAATCATAATCATCACAACAAGCAATAGGCATAACGAGATCATCATAAGGTGTTTCATCTTCATTTTCATGAGGTACAACAATAATAGGAGCAACTTTATTTGGGAGAGATACCTTTTTACCTCTCTTCCTTTTTCTTTTCTTCTTCTTCACCACATCATGTGTGGGTTCAATCCTCTTTTTGGAGCTCCTTATTAATGAGATTGGTTGAATAGAAGGCTCCTCCTCGTTACCTGATTCATCATAAGAAATAATAGGAGGATATTGGGAAATCTCTTCCCTTTCATTAGCATTCTCTTCATCTTCTATTTGTTTTATTTTCCTTATGTAATTGGCAATATAAGGATTTTCAATACAATTCACCGCACAATACATATAAATTTTCTCTAGATCAAAATGAAGAACTTTATCAAGGGCAAATTTTGGAATATCCTTAGTTATACGTTTAATTTCTTCATAACTCAAGAGCAAACTAAGTTCATTATGATGTGCAAGGGAAATAAAGTCATCACAATTTTTAGACACGATACGATCATGAAATAATTTGCATTGGGTACTAAAATGATCACGTTCATTGCAAAGTTCACAAGTATGGCTAAGAAAAATTAAATTTTCAGCACATTCATCTAGCTCTTCTTGCAAAAATTTGGTTTCTAAGTACTTATGCCTCTTGCAATATCTATCTTCCCTATTTGGTGTGTACTTACAAACCCAATGCACTCCACAAAAATTGACATGTTTATAGGAGGCATTTTCATCATAACTAGTGCATTCATCATTAGTACTATGGATATTCAAGGAGTTCATACTAAAAACATTGCAATCATGCTCATCATTCAAAGATTTAGTGCCAAACAATTTAATGCATTATTCTTCTAACACTTTGGCACAATTTTCCTTTCCATCATACTCACGAAAGATATTAAAAAGATGAAGCGTATGAGACAAACTCAATTCCATTTTTTATATAGTTTTCTTTTATAAACTAAACTAGTGATAAAACAAGAAACTAAAAGACTCGATTGCAAGATCTAAAGATATACCTTCAAGCACTCACCTCCCCGGCAACGGTGCCAGAAACTGCTTGATGTCTACTACGCAACCTTTCCTTTCCAGAGTAGGAGAGAAGGAAAGAGGGGGAGAGGGAGAAGGAAAAGGGGGCTGCACCCCTTGTCCAATTCGGACCAGAGGGGGGGCGCGCACCTCCTTCCTTTTGGCCTCTCTCCTCTATTCCCGTATGGCCCAATAACTATCTTCTTGTAGACGTTGTTGGGCCTCCAAGTGCAGAGGTTTGTAGGACAGTAGCAAATTTCCCTCAAGTGGATGACCTAAGGTTTATCAATCCGTGGGAGGCGTAGGATGAAGATGGTCTCTCTCAAGCAACCCTGCAACCAAATAACAAAGAGTCTCTTGTGTCCCCAACACACCCAATACAATGGTAAATTGTATAGGTGCACTAGTTCGGCGAAGAGATGGTGATACAAGTGCAATACGTATGGTAGATATAGGGTTTTGTAATCTGAAAATATAAAAACAGCAAGGTAACTAAAGGTAAAAGTGAGCATAAATGGTATTGCAATGATAGGAAACAAGGCCTAGGGTTCATACCACTACAAAAAAAAGACACATCCGTGACATTTTGGGCCGAACGAATTTTTTTCTGTCATACATATGACACTTCTATGACGATAATTGTGACAAAACCTGGTATCATCATAGATGTGGTGGGCTCCTACTTCTATGACAAAAAATCATGACAGAAAATGGGCTTTTCGTCCTGGGCGGGCCGGAGACGCAGCTGCATGACATTCTTTGGGCCGTCCATGACGGAAAAACCGTGGTAGAAGCGAGGGGAGGAAAATTTGGGAGTTGCGATTACGGTGGGAGGTGGGGGCCGAGCGATGCGCTTTCTTTCTCGTGACGTCGCTGCGTGTGTGCGGCGTTGGCTCTAATCAACCCGAAGCGAGGCGTTGGGCTCTAATCGAACCCGAAGCGAGGCGTTGGGCTCTAATCAACTGGCGATTGCAGACCGCAGTTACGCGTTCTCGAACCCGAGCGATCGATCGATGGCTGTTAATCGAACCCGATGGAGTGATTCTTCGCTCTCGCTGCTAATCAAGCCGATCGATTGGATGAACAGTGAGCATTGCGGGGGGGGTGGATGAACAAGGAGCGGTGGCGTTGCCTCCGGATGAACAGGCCCCGTGGTGTGGAGGGTTGGATGAACGAGAGACGGTGGAGGGTGGCCGTGGAGGGTGGTTGAACATGACCCCGTGGTGTGGAGGGCTGGATGAACGAGATACGGTGGAGGGGTGCCCGTGGAGGGTGGTTGAACAAGAGCCGATGTAGTAGCGCGGTGGAGGCTGGATGAACAGGAGCCCATGGAGGCCGGAGGAGGTCGACGGTAGCCCGTGGAGGCCGGAGGAGGTCGACGGTGGAGATGAACAGATCCCGTGGAGTCCGCTTTTGCGACGCCACACCCTCCCGATGAACAGACCCCGTTTGACCGTAGGAGGTCCGTTTGCTTGCTTTTGCGGCACGCCACACCCTCCCGATCAACAAGACCCTGTTTCGACCGTAGGAGGTCTGTTTCCTCCGTTTTGCGGTACGCCACACCCCTCCCGATCAACAGGACCCCCGTTTCGACTGTAGGAGGTTCGTTTCCTCTGTTTTGCGGCACGCCACACCCCTCCGATCAACAGGGCCCCGTTCCGAACGTAGGAGGTCCGTTTCCTCTGTTATGCGGTACGCCAGGCCTCGTTTCTATCGCCTGTTCCGTCCAAGCCCTCCCGATGAACACGACCACACATTCCGTTCCGACCCAGCCGGTTGGCTCCCCATGAACACGACGACGACGCTGTTTCTCCATTCCGACCCAGCCATGTACGTATGCGCGAGTAGGCGTTCAAGACCCTGCCCGTATGCACGTACGTGGCCGTATTTTCTTTCTTGCACCCTCGCCGCTGTACGTACGTGTACATGCTACGTGTGCGGCTCTACATCGACACGTGCGCGCCTCTACTACGACATGTGCGTGCCTCTACATCGACCAGTATGTACGTACATGTTCGCGACCAGAATGACAACGCTACGTACGCTTCGACCAGGTGGGTCCCGACTGTCAGGCACTTCCTTGCCTGCGAAGATGTAGCTGGTGGGTCCCAGCAGTCAGCGGCGAATCGTTTTGTTTTTTTTGCCCGGACGCACTTCCTTGCGTGCGAAGATGTAGCTGGTGGGTCCCAGCAGTCAGGAGGGAAACGATTTTTTGCGAAATACGGTGGCCCGTCCGGTGGGTCCCTGCTGTCAGGTGGAGGAATCATTATTTTCCGTGTAATAAGGAGGCACTTCCTTGCTGCGGCCGTGGACCCAGCTGTCGACCTCTCGACGTCAGATCCACGTCCGATGGAAGTCGCTCTTGACCACGTTGACCACGCCGCGCCGAGAGCACCAGGGCGGTGGACGACGGCGAGGCCTAGGAAGGGGACGACGCGGAGCCGGTGAAGACGCGACAGTGGATGCCCACGCGGAGAGGAGTATGAGTATTCACTCATTCGGCTGCGGTGTGAGGCTGCCGCCGCCGCAGGCCCTGCCTAAGGTGGGAATAGTAGGGGCGGTGAGGCCTCCAAGGCAAAGACAGCCGCCACGGAGGCAGGAGCAAGCGGCACGACCGGCGCTGCTTTGGGCGGCCGGAGCAAGAAGACCAGAGGTTGAAGAAGCACTACGGCCGTTGGATGGACATCGACGGTCACCGGAGCTAGAATCGTTCATATTGACTAAGTTGACAAAGCCCTCCGTCCCGTCAACTTAGTAGGCCCACAAGTCAGCTTCCCACCAAGGTGAGTCCCAGCTAGCGGGGGAGTATTCGCTTTTGTGTGTAATAAAGAGGCACTTCCGGTGGGTCCGAGCTGACAATGGGGAACATTTTTCCGTGAAATACAATGGCCGTCCGGTGGGTCCCAGCAATCGGGAAACGTTTTTTCAAAATAAGGTGGCCCGTCACGGTGGGTCCCTGCTGTCGTGGAGGAATAATTATTTTGCGCCTAATAAGGAGGCACTTCCTTGCGGCGCCGTGGACCCAAATCGGCCTCTCCACGATAGTAATTTTCCGATGGAAGTCGGTCGTTGACCATGTTGACCACGCCGCGCCGAGAGCACCAGGGCGGTGGACGACAGCGACACCTAGGAAGGGGACGACGCGGAGCCGGGGAAGACGCAGCAGTGGAAGCCCGCGGAGAGGAGTACGAGGTTCACCGGTTCACCTGCGTGTGAGGCTGCCGTCGCCGTAGAATAACAGGGGTGTGGGTGAGTGGAGGATGGCACGCCAGCGGTGGGAGTAGTATGGGGCGGTGAGGCCTCATGGCAAGACACAACCGCCAGGGAGGCAGGAGCAGCGCGGACCGACCAGGCGCTGCTTTGGGCGGCCGGACCAAGAAGACCAGAGGTTGAAGAAGCACTACGGCCGTTGGATGGACATCGTCACGGTCACCGGCTAGAATCGTTTATATTGACTAAGTTGACAAAGCCCTTGGTACACTCCAACTTAGTAGGCCCATAGGTCAGCCTCCAAACGGTGCGCCCAGGATGTCGTGGGAGGAATCATTTTTGGGCGGCGAAGCTAAGAATATCCGAGATTGAAGAAGAAGACGACATCCGTTGGATAGACATCCAACGGCCATCGCTAGAGAACTGTGTGTTCACTATAATAAGTTGACAAAGCCTTGCATATCGCCAACTTATTTTTTAGGGGACGCGTCACTTAGTAGGCCCACAAGTGTGTGGCAGAGAACTTATAGCCCATTTGCGTTTTGTAAGAATGTACAACCCATTTTTGAATTCTAATGGAATTTACAACAACCCATTTACAGTTTGTTAAAATTACAGCCCATTTTCTAGTTAGGACAACGATTAATAATTTTCAACCAACCATTGAAGACAGAATTTAATAAATTTTCCCACATTTTGATGGGATCCGAAATATTTTTATCCCGAAATTTCTAGTCAGATTAAATATAAATTTGTATTACGTAAAAATCCAACGAAACACTACGCGCGCAACAATGAAAACTTAAGATTTTCAAAATCCATAAATAATATTTTATAAACTAATTTCGTGTTTGGTGCATTTTTTATAGTTACTGCCCAGTTTTTATAATTACATCCTATTTCTTATTTTTAAAGCCCATTTTCCTGCTAAGCCTAATGCATCCCTCCTAGGAAAGATTTGCAGCCCAGCGGGGCGGAGAATAACAAGTTGACCTTGCCTGCGTATTCCTCAAAAAGATGTATAGCTGGGCTAGCCATTTTCATCTTGAAAAAAGTAGTATCTGGGCTGGATATCTGGCCTGGGCTAGACGGGCCACAGCCCGCCCAGCTAATACCCTGCTCTCCTCTGAACAACAAGGAAATCATCACCAAGAAAAACTCTGCAGTGCTCACGCCTCAAAAACACAAATACTGCTCGAGCTGCTTGGTCCCAGCTGTCGGCCGCACCTTGTGCAATTCTCTCGTTTATATTGACTACATAGGTTGACAATGGTGTGGGACCGTGATGTCAGGAAACTAGGATAAAGCAAAAAAATATAGTTGTACATAATAAGGAGGCACTTGCGTGCGTGACGGCTATGGCCCTAGTGGGTCCCTAGTGTCATCCAACAAAATAAAGTCATCTCCTGAATCCTCGTGTTCGCTGACCATGTTAACAATGCTCGGCGCCACAATGGCGCAACAACTCGAAGGACAACGGAGAGGGCCTTGCGGACCCTACGGGTCGATACAACGCCCGCTGCTCATTCAGAAGCCGGATCATCGGACACCTATGAGCACTTTCGAGAAACCGAGACGGCATGAAGCGGTAAGGCCGCGCTTGGGAGCTCGGTTTATTTCAAACCTGTATTAACATACAAGTGTAATTTACTCGTCATCGGAAGGCCCGAGGTCTGTAAGTAAAACCGGAGGGTTACGCGTGTAATTTGAGAGACCAGTGTATATTTTATGAGCACTGCTATATGGACGACATTACCAGATGATACATGAACGACGTGCGTATCATGCCATCCATGGGCAAGGCTGAAACAGCAGCTAACGGCTGGATTAGCAATCGGCCGAGTGTTGTTCAGCGTTTTTATCGTGTGTGAAGTACTTCCGATATTTTACTAGTCGAAATCGACCAACCAAGCTCCTTCGCCCGAGACCATCTGCTTTAATTTACAAGCGTCAGTTTTACAAGCGGTTTTGGTTGGAAAACGACGATCCAATCACGGCCTAATATCATGAGTTGGTCGGAAGGTGTGTCAGGTGACTTATAAGTCAGGTGACAACCAAACAGCGTGACTTATAAGTCATCGGTTTTAAGTCACCGACTTATAAGTCGGGTGACTTATTGAATGAAACAGCTCAAACATCGACGATGAACTTCTTACGCACGGAAACTACAGAAGAGGATAATCTTCTTAACAAGCAAATCACTGGCATTAGATTGACATGCAAAACAATACGAAGCATTATTCCCAAAAGCCACGGTGAACAGCTCGTGATGCCGCATGCCACAACATTCCAAGCTCAACTTTGCAATCAAACACAATACCTGGCATTACATAGACAATATTCAGAACAAACTCTTAACGCAGGAATATCTCAGCAGAGTAACTATTTACTTCTAAACTGAACACGTGAATAGGAAAAACACTCGACGCTGCTCACAAAGAAGGGCGCCCCACTCAAAAATATCAAATGCATGTCTTCCGCTAACATCAATGAGCAAATTTTGACAAGGTTTTCCAATTCCAATATATTAAACTAACGTCTTCTTGCTAACATCAACGATTAAACTTTGACAAGCTTTTCCCATTCAAAATATGTAATGCCTATGATTGTGGAGTCCTGTCGCTTCTTGCTAACATCAATGATTAAACTTTGACAAGCTTTTTCCATTCAAAATATGTAATGCCTATGATCGTGGAGTCCTGTTGCTTCTTGTACTTGTTTGGGCACTTTTTGCCCAGGGCACTCCACGTGTTGTTAAATTACCAATGGTCTCTGCAGACTAGTCATGTCACCGGTGTCTAATATTTATGCCACCGGCTGTAGCAATGGAGGGATTCGGTGCCAAACTAAGAAAAAGTGAAATTGGCACCTATTTTGGCCTACATAGTGGAAGGCCTAATACTCAGTAAAGCTTCTCGGTCATTCCTTCGTAATGTAGCGCAAACAGTGGATCGCTTCTTTCGCAAAGTGGAACGACCAACTGGACCCAAAGAATGCAGCAGTTTGCCTTGGACACATTGGCTCTTTTTGTGCAGTTGAACTAAAATCAAGTCGGAATAAAACCGAGCTTTAATTGTGATATCCCTAAAGCAACAAAAGGTATAAGGGAAACAATTACGAGAAATAACGGTTGATGACTTGTACTCCCGTAAGAAAAACATCTACCGATCTACCTTATCTTAACGGGAAACAAAGCAGAGAGTGGCAATTCTCAATCGGTGTGATTCATTAATATTAATCGAGACATTATCTTAACAATGCCTTGTTTCAACATGTATAAAGAACGAAAAAGCGAAAAGTATCATTCCTAAAACAATGCGATCGATTCATTTTAACAGAGACATTATCTTAACAATACCCTCGTTAAACATGTAGAAAGAACTACAAAGCAGGATAGTACCATTCCTAACAAGTGTTGCAGTTTTGAACTAAGATTCAGAGTTAATTAATTACGAGAGTGGCATCGCTTAATTTTACCAATGCATTAGATTAACGAAAAGCATAAACAGTTCCAGGGAGAGTGGGCGCAACAACAAGATGTGCTTCCATCTACTTATAAAGGGGTGATGCAGAGTTTGTTGTAACAAAGCAACAAGCATCATGTCCGGTTGGTCCCATTTTGTTCACTACTTAATGGGAAAAGACATCAATACAATAGCTTCAATTCAACATTTATTTAAAATAGTACCAATATAAGTAGCACAACATCTCAAAGCACACTGCACAATCATGTGGATGAAGGCCTGTACTGACCTTTCATGAGACCACCAGGATAAAATACTGAATCTGCCAACACGAATAGGAAATCCAATCTCGTTTTGTGCGGTTGCCTGAAATCAAGCAAAGTGTTTCACAGAAGCGGCAAGCAAAATGTCGCAATAGCAACAAGTTGAATAGATATCCCTGTTTAAACAGAGGCAAAAAAGGAATCAATTACTGGCTAATAAAGGAGGATGAAACATGCGGCCACAAAAATGGTAATCCCGCCAATCCCTAACAAGTGTTGCAGTTTTGAAATAACATTCAGTAGTTAATTCTGAGAGTGGCATCAATTACTGGCTTATAAAGGGGGTGATGCTGATTTTGTTGTAACAAAGCAACAAGCATCATGTCTGGGTTGGTCCCATTTTTGTTCACTACTTAATGGGAAAAGACATCAATACAATAGCTTCAATTCAACATTTATTTAAAACAGTACCAAAACAAGTAGCACAACATCTCAAAGCACACTGCACATCATGTGGATGAAACCAAGATTTGAAACAACTCGCCACGAAGAGTGGAAACAAATCTCGATCTCCTTTTGTGCAGTTCCACAAAAATTAAGCAAAGTCACCGGTGTGACATTCAAGTTGAATTGCACAAAACACTCTTAAAACATAAGTATTTCGAGTAGCGAAGCAAAATGTCGCAATAGCAGCAAGTTGAATCGATACCCCTGTTTTAACAGAGGCAAAAAAGGAAACAATTACTTGCCGATAAAGGAGGATGAAACAAACGGTGACAGAAAGAAGCATCTACTTATCTTGGATGGAAAACAAAGTAGGATAGTAGCATTTCTAAAATGGTTGCATTGGTTCATATTAACAGAGACATTCTCTTGAAACAAGATTCATTAAAAAATGTAATTTACTTTTAACAGTGGCATTGCTTCAATTTTCTGGCGGCATTCTTAGATTAACAACAGCAAAATAGCTGTATGGGACATGCCAGCACCATGTGCGTCCACACGTATAAATGGGTGATGCAGAGTATGTAGCCAAGCAGCATATATGCGTTGGTCCCATATTTGTTATCTTTGAACCTTTTTCCTAAGTGAGGGCAGAAAATCTAGTCCTGCACAAACTACCCGACCCCCCAGTTTCTTTCCCTTTACAACAAAGAGATCGGTTCTATGTGTGTACTGGGTTACCCCCTTTTTCCCTTTTTGACCTACAAAGCGGCTGGATAGCCAGTCTATACTACTTTCCGCCCCTCCTTTCCTCATTGAACCACGTCCTAGATTCTTGCTCCAGCCCACCGCACCCTTCTTTCCTCTTTGAACCAAGACCTAGATTCGACTACAGATCCAAAAAGATCCACATGCAGCTAGATCAACGACGGTTTCAAAGAAACTTATACCTTAGGGTCGTCGGGATGTGGCAAGGCATGCGGCAGGAGGCCGGATCTGCCCACACTACGTACGACAGCGAGGAAGAAGGGGTCGGTGGCCCTCCCGCACAGGCGCTGGGTGAAAGAGAACAGCGCAGCCGGCAGTGGATTGCCTCCCTCGCCGAAGGCGATAGAGTGAACGCTGCACTTCCTCCCCTTCCCGGTGCGACGGGATACGGACGGCTCCTTCACCAGCTGTGAGGGGGGAGAGAGAGATAAGAGGCCAATGTAGTCTTGTTTAGATCTGGTTAAGAGAGGGTGAGAGACTGTGAATATAGCAAACCCTAGAAAATGAACGCTGAGCCTCCAGCGTGTAACATATATGTAGTGCGGTGAGCGTGTGGAGAGTGCAAACCCTAGGGAACAAGCGCTGAGGCTCCCGCTTATATATATACTATACTGTAGTACGGATCGAGCTCGGTGCCTTCATCACACTGCTTGGGCTGTATGACAGTGAGCCGCCACATTTTGGGCCCACCTGTCATAAACCCAAAGGTAGGTGCACTAAGTCAAGCCGCGTCCATATAGTACTCTCGTGTATACGAGTAATATATACTAGTGGAGTGGTTTTCTTATTCTCTCCATAACAATCGTTTTAAATTGTGTAAGTACGAAACGAAACTCTTTATGTAATGTACAGTGAAGAAAACTAGTACTACTTCCGATTAACTAACGATCCACGCCCACGCGTCCTGGTCGCACTTCCTGTCCTTCACGTGTGGTACACTACCCTCCCTTAAGTGAACAACCACATATGCGCCAAATAATCGGAAACGTGTGAGAGTGCGTACAAATAAAGAATTTTAATTTCAATTATCGGAAAGGTTTGAGACTATTATAAAGTTTGACTTCACCAAATCTAATATCTTGAGTAAATAAAATGGAGGGCTACTACATCCATCCGGTTTTTAGTCCACACCATTTTTAAATCAAAGTTAATAGCTGGACAAATAAAATTACAGGGAGCTGGAGACAAAGTTGTGAGAAGGCTTAGAAATCAATACAAAACTTATGCTCTTAGTACCAACGTCGATCCTTCTTCGAGGAAACATTTGGTTCATAGCCAATTGTGTGATAAAATTGCACCAATGTGAAAGACGACTGCGTCTCCAACGCAACCAAGGTGAACTGACGAAGGATATCATCTTTGTGCGTAACAAGCAAAGAGCACTGATGGAAGACAACTTGTTTTTCGTTGAAAATCGATCAGCTTCACCAGCCGACGCAACCACGAGGCGCAACCATGAGCATCGATAGGTCATCATGGTGATGCATCATCCATTTGGCATCTTCGTCCGCGCCAGCGCCGGCTCCGAGGGGACGGTGCGCATCGGCTCCCTCCGTCACCGACGGCGACAACGTCAATGCTGCACCTCCTCACCTCCCGCAGCGGATGGGATTCGGGCATTCGGCCGGATCTGTGACCACCAGTGAGGAGAGAGATAGAGTGGACACTGTCATCTTGTTTTGATATGGAGAGGGTGAGAGAGCGAGACGCGAGAAACTCTATCAAACAAGAGGCTATAATGGAGTAAAAAATCTCTCCATAGCAGTGATTTTGGGTCTGTCTAGGACACATCTAGATGTGACATAATATACTTGTGGTCTATTTTTGTGGTCTAAGTTGATGTCCACTCTGTTTGTGGTCTATTTTTTCTTGTCCTAGTTTTTTTGTTTCTTGTTGCTACATTATATACTTGTGGGAGCTTAGGTGTGATATCCTTAAATAACATCTAGATGTGAATTAGACAAACTGATTTTCTAACGTACCAAGAAAGAAAACTCGATCAAAAACACGCCCCGCCTGTGTCGCGAGAGTCGCTGCTTTTACACATAGACATAGACATGCATATCCGTGTTTACGTAAAATTCCATTTCCATTTCCATCTCCATCTCCAATCATATTTGTCCAACTGGCACATTATTTACGTTGTTAATTATATACGCAGCAATATTAACGCACAACATCTCTTGTTTGCGCACGTCCGGACCGCTGCCACGGCCGGTCCTGACCAACCTGAACCCTCTTCATCACCCCCGCGTGCTTCCCACCCGAAACGGTCAGTGCCGCATTCATGCCCGGCCAGAGCGGACGCGACCTCTCACTAGCGCCGGCATTGAAGCGGCGCGCCGGCCGAGAGAGTGTCGCCCGCGCCGCTTCCGGGTGCACGTGGCTGCTCCGCGTTCAAAGGTTGCAATAGCCGGCTACAACATGCATGTAAAAAGTTCTTGGGAGTCCGTGCTACAGCTAGCTGTCCTCCCCCAACTCGTCAATCTCTTCCAGTAGTGCTAGTAGTACTCCATGGCGCGATCCATCGACAAGCAGGCGGGAAAGTTATCGTATACTCGGTTTGCGGTGAGTGGCATGCCGAGCGACCGTGTGGGGTCGAGCCGTGGAGGAGGGTGAGACACGAACACGACAGACGTGATTTAAACGTTGGTTTTGCTCGATGGCGCGATCCAACGAAACGAAACGTTGGTTTCTCTCCGTTTCCATTTTTTCTCCGGAAAAACGGAAACTTTCCACTCCATTTTCATTCCTATTCCAAGGTTGCCCCGTTACAACATTCCATCAAATACAAAGGAAAACTAACATGCATGCTGATGCATCTCAATGATTCACAGATCATAGCCAATATTTACTTCACAACTAAAGAAAAAAGTTGTGAGAGCGTGTACGAAAGAAAAACTACTGATCGGGTCACTATGACTTAAACCCTAAACCCTAAACATGATTTAATTCCTTGGCCAGGTAGAACCTGTCAAAGGAAAGACGGCTGGCACCCTAGGATCATACGATGCTTTTGTGCACTTCCACTAAAATCGACCTAAGCATCCCGATGGCAAAGATATTGAAGAAGTGTGATTAGAATAATAGTATCGCACTAGTTCATGAGACATAAACTCATCACAAGTAGAAGCCGGTAGAAGTAGAGAAAGATCGACATGGAGATGGAGCTACGGCGGTGGAGCAAGCCGGCTCCAAAAGGAAGATGGACTACCCGGACGTCGGGCTGTAGCTAGAAGGGCGGTTGGGACGCGGCATCGCCCATACCGCGGTGACCCCGATTGGGATGCACCGACTATGGGTTTTCTCCTCGCCGATGTCGACCAAGCTCTCACGCAGAACATTGTTCCTTCCCCACCAAGGGATCAAGCCCGTCGCTCTATGCTTGTGAAGAGAGCAACCTTAGCAAGCGTGCTTGTAGCTTAGGCTCCTGCTAGTGTATATATAGTGGTTTTCTTTTCTCTCCATATCAACCATTTTATATTGCGTCGTGTCATTCAAGAGTGAAATGATGGTTGCTTCTTCCGACTAACTTATCGTGTGATTTGACTGCTCCTTAGTGGCCCCTACACGCATCCCCCACGTGTATGCAACAGTCACACATACACATGGACGCAAAACGCAGCGATGCCCTAATGCATGCATGTCCGAGCACACGACGGAACACACACGGTCACGCTAAGTGCTCAACCTACACGCATGCACACACATACTCGGTCGGTGAGCTAGTGACCGTATAAACACCGGAAAATATATATATTGAGCGCAATGAGCGTATTAGAAGTCCATCGACCGTATTATTACAAATATACAAATGACAGACAGTGTATTTATCTCGTTTGAAATTAATCCATATTAACCGAGAGGAGGCAGTATGGACTACCATTACTTGCGCATGCTGTGGCTCGCAGGACAAGGAGAAACTTTTGACTAATGCAAGCTCTCCTCGCTCAAAGCGGTGGACGGCAACAATTAATTCGGTGTCGATTGCCGAAGCATACACTATACTACTAGTGCTACTATTGTTCGACTTCCTAATAGGCGAACAACCAAGCGCAAAGTTTACTAGTACTAGTACTACTAATATAGTCTATAAAGGTACATAAGTACTATACTAGTACTAGGAACCGGATGGAGGAGCATCTGCACTCTTATTATCATTTTAAAATGTGATAAAGCAATCTTCAACACATTTGGTTCTCTTCGAGGGTTCTCGCATGTGATAATGGAAGTTGATTGCATGGAACACTCGCCATAATTCTCGCTTAATTCTGGCTCATATCCTGTTACAAATAGTAGTGCTCGATAATATTTCCTCTTTTTTTGTTATTCAGCATGTAAACAGGTCAGCAAACCTTGCGGCGCATCTTCGTGCGAACCGTGCTTGCTGCACTTTGAATGTGGCCGAGAGCTGGCTTGATGAAACACCTCGCTTCCTACTTCTTTTTTGCGGGGTACCTCGCTTCCTAGTGACCAATGTCTTGGCTGATCGTCCTAAGAATGCTTATATATGAATAAAGCTCTCTCATTTACCCGCAAAAAAGATTAAGCCATATTAACCGGAAAGGAGGGAGTATGGACTAGCACTACTTTTTGGTGTGTCCCATCAACTCGCAGAACGAGGAGAAGCTTGCAGGACAAGGTGAAGCTCGCTTACGCTTTTGACTAATGCAACCTACCCTCGGTGGACATGCATCATCCATTCGTGTCGATTGTCGAGGCATACACCGTAATACCTAACATGCGGAGTACCATCATTGTTTGACTTCACGAAGAGGCGAAGAGCCAAGCGCAGAGTACGAGTAGTACTACTACTAGAACCGCATGGTGGAGCGTCAGACTTTATTTTTTATCTCTGATAAAGTACATGTTTATTCCGGAGAAGGGCGGAAAACGGCAGCCCAACATGTAATGAATGATATCGATCAACCAACCTTGCTCGAATATATCTTGGCCTCCATGCGAACCCGTCTGTGTGTTCTTGCTCCTCGTCTCTCTCAAGGAACGGCGGGTTGGCTCTTTGCCGTCAATTGAGATCGGTTTGCTCACACTCCTGTACCACATGTCACTGATATGCCAAGAGGAGGTGTGTTGACCGACCGCCATACGCTGCATTTGGTTTTGAACCTTCATACTACTCCTCCCTCCGTCACAGCGATTATGCGTGCTTCATTATGATGCATTTCTCTCAATGCATTTCCACCACCAGAGAGACTTTAGACGCGTTTGGTTTAATGCTCAATTAATTAGGGCGTGGTAATCGCAATCAAGTCCACAATTTTCTCTCCATGTACTCTGTACTACAGATTACGGAGTGGAGTAAGTGCATGCATGTGTGTACCGGGGTGGAAGCACTGCATGCATGTGTGTACGCATTATTCCTCTAGTAATAGACGCCATGCTATAACTACCAATGCTATTTTTAGGCCGATCGCTAGTCGCCTTGGTCCCACAGATCCCTTTTTCTTTTTTTCAAGCTGCCATGTATAAACAAAGGACCGATGGAGTATGAGCGGATTCAAAGAAGAGCGTATTGATGATTGCTTCTTCAGAGCAACTTACAGTGGGAAAGGTGGGGCTTACGATTTGACTGCTCATTACTCACTGTTAATGCGGCGCAACGACCGGGATGAGTCTCCCATGCGGTTGTGCACTACCCCCTCGGTTCTTACATATACTCCGGAGTATATTTGTCTTTCTAGAGATTTCAACAGTGACTACTCAAATATTTGTCTTTTTAGAGATTTCAAATGGACTGGCACATACGGATGTATATACATATTTTAGTGTGTAGATTCTCTCATTTTGCTCCGTATGTAGTCACTTGTTGAAATCTCTAGAAAGACGAATAGAATATTTAGGAACGGAGGGAGTACACATACGAAACAAAATGAGTGAATCTACACTCTAAAATATGCCCGTTTGAAATTTGTAAAAAGACAAATATTTAGGAATGAAGGAGTATAATTTTGTGGATGGCACATGGACCCGGATGATGAAGAGGCTTCTGGCAATGCTATCAAGCTTCCATCATTTGTTTACATAATTGACGTACTATACAAATAATTTTCCAGCGAGACATGAAATTGTACAATGGTGTGAGCTTTCAGCTTCTGTTTCAGCGTGTCTTGCCATCGATGCTCTTTCGAAACAATAAAAACTAACTTCCTTGCTAATGCATGTCAATTATTAGCAGATCGAGATAATAATTACATCACAACCAAGACAGAGTTGTGAGAAGGTGTTAAATTAAAATTGATCCATGCTTTAATTGGCAGCAACGCCCCCCAGCTCTGTCTAAATCAACAAGGCATGTTGGGAAAAAAGTAGTTGTCCGGAGCATGCAACATTCCGATCATTTTGTGCAGTTCCACTAAAATAGAGCTGAGCGTCCCTGTTTCAAAGATATTAAGTGTGATTACGATAATAGAGGACTGCTGATGAAACAATAAACACATAAATAGAAGCCGGTCACCTTTGCAGTCTCTCTTAAGACTAACTAGTTGGAGAAGATTAGGCTCAGAGTTGGATGAGGAGGATAGAGCAAAACCAATCTCCCTTTGTGCAGTCGCACTGAAATGTAGAGACTTTGCCCATGTGACATTTTAGTACAACTACACAAAACACTCTTAAGAAAAAGTGATTTGTGCAGTTCACCAAAAGGTCACAATAGTAACGAGGTGAAATGGATAGCCCTGTTTGCAAAAAAAAAGGTAGAGAGGAAACAATTACTGGCCAATAACAGTTGATGACACATGCGACGACAAAAAAGAAGCATATTCCTTGCCCTAAGGGAAGATAACAACACGGTTGTGTTTGTCTAAAACGGTGTGAGGACGAGAATGCAATATGGAAAGTACGCTGGATGAGCTACGTTTTGGGCAAAGAACTATGGAAGATCCACATGCAGCGACGTGGGAAGACGGGCAGTGGAGCAAGGCCGGAGGGGATACCTGGAGGTCGTCGGGATGTAACAAGGTGAGCGGCGGCGGGCGGAATCTGCGAGCAGGTGGCGTAGGCCCTGCGCGCCGGAGCTTGGTCAGAGAGAACAGCGTGTACCGCAGATCGGGACGTGCTGCCTCGGCGCCGTCGAACGGATAAACGATGCACCTCCTCCCTTTCCCCCGGCGGACGGGATGCGGCCGGATCAGTGACCAACGGTGAGAGAGAGAGAGAGGCCACCACACTCCCTTTCCCCCGGCGAACGGGATGTGGCCGGATCAGTGACCAACGGTGAGAGAGAGAGAGGCCACCGCAGCCTTGTGTGAGATACTCTAAAGAGCGACAAACCAGGCACGCAAGGCTCCATTGTATATAGTGAGCGGACTACCTTTTTCTCCATAAAAATCATTTTATATTCTGTGTACGTGCCATTGAGCGCTATAACTTTATTTAAAAATAGCGCGGCAACGCGTCAAGTCGAAGTTTGTTTCGTGCAGGCATGGTACACGACCTCCCTAGGTAAACAACCGCTGCAGGCATTCAAATTAGCACGTGGGCTGCCATTTCGTAAAGAAATGAGCTCCACCGTGTACCCGCGCGGGTGTGGCTGGGCACGAAGCGTGAGTACGTGCATGGTGCACCTATTCTCTTCTTGTATATGTACACCACCTGCGTGGGGTTGTGTGAGAGAGATACAAACCTAGAGAGATATAGTGTGTGGGTTCTTGAGAGTTTTTTTGGGGGGGGGGGGGGGTTCAATCAAAAAATGTAACATATGCAATGTGTGTGAAATAGAGTCCTGGATATAACATATATATAGAGGGGGCAATCCACGAGAAGAGAGTGGAGGTATCACCGGCTTGAGGTGTCCATAAAATCGAAAAGAGAGATGATGATGTGTGTGTGTGTGTGTGTGCGCGCGCGCGATCGATAAAGAGTGCCATCGAATTTGTGTGTGCCCACGCCAAAGATATAGAGTGGTTGGCCCATCGAACGTGAGAGGGACATGTGCAGTTTGTCTCGTGGCATGGATACCTACCGCAGCGCCGACTATCGGTGTGTGGTGGGGGAAGAGGGAGGCCCAATTAACTATAGAGGTATAATGGCTGGTATATGTGTGGAGGAGGAGAGAGGCCTACCTCATGTATTAAGGAGATCGATCTGCCTCATGTATTAAGGGAGATTGATCGACATCCATGCATATGTGCATGAGAGGAATAAGGTTGGGAGAGAGACAGAGCTTGAGTGTTGGAGGGGGTGGTAGTGGAGTTGCTTCTAACAAATGGTGGGATAGGCTTGCTAGACAAACGGAGGGCACGCCCGCAATATCAATAAGAGAGGAGATGGATGCTTGTTGTCTGTGCACGTGCATGTGAGAGACGGGTCAGGAGGCATGCACGAATGACGAGGGGGGACGATGTGGCTGTGTTGAGCAGACATAACTACATAGGAAGATCAATCGCCCTTTGTTAGAGAAAGGAGAGACATAACTTGTGAGGTACGCCGATCGATGGGGGGGGGGTAGTTAAAGTCGATCCAGGTATATGTTGGGAGATCGATCGGTATACATGCATGTGTGTGTTAGAAGCAAACGAGGCACGAGGAGAAGGATAGAGATAGAGGGATGCATGTAGGAGGTGGTACGAGAGGCATACTATATCGAAAGGGAGGAGGTGCAGTAGTAGAACGATGAAAAGAGTGGTGGGAGTGAGGCATGGACGGTGACAAGAGAAGAGGGGAAGCTTGTGTTTGTGCTAGGCACACCTGGCTAGAGAGGCATATCGATCGATGTGTGCCGTAAAGAAGGAGCTGGGGGGCCTACACACACCGTGGGTGAACAACCTAAAGTGAAACGACGAATTTGCGCGATGGAGCTAGAGAATGCTGAGGGAGGGTGAGAGGGATGCGGGCGTGTGCATGCACAAGAGAAAGTTAGCGCTAGCTACAAAGATAAGAGGGTTGTGTGGGTGTACAAGACGAATAGAGATCATATATACTTCATTATAAAAAGCGAATTCGGATATTTGAAGAATTTATCATAGTGTTTTAAACCGACGCATGTGTGAATATATATAACGGTGATACACATGGTGTGTTTATGAACATGTTATACTACATTTAATATATTTTATCTCTACTCTTATAAAAAACGGAGTTGTTGATGATGGTGTGCCTGCCATCCTGCATTATAGGTCGTCCGATTTATATCTCATGATAGCAAGAAAACTATGATGGTTGAAGTTGGCAACAATCATGATTGTAGATTCTTATTGAAATAGAGAAACGAATTCAAATTTAGTTCGAATTGCAGCGGTAGTATAGACATTGGGAATGCACTAAAATGTTGGTATGAGTAGGTTACATGCATTATACAACAAGAGAAAAAATTAATCGGACATAACATGGATTCATACTCCCCTTCCATCTATATAGGGCGAATGAGATTTTTAAGACCGCCTTTGACTATTGACAAGATTAATAGTACATGACATGCACAATGTGAAAATTATATCATTGAAAGAACCTTTCATGCACGGGTTAACGGTGTGC
Organism: Aegilops longissima; assembly: GCA_021605205.1. Taxonomy (NCBI): domain Eukaryota; kingdom Viridiplantae; phylum Streptophyta; class Magnoliopsida; order Poales; family Poaceae; genus Aegilops; species Aegilops longissima. Next base: position 236,015,096 of record CM038678.1, on the reverse strand, counting down.
TTTGTGTAAGTTGCATGTCATATATCATTGCTCTAATATTTGGTCAAAGTTAGCATCGAAAAACGCATTGGGCCCTATATAGATGGAAGGAGGAGTAGCTTTGAATAGCATTTGTATAGTAAAACGGGGAAGACTCTCTCTTTGTGTGGTGTGAATAGTTTTATTTTTTCGTTTTCTTTTTGGTTGAGGAAGTGCGAATTGATTTGGTACGCATAAGTACAATATTACTACACGTTAGGCTTGTCCTAAAATTCAACCCGCGTCTTGTTATATCCCGAAAATTCAGATATCGTGCTCCCAAAACTGGCGCCTCCACAACCCGCGCCTTGCTATCCCGAAATTACAACGCGCGCGAAAACTCCCTCCAGCTGCCAAATCCCGACACGTGAAATCCCCCTTCTAACCCTAAGCTAAAAGGGCCACTAGTTCAAATCGGTGGGGGGTACTTTTGTAACACACCCTACATTTTGGACAAGCGCGTCCCTAAGTCATGCTTCACCCCCTTTTCGCCATTCGAAATCGCAGGCTGCCATAACCTCTCCGCTCCAGCCACGAAACCCCACCCTCCTCCGTCCGCCACGTCACCGCTGCCCAGCCGGAGCCTCTTCCCCGACGACGTCGTCCACCGCAACAGCTCGACGTCCCTCGTCCACCTCCCCGGATGAGGATCCGTCGTCCATCTCGCCGTCCCGCCGGTTCAGCCGCCCCGTCCTCCACCTCCAAGGAGCTGCTCCGACGATTGCCTCGTCTATCGCGGCTGCTCCATCCCCACATCACCGCCTTAACCTGCTCCACCGGAACCGTAACATCCTCACTAACTCCTCGGACGAAGCCGAGGCCTACTCGGCGCCACCAAAGAGGTTGTACACTCATCGCATCACACCTTCTCCTTAACTCGACCTCCCGGCGCCGACGGTGCTCCATCCCGCACCCCCATGGAGCGTCTACCTTGAAGCCGGCTCCGCGGGCGACATATCCACGGCGGCTCTCCCCTAGTGCGAGGCCCCTTTGGCGGAGGCGTCCATACCAGCCGGATCTGCTGCTGCTGCTCCGGCTCTCGCTCGCTCGCGCTGCTGCTGCTGCTCCGGCTCTCGCTCGATCACTCGCTCGCCCAGCAGCTGCTGCTGCTCTCCCCTCGCGTGTTGTTGCTGCTCTCCGATTAAGCCACACTTGATCAACTGAATTGACTTTTGGGTCATCGATTTTCAGGGGTTGGTGGGGGGCTCGCGGAGTTAAGGAAGAACCACCAGAAGGGGACGGGCTCACGGAGAGGTACCCCACTATCTATCTTAGGGTTCAGGGTGGGGGCGGGGGCCTAAAGGGCTGGCAGGGCGGCGGCGGCGCTGGGGGCAGCCGGTTCGGCTGGTGGTGGCTGGCGGCCGAGGGGTGCAGGTTGAAGATTAACTGCAGGCCCTCCTAAACTACATGTCAAGTGCCTCTCTGCTACCATTGCGTTCAGCCGACAAGAGCATTTAGATTCCACATGAAATTTCAGTTTTGACAGTTAAGTTCGAGTCAACAGTTTTACCTCATCTGTTGTAGTCGGTGGTTTTTGGTGATGTGAATTTTACATCCATTTTACATCATCTATTGGAGATGCTATTAGAATCCCACTTGAGATTGACGATGTCTGTCTTGTGCTGCTTCAGCCTTAACGTCTTCTGGCTCACAGGAGCTGCTCCAATGACGTAACGATCCATCACAACAGAGCAGTGCCACGGACGCCGCGTCTGATTCCTCGATCTTCCTCCACACCTCCGACATCCACCTCTGCCTCAATCGCTTCAAATGACCAACCCAATGATGCCGAGGTCGACACGGCTACTGACAAAGAGGTTGTACACTTGTTGCATCACTTATTACTATACATCACGTCGATCCATTAGGGCTATTTTGGTTCAACGGAAAAACGTCGATGCACTGGTTGTTACCATCACTCTAAATTTCTGCATGCTCTCCTTACATAATCTCACCAATTTTTTTCGTATGCATGTCAGATATTGTACATAGTCATGCTGAACATGTAGAGAAAAAGAGAAGAGTTTTTGCGGCAATACAATGTCATGCAGACATCGCTCCATGGTGGGTTCAATGGCAAACCCTCCCCACCCCTCTCCAGTTGTAATCCAGAGGAAGATATCTGTTACGAGGCGTGATTCTGCACGCCACGACCACTCCTATTTACCCCAAGGTGTTTGCTCTACCTTGGCATGATGATGTTAGTCATATCATGCATATGTTGCCTTGTAGTGCCTACTTTTGACATCATATATTTCATCTGTTTAGTTTAGACATGTTCTGTAATGCCACCTGTTTAGTTTCTATATCATATGGGAATTATGCAGTCTCATGTCTTTTAGCCAGCCATAATATATGTGAAATGTGCAATGCCATCCTGTTTAACCAGGCATCATATATTTGAATGATATCTTGCCCATCCTTTTCTTCATTACATTTCCACTTGTCGACAATGTTTGTACATTAAACTACTCTTCCCGTGAATCAACCATTTTGGTGGGAGATGGAAAAATGGAGGAAAACAAGGCCTTCAGAGCGCATGGTGCTACACGTCAAGCAGATCTCTTGTTGGGTCCCGATAGCTCCTCAGAGATGGATTCAGAGACAGATGACCAGTCCTATTCCCCCACTGAGGTGTATGCTCTAACTTGGCACGGTTATACTGCTCATATCATGCATACGGTGTCTTGCATTGCATAGTTTAGACATCATATACACAATATTCAACACCATGTTCTTAGTTCAGACATCATATCGAATGCCCTCTGTTTAGCATATAGATCACATATGTGAATTAGATGATGTGATCGTGATTACTTAGATAACATGTAGGTGAACTATGTCATGCGATCCTGTTTAGTTATTCATCATATCTTTGAATTATGTTATGCTATGCTATCCAGTTTAGATAGACATCATATATGTGAAATTATGTGATGCTATCCGTTTTAGTTAAACAATATACATGTCAACTATTTCATGCCCTCTTTTTTCCACACTATCTATTGCATCTGCCTCTCATACAATGTCTATACATTCAACTATGTTTCTTGTTTATCAGCCATTTGAATTGGAGCGGGTGATGCCAGTATCTAGCGGAATAAAAACACGGTCTTCAAATAAAACAGCGCTACCTCTTGGTGGAGATAGCACCCCGGTTGTACATGCACAAGAACCAGCCCTACCACACATAACCCAAACTCTCGCAGATTGTACCCCTACTGCAATGGACAGAGAACCAGCTTCACCCAATCTAACCCCAACCCCAGCCAGATAGTAACCCAGCCTCCTGTTGACACAAGACCATCTCCACTACAGAGCTCCCAAACAAGAGCAGTTAGTAAGGCAGCTCCAGTTCCCAAAGGGCCAAGACTATCACGGCGAACCCCAACTCCACCAGTTAGTACGCCTATTCCTGTGGAGGAAGCACAACCAGCCAATCGTAGTTTAGCATCTATCGCATTTGATGTTGTTAAATCGATATGCGTATCTTCCCATCTTGGAAATATTATATCAAGATGAAAGAAAATGCCGATTGCAGGTGTTTCTCCGGGAGTTATGTGTAAGTAATGTTATTCATGGCAATTACTTTGCTTCGTCCCATACATCCTACCTCCATGATGGTTATAATACAGCAAATTTTCCCATTTTCTCTATAGAGAAGGACCGATTTGGAAACTCGTGGATGAGGTAACCTGTGCTAATACCTCTGCTATCTTCAAGAATGCTTAGTGGCGATCGGAATTACACAAGAAAACGTACTTCACCGCAAAGAAACTCATCAAATTCCCTTACGTTCTCCCGAGACACATTTATCGGACGATGATCGGGAACGCTTTGTTCATCTTGGTCCGTAACCAAGAATGTGGTAAGGTCTATGAGATCATTTTCTATTTTAAGTATTTTATTCTTGCGTCTTCTTGTACTGCTCATGTAGAACAAGTGCCTAAACCTCAAGAACAACTGTTCTAATTTAAGATTCCATTCCTATCATAGTTCAAAAAAGCGCTAGGCGCTAATTGTGCGTTTTGCCACCGCCTTGCGCTTTACTGACCAAAGCGCATGCTTATGCGCAGTTATGCACATATTATGCATAGTTATGCGCAATGCGTTTTGCCAACGCCTAGAACCTAGGCGCGCTTAAGCGCTCGCTTAGGCGCGCCTTTTTTAACTATGATTGATTTGCTCTTGTATCATTGTATTTACTCATACAAACTTATTTTTAAGTTGAAGGATCCAATCGAAACTCCAATGGCACAGCAGGTATGTTCACGTGTGTTTCTTTAACAGGTTTGCTCTTATCAATAGCTCTGTTGATTTCAATTTCAATTGTGTATACAGTTGACTTTCATATCATGCTCATTACTAGCATCACAACAGAGCCAATAGTGATGTTTTATATGTAGACCCGTGGTACCTATCTGAAATCTTGTTGTGCCATGTAGTTTCCCACGCTTTGTAGTCTTTCACTGCTGCTTTGTCTTGAACTGATATGATTTGAACCGTGTCTCTATTTTGATTTGGCAAGACAATGCAGTGACCATAGGACATATATATATGTTTGTTTGATGCTTTTATTATGTACTAGTACTTGGCAATAGAAGACTTGGTAGTTTAATCCTGTCCACCTTACTAATGAACTGGTTCACCGAAATGAGTTTCATATACTAGTACATGCTAAACTTGTTATGTGTCCGCTTGTTTCTTCTTTTAGAATGTTGATGAATATTGGGGAAGAGTGCCTTATTAAGCAATGGTAAAGGAAGTAATGCAGATAAGGTTCGAGATAGTGACACATCCTTGTTGGTCTCCAACAAAGCTGATAAAATAGCTAAGGAAGACTATCTTGAAGACAATGAGACAACCCCAAAGTCCTGTCTTGGTTTAGTGTTCGAAGCATCGCCACTACCGCATGTTCAAGCTATTCAAACTCACCGTCTCAATCAGTTCGGTTTCTTGAGTCTCAACTACAAGTGAAAGACATCAATCAACCGTGCAGCGACAAGAAGCGGAAGGATCATGGAAGTCCCCGAGCATTCGGATGCATACTTTCGGTGCAACAACAAGCGTTGGAGGATTTTAGCGCCAAATAGGACAAAGCTAATCAGCTTGCTAAGCTTATTGCCGCATGGTGGATACCTGTGATAACGTTTCTTGAGCTCTTATGAAGTTGTTTCGCTTATGTTCTTGTTTTGCTGCCGCGTTTATTTGCACTGGTGGCCAATTTTGACGGCTAGTGTATGTAATATGCTGCTTTGTTCCCTATATTTGCACTGGTGGCGAACTTTGATGCCCAGTGGATGTATTATGTGTAATAGCGGTAATAGGCTAGCCTTAATTGCTTGCTTATTTATTTATTTCCTTATTGTCTTGTTTAGTTGTTTGCTTGTAGTCACTGCAGTTCTTTTTCTGTGTTTTTCTAGTGGCCACAATAGCCTATTTTTGGTAACTAGGCCAAAATAATCATGGCAAAACACGGACTGTTGTAACCATGGGCCTCCTGCAGGCCGTATGATCCATGGGCCTTCGTTCGGCCGTAGGACCATTGGCCTTCTATACGGGCCGTAGGATCCATCGGCCTTCTATACGGGCCTTAGGGATCAATGTGCCTTCTACGAGCCGTAGGGTCCATGGATCTTCTATGGGCCGTACGATCCATGGGCCTTCTACGGGCCATACTATCCATGGGCCTCGTATGGGCCGTAGGATCCATGGGCCTTCTACGGGGCGTATCATCATTTCGCCAATCATGGGCCGTACTATTCGTGGACCATAATGGGCCGTTAATAGGCCGTATTTGATAACTCTATGAAAACAGCCTAACGGGGTTTTTTGACATGAAAATGGCCCAACGTATTAACGGTCCGCAAACGGGCCGACCGTAACGACGGGCTGAATTTGGCCCACAAGCAGAAAATGACAGTAACGGGCCGTATGTAACCGAATGCTGCAAATGAGCCCAAGAATCAATGGGCCCTGAGAAGGCCGAAAGATAACTTGGGCTGGAAACGACCCAATGGAATAACATGCCGTTAATGGGTATAAATGATACACTGTTCATTACGGGCCAGTTTCACCACGGGCCGTTAATGGGCCAAGAGTTACAAAGGTCCTCATATGGGCGAAAGAAGTCATGGGCCACATGGGCCGAAGTTAAAGCGGGCTGAATCATATTGGACGAACCAGATGACGCCATCGGGCCTAATTCGGATATGGCGTAACGGGCCCTGGGTTAGCGGGCTGTAAATGGGCTATATGCGAACATGCCGTTAACGGGCTTTCAGGGGCGGCCCGCCACCTTTTGACCAAGTCAAACGGGCCGGTCTTTTCATAGGAATGGGCCTCTGTTGGGCGTGCCACATGTCGCCAGATCATAGGCGCCTTCGGTCCAATGAGCGGATGACATCTGTCCCAACGGTGAGCCGACACGTGTTTCCTCCAGCCAATGATGATTTTACACGTGGAAAATCCCCATTGGTCGGGGCTGTTAACGGGTTATCGGATCCAAAACCCGACCTGATAGCTTAACGGTGTTCCGTTACGGTGGATGCCATGTGTCGGTCACCCTTGACGAAAGCACTTCTGTGACGCACGATTTATCGTCATGGAAGTGGACACTTCCGTGATGATAATTTTGGTAATGTCACGGAACACTTCTCGACAAAGACAGTATGACTATCTTGATTCTGTCATAAATTTGTCATGGATGTACATGCATGACAAAAAACGCGACCTACTGTGACAAACACGTATCATCACGGAAGTGTATTTTTTTTACTTTCACTAGTGCAAGTTCTCTCAACAATAATAACATAATTGGATCATATAACTATCCCTCAACATGCAACAAAGAGTCACTCCAAAGTCACTAATAGCGGAAAACAAACGAAGAGATTATGGTAGGGTACGAAACCACCTCAAAGTTATTCTTTCCAATCAATCCGTTGGGCTATTCCTATAAGTGTCACAAACAGCCCCAGAGTTCGTACTAGATTAACACCTTAAGACACAAATCAACCAAAACCCTAATGTCACCTCAAGTATCCGTGGGTATGATTATACAATATGCATCACACAATCTCAGATTCATCTATTCAACCAACACATAGAACCTCAAAGAGTGCCCAAAGTTTCTACCGGAGAATCACGACGAAAACGTGTGCCAACCCCTATGCATAGGTTCATGGGCGGAACCCGCAAGTTGATCACCAAAACATACATCAAGTGAATCACGTGATATCCCATTGTCACCACAGATACGCACGACAAGACATACATCAAGTGTTCTCAAATCATTAAAGACTCAATCCGATAAGAATACTTCAAAGGGAAAACTCAATCCATTACAAGAGAGTAGAGGGGGAGAAGCAACATAAGATCCAACTATAATAGCAAAGCTCGCGATACATCAAGATCGTGCCAAATCAAGAACACGAGAGAGAGAGAGAGAGAGAGAGAGAGAGATCAAACACATAGCTACTGGTACATACCCTCAGCCCCGAGGGTGAACTACTCCCTCCTCGTCATGGAGAGCGCCGGGATGATGAAGATGGCCACGGTGAGGGTCCCCCCTCCGGAGTGCCGAACAGGTCCCGATTGCGTTTTGGTGGCTACAGAGGTTTGCGGCGGAACTCCCGATCTATTCTCTGCTCGGAAGTTTTGGGCACGTGAGTATATATGGGTGCAGAAGTACATCGGTGGAGCTTGGGGCCCCACAAGGCGGGGCGTGCCCTAGGGGCGCCCCACCTCGTGGCACCTCCTTCTTTCTGACGTGGGTTCCAAGTCCATCCGGTAGCTTTCCTTCCAAAAATAACTTCTCCTGTTGATTTTATTCCGTTTCGACTTCGTTTGATATCCTTTTCTTCAAAACACTGAAATAAGCAAAAAACAGCAAATCTGGGCTGGGCCTCCGGTTAATAGGTTTGTCCCAAAAGTAATATAAAAGTGGAAAATAAAGCCCAATGTTGCCCAAAACAGTAGATAATATAGCATGGAGCAATCAAAAATTATAGATACGTTGGAGATGTATCAAGCATCCCCAAGCTTAATTCCTGCTCGTCCTCGAGTAGGTAAATGATAAAAAAGATAATTTTTGATGTGGAATGCTAGTTGGCATAATTTCAATGTAATCCTTCTTACTTGTGGTATGAATATTCAGATCTGAAAGATTCAAGATAAAAGTTCATGTTGACATAAAAATAATAATACTTCAAGCATACTAACTAAGCAATTATGTCTTCTCAAAATAACATGGCCAAAGAAAGTTCATCCCTACAAAATCATATAGTTTAGTCATGCTCCATTTTCATCACACAAGAATGCTCTCATCATGCACAACCCCGATGACAAGCCAAGCAATTGTTTCATACTTCAGTAATCTCAAACTTATAAACCTTCACGCAATACATGAGCGCGAGCCATGGATATAGCACTATGGGTGGAATAGAATATGATGATGGGGGTATGTGGAGAAGACAAAAAAGGAGAAGATCTCACATCAACGAGGCTAATCAATGGGCTATGGAGATGCCCATCGATTGATGTTAATGCAAGGAGTAGGGATTGCCATGCAACGGATGCACTAGAGCTATAAATGTATGAAAGCTCAACAAAAGAAACTAAGTGGGTGTGCATCCAACTTGCTTGCTCACGAAGACCTAGGGCACTTGAGGAGGCCCATCGTTGGAATATACAAGCCAAGTTCTATAATGAAAAGTTCCCACTAGTATATGAAAGTGACAAAACAAGAGACTCTCTATATGAAGAACATGGTGCTACTTTGAAGCACAAGTGTGGAAAAAAGGATAGTAGCAATGCCCCTTTTAATTTTTATATATATTTTTTGGGCCTTCCTTATTTTCTTTGGCCTTTTTTTTTGGGATAATGCTCTATTGAATGATGATCACCACACTTCTATTTATTTACAACTCAATGGTTACAACTCAATACTAGAACAAAGTATGACTCTATATGAATGCCTCCGGCGGTGTACCGGGATATGCAATGAACAAAGAGTGACATGTATGAAAGAATTATGAATGGTGGCTTTGCCACAAATACTATGCCAACTACATGATCATGCTAAGAAATATGACAATCATGAATGTGTCATGATGAACAGAATGGTGGAAAGTTGCATGGCAATATATCTCGGAATGGCTATGGAAATGCCATAATAGGTAGGTATGGTGGCTGTTTTGAGGAAGATATAAGGAGGTTTATGTGTGAAAGAGCGTATCATATCACGGGGTTTGGATGCACCGGCGAAGTTTGCACCAACTCTCGATGTGAGAAAGGGCAATGCACTGCATCAAGAGGCTAGCAATGATGGAAGGGTTAGAGTGCGTATAATCCATGGACTCAACATTAGTCATAAAGAACTCATATACTTATTGCAAAAATCTACAAGCCATCAAAAACCAAAGCACTACACGCATGCTCCTAGGGGGATAGATTGGTAGGAAAAGACCATCGCTCGTCCCCGACCGCCACTCATAAGGAGGACAATCAAATAACACCTCATGTTTCAAATTTGTTACATAACATTTACCATACGTGCATGCTACGGGACTTGCAAACTTCAACACAAGCATTTCTCAAATTCACAACTACTCAACTAGCACGACTTTGATATTATTACCTCCATATCTCAAAACAGTCATCAAGCATCAAACTTATCTTAACGCACTCATAAGAATTCTTGTAGGAATTGCCCTAGGGGGGCCCCACTCTCGTGGGCACCTCCCTTCTCTCCTGACATGGGGTCCAAGTCCATCCGGTAGCTTTCCTTCCAAAAATAACTTCTCCAGTTAATTTCGTTCCGTTTCGACTTTGTTTGATATTCCTTTTCTTCGAAACACCGAAATAGGCAAAAAAACATCAAATCTGGGCTGGGCCTCCGGTTAATAGGTTAGTCCCAAAAGTAATATAAAAGTGGAAAATAAAGCCCAATGTTGCCCAAAACTGTAAATAATATAGCATGGAGCAATAAAAAATTATAGATACGTTGGAGACGTATCAATGCTCATATTGGCTCTCACATATTCTACGAAGATCTTTATCGGCCAAACCGCATAACAGCATACGTTGTTCCCTTTGTCACCGGTATGTTACTTTCCCGAGATTCGATCGTCGGTATCTCAATACCTAGTTCAATCTCGTTACCGGCAAGTCTCTTTACTCGTTCCATAATACATCATCCCGCAACTAACTCATTAGTTACAATGCTTGCAAGGCTTATAGTGATGTGCATTACCGAGTGGGCCCTCCCACACGGACTAACAAATCCTAATCTCGAAATACGCCAACCCAACAAGTATCTTCGGAGACACCTGTAGAGCACCTTTATAACCACCCAGTTACGTTGTGACGTTTGGTAGCACACAAAGTGTTCCTCCGGTAAATGGGAGTTGCATAATCTCATAGTCATAGGAAGACGTATAAGTCATGAAGAAAGCAATAGCAACATACTAAATGATCAAGTGCTAAGTTAACGGAATGGGTCAAGTCAATCACATCATTCTCCTAATGATGTGATCCCGTTAATCAAATGACAACTCATGTCCATGGCTAGGAAACTCAACCATCTTCGATTAACGAGCTAGTCAAGTAGAGGCATACTAGTGACACTATGTTTGTCTATGTATTCACACATGTACTAAGTTTCCGGTTAATACAATTCTAGCATGAATAATAAACATTTATCATGATATAAGGAAATAAATAATAACTTTATTATTGCCTCTAGGGCATATATCCTTCACTCGGCCCACCTCCGGTGCCCGTCTTCTGGTATATAAGTCATTTTTACCTATAAAAAATAAATAGGAGACTTTCGGGACGGAGCGCCACCGTCTCGAGGCGGAACTTGGGCAGGAGCACTTTTGCCCTCCGGCGGAGCGATTCCGCCGGGGGAACTTCCCTCCCGGAGGGGGAAATCATCGTCATCATCATCACCAACAACTCTCCCATCTTGGAGAGACCAATATCCATCAACATCTTCAACAACACCATCTCCTCTCAAACCCTAGTTCATCTCTTGTGTTCAATCTTGTTACCGGAACTGTAGATTGGTGCTTGTGGGTGACTAGTAGTGGTGGTTACATCTGGTAGTTGATCACTATATGGTTTATTTGGTGGAAGATTATATGTTTAGATCCATTATGATATTTAATACTCCGCTGATCATGAACATGTTTATCATTTGTGAGTAGTTACTTTTGTTCTTGAGGTCACGGGAGAAATCATGTTGCAAGTAATCATGTGAACTTGATATGTGTTCGATGTTTTGATAATATGTATGTTATTATTCCCTTAATTGTGTCATGTGAACATCGACTACATGACACTTCAACATATTTGGGCCTAAGGGAATGCATTGTGGAGTAGCAATTAGATGGTGGGTTGCGAGAGTGACAGAAGCTTAAACCCCAGTTTATGCGCTATTTCGTAAGGGACCGATTGGATCCAAAAGTTTAATACTTTTCTCGTAGTTGCGGATGCTTGTGGGAGGGTTAATTATAAGTAGGAGGTTTGTTCAAGTAAGAACAACACCTAAGCACCGGTCCACCCACATATCGAATTATCAAAGTAGCGAACACAAATCAAACCAACATGATGAAAGTGACTAGATGAAATTCCCGTGTACCCTCAAGAACGCTTTGCTTATTATAAGAGACCGTTTTGGCCTGTCCTTTCCTCAAAAGGGTTGGGCTACCTTGCTGCACTTTTGTTACTATTATCGTTACTTTCTCGTTACAAATTATCTTGCTATCAAACTACTCCGCTACTTACAATTTCAGCACTTGCAGACATTACCTTACTGAAAACTACTTGTCATTTCCTTCTCCTCCTCGTTGGGTTTGACACTCGTACTTATCGAAAAACAGCTAAAATTGATCCCCTATACTTGTGGGTCATCAAGGCTATTTTCTGGCGCCGTTGCCGGGGAGTGAAGCGCCTTTGGTAAGGAAACATTTATATAGTGTGCTGAAATTTATTGTCACTTGTTACTAGGGAAAACAATCCTTCGAGGGGTTTGTTTGGGGTATCTTCACCTCGTCCGAAAAGACAATTAGCTACCCCACAACGTACTGTACCTACTGAAAATACTGAATATGAAATTCCTTCGGGTATGATAGAACAACTGCTAGCTAATCCTTATGCAGGAGATGGAACCGAACATCCTGATATGCACTTGATATATGTGGAACAAATTTGTGGATTGTTTAAGCTTGCAGGTTTACCCAGGGATGAAGTGATGAAAAAGGTTTTCCCTTTATCTTTGAAGAGAAAATCATTGGCATGGTATATGTTATGTGATGGTATTGGATCATGGAATTGGAATCGTTTGAAATTGGAGTTCCACCAAAAAAATTATCCTATGCATCTAGTCCATCGTGATCGGAATTATATATATATAATTTTTGGCCTCGTGAAGGAGAAAGTATCGCTCTAGCTTGGGGGAGGCTTAAGTCAATGTTATATTCATGCCCCAATCATGAGCTCTCAAGAGAAATTATTATCCAAAAATTTTATGCTCAGCTTTCTCATAATGATCAAACCATGCTTGATACTTCTTGTGCTTGTTCATTTATGAAGAAGACTATTGAATTCCGGTGGGATCTTTTGGAAACAATTAAACACAACTCTGAATATTGGGAACTCGACGAAGGTAAAGAGTTAGGTATTGAACTTAAGTACGATTGTGTTAAATCTTTTATGGTTACTGATGCTTTTCAAAAGTTTAGCACTAAATATGGACTTGACTCTGAGATAGTAGCCTCCTTTTGTGAATCATTTGCTACCCATGTTGAGCTCCCTAAGGAGAAGTGGTTCAAATATCACCCACCTATTAAAGAAGAAATTAAAGGACCAATACCAGTTAAAGAAGAAACAATACTTTATAATGTTGATCCAGTTGTTCCTTCTGCTTATATTGAGAAACCACCTTTCGCTATTAGGATTAAGGAACATGCTAAAGTTTCAATTGTGGTTAACAAAAGCTATATTATAACACCTAAACCTAATGAACAAATTAAAGAAGAACCTAGTATTGCTATGGTTAAAGATCTCTTGGAAGAAGACATGGATGGGCATGTTATTTACTTCTCTGAAGAAGCTGCTAAAATTGCTAAACCTGATAAAAGAGATAAACATAGACCTGTTGTTCGCATGCCTGTTATTTCAGTTAAAATAGGAGATCACTGTTATCATGGTTTATGTGACATGGGTGCTAGTGTGAGTGCTATTCCTTACACTTTATATGAAAAAATTATGAAAGACATAGCACCTGCTGAGGTAGAAGAAATAGATGTTACTATTAAACTTGCTAATAGAGACACCATATCACCAGTTGGGATTATTAGAGATGTTGAAGTCTTGTGTGGGAAAATTAAATACCCTACTGATTTTCTTGTACTTGGTTCCCCAAAAGATGACTTTTGTCCCATTATCTTTGGTAGACCTTTCTTGAATATAGTTAATGCTAAGATAGATTGTAAGAAACAAACTGTTGGTGTTAGCTTTGGTGATGAGTCTCATGAGTTTATTTTTTCCAAGTTTAGTAGAAATCATCATGAAAAATAATTGCCTAGTAAGGATGTATTAATTGGTCTTGCTTCTATTGCTGTTCCGCCTACTGATCCTTTAGAACAATATTTGCTAGATCATGAAAATGATTTACATATGCATGAAAGAAATGAAATAGATAAGGTTTTCTTTGAACAACGTCCTCTCCTTAAACACAATTTTCCTATTGAAACTCTAGGAGGTCCTCCTCCACCTAAAGGTGATCCTGTGTTTGAATTAAAACAATTGCCAGACACTTTGAAATATGCTTATCTCGATGAAAAGAAAATATATCATGTTATTATTTGTGCCAACCTTTCAGAACATGAAGAAGAAAGATTATTGAAAGTTCTAAGGAAGCACCGAGCTGCTATTGGATATACTCTTGATCATTTAAAGGGCATTAGTCCCACTCTATGTCAGCACAAAATTAACATGGAACCTGATGCTAAACCCGTTGTTGATCACCAACGTCGGTTGAATCCAAAAATGAAGGAAGTGGTAAGAACAGAAATCTTAAAACTTCTAGAAGCAGGTATAATCTATCCTATAGTTGACAGTAGATGGGTAAGTCCTGTTCATTGTGTCCCAAAGAAAGGAGGTATTACTGTTGTTCCTAACGATAAGAATGAACTTATTCCACAAAGAATTGTTACAGGCTATAGAATGGCAATTGATTACAAAAAATTAAACAAAGCAACTAGAACAGACCATTACCCTTTGCCTTTTATAGATCAAACGCTTGAAAGATTATCTAAGCACACACACTTTTGCTTCCTAGATGGATACTATGGCTTTTCACAAATACCTGTTTCCCAACCTGATCAAGAAAAGACTACTTTTACTTGTCCCTTTGGAACTTATGCTTATAGACGTATGCCTTTTGGTTTATGTAATGCACCTGCTACCTTTCAAAGATGTATGACTGCTATCTTCTCTGACTTTTGTGAAAAGATTGTTGATGTTTTCATGGATGACTTTTATGTTTATGGGAAGTCTTTTGATGATTGTTCAAGCAATCTTGAGCGAGTTTTGCAAAGATGTAAACAAACAAATCTTGTCTTGAATTGGGAGAAGTGCCACTTTATGGTTAATGAAGGCATTGTCTTGGGTCATAAAATTTCTGAATGAGGTATTGAAGTGGACCAAGCTAAGGTTGATGAAATTGAGAAAATGCCATGTCCTAAGGACATCAAAGGTATTCGTAGTTTCCTAGGTCATGCTGGTTTCTATAGGAGATTTATCAAAGACTTTTCTAAAATTTCTAGGCCTCTTACTAATCTTTTGCAAAAGGATATTCCTTTTGTTTTTGATGATGATTGTCTTGAAGCCTTTGAAACACTCAAGAAAGCCTTAATATCTGCACCTATTGTTCAACCACCTGATGGGAACTTGCCTTTTGAAATTATGTGTGATGCTAGTGATTATGCTGTTGGTGCTGTTCTAGGACAAAGAGTTGAGAAGAAATTGAATGTTATTCATTATGCTAGTAAAACTCTAGACAGTGCTCAAAGAAAGTATGCTACTACTAAAAAGGAATTCTTACCAGTGGTGTTTGCTTATGATAAATTTAGATCTTATATTGTTGATTCCAAAGTAACTATTCACACGGACCATGTTGCTATTAAATATCTTATGGAAAAGAAAGATGCTAAACCTAGACTTATTCGTTGGGTTCTGTTGTTACAAGAATTTGATTTACATATCATTGATAGGAAAGGAGCTGAGAACCCTGTAGCTAATAACTTGTCTAGGCTTGAAAATGTGCTTGATGACCCACTACCTATTGATGATAGTTTTCCTGATGAGCAGTTAGCTGCAATAAATGTTTCTCATAGTACTCCTTGGTATGCTGACTATACTGATTACATTGTTGCTAAATACTTACCACCTAGCTTTACATACCAGCAAAAGAATAAATTCTTCTATGATTTAAGACATTACTTGTGGGATGACCCACATCTTTATAAAGAAGGAGTAGATGGTATTATTAGACATTGTGTACCCGAGCATGAACAGGGACAAATCCTACGGAAATGTCACTCTGAAGCTTATGGAGGGCCTCATGCTGGAGATAGAACCGCTCACAAGGTATTGCAATCTAGATTTTATTGGCCTACTCTCTTCCAGGATGCCCGTAAGTTTGTTTCTTCTTGTGATGAATGTCAAAGAATAGGTAATATCGGTAAGCGTCAAGAAATGCCTATGAATTATCCACCTGCTGTTGAACCATTTGATGTTTGGGGATTTGATTACATGAGACCTTTTCTTTCCTCTAATGGGTATACACATATTTTGGTTGCTGTTGATTATGTTACTAAATGGGTAGAAGCTATTCCAACTAGTAGTGCTGATCACAACACCTCTATTAAAATGCTTAAGGAAGTTATTTTCCCAAGGTTTGGAGTTCCTAGATATTTAATGACTGATGGTGGTTCACACTTTATTCATGGTGCTTTCCGTAAAATGCTTGCTAAATATGATGTTAACCATAGAATTGCATCACCCTATCATCCTCAGTCTAGTGGTCAAGTTGAACTTAGCAATAGAGAAATAAAATTAATTTTGCAAAATACTGTTAATAGGTCCAGGAAGAGTTGGTCTAAGAAATTAGATGATGCACTTTGGGCTTATAGAACAGCATATAAAAAATCCTATGAGTATGTCTCCTTATAAAATGGTTTATGGAAAAGCTTGTCATTTGCCTCTTGAGTTAGAACATAAAGCATATTGGGCAGTTAAAGAACTCAACTATGATTTCAAACTTGCTGGTGAAAAGAGGTTATTTGATATAAGTTCTTTAGATGAATGGAGAACCCAAGCTTATGAAAATGTAAAGTTATTCAAAGAAAAAGTTAAAAGATGGCATGACAAAAGAATCCAAAAGCGTGAGTTTAAAGATGGAGAATATGTTCTTCTGTACAACTCTTGTTTTAGATTTTTTGTAGGAAAGATCCTCTCAAAATGGGAAGACCCATACATCATCGAGGAGGTTTACTGGTTTGGAGCCATCAAAACAAATAACTCCGAAGTCACTAACCCGAAGGTTGTCAATGGGCAACGAATAAAGCATTATTCTCAGGTACGCCTATCAATGTTGAAAGTAATATTATCCAAACTTTGACACCGGAAGAACACATAAAAGAGTCCTTCCGGAACACTCCAAAATCGTGAAAATAAAGAGGTATGTGATATGGTAAGTAAACGGACTCCAAAAATCCGCAAACATATTTTTTATCAGTTTTGGAATATTTTAAAATGATGGAAATAAATAAACTTTCGGGAAGCATCCCCGGGTGGGCACAAGACACCAGGGCCTGCCAGGCAAGTGGGTTGTGCCCACCCGGGACACCTTCCGTACTCCATTTTTCTTCCGTATGCTTGTCCTCCAAGATAAAAAATCTATATATACTTCCCGAACCTGTTGATCACCGTATCGCGAAGAAATCCTCCGTTCTCTTTTCTTGTTGTTTTCTGCGTAATTTTGAAAATATATCGTCCCAAGACTCAGACGGAGAGACCTATCTCTCACACCTTATTGCTGACCCAAAGACTTATGAGGATCTATCTCCTTATGGTCGAACTACAGATGACAAGGAGGATTCTCACTTGATGAGGGTTGATGATTCAAGATCGGAGGAGGAGGATGTTCCTCTAACTCAACCTGGGGATATGCACGTGGAGTTCAAGAAGTCAAGTGTCCCTAAGAGAGCTAACCGGTCTAAAAACCGATCTATTCCTTTTCGTTTTAGGCACAAAAGCAAAGAGGATTTATGTGACAAGATCTTGAAGCTGGAGTTGGAAGTCGATGATTTAAAGGAGGATATCGCTCTCCTCAACTACAATATGAAAAGTTGAAGGCACAATTGTCATCACCACCACCATCTTCTTCACCACCAAAGGAGAATTGAGTATCGGGTATGGGCACTCCCCTTGGCTTCCGCCAAGCTTGGGGGAGGTTCCCCGGTATCGTATCATCCCACTATATTTTTGCTTTTACTTATCCTAGTTTGATCATTTGCTTTTAGATGAAATAAAGTTTAGTTCGATCTTTCTTCTTTGAGAGTTTGCTTAGTGATCTATCCTTGTAATCGTGTGCAAGTTATATAATAAAATTAGTTTGAGTTTTTGCTTTATTTACTTTCATGTTGCAAATAAAGAAAAGAAATAAATAAAGAAAAAGAGAAAGGAAATAAATCAATAAGATTATATACTAATCCTATGGTAGGTGATGGCACCACATAAGGAAAAGTATAAGTAGAAAATTTTACTAGAGACTGACAAACATAGCATTAGTCAATGATGCAACTCATGAAAGAATTAATAAGGGAAGAGAAGATTCACATATAGATATACTATCCTAGAAATCTTTTGTGATTGTGAGCCCTCATCAAAATATTATATGCCAAAATTGTTGACGTTGGAAAAGGAAGACAACTTAATGATTTATGTTTATTTATATTCACATAGAAGTCATATTGTCATAGATCCTTTAACATGTGATGTTTGCCCCTTATCTTTGCTAGCCAAAAATTCCGCACTAAGTAGAGATACTACTCGTGCATCAAAAAACCCTTAAACCCAAATCTTTTTCGAGTGTCCACCATACCTACCTAGGGATTGAGCAAGATCCCTCAAGTAAGTTGTCATCGGTGCAAAAAGGCAATAAAAATTGCTTCTAAAAGTGTGAGATCATTTAGTGTAAGAGAAAATTGAGTGTTGTACAAACTTGGATGACAAAGAATAAAAGCGACAGACTGCATAATAAAGGTTGTCATCTTAAGGGGCAATACAACGTGACATTCTCTTGCACTAAGGGATTGAGCATACAAAGAAATAAGCGCATGGCAACCTCTGCTTCCCTCTGCGAAGGGCTTTTCCTTTATTTTTATGCACTTACTTTTATGCAAAGAGTCAAAGTTTTCGCCTGAGGACAAGCGAGGTCTAAGCTTGGGGGAGATGATACGTCCATTTTGCATCATGTTTACTTACTATTATTTATAATTTTTTTATCCATAATAATACTTTTGGAGTAATTCTAATGCCTTTTCTCTCATAGTTTACAAGGAACACACCAAGAGGGAGAATTCCGACAGCTGGAAATTTGGACATGGAAAAGCTACATCAGGCCACCTATTCTGCACAACTCCAAATGAGCTAAAACTTTACAGAGATTTTTTATGAATTATTTGAGGAATATTGGATCCAATAAACACCAGAGGGGGACCACCAAGTGGGCACAACCCACCTGGGCGCGCCAGGCCCCCAGGCGCGCCCTGGTGGGTTGTGGCCTCCTCGGCCCACCTCCGGTGCCCATCTTCTGGTATATAAGTCATTTTGACCTAGAAAAAATAAAGATGAGACTTTTGGGATGGAGCGCTGCTGTCTCGAGGCGGAACTTAGGCAGGAGCACTTTTGCCCTCTGGCGAAGCGATTCCGTCGAGGGAACTTCCCTCCCGGAGGGGGAAATCATCGTCATCATGATCACCAACAAATCTCCCATCTTGGGGAGAGAAATCTCCATCAACATATTCAACAACACCATCTCCTCTCAAACCCTAGTTCATCTCTTGTGTTCAATCTTGTTACCGGAACTATAGATTGGTGCTTGTGGGTGACTAGTAGTGTTGATTACATCTTGTAGTTGATCACTATATGGTTTATTTGATGGAAGATTATACGTTCAGATCCATTATGATATTTAATACTCCTCTGACCATGAACATGTTTATCATTTGTGAGTAGTTACTTTTGTTCTTGAGGTCACGGGAGAAATCATGTTGCAAGTAATCATGTGAACTTGATATGTGTTTGATATTTTGATAGTATGTATGTTGTTATTCCCTTAGCGGTGTCATGTGAATGTCAACTACATGACACTTCACCATATTCGGGCCTAAGGGAATGCATTGTGGAGTAGAAATTAGATGGTGGGTTGCGAGAGTGACAGAAGCTTAAACCCCTGTGTATGCGCTATTTCGTAAGGGACCGATTGGATCCAAAAGTTCAATGCTATGGTTAGAATTTATTCTTAATACTTTTCTCATAGTTGTGGATGCTTGCGGGAGGGTTAATCATAAGTAAGAGGTTTGTTCAAGTAAGAACAACACCTAAGCACCGGTCCACCCACATATCAAATTATCAAAGTAGCGAACACAAATCAAACCAACATGATGAAAGTGACTAGATGAAATTCTCGTGTACCCTCACGAATGCTTTGCTTATTATAAGAGACCGTTTTGGCCTGTCCTTTGCCTCATAAGGATTGGTCTACCTTGCTGGACTTTTATTACTATTATCGTTACTTGCTCGTTACAAATTATCTTGCTATCAAACTACTCCGCTACTTACAATTTCAGCACTTGCAGACATTACCTTACTGAAAACTACTTGTCATTTCGTTCTGCTCCTTGTTGGGTTCGACACTCTTCTTATCAAAAAGAGCTACAATTGACCCCCTATACTTGTGGGTCATCACATACAAACAAATAAGCGCATGACAACCTCTGCTTCCCTCTGCGAAGGGCCTATCTTTTACTTTTCAGTATTTACTTTTATGCAAGGAGTCAAAGTTTTTCCCTCTATTCCTTTTTATTTTTCTCTTTTGGCAAGCATAATGTGGTGAGGAAAGATCTAGGCACATATATCCAGTTGGATATGGGTAGCATGAGTTATTATTGTTGACATCACCCTTGAGGTGAATACGTTGGGAGGCAAAACAATAAGCCCCTATCTTTCTATGTGTCTGGTTGAAACGTCTTGCTCATGTGTACGCGGTGAGTGTTAGCAATCGTAGAAGACTATATGATGGTTGAGTATGTGGAGCTCTTACTTAGACTTTGTTGAATAATTTGAATTGCAATTGCTTGGTGTTTGATGTCACGCCCAATATGCGACCCTATCCAAAAGGAACTCGACGGTCCCACCAAGGATAGACCCGCATATTGAAACGCTTTTGCAAGGTGGATATCATTACATCAACATTACATAATAGATGGGGATACATACATAAGGCACAAATGCCACAAGAATACATCAACATCATATACAAGAGATCAACATCCGACTACGGATGAAACATAAACAAAACTCAAACGACATCCACCACCTAGCCCAGGCTGCCGAACTGGAACCTATCCCCTGATCGAAGAAGAAGCAGAAGAAGAACTCCAAACAAGCAAACATCGCTCTCGCGTCATGATCATCGCAAACCTGCACCTGCAACTGGTGATGTAGTAATCTGTGAGCCACGAGGACTCAGCAATCCCATTACCATGGGTATCAAGACTAGCAAAGCTTAAGTAGGAAAGGAAGGGATAAAGTGGTGAGGTTGCAGCAGCGGCTAAGCATATATGGTGGCTAACATACGCAAATGAGAGCGGGAAGAGAAACAAAGGAACGATCATCAACTAGTAATGATCAAGAAGTGATCCTGAACTCCTACTTACATCAAGCATAACCCAGAAACCGTGTTCTCCTCTCGATCAACCCCGAAAAGAGACACTCACGGTTACGCACACGGTTGGTGTATTTTAGAAGGGTTTGCTTCAAGTTTACTACAACCGGATATTAACAAATTCCCATCTGCCACATAACCGCGGGCACGGCTCTCGAAAGTTTATACCTGCAGGGTGTCCCAACTTAGCCCATGATAAGCTCTCGCGATCAACGAAGGATATTCCTTCTCCCGGAAGACCCGATCGATCTCGGAATCCGGCTATAAGACATTTCGACAGCAATAAAACAAGACCAGCAAAGCCGCCCGATGCGCCGACAATCCCGATAGGAGCTGCTCATATCTCGTTCTCAGGGAAACACCGGATGAGACATCCTACGAGTAAAACCAAACCCCGAGTTGCCCCAAGGTGGCCCCGCAGTCTACTCGGTTCGGGCCAACACTTAGACAAGCATTGGCCCGGGGGGGGGGGGGCTAAATAAAGATGACCCTCGAGAGAGCGACTCCCAAGGGAAAATTAGGTGGTGGTGAGGCAAATGGTAAAACCAATGTTGGTCCTTGCTGGAAAAGTCTTATTCAAAGTGAACTGTCAAGGGGGTCCCATAAATCACCCGACCGCGTTAGGGACGCAAAATCCGGGAACATAATATCGATATGACGGAAACTAGGGCGGCGAGAGTGGAACAAAACACCAGGCATAAGGCCGAGCCTTCCACCCTTTACCAAGTATATAGATGCATTAATTAAATAAGATATATTGTGATATCCCAACAAGTAAACATGTTCCAACAAGGAACAACATTTCCATGTTCCAACAAGGAACAAACTTCATCTTCACCTGCAACTAGCAACGCTATAAGAGGGGCTGAGCAAAGCGGTAACATAGCCAAACAACGGTTTGCTAGGAAGGGTGCAAAAGGTTAGAGGCTGACATGGCAATTTGGGAGGCTTGGGCAGCAAGTGATAGGTAATGCAGCATAGCGATAGAACGAAGCAACTAGCATAGCAATGATAGTAGTGAGATCCAGGGTAGCGGTCATCTTGCCTGAAATCCCGCAAGGAAGAAGAAAGAGTCCATGAAGAAGATGAAGCCACGAAGACGAACCAAGCGTAGACGAACGAATCCTCATGATCGCAACGAAAACGGGAACTAACAAGAAGAAGCACACAACATAGTAAACACACCACACATAGACAAGACATGATGCACAACAAACATGATGTATGACAAATCTAGATGAGGCTACTCATGGCAAGAGATGATGCAAACAAGAGCAACACATCAAAGCAAGTTTAAATGAGGCCGGGAACAACATATAACAATTCCGGTAAGTCCTCATATGCATATTTCGAAATTGGTCCAGATCTGAATAACTTTATGTTCAAGTTGTTAAACAGCAAGTTAATATGCACCACGATGATCTACACGAAATTCTAGTCAAGTTACCTATAAAGTTCATTAGATTCGGAGCTACGGCCTAGAAGATATGAGCAAAACAAGATAAACATGGCATTGATGCAAAATGCATACAAACATCAAGCAAACACCTCAAAACAAGGATGCAACATGATAATATGAAGCTACATGCAAAATCAAGCAAGTTTCATATAGAGCACACTCAAAACGGAGCAACGGTTCAACGCATACACTCTATACAAGACATAACAACAATCTGTCCAAAACAGCAACTAGGCATATTGCGAGCAACAAAACAACAAGCTACAACATCTTAACATGATAACAAAAGGCATGGGCATGATGTAGAGGTAAAGCATTACAAAACATGAACACTGAGATATCTCAAGAAATCACTAGAACATGCTCAAAAGGACATGGCAAGATTGCAAATAATAACAGTTTCAGACTTTAGCAGAAATAACATCAGGTTGCAATGTTTAGAGCTATCAAACAACATGCTACAGGAACTTATCATGGCAAACAAAGGCATGGCATGAATCTACTAATTGCATAGAACAAAAGTCCTTTACTGACCATGAGCCAAAAAGGATCAGAAAATACAATGGCACCCATGTGAACATGGCAAGTTATATAACAGATTCATACATGGCAGGAACAACAATAAGTAGGCATGTTGGTGAGCTTGAACCACTCACCACAGAGCAATACATGACAAACTAAGCATACACCCAGCAACTAGACATGGCATAGAAGCTAGACATGGCAAGAACAACAACATAGCTTGCTTGGATCAACTACAACAACCTTGGCAAAATTGAATAACATGTAAACAATCTGCCAGGAAACATTTTATAGCAAAAGTAGAGCTCGATTGACTCAAGCTATGACACTCCATAATTGCAAACAAGGGCATGGATGGATAGAGAATAACCATATGTTCAAAACATCCTTACTGAAGTATCTCAAAATAAGCGTGGATCTCTCTGTAGCATCAAGTTAACATGGCATAAAAATATCAAGAAAGCAGGGCTGAAATCAGCAACATCATGAAGCCTAGTTTGCATGCTTGTGCTAGTCACCACAGAGATCACAAAAATACATGGCATACACCCCTGTAAAGATGGCATGGTATATTACAAAACACATGTAGGACTCCAGTTCATAGGATGCACACATCAATCATGGCAAAAATGACAAAAGTGCATGTTCTGATAATAATCTGAAACTAACATCACATAGCACTCTTCTAACAGCATTTCGGGCATCAAGTGTAAATGATGCAATGAGATGAAATGATCTACTCTTCGAGGCGAACAATTTGACATATTACACGCACGAAGCGGAGCTACGGATGCAGAGTTATGATGCGATGAAAATGCATAAAAATATGACTGGGAATGACTTGGAGGAAAATCGGGGAGAAGAAGTCAACCCTTGCGCGGAAAACGAGGATGGCGAGGATCTCGCGGATCTGGGCGCCGCGGAGGAGGAGGCCGGAGAGGGCACTTGGGGGGGAAGGGCGGCGCGGCCGGGGCAGCCGGGCGGCGCGCCGGGCGAGGGCTGCGCCCGGCTGGGCGCGCGACAGTGGGCGGTGGGGGCGGGCGGCAGCGGGCGGCGAGGGGCGGGCGCGGAGAGCTCGGCTCGGCGAGCTCCCATGGGAGGAAGGCGCCAGGCGAGGGGCTCCGCGCGAGGCGGGCGAGGTGGCGGCGGCGGCGGCGAGGGCGCCATGCGCGCGGGCGCGGCCGGGCGCGGCGAGGCGGCGGGCGCGCCGGGCTCGGGCGGCGGATCGGCCTGGGCCCTTGGATGGGCTCCATGGCACATGGGCGGCGGAGGGAGGCGGCGGCCACAGCAGCGCCATCGCTCGGGCGGCGGCGGGACGTGTCCGTGGGGACGGACACGTCCGTGGAGAGGAAAACTAGGGTTTCGGGGGATAGATCCGAAAATGGAGAGGGGAGACGTATTTATAGGTAGAGGGAGCTAGGAGAGTCCAAATGAGGTGCGGTTTTCGGCCACGCGATCGTGATCGAACGACCGAGAGCATGGAGGGGAGTTTGCTGGGTTTTGGGCCACTTTGAAAGGGGTGTTGGGCTGCAAAGAGAAGGAGGCTTTTACGGTTACTCGGTTAACCGTTGGAGTACCAAACGACCTCCAAATGGCACGAAACTTGACAGGCGGTCTACCGGTGCTATACCAAGGCCGCTTGACAAACCTCGGTCCATTCCGAGACCGTTTAACACCCGCACATGAAAAGAGGTAAAAGAGGGCGCCGGGAGACATAGGAGTGCCGGATTGGAAAAGGGACAACGGGGAAAAAGCTCGGATGCATGAGACGAACACGTATGCAAAATGAAATGCACATGATGACATGATATGAAATGCAGATGATGACATGGCAAAGTGCAACACGCAAGCACATGACATGGCAACGACGGCGAATAACTGGCAAACACCTGGCGCATCGAATCCGGGGCGTTACATTTGAGAACATAGATTGTTGAGTTTCAAGAGAATTCGTTGTTTTGAACCTTAACATGTGAATTGGTTGCCACTTTAACATGAGAAGTTTTATGAGAAAGAATTGTTTTTATGATGCTAGGAAAAGTGATTGAAATTATCGTTGATCAAACTTATGCACTTTGCTAGCATTCACACTTCATAAATTATTTCTTTTATCATTTATCTACTCGAGGACGAGTAGGAATTAAGCTTGGGGATGCTGATACGTCTCCAATGTATCTATAATTTATGAAGTATTCATGCCATTATATTATCATTCTGGGATGTTTTACAATAATTTTATAGCAACTTTATATCATTTTTTGGGACTAACCTATTGACCCGATGCCAAAGTGCGATTGCTGTTTTTGCTTATTTTTTACATCGCAGGAAATCAATATCAAACGGAGTCCAAACAGTGCGAAACTTTTTTGAGATTTTTGATGGACCTGAACACCCAGGATGGACCAAATCAATTGAATACTCATGGTGAAAATGGGGTATCGTATTGATTCACTTGATATATGTTTTGGCACTCAACTCGCAGATTCCCGAGGTGACATTGGGGTAATCTATGCATAAGGGTTGATGCACGTTCGTGTCTTTGTTTCTCCAGTAGAAATCTTGGGGCACTCTTTGAAGTTCTTTATGTTGGATTGAGTATTATGAATATGAATTTGCTTTGGTGTTATTTTAGTACGAACTCTAGGATATATCAAAAGTTAAGAATAGCTTTGTGTTATTTTAGTACGAACTCTTGAATAGATTGAATGGAAAGAATAGCTTTTAGGTGGTTTCATACCCTACAAACAATTTATTCTTATGTTCTCCGCTAGATAGGAACTTTGGAGTGATTCTTTATCGCACTTTGGGGGTGGTTATATGATCCGTATATATTAGCATTGTTCAGAGATTGCACTAGCGAAAGTACGGACCCTAGGCCTCATTTTCAAGCATTGCAATACCATTTTGTGCCCGTTTACTATTTGCTACCTTGTTGTTTTTATTTATTCAGATTATAAAAATATATTTCTACCATCCATATTACACTTTTATCACCATCTCTTCGCCGAACTAGTGCACCTATACAATTTGCCATTGTATTAGGTGTGTTGGGGACACAAGAGATTTCTTGTATTTGGTTGCAGGGTCGTTTGAGAGAGACCATCTTCATCCTACACCTCTCACGGATTGATAAACCTTAGGTCATCCACTTGAGGGAAAATTGCTACTGTCCTACAAAACTCTGCGCTTGGAGGCCCAACACGTGTCTACAAGAATAAAGTTGCATAGTAGACATCACAGGTTTACCCGGAGATGAAGTTATGAAAAAGGTTTTCCCTTTATCTTTGAAGGGAAAAGCATTGGCGTGGTATAGGCTATGCGATGATATTGGATCTTGGAATTGGAATCGTTTGAAATTGGAGTTCCACCAAAAAATTATCCTATGCATCTAGTTCATCGTGATCGAATTATATATATATATATATATATATATATATATATATATATATATATATATATATATATATATATATATATATATATATATATATATATATATATTGGCCTCGTGAAGGAGAAAGTATCGCTCTAGCTTGGGGAGGCTTAAGCCAATGTTATATTCATTCCCCAATCATGAGCTCTCAAGAGAAATTATTATCCAGAACTTTTATGCTCGGCTTTCTCGTAATGATCAACCCATGCTTAATACTTCTTTGCTGGCTCTTTTATGAAGAAGACTATTGAATTATGGTGGGATCTCTTGGAAAGAAGTAAACACAACTCTAAAGATTGGGAACACAACGAAGGTAAAGAGTCAGGTATTAAACTTAAGTATGATTGTGTTAAATCTTTTATGAATACCGATGCTTTTAAAAAGTTTAGCACTAAATATGGACTTGACTCTGAGATAGTAGCCTCCTTTTGTGAATCATTTGCTACTCATGTTGATCTCCCTAAAAAGAAGTGGTTTAAATATCACCCACCTATTAAATAAGAAATCAAAGAACCTGTACCAGTTAAAGAAGAAACTATACTTTACAATATTGATCCAGTTGTTCCTACTGCTTATATTGAGAAACCAACTTTCCCTGTTAGGATAAAGGAACATGCTAAAGTTTCAACTGTGGTCAACAAAAGCTATATTAGAACACCTAAACCTGATGAACAAATTAAAGTAGAACCTAGCATTGCTATGGTTAAAGATCTCTTAGAAGAAGATATGGATGGGCATGTTATTTACTTCTATGAAGAAGCTGCTAGAATTGCCAAACCTGGTAAAAAGGATAAACATAGACCTGTTGTTGGCATGCCCGTCATCTCAGTTAAAATAGGAGATCACTGTTATCATGGTTGATGTGACATAGGTTCTAGTGTGAGTGCTATTCCTTATACCTTATATTAAGAAATTATGAATGACATAGCACCCTCAGAGATAGAAGACATAGATGTTACTATTAAACTTGCTAATAGAGACACTATATCACCAATTGGGATTTTTAGAGATGTTGAAGTCTTGTGTGGGAAAATAAAATACCCTACTGATTTTCTTGTTCTTGGTTCCCCACAAGATGACTTATGTCCCATTATCTCTGGTAGACCTTTCTTGAGCACCGTTAATCCTAAAATAGACTGTGAGAAACAAACTGTCGGTGTTAGTTTTGGTGATGAGTCTCATGAGTTTAATTTTTCCAAGTTTAGTAGAAAGCTTCATGAAAAAGAATTGCCTAGTAAGGATGAAATAATTGGTCTTGCTTCTATTGTTGTGCCTCCTACTGATCCAGTAGAACAATATTTGTTAGACCATGAAAATGATTTACATATGCATGAAAGAAATTAAATAGATAAGATTTTCTTTGAACACCGTCCTGTGCTTAAACATAATTTGCCTATTGAAACTCTAGGAGGTCCTCCTCCACCTAAAGGTGATCCTGTGTTTGAATTAAAACAATTGCCAGACACTTTGAATTATGCTTATCTCGATGAAAAGAAAATAAATCCTGTTATTATTAGTGCCAACCTTTCAGAACATGAAGAAGAAAGATTATTGAAAGTTCTAAGGAAGCATCGATCTGCAATTGGATATACTTTGATGATTTAAAGGGCATTAGTCCCACTCTATATCAACAGTGGTGTTTGCTTGTGATAAATTTAGACCTTATATTGTTGATTCCAAAGTAATTGTTCACACCGATCATGCTTCTATTAAATATCTTATGGAAAAGAAAGATGCTAAACCTAGACTTATTCGATGGGTTCTCTTGTTACAAGAATTTGATTTACATATCATTGATAGAAAAGGAGCTGAGAACCCTGTAGCTGATAATTTATCTAGGCTTGAAAATGTGCATGATGACCCACTACCTATTGATGATAGTTTTCATGATGAGCAGTCAGCTGCAATAAATGTTTCTCATAGTACTCCTTGGTATGTTGACTATTTATACGTCTCCAACGTATCTATAATTTTTGATTGCTCCATGCTATATTATCTACTGTTTTGGACAATATTGAGCTTTATTTTCCACTTTTATATTATTTTTGGGACTAACCTATTAACCGGAGGCCCAGCCCAGAACTGTTGTTTTTTGCCTATTTCAGAGTTTCGAAGAAACATAATATCAAACGGAGTCCAAATGGAATGAAACCTTTGGGAACGTGATTTTCTCACAAAACATGATCCAGGAGACTTGGACCCTACGCCAAGGAAGTTTCGAGGAGGGCATGAGGTAGGGGGCGCCCCCCCCCCAGTGCGCGCTCTCCACCCTCGTGGGCCCGATGATGCTCCACCGACGTACTTCTTCCTCCTATATATACCTACGTACCCCCAAATGATCAGATACGGAGCCAAAATCCTAATTCCACCGCCGCAACCTTCTGTACCCACGAGATCCCATCTTGGGGCCTGTTCCAGAGCTCCGCCGGAGAGGGCATCCACCATGGAGGGCTTCTACATCATCACCATAGCCCCTCCGATGAAGTGTGAGTAGTTTACTTCAGACCTTCTGGTCCATAGTTAGTAGCTAGATGGCTTCTTCTCTCTTTTGGATCTCAATACAATGTTCTCCCCTCTCTCGTGGAGATCTATTCGATGTAATCTTCTTTTTGCGGTGTGTTTGTTGAGACCGATGAATTGTGGGTTTATGATCAAGATTATCTATGAACAATATTTGAATCTTCTCTGAATTCTTTTATGTATGATTGGTTATCTTTGCAAGTCTCTTCGAATTATCAGTTTGGTTTGGCCTACTAGATTGGTATTTCTTGCAATGGGAGAAGTGCTTAGCTTTGGGTTCAATCTTGTGGTGTCCTTTCCCAAAGGATGCCGAGGGCAGCAAGGCACGTATTGTATTGTTGCCATCAAGGATAACAAGATGGGGTTTTTATCTTATTGCATGAATTTATCCCTCTACATCATGTCATCTTGCTTAAGGCGTTACTCTGTTTTCTTGAACTTAATACTCTAGATGCATGATGGATAGCGGTCGATGAGTGGAGTAATAGTAGTAGATGCAGTGTAGCGACCAGACCCGAATGGATCTAGCGCTCGTGCTCGATGTCATCCTGGATCGAGAATCTTGACACCACACAAGATTGAAGGATTTATAACAGAGTAGCAATCACACACTTATTACATTGTTGTCCACAAGGGAACTGAATACAATAATATGGCTTAAGGCCATCTAATAATAACAGCGGAAAGCTTGGAAGATAAGCGAGTCCATCAACTCCAACGGCATCACTGACTATAGAACCACGACCTAACACCTTACTCGTCATTCAAAAAATCTGCAACGTGAAAAGTTGCAGCCAAAAATTGAAGACATGGAATATGCCGGCAATGTAACACATAAGAGCAATGAATGAATAAGCCTATACTACATGCATATATGGCTGGTGGTAAGGCTCTCTGATTACATTTGCATAAAGCTGATTTTTCCTACATCAAAGGAATAATTTTATTTAACTATCATGGTGGTTGTTAAACATTGAGAATGTTTGACAAGATCCTCAATCCCAATTAAAAAGTACTCATCAAAACCCAATAACTTTTATTTAGAGGTAACATGTTGAGATTCACATGATAATCAAGTACGGGATACTCAAATTGTCCTTAACCGGGACACGGCTAATCATGATTAGTTTATTACACTCTGCAGAGGTTTGCGACTTTTCCCCACAAGACTCGATCGCCTCCGCTTGGTTCTCGCACTACATGATGTTTGAGAAACGGATGACCGAGACATAGTCTTCGAAGCGCTAGCACCTTACATGTGGGTAGACCGTACCAACCTACATCCCCTACATCAGCTAGCCTACCCGTAAGAGTTCGCACAACTTAGTCAACTACGCCAGAGCCCATAATTGGCTTGTGGCTGCACACGGAAGTTTCGGTTTGACAAATCTTATGATCCCTTAGAGCACAGGTGGCGGTCCAAGAAATCTGAGCAAGTCTGATAGAAACCAGTGCCTCAATCCACCCAGATGTGTGTTAGGTTGCCACCTTAGATAAACCATTAATTAACAATCTCACATCTGTCATGGATATTCACTCACCCAATCCACGTCTACTAGCATAGCATGGCATGAACAAGCAAACGTAGAAGTAACTCCCAGGGTTTCATAAGTAAAACAGGTAATAGGTACTACCTCAATCTACTTCCCAATTCCCACAATTTAATTAGATCCTAATCATGCAAGTGTTTGAGGAATAGAGCTAATGCATAAAAACTGGGTAGTAGAAAAGATATGATCAAGTGTTACTTGCCTTGCTGATGATCCGCGAGTCCTAGAGATTCGAAATAACAAGCGGCGCACTCCGGGTGATCTATCGCAGACAAACAACAAGCATACAATAAGTACTCATCTAATGCACGGGGAAATCTCGAATAAAAGATCTAACCAGAAAGTTCAACTTAAGAACCCTGGTTGCAAAAGAATCAAACCAAAACAACTCCGAAAGTCGAAACTCGAGGGAGAACGTCTCGGTTTAGCAATCTGAAATTAGGTTAAAATCTCACAGTGGCAAAACTCTGTGAAAGTAGGATAATCAGAACGGCGGTTTCGATACGAAACTCCAGGCGCTTGAATCACCTGATTCCGATAAACGAGCGAGAAATAAAACAGTTTTGAAAATCAGATCTGAAATCAAATCGAAAAATAATGGATTAATTCGATTAAAAGAAAAACGATTTAACGAGCTAAAAGCGAGCGTTCGTTAACAGAACGAATCTAACGAACGCGTTCATTGAAGCGAACGGTTCGGTGAGCGTCCGTTAAATAAGAAAACCGAAAAAAAATAAAACCAATCTAGGTTTTCAAAAAAAACCAAACATATATATATTTTTTTTTAAAAAAACCGGACGGTTTATTAGGGAAAACCGAATCGGGCGCGGGCGGGCGGCTACCTCGGCGATCGCCGGCGGGTCAGCGGGCTCGGGGCGAGGCGGCGGGTTCCCGCGTCGGCGGACGGCGGCGGCGGCGTTCCGGCAATGCGGCGGCGTCCTTGGCGGCGGCGGCGGGTCGGGTGGGCGGGTGAGGGCGGCTCCGAGGTGAGAGAGAGGGGGGGCGGTATTTATGGGAGGGGGGGAGAGAGGCGCGCTTGGGGAGGGCAAGGCGAGCCGGGTCGGGTGGGACTCAGGCGGCGGCGGCGGCGGCGTGTGGGCACCAATGTGATCGGGCGTGAGGAGGCGAGGAGATGGGCAGGCTGCTGGCCTGGCTGGTCAAGGCCAGGCAGGCTGGGCCTCGGTCCAGGGGGGCGTTTTTTTAAATAAAACTTTAAACCAAATGAAATAAAAAAAAATACCAAATGAACTCCAAATTAAATAAAACAAATTTTCCCGACTCCTAAAGATGAGTCGAACAAAATGAACTTTAAAAACAAAATACATGCATAAAATTTTAAAATGCTCATTTTGCCTAAGCAAAATAAATCTTCCAAAACCAATTTTGGTTTATTTATAATATCTTCATTTTCCTAATTGTTTGGGAAAGTCATATTATTCCCTCTCAAGATTTTTTATAGGAAAAACTTTATGAAGATAATTTAAATAATCCAATGATCCTATTTTCAAAATTTGAGAGATCCCAAATATGAAAATTATGAAACTTCCAACTCTATCCGAGGGTCCTTGAGTTGCGTGAAATTTCTAGGATCGGAAAATGCGAGAAAATATGATATGCATGATGACCTAATGTATAACATTCCAAATTGAAAATTTGGGATGTTACAAACCTACCCCCTTAAGATGAATCTCGCCCTCGAGATTCGGGTTGGCTAGAAAATAGGTGAGGGTGGTCCTTAAGCAAAACTTCCTCTCTTTCCCAGGTGGCTTCATCCTCAGTGTGGTGGCTCCACTGAACTTTGCAAAACTTGATAACCTTGCTGCGAGTAACTCTGCTGGCATAATCGAGAATCTTAACTGGCCTTTCCTCATATGTCAAGTCATCCTTCAACTGAATTGCCTCCAGTGGCACTGTGTCTCTTAACGGTACCTCTGCTATCTCGGGGTGACATTTCTTCAACTGAGAAACATGGAATACATCATGAACTCCTGACAGTCCTTCTGGTAATTCCAACTTATACGCAACTTCTCCCATGCGTTGCAAAATCTTATATGGTCCAACGAAACGGGGTGCTAACTTTCCTTTAACTCCAAAACGCTTCACTCCTCGAAGCGGGGATACTCTGAGATATACTCTGTCTCCAACTTCATACTCAATCGCTTTGCGCTTTGAATCGGCATAGCTCTTACATGCGGACTGGGCTACCTTGAGCCTGTCTCGAATCAACTTAACTTTCTGTTCGCACTCCTTAATCAAATCTGGTCCAAACAAGCGACGATCTCGGTTTAGTCCCATGACAATGGTGTCCTGCACCTTCTTCCATACAAAGCCTCGAAAGGTGCCATCTTTAAGCTGGTTTGGTAACTGTTATTGTAGGAAAATTCGGCATACGGCAAATTATCGTCCCAACTAGATCCATAATCTAGTGCACAAGCTCTCAAAGATGTCCTCCAAAATCTGATTGACTCTCTCGATCATCCATCGATTACGTGGGTGGAAAGTCTGTGCTGAATTCAATCGGGTTCCCAATGTTTCGTGTAACCGGTTCCAAAATTTCAAGTAAACCGGGTTCCTCTGTCGATACAATGCTCCTCGGAACTCGTAAGCACACAATTCTGGTCATGTATATCTTTGCCAACTTAGCACTGCTATAGGTAGTCTTGATTGGAATGAAATGAGCTACCTTGGTCAAACGGTCGACTATGACCCAAATCGAGTCATATCTGGCGGGTCTTTGGCAAACCTGTGATGAAATCCATGCCTAGTTTATCCCACTTCCATTCGGGTATCGGCAACGGTTGTAACAATCCTGCTGGCTTCTGATGCTCTGCCTTTACTTTCTGACATACGTCGCAAACTGCTACATACTCCGCAATATCCTTCTTCATTCCGGTCCACCGAAAATATTTTCAAATCCAAATACATCTTGGTATTTCTGGGTGAATCGAATAGGGTGAATCATGGGCTTCTTGCAAAATCAACTTCCGATCTCGGGTCATTGGGCACATAAACACGGTCTTCAAACCATAGGGTATCGTGCTCATCCTCACGAAATCCTTTAGCTTTTCCTTTGCTCATTTTCTCCTTTATAGCGGCAACTTCCTTATCGCCTTTTGGGCTTCTCTCGATTTTGTCCATCGATGTCGATCGAATCTCCAATGCTGCTACATAGCCTCTCGGAACTATTTCCAAACATAGCTCTCGAAGGTCCTCGGCTAACTCATTGGGTATTACTCCCATCATTAGAGCATTGGCGTGGCTCTTACGGCTCAATGCGTCTGCCTTTCTGACATTAGCCTTTCCGGGGTGATAATGCAATCTCATATCATAATCCTTGATTAGCTCTAACCATCTCCTCTGTCTCGAGATTCAACTCATACGTGTGAAGATGTACTTCAAACTCTTGTGATCGAGATATACTTCACAATGATTTCCAATGAGAAAATGCCTCCACGTCTTCAAGGCATG
This sequence comes from Aegilops longissima, assembly GCA_021605205.1. Taxonomy (NCBI): domain Eukaryota; kingdom Viridiplantae; phylum Streptophyta; class Magnoliopsida; order Poales; family Poaceae; genus Aegilops; species Aegilops longissima. The sequence continues at coordinate 235,981,101 of CM038678.1, read as the reverse complement.
CACTGGCGGCTGCTAGCTCTAGATCATGAGTGGCATAATTCAACTCATGGGGCTTAAGTTGTCGTGAAGTATCTGAAACAACTCTTCCTTCTGCATAAGCACTGCTCCAAGTCCTCGGCGTGAAGCGTCGCAATACACCTCATAATCCTTAGTTTGATCTGGCAATATCAAAACTGGTGAGGTAACCAATCTTTTCTTCAACTCCTGAAAACTTGCCTCACAGTCCTCAGTCCATATGAATTTGTTTTCCTTCTTCAACAGTTCTGTCATAGGCTTTGCAATCCTTGAGAAATTCTCAATGAATCTTCGGTAGTATCCTGCGAGTCCAAGGAAACTCCGAATCTCTCCAACTGTCGTTGGTGCTTCCCATTTGGTTCTGGTCTCAACTTTTGTGGGGTCAACTGCTATTCCTTCTCCGGATATAACATGTCCGAGAAATCCAACTTCCTTTAACCAAAACTCACATTTGCTGAACTTGGCATACAACTGGTATTCCCTCAGTTTCTCCAAAACCAATCGCAAATGTTCCTTGTGTTCCTCTTCATTCTTCGAGAAAATCAAAATGTCATCAATGAACACCACGACGAACTTATCCAAAAACTCCATAAACACTTTGTTCATCGTGTTCATGAAATAGGCTGGTGCGTTAGTCATCCAAATGACATAACGGTATACTCATACATCCATATCTCGTGGTAAATGCTGTCTTGGGTATATCTTGCTCCCGAATCTTCAATCGATGGTACCACGATCGCAAGTCGATCTTGGAAAACACTTTGGCTCCTTGCAAGCGATCAAACAGATCATTTATCATAGGTAGTGGGTACTTGTTCTTGATTGTTACTTCATTCAATCCACGGTAATCAACAACCATTCTCAACGATCCATCCTTCTTCTCCACTAACAAAACGGGTGATCCCCAAGGTGAAGAACTTGGGCGAATAAAACCTTTATCCAATAGTTCCTTAATCTGCTTCTTAATTTCTGCCAATCCTTTGCGGGCATCCTGTACGGTCGCTTCGATATCGGGCCTGTTCCTGGCAACAGCTTGATCAAAAACTCGATGTCTCTATCCGGCGGCATTCCTGGCAACTCTTCCGGAAATACATCAGGATAATCCTTCACCACTGGTACTTCTTCCTGTACCACTCCCGATAAACAATTAACTTGTGCTCTCCTCGGCTCGTGCCGTGACACATACTTAATCCTTCTTCCTTCTGGTGTGGTGAGCAAAATTGACCTTGCGGTACAATCTATGTTTCCTCCATACTTTGATAACCAATCCATACCTAATATCACATCCAATCCTTGGGATTCCAGAACTATTAGGTCTGAGGGGAAAACATAGTGTCCAATCCTTAGTGGCAGTCGATCACACCATTTACTAGCCATGTACTCTGCTCCGGGTGAGGTTACTAGCATGGGTGACCTAAGGGCTTGGGTTGGTAACTTGTACTTATCCACAAATCCCCTTGATATGTATGAATGCGATGCACCAAGATCAAAAAGAACAACTGCGATAAATGACTTAACCAAAAACTTACCGATTCTGCATCGGCTGATCTTCAACCTCCTCCACATCAATGTGGTTCACATCCCCCTGTTGAAAGGGTTGGGCTTCTTTCGAGCTTCCATTGCCATTTCCATTCGGCCTTCGGATACATTTGCATAATGCCCGATCTTGCGGCACTTAAAGCAGTGATGTGACTCAGGTCTACCTTGGATGGTGTGACGGGTTGGTGCGGTTCTGTCCGTTGCTTCCTCCATTCCGTTCCCATTCTTGGTGCCATTATGGTTGTGCGAATTACCTCCTCCATGGGTATGCTGAAACTGAATTCTGATTTAGGGGTATAACGAGGCTTGCTGGGATCGAGTTATACTTTCCTTGTCCATACTTCCGCTTGCAGTTCTCAATTCTTCTTGCTTTCCTTCAATCATGAGAGCTCGGTCTACTAACTCCTGGTAGTTGTTGAAACTTGCTACCATCAACGGCATGCGAACTCATCATTCAGTCCTTCTAGAAACTTCTCTGTTTAGCTGCATCCGTAGCAACGTCATCAGGGGCATAACGTGCTAATTTGCTAAAGTCATCCACGTCTTGTGTGAGTCCTTCCTCCTTGGCGTAAGTTGCGAAACTCACGCTTCTTCATAGCCATGGCTCCTGCTGAAACATGGGCTGTCTGAAAAGCTTGTTGGCTGGTCCCATGTGGCGGTGTCTACGGGATAAGTGGCTGTGAAATTCTCCCACCATGCTTTGCTGCGGGTCCTTCAAGCTGATGTCTGCAAACTTCACTCTTTCACCATCATGCATCCTGCAGTGGTCAGCTCCTTCCTATCTTGCGGAGCCAGTCATCTGCTACAATTGGCTCGGTGCTCTTTGGAATACACCGGCGGGTTCAATCTAAGAAGCGAGTCGGATGATCCGCAGTGGTGGTGGTGGTGGTGGGTTGTTGTTGTTGTTGTTGTTACGCACCAATGTTTGAATCGAGGTATTCTCGCTGCTGGATCAATTGGGTGATCTCTGGCGGAAAAACGAATCCGGGTCGCGTCTGGAGGCATCTGAAGGGTTTAGAAGAGAAGAGAAATGTAGAATAGAATGAGGTCTAAGGGGAATCACTACCCAAATGCACATGAGCAAATGCACACAAAATCACTTCATTCAATCAAACAAGGGCTACAACGATCTAACTATCGCAAAAGTCGTGTACTATAATGTTTACATGGAGGAAATACTACTAATATGTGGGGACTTCTACTAATTTGAACGGTGGAAGACTCCATGATGTCCGCTCCACCGTCTTCAAAATCGGGTTCACTTGGATCCGAATCTGTGTCGTCGATGTTGATGTAGTCGATTGGGTGTTCGACATATTGGTCTTCATTCTGGCGCCAACTTCTTCTTGAGTCCTTCGATCTCGTACTTAAGATCGTTATTGTGTCTTGCGAGCTACGATCTCGTCCATGTAGTCTTTGCGTGTAGTCTTTAGTTCTTCTTCCAATTCGATGATCCTTTCCTTCGTCTTACGCAACTCCAACATGTCATTGCACATTTGATTCTCTGGCGTCGAATGTGTTGATTTAACTCTGGATGAAAGCTGCAATGGACCAATCCTTCTTGGTGTTGACGACGTCCCGCTTGTCGTCTCGGCGTCCATAAATCTGGTAGATGGTGTCCTTGAGGTCTTCTTGATAAACTTCTCCAATCGTCCCATAGTGATGTGAGCTGCCATGCTCTTTCCTGCACTCAAGTGGGTGCAATCAAAACACTATCTATAGGCTTGGTGATTGGGGCGAATGTCCTTCTGGAACGTGAGCATGAATCTTCAGCGCTCCTCTTGAGCAGAGTGGCGTTGAAAGTCCGGTGAAACTTGGTAATCCAATGTTCGGTACTTAGTAACTTCCTTCAAGTGAAATCCAAAAGGTGTGCCTTCATCCGGTTGGGTGTACTTGATCTTAGCGTCCATCATCCTAAAGAGAGTAGAAAAGATGAGGAGTTAGAAAATGGAAGAGAGTGATCTATGGCTTTCACTTAGTGGTCGTGTCCTACAACATCGTGTGCTCGATACCATTCTCTCAGAGCGACCAGACCGAATGGATCTAGCGCTCGTGCTCGTTGTCATCCTCGGATCGATAATCTTGACACCACACAAGATTTTGAAGGATTTATAACAGAGTAGCAATCACACACTTATTACATTGTTGTCCACAAGGGAACTGAATACAATAATATGGCTTAAGGCCATCTAATAATAACAGCGAAAGCTTGGAAGATAAGCGAGTCCATCAACTCCAACGGCATCACCGAGTATAGAACCACGACCTAACACCTTACTAAATAAATCGAAAAGTCTCATAACGTGAAAAGTTGCAGCCAAAAACGGGTCACATGGAATATGCCGCAATGTAACACAAAAGAGCAATGAATGAATAAGCCTATACTACATGCATATATGGCTGGTGGTAAGGCTCTCTGTTACATTTGCATAAAGCTGATTTTTCCTACATCAAAGGAATAATTTTATTTAACTATCATGGTGGTTGTTAAACATTGAGAATGTTTGACAAATCCTCAATCCCAATTAAAAAGTACTCATCAAAACCCAATAACTTTTATTTAGAGGTAACATGTTGAGATTCACATGATAATCAAGTACGGATACTCAAATTGTCCTTAACCGGGACACGGCTAATCATGATTAGTTTATTACACTCTGCAGAGGTTTATGACTTTTCCCCACAAGACTCGATCGCCTCCGCTTGGTTCTCGTGACTACATGGTGTTTGAGAAACGGATGACCGAGACATAGTCTTTCAGAAGCGCTAGCACCTTACATGTGGGTAGACCGTACCAACCTACATCCCCTACATCAGCTAGCCTACCCGTAAGAGTTCGCACAACTTAGTCAACTACGCCAGAGCCCATAATTGGCTTGTGGCTGCACACGGAAGTTTCCAGTTTGACAAATCTTATGATCCCTTAGAGCCTGGGTGGCGGTCCGAAGAAATACAGTAAGTCTGATAGAAACCAGGTGCCTCAATCCACCCAGATGTGTGTTAGGTTGCCACCTTAGATAAACCATTAATTAACAATCTCACATCTGTCATGGATATTCACTCACCCAATCCACGTCTACTAGCATAGCATGGCATGAACAAGCAAACGTAGAAGTAACTCCCAAGGTTTCATAAGTAAAACAGGTAATAGGTACTACCTCAATCTACTTCCCAATTCCCACAATTTAATTAGATCCTAATCATGCAAGTGTTTGAGGAATAGAGCTAATGCATAAAAACTGGGTAGTAGAAAAGATATGATCAAGTGTTACTTGCCTTGCTGATGATCCGCGAGTCCTAGAGATTCGAAATAACAAGCGGCGCACTCCGGGTGATCTATCGCAGACAAACAACAAGCATACAATAAGTACTCATCTAATGCACGGGGAAATCTCGAATAAAAGATCTAACCAGAAAGTTCAACTTAAGAACCCTGGTTGCAAAAGAATCAAATCAAAACAACTCCGAAAGTCGAAACTCGAGGGAGAACGTCTCGGTTTAGCAATCTGAAATTAGGTCAAAATCTCACAGTGGCAAAACTCTGTGAAAGTAGGATAATCGAAACGGCGGTTTCGATACGAAACTCCAGGCGCTTGAATCACCGATTCCGATAAGCGAGCGAGAAATAAAACAGTTTTGAAAATCAGATCGAAATCAAATCGAAAATAATGGATTAATTCCGATTAAAAGAAAAAGCGATTTAACGAGCTAAAAGCGAGCGTTAGTTAATGTAACGAATCTAACGAACGCGTTCATTGAAGCGAGCAGTTCGGTGAGCGTCCGTTAAATAAGAAAACCGAAAAAAATAAAACCAATCTAGGTTTTCAAAAAAACCAAACATATATTTTAAAAAAAAAAACCGGACGGTTTATTAGGGAAAACTGATCGGGCGGGCGGGCGGGCTACCTCGGCGATCGCCATGGGTCCCAGCGGGCTCGGGGCGAAGGCGGCGGGGTTCTCGGCGTCGGACGGACGGCGGCGGCGTTCCCAAGCGTCCTGGCGGCAAGGCGTCGTCGGGAGGGGCTGGTGGGCGGCTCAAGTGAGGAGAGAGAGGGGGCGGTATTTATGGGAGGGGGGAGAGGCGCGCTTGGGGGGGGCAGGGCGAGCTGGTCGGGTGGGACTCGGCGGCGGCGTCTTGGCGGGGCACCACAGGGTGGCAAGCGCGAGGAGGCGAGGAGATGGGCGGGCGCTGGCTGGGCTGGTCAAGGCCTGGCCGGCTGGGCCTCGATCCAGGGCGTTTTTTAAATAAAACTTTAAACCAAATGAAATAAAAAAATACCAAATGAACTCCAAATTAAATAAAACAAATTTTCCCGACTCCTAAAGATGAGTCGAACAAAATGAACTTTAAAAACAAAATACATGCATAAAATTTTTAAAATGCTCATTTTGCCTAAGCAAAATAAATCTTCAAAACCAATTTTGGTTTATTTATAATATCTTCATTTTCCTAATTGTTTGGGAAAGTCATATTATTCCCTCTCAAGATTTTTTTATAGGAAAAACTTTATGAAGATAATTTAAATAATCCAATGATCCTATTTTCAAAATTTGAGAGATCCCAAATATGAAAATTATGAAACTTCCAACTCTATCCGAGGGTCCTTGAGTTGCGTGAAATTTCTAGGATCGGAAAATGCGAGAAAATATGATATGCATGATGACCTAATGTATAACATTCCAAATTGAAAATTTGGGATGTTACATGCAGGCAGGAGTCGGTCTACTTGTCTCGGACGTGATGCCTATATACATGATCATACCTAGATATTCTCATAACTATGCTCAATTCTGTCAATTGCTCAACAGTAATTCGTTCACCCACCGTAAAATACTTATGCTCTTGAGAGAAGCCACTAGTGAAATCTATGGCCCCCGGGTCTATCTTCATCATATTAAACTTCCATCACTTTATTATTTCCTTTGCTTTTTTACTTTACTTTTTATTTTACCTTGCATCTTTATCACAAAAATACCAAAAATATTATCTATCATCTCTATCAGATCTCACTCTCGTAAGTGACCATGAAGGGATTGACAACCCCTAATCGCGTTGGTTGCGAGGAGCTATTTGCTTTGTGTAGGTCGAGGGACTCGCGCGTAGCCTCCTACTGGATTGATACCTTGGTTCTAAAAAACTGAGGGAAATACTTACGCTACTGTGCTGCATCACCTTTCCTCTTCAAGGGAATCCAACGCATTGCTCAAGAGGTAGCAAGAAGAATTTCTGGCGCCGTTGCCGGGGAGGCTTACGCGAAGTCAAGTCAAGATTTGACTCCCGACAACGAGCCATTTCTGGCGCCGTTGCCGGGGAGTGTACGCAAAAGTCGACATACCAAGTACCCATCACAATCCCTTATCTCCCGCATTACATTATTAGCCATTTGCCTCTCGTTTTCCTCTCCCCCACTTCACTCTTGCCGTTTTATTTGCCCTCTCTTTTCCGTTTGCCTTTTTCTCGCTTGCCTTTTGTTTTCTAGTGTGTTGGATTGCTTGTTTGTCACGATGGCTCAAGATAATACCAAATTGTGTGACTTTACCAATACCAACAATAATGATTTCCTTAGCACTCCGATTGCTCCTCTTATCAATACTGAATCTTGTGAAATCAATACTGCTTTGTTGAATCTTGTCATGAAAGATCAATTTGCCGGCCTTCCTAGTGAAGATGCCGCTACTCATCTAAATAGCTTCGTTGATTTATGCGATATGCAAAAGAAGAAAGCTGTTGATAATGATATTGTTAAATTGAAGCTATTTCCTTTTTCGCTTAGAGATCGTGCTAAAGCGTGGTTTTCGTCTTTGCCTAAAAATAGTATTGATTCTTGGAACAAGTGCAAAGATGCTTTTATCTCTAAGTATTTTCCTCCCGCTAAGATCATCTCTCTTAGAAACGATATTATGAATTTTAAGCAACTTGATCATGAACATGTTGCACTAGCTTGGGAGAGAATGAAATTAATGATACATAATTGCCCTACTCATGGTTTGAACTTACGGATGATTATACTAAAGTTTTATGCTGGATTGAATTTTGCTTCTAGGAATCTTTTAGATTCGGCCGCGGGAGGCACTTTTATGGAAATCACTTTAGGAGAAGCTAGTAAACTCCTAGATAATATTATGGTTAATTATTCTCAATGGCACTGAGGGAGTCCTGGATTAGGGGGTGTCCGGATAGCCGAACTATCACCGTTGGCCGGACTCCTAGACTATGAAGATACAAGATTGAAGACTTCGTCCCGTGTCCGGATGGGACTTTCCTTGGCGTGGAAGGCAAGCTTGGTGATATGGATATGTAGATCTCCTACCATTGTAATCGACTCTGTGTAACCCTAACCCTATCCGGTGTCTATATAAACCGGAGGGTTTTAGTCCGTAGGACGAACAACAATCATACCATAGGCTAGCTTCTAGGGTTTAGCCTCTCTGATCTCGTGGTAGATCCACTCTTGTACTACCCATATCATCAATATTAATCAAGTAGGAGTAGGGTTTTACCTCCATCGAGTGGGCCCAACCTGGGTAAAAACATCGTGTCCCTTGTCTCCTGTTACCATCCGCCTAGACGCACGCTTAGGGACCCCCTACCGAGATCCGCGGTTTTGACACCGACATTGGTGCTTTCATTGAGAGTTCCTCTGTCGTAGTAGCTGTCGGAAGGATGTCTCATCCGTCTTTAAAGACGGCACCGTTGCTAAAGGAGCTTTGGCCACCGACCAAATTCTCCGGCTAAGGCGGTTTTCTTATGACCGCTGTTCGGCGCTTGCTACCGACGATGACTTCTCGGGTCATCGAAAGCAATCTTCACGTTAACTTGGAACTCGCCGAAAGCGGTTAGATCCGATGGAGCTCTCTTCCTTGAACAAGCTCTTGGATCGCATCGCATCTGGGAGTCGCTTCTGACTACGATCGATTGGGCCTAAAACCGATCTGAGAGAGATCAACTCTCCCCAGGCTACCCACCACGTTGTTGTGGTAGAGGAACAATACAGCGACTCTTCTCCTACCTTAAAGACTAGCTATGTCCGGATTCCTGACCCCTCCATGTCGGATTCCCGCGGAGGGGAGGACACCACTCAAGCCCTGATCTTAAAGTTAGGCAGCAGGCTAGATTCATTGAACAACCTCCAAGAACCCAAGCTTCCAAGTTCGGAAACTTCTTGGCCCCTAAATCTTAGATCGGACGGGGTTCAGAATTTAATTCCACCCGCCCACCCAAAAATAAGCGATCTATCCCAAATCCGGCAAGAGCCGGTGAAACGATACATCATTCTTGGGCGATTCCTCCCGGTTATGGACAGGATAAAGGATTGCCGCGAGGAGGACGCAATCTCATTCTTACGCAATAATTGCACGGACAAGGGAATCCTAAACGCCATAAGTCATCGTGAAATTACACGCTTGCTGACTTGGCGTCCATAATACGAAAAGTTCTTGCGATGGAGAGCGCTTGGAAAACCGAAATCAAATTTTGGGATAATCCGCCCCAATCGACCCTAGTCCGAAATAAAAGGGTGCATCATCACCAGGCACCTGGGTTACATACCAAAAAGCAAAACCCCCCCAAAGGGCATGGAACCGTACTGGAGGGATGGCTCAATGGCCCCTGCAAAATTCATAGCATAGAGGGTGCCACTCCAACTCATAGCCTTAGAGCATGTTGGATACTACGGCAGGTGGCCAAAAGTGGCGAAGAGCTCTTAGCTCCAGAGCACCAGCCTAGCAATACCAGTACGGTATTAACAATCTTCGAGACTTTCGCATAAAATAATATGCGGAAACAAACACTCCGCAGCCTTGCCGAAGTCTACCAGATAGCAACAATAAATCCATGGAGTGACACGACTATTACCTTTAACGCCAGTGACGAACCTAAAATCCGAACAACCCGAGCACCAGCCGCATTGGTCCTCAGTCCAATAGTGGACGGCTTTCGCCTTACCAAGGTACTCATGGACGGCAGCAGCGGATTAAACCTCATCTACAAGGAAACCCTTCGAAAAATGGAAATAGACTGGAGCCGCATTGAGCAAAGCAGCACAACCTTTAGAGGAATAATCCCCAGTCGGGAAGCATGATGTACAGGAAAGATCACACTAGATGTGGTGTTCGGCACGCCGGACAATTATAGGTCTGAGGAGGTCACATTCCAAGTGGCCCCGTTCAGCAGTGGATACCACGCTCTATTAGGGCGAGAGGCATTCACAATTTTTCAAGCTATACCCCATTACGGGTACATGAAGCTCAAAATGCCCGGACCCAACGGAATTATCACTCTCGCTAGTGACCCGAACATAGCGCTCGCGCGAAAAAATAAAACAACCGCACTTGCCCTTGAGGCACTATCCAAAACCCTAGCGGCGGAGGAACTCACTGCGCTGCGCTCCACGGTGAACAAGGACAATGTGATACTCGATAAGAGATCCAAGTCCACCTCTTTTAAACCGCGATTTAAGCAGTCAAATTCCAAGTCCATCCAACGGACCCTACAAAACGGCCTCCATCGGGTACAATTAAACCCTGATGTGGGCGCCAGACACGAGAATTCCTACGTGAAAATTGGGACATTTTTGCTCGGTACCCTTCAGACATGCCAGAATCCCACGCGGTGGCGAGCACACCCTAAATATCCTAAAAGGATTCAAGCCGACCAAACAAGCTCTTGGCGTTTCTCCAACCCAAGAGACAGGCCATGGGAGAGGAGCTAGCTAAACTATTGGAGGCCGGATTCATCAGAGATATTAAAACATCCAGACTGGCTAGCAAACCTGGTAATGGTACCAAAGAAGGACAAATCCTGGCGCCTATGTGTCGATTTTAAGGACCTTAACAAGGCTTGCCCAAAGGATCCCTTCCCCCTCCCCCGCATCGATCAAATTATCGACATGTAACATCCCAAATTTCCTATTTGGAATGTTTTACAATTATAGCTAAGCATCTATGCATTCTGTTTGAATTTGAGTGCCATTTGAAGTTTCAGAAGATTTTGAGTTTTGAATTTGAATTCAAACTTTGGCAAGTGGAAATCATTTCAAAAACTATGCCTGATAAATACTTGAGCAAAAGTATGAGAGGAGTAAACATGACACTCCAAAAATATCAGAGGAAAATAATGCCAAAAGTTTTTGAATTCAAACTTGAGTTTCATTTGAATTTGGAAAAAATGAAATTTTATAAAGTTTGGATTTTGCCTTTGGAAAATGTTCAAATGATAGGAATATTCCCCATCATTTTGGTATATATATGTCCTATATAAAATATTTATATTTATTAAGTTATCTCTGTTATTGTTTTTATTAAAAAATAAATTTAAAAAAGAAACCCCAGGCGCCACCAAAGCATCGTCTGGCCAATACCAGCACTGCCCACCAGCGCCCAACAAGCCAGCCCAATGAGCCAACGAGCCGGCCAGCCACCCAGCGCCGAATCCTTCGGCTCGGTCGCCTCACCGCGCGCCCCTCTCTCTCTCTCGACGGTGGGCCACCACCTCCCTCAACCTCGCCCACGCCAGCCACGCCGCTTGCGGAGATCCCGAGATCTCCGGGATCTCACCGATCTCCCGATCGCCCCTTGCCAAGCCGAGGCCCCTATTTATACCCTCCCCCACCCCATTCCCCCCTCGCCCCTCATGGAACCCTCCTCCTCCTCACGCTTCATGAGCCCGAGCCTACCGCCGCCGCCATTTGCGTGCCGTCGCCGCCCTAGCCCGCCCGAGCCTCGTCGACTCCACCAAGACCCCCTCGCTTCAAGACTCGCCAGGACGACTCCGCCGACCTCCCCGACGACCGGAGCCGTCGGCACACTCGCCACCGAGCCGCCGCCGCCGTCCAACGCCGGTGAGTCGCCGGAGCTCCACCCCCGCCGTCCGATCTCACATCTACGGTGTAGATTAGAACACCCCCGAAGGGGTACGTTCTTTATTTAAAAACCGGTTCGTTCCGGTTTAGTCCGGTTTAAATTTAGTTAGGTTTTCTTTTATTTAGCCCGGCCCGACTCGTTTAACCCTAGGGCCCGTTTAGTTTATATTACGCTCAGTGCGTAGGTTAGGCCCATTAGTCCATTTTTCATTTATTTTCGATTTCTGTTTTAACAGAATAGTTCCAGACTTGAAAAATTCATATCTTTTATTCTGTTTAATATTTTTGAGTGATTCTTTTTTTGTTGGTTTGCAAATTTCTTATAGTTTCTGTAGAAAATATAATTAGCTATGTTAAAATTAATTAAAATTGCTTTAATTTAGTTTTAGTCAGAATAGTAAATCTGTTATAACATGAGTTAGGAAAATTATTTTATATGATTCTTTTTGTCCCAACTTTGTTTTGACATTGCCAAACCATAGGAATTAATTTGGGCATTTTAGGATTAATAAAAATTAGTTTTAAGTAGAATCTTGTTAATCCTAATTAATTAACTAGCTACTGTTTTCCTATTATTTTAATTAGTAAATAAATTTATTTTTCACATGTGATTGATTATTCTAGGATAGTTTCTGTCACCTTAAGGGATGAACTTTCATTTATAATAAATAAAAGTTTTATTTTACTTTTCTTAATAGAAATTGAATTAGGCCTAATAGGAGTTTCATAATAGATTTTAAGTTAATTATTTTTGCTCCTAATTGCTTAATGCATCCTTTTCTGTTAAGTTAACAAAAACTCATGCTTAGGTTATGTTGAGAAAAATTTTGTTATATAAAACTATTTTTAGTTTTTGCTTAAAGTAGGAAAAACTTGAGTTGGTTTTTCTTTGAGTTTTCCCTTTGGGTTTTGATTTGTTTGTTTGGTGTGTTATGTTACTATGCTATTGTATTATGTGATCCTATGCTATATGCTTATTGTGATTATTGTTTGTTTTGGTAGAGTTTCCGGAGTGCGAAGCTTGCTACTACGAGTCTTTAGCTTACGAGGATCATCAGCAAGGCAAGTCTTGATCATGTTATTTTCAATACCTATGATTTTGTGCATTAGTAATTATACCACCCCACCATGCATGCAGTAGTTGAAATTTTGAAGTTATTAATCTTGAGTAGTATCATGTGGTAGGATGAACCAATCCCTTGTTACCATGACCCGGACGAAGTAGTTTATTTTGCTATGCTCAGAGACGGTTTTGGTTGAGTGAAATTCATAAGCAAGATGTGAGAGTCAATGATGATGACAACCCCATGAACTACAAGAATCAAGATGGACTTGAATTCACTCATGGGTGGAGGACGGTTGACGGGCACCTGGAGAACCCAGTGGTTGGCGGGATGCATGGAGAAGTGCCATGACATCTTGCGAAAGCTTCACCCAGCCACGAAGAGATGGATGGATGCCCCATTGACCGGAAGCTTACTGTGCAGCCGCAAGCCATTATGGGCTCTGGCTGGGTCAACCCTAGTAGTGACGCTTTGGCTGGGCGGTACTACGAGATGTAGAAGAACGGTAGGATTGGATGGGTACGGCGGTAGCAGGAAGAACTCTTTGGAAGACCCTGTTTCATTAGTCCCATCTTCAAACACCATGAAGTGCGAAGACTTAAAAGGAGGGAATGATTCTTGCGGGTAAAGTCGCAAACCTCTGCAGAGTTAAAGATCTAATCGATTAGCCGTGTCCCCGGTTACGGACAATTTGAGCCTCTGGAACCTGGAAGTATTCAGAAATCTCAACACTAAAACTAATAAATTAATTTGAGGGGTTATGACTTAATAATTTGGGAATGAGATTTTGGTTGGCGGAACCATCTCAATAACTACCAACAATTTGTAGTAATTTGCAAGCAAGTCCACTGTAGTAGGAGAAAATTGGCTTTTCGCAAAATGATGAAACTTAGAGCCCCACAACCAAAATGCATATAGTATTAGCAATTTTATTATTGTTATTCTCTTCATGACTTGCCAGCTTATTCAAAAAGCTGACCTACACAGCTGCAACGTCTTATGTTGCAGAGATTTATTCCGATCAGGAGTGAGGCTACGCTCCGCGCTTGGCGATTGCCCTTTGGAGTCGGATGGACTCACCTTTTCGTCTACACTTCCGCAGCATTAGTAGTTTATTTCTCATGAGTTGGCCTTGAGCCGAATTTATTCTCTTGTAATAAAGACTCTATATGAGAATCGTGTAATAAATTCAGGTGTGATTGAACTTTGATTATTTCATCGATGTCTTTGTGAGTACCAAAGATGATCTTGGGATGAATGCATACGTAGATTTGACTGATCTTGGGTCGGTCGCTACTGAGGCGCTACCGCAGGACACGATTCATTGTGTTTCCTCGGCGCATACTCCGCTACCACCAAATTAAGATAGCAGAGCCAGACCAAGCATAGCGGCATTCATCACTCCATACGCCCATTCTGCTTCAACACAATGCCCTTTGGGCTCAAAAACGCCGGCGCAACATATCAACGCATGATTCGGACATGTCCGCAAACCAGATCGGCAAAACAAAGGAGGCATACGAGACAATGTGGTCGTCAAATCCAAGCACGTCGAAACCCTAGTCGATTTACTTGAGGCTGACATTCGATAATCTCCGAACATATGACATCAAGCTCAACCCGAAAAAATGCGTTTTTGGTATCACCGAAAAGCTCTTGGGCTTCATTGTATCCGTAGAGGCTGAAGCAAATCCAGCCAAGATCCGAGCTCTGTCACAATTGGATATCCCCAAAGACCTCAAACAAATACAAAAATTGACTGGATGCGTGGCGGCTCTAAGCCGCTTTATCTCCTGCTTAGAAGAAAAGGCATTACCCCTTTATCGCCTCCTCCGGCACACGGAACACTTCGAGTGGACGGATGCTGCCACGGCCGGACTCGAAGAAATCAAAGCCATATTGGCAACAAATCCGGTCCTGGACGCGCCCAACATGGGCGAACCAATGCTATTATACATCGCAGGAACCCATCAAGTTGTAAGCGTGGTGCTCGTTGTCAAACGAGAAACGGACGGACACAAGTTCCCTCTCCAAAAACCAGTTTACTACGTGTCCACTGTCCTAACTCCATGCAAGTCACGGTACCGCATTATCAAAAGATAGCATCTGCGGTGTTCATGGCATCCTGGAAGCTGCGACACTACTTCCAAGAGTGTTCGATAACAGTAGCCTCCGAAGTACCTCTTAATGACATTATAAACAACCGTGACGCAATGGGCCGGATTGCTAAATGGGCCATTGAGCTCCTCCCGTTCGACATAACCTACTAGCCATGGCGAGCTATTAAGTCGCAAGTTTTGGCTGACTTCATCAGCGAATGGACTGAGGCCGAACTCCCTAAAGAGTACGGCACATATTCCAACTGGATCATGCACTTCGACGGCTCCAAAATGTTGACCGGCCTGGGGGCTGGCGTCGTTCTGACGTCCCCAACCGGAGATACAGTCCAATACGTACTTCAAATAATGTACACGGACTCCAACAACGCAGCCGAATACGAGGCCCTTCTACATGGCCTCCGGATGGCGATCTCCATGGGCATTCAACGCCTAGAGGTGCGCGGGATTGAACCTCGCGATATCCCAAATAAATGGGGACTTTGATGCCAAGGATCCGAAAATGGCAGCTTATCGCAATGTCGTCCTAAAAATGTCAGCTCGGTTTGAGGGGCTCGAATTTCACCATATAGCCCGGGATAACAACCAGGCAGCAGATGTGTTGGCACGCATTGGCGCAAAGCGCAATGCCGTCCCCCCCAACATCTTCCTAGAGAGGCTTTTCAAGCCATCCGTACTATGGGAGGGAGAGTCCGGAAATAACAACCCGGACCCAACCACATTGCCCCACACCAAACATTCCGACATAGTTGGTGGTCCCGCCAACGAAATAACACCATCAGCCCACGCAATAATGGCAGTCATCGCCCCGTGGACAGAACAATTCCTAGCCTACCTAACTAGGCAGGAACTTCCCGAGGACCAAAATGAGGCCCGCTGCATAGTGCGGCGGTCTAAAGCCTATAAGGTCCATGAGGGAGAGCTTTATAAGAAAAGCACAACCGGAGTCCTTCAAAGGTGTATCTCCGAAGAGGAAGGGCGAAATCTCCTGGCTGAAATTCATGCCGGAATCGGTGGGCACCATGCAGCAGCCCGGGCCCTTATAGGCAAGGCCTTCCGTACAGGATTTTATTGGCTGACGGCCCGGGCAGATGCTCACGACTTAGTTCAACGATGCGTCGGTTGCCAGCTCTTTGCTAATCAAAGCCACATGCCACCCACCGCCCTCAAAACTATACCCATCACCGCCCTTCGTGGTGCAGGGGCTTGACATGGTTGGACCCTTAAAGGAGGAACCCACAAGCAAAAATACCTATTGGTCATGGTGGATAAATTCACCAAATGGATAGAGGCCAAGCACTGTAAAGACGGCGAATCAGGACCGGTGATAGACTTCATATCAGCGGTAGTACACCGTTACGGCGTCCCCCATAGCATCATCACTGATAACGGCACGAACTTCACGGCCGACGAGGTCAAACTCTGGTGCAAAAACATGGGCATTAAGCTCGACTACGCTTCAGTCTATCACCTCCAAACTAACGGTCAAGTCGAGCGAGCAAACGGTCTAATCATGAGCGGCATTAAACCCAGGCTAGTGCGGTCCCTCAAGGAATCTAACACGCACTGGGTAGAGGAGCTCGACTCCGTACTCTGGGGGCTGCGGACCACGGCGAATCGCACTACCGGATTCACACCATTTTTATGGTATCTGGCGCAGAGGCAGTTTTGCCTGCGACATAATTCATGACTCACCTCGCGTGCGCATGTACGAAGAAAGAGAAGCCGAGCTCGATCGGCAGGACAGCTTGGACGCCTTGGAGGAGGAGCGTGACGTGGCAAAAGCTCGTTCCGCATTCTATCAACAGCAGGCTCGAAGATATCAAAGCAGGGAAGTATGGGCCAAAGCTTACAATGTTGGCGAACTAGTTCTACACCGCGGACAAGAAAAGGACAAAATCAAGCCCAAATGGGAGGGTCCCTTCATCATCGACCAAGTCCTCGACCAAGGAGCGTACCGTCTGCAAACGCATCGGATAACCGACTCGAGCCGAACCCATGGAGCGTAGCCCTTCTCCGAAGATTCTCGCCTAGCGCCGGTTTCGAGTTCGTCTCCTTCCTCCGTCTATATTTTATACTTTAAGATGTCTTTATTTCTCTCCTTCTCCTCCTTTTTCCGAAGCCGTTAAAGGCTCATTTAGCATTGTTCGCACACACTTGACGCGCTATCCGCTCATTATACACAGGGGCTTTTAATGAAGCTTATTTATACGGGCTTTATGCCCAACACATGTGTCACACTTCGCATGTACCTTTTATTCACCATTATATGCATCGATATGACTTAAGTTTTGGCCAAGCTGGGTTGCCTGGCTCCTGTGCTTACCCCTACGTTCCCGATTGTTTGGCTAGGTGGTAAAGGGAGCACCTCTGCGATTGTTACCGCCGGGTCAGCTAGACGTGTACCTCAGAATGGGTGAAGCCGAAAGCTAGCGTTCATAAGGGAATATTCAGTCGGTGAACTAAGAGAAGATTTTTTATTTTTCATTTATCTGCCCCCAGATGCTTTTCTGCTTTTTTCGCAGTCCGGACATGCACTTTAGGGCATGCCTCCCAGGGAAAAGAACCCCTAACAGAACTATTCTCCCTGGAAGATGTTTCTTACTAACCATGTAATATAACATAACTAGTTGGGCACTTGTCTGATAAAGCACTCATGACCCCTACGCCTGGTCTCCACGCATGCCCTGGTTTTTACATAACCGCGAGGGTATTCGGACACACTCCGGACTATTGGGTCCCGAGCTAGAAGCGAAAAGGTCCGCTACGACAAACGATCTACAATCTGGCTAGAAGGCATTTTATATGTCATTTTAAATTACATAGTCAAATTGACTGATTGTATTCCTCTTCAATGCCATCTAATAGGTTGTCTAGTTTACAGTCTTGCTGGGAATACTTTGCGGCCAACTCTACTTGGCTGTACACTAAGCTCACAGGCATCTCCTTCCCGTCGGGCCCCATAAGTCCGACCTCGGCCATGTGGTTTGGGTCCGCCTTCGTGTACCGCGTTTTCACCATGGCCCAGGCCTCCCTAGCGCCTTGACGACAGGCCGATATCTTCCAAAGTCGGAAGCGCCGCTGTGCTCCCTGAAGCTTCTCTGCAAGCTCTCCAAGGCCTTCGGGCAGGGAGATAGATGGCCACAAGGCACATGCGGCGCCTTTCATCACTGCCGAACTCGTTCGTGCAGCTGCAATAGCTCGGGAAGAAGGTCACCCATAGAACCGGGCATTTCCTCTGCAGGGGCGACCCGTGAGCATACCTCGCACATAACTCTGTTAGTTGACTTCCTCGCGAACTCTTTTCAAAGTTCGCTCAAGCACTTACTATAAATGCCGCGACGGTCGCCGATTCTCCTTCACGAGTCAGACAACTGGGCACGAACATCCTTTAGTTCCTCACCCAGCTGGGTGTTGGCATCCTGGAGATTATTTTTCTCTTGCCTCACCCTTGTAAGCACATTCTCGTCGGCCTTCAACCGGCGCAAGAGCTGTTGCTTGTCCGGATCTAGTCCGGCGCCATCTGCAATATTATTATCAGATTTACACACACGTCGCACTTCACAAACTACTTATCTTTTGAAGCATATATTACCAGAGGGGGTCTCTGTGGCTCCCCACAGGCGGCTAGCGGCCTCAAGTTGGGCCTTGCATTCTTCAAGCTCCCGGGACAGTCGGGTATTCTTTTTGCAAGATCTCAGCATAACAAATGATCCTTAAATCAGTTATTCTAACTATTTTAAGTCTCGGGCTACTTGGCATATATAGTCACAAATTTCCTCACCGTATGTCCTTTACATACTGCTCCATGGCTCACAGCTAGACATCTTGGCGGCACGGAGGTGCGCATCTCCCGAATTGAAGGCATTCAATGCCTCTTGGGAGAAACATGCGTCACGAAGAACTGTCCGTGGCGCCTGTGATTCATGGCACTCTCCACCTCGGAGTTGGTGGCGGACAATCTGTCGGCATCCTCTGTCGGAGGAGCATCCGACGCACGCCTCGTGCTCGCCTCCGCTTTTGGACCCGGCTTTGGAGCCTGGCTGGCGGAGGCTCGATTGGCAACCTCTCCGGACACAGTCCGGCGAGCGCTCTTTTTCCTGAAAAGAGCACTAGCGTTAGTACGCCTTCCAGGAATCAATCCTGGGGATATGGTGACGCGCCATACCGTTGCGGCAGCGTTTCGATCCGGACCGCACTTCTTTTTAGCCTGAGGCCGTGCTGCCCTTGTTGGCTAGCCGCTGGGCTCGGCCTCCTGCCTCGAAGGCACCCTCTGCGAAACACCATTGGTATACGGTGATAAAAAATAAGCACGGATGGGTCATTATCAGAGTATTGGGACCTCGGTCTCAGTTACCTGTGAGGCTGGAAGTATTCCGGGGTAATCGGCCGTAATGGCAACCAAGGCATTATCGATGCTCAGTTGGTGAAATACCCCATGAATCAGCTCCACCAATATGTCCGGATCTTCTTGGGAGGCCGGATCGAGGAGCCGTTCCGGATCCTCGGGTTGTGGAGGCGGGTTGTTTATGTCTTTTACGTCCTAGCGCAGTTCCTGCGTCAAAATCACAAAATGAGATACCTAACCATGGGAATACGGATCGGATGTGCAAAAAAGAAATGTCCACTTACCCAGCTTTGAGGATTGTTCATAGAAAATCCGTTCAATGGACTGACGCGGAGAAAATCCTCCTCTTCTCCCTTATACAGCGGACAAAATCTTCACCAGATCGGTGACCGATCCGGCCCCTTCGGCCATGACGGGTGGCATCGTCCTCCCGTTGAAATCCCACATGGGGTGGCCCCTATACTGGAGCGGCTGCACCCCCCGCATAATACATGTGGCCATGAGACCAATCATGGTCAGTCCGGAATGAGCTAACAATCTTATTCGGCTCATCGGGTAAAGGCGTCCTGTCGTCTTCCCTCCGGAGCTCATGGCGCCAACTCAGGCGTTTCTTCAAAGGAGCATTGCTGAATTCCGGGAGACCAATCCGAATAGGATCCGGAGTGGGACGTCTTGTATATAAAACCATTCTGAAGGCCAGTCTTCGGACTCCTTCTTTGGGGTTCCGGATAGATATCCGGTCCGGCGATCGCCATAGCTCGGTTCCGCCCACTTGATATATTGACCCCTCATGAGAGCGGGTACAAGGCAGAATAATCTCTTCCACAGCATAAAATGAGCCTCGACGCACAAGAACAGTTCGCAAAGGGCCACGAAGCCTGCGATGTGCAAAATGGAGGCAGGCGTAAGGTGGTGCAACTGGAAGCCGCAGAACTCCAAGAGCCCCCGGAGAAACGGATGAATTGGAAATCCGAGTCCTCTTACTAGATAAGAGACAAAGCATACCCGCTCTCCTTTGGAGGGATCAGGGACACTCTCCGCTTGCTTTCCGCCCTTATAGGTGGCGAGTCCGGCTCGAACCGGAACCATGAAGGCCGGAGGAAGAAATCCCTTGGTTTGGAGTGTCACTAGCTCGCTATGCGGGACAGAGCATCTCTCCCAATTTCCAGGTTGAGGGCTGGGAGCGCGAGAGGAGGAGCCGCGTCGACTGTCCATGATGGAATGGATTTTTGTCAGAGGCGCTCTGATGAAAGCTCGCGGAGGGGGGATGGTGTGACTCAGATCTAGATCCTTGTCCCTTTTATAGGCGGCTCATTTGCGTAGCTAGGGGGATAAGTGTAAAAATACCCTGGCTTTTCGCATTCATTCAAACACGTGGAAGATGGCCATTATTGGGCATGGAAGCCAAGGAGCACAACATTTATCAGAAGCCGGACACTATTCGACAAGTATATGGGATTTGGAGAAGAACCCGCCTCGCAATTCCGAAGACAATCTACGCGCCAGACTCATCGCCATTGAAGCCTGGTTCGGGAGACTCTTGAGGAGTCTGGATTAGGGGTGTCGGATAGCGAACTATCACCGTTGGTCGGACTCCTAGACTATGAAGATACAAGATTGAAGACTTCATCCCGTGTTGGATGGGACTTTCCTTGGCGTGGAAGGCAAGCTTGGCGATCTGGATATGTAGATCTCCTACCATTGTAACCGACTCAGTGTAACCCTAACCCTATCCGGTGTCTATATAAACCGGAGGGTTTTAGTCTGTAGGACGAACAACAATCATACTATAGGCTAGATTCTAGGGTTTAGCCTCTCTGATCTCGTGGTAGATCCACTCTTGTACTACCCATATCATCAATATTAATCAAGCAGGAGTAGGGTTTTACCTCCATCGAGAGGGCCCGAACCTGGGTAAAAACATCGTGTCCCTTGTCTCCTGTTACCATCCGCCTAGACGCACAGTTCGGGACCCCCTACCCGAGATCCGCCACCAGGAGGGTCCGTTCGGGCACACTGAAAGATCTACTAATAAAAAAGTGCATGCGATAGAA
Organism: Aegilops longissima; assembly: GCA_021605205.1. Taxonomy (NCBI): domain Eukaryota; kingdom Viridiplantae; phylum Streptophyta; class Magnoliopsida; order Poales; family Poaceae; genus Aegilops; species Aegilops longissima. The sequence continues at coordinate 235,960,104 of CM038678.1, read as the reverse complement.
GAAATTAATGTTTTGAGTGGAAAGATGGATGAACTTATGAAATTATTTGCTACTAAGAGTGTTTCTTCTGATCCTAATGATATGCCTTTGTCTACTTTGATTGAGAATAATAATGAATCTATGGATGTGAATTTTGTTGGTAGGAATAATTTTGGTAACAACACGTATAGAGGGAACTCTAATCCTAGGCCTTATCCTAGTAATCCTTCTAATAATTATGGAAATTCCTACAACAACTCTTATGGAAATTTTAATAAGATGCCCTCTGAATCTGAGACTAGTGTTAAAGAGTTTATGAATTCGCAAAAGAATTTTAATGCTTTGCTTGAAGAGAAATTGCTTAAAGTCGATGAATTGGCTAGGAACATTGATAGAATTTCTCTTGATGTTGATTCCTTAAAGCTCAGATTTATTGCGCCTAAGCATGATATCAATGAGTCTCTCAAAGCCATGAGGATTTCCATTGATGAGTGCAAGGAAAGAACCGCTAGGATGCTATAGCGACCCGACCTCAAACGGTCAAGTCTATGTGCTTCCGTGTCATCCCTGGATCGGTAATGCTGACACACACAATACTTGAAGGATTTATAACAGAGTAGCAATAACACACTTATTACATCGAATGTCTTAAAAGAGAACTTATTACAATAAATATGGCTTAAGGCCATCTAATACGATAACATCGGAAGGCTTGGAAGATAAAGTGAGTCCATCAACTCCAACGACATAGCTGAGCTACATGGCAACGACCTAAAGAACCTTACTCCTCGTCTGAAAAGTCTGCAACATAATACGTTGCAGCCCGAAAACGGGTCATCACATGGAATATGCTGGCAATATAACACAGTAGAGCAATAACAGTATAATGCTATCACTACATGCACATTTGGCTGGTGGAAAGCTCTATGGTTATGATTTTTGCGAAAAGCCAATTTTTTCCTACAACAAAGGAATAGATTTTAATTTAACTATCATGGTAGTTGAAACATCATTGAGAAGGTTCCTCCAACTCAATCCCAATTAAAGTAATTATCAACCCAACAATATTAATTTAAGAGTGATGAGATACTTAAGATACTCCAAGTACTAGATACTTAAGATTGTCCATAACCGGGGACACGGCTAACCATGATTAGATTGTACACTCTGCAGAGGTTTGTGCACTTTTCCCCACAAGACTCGATTGCCTCCGTTGGATTTCTCGCACTACATGGTGTTTGAGAAACGGATGACCGAGACACAGTCTTTCAGAAACATTAACTCTCTACTCCGGGCAGACCATACCAAACCTACAACCCACTACCTGCTGATCTACCTCTTCGAGAGCTTCACGTAACTTACTCAACTATGCTAGAGCCCATAATAGCTTGTGGCTACACACAGAAGTTTCTAGCATGAATCATCTCAGTTCCCTTTGAGCCTGGGTGGCGATCCATAGGAAAATCACACGGAAACCCGGGATTTCCAAAAGTACAGGCAACACTGGATTCTCCAGGTGCCTCAATCCACCCAGATGTGTATTTATGTTGCCACCTTAAGTTGAACCATTAATTTACAATCTCACATCTGTCATGGATTTCACTCACCCAAACCACGTCTACGTGCATAGCATAGCAATATAAGCAATACGTAGAAGTAACTCCCAAGGGTTTGAATATAACAGGGCAATAGGTTCTACCTCATCAACTACTTCTCAACCCACATGTTAATGACATCCTAATCATGCAATGTTTGAGGATTGGAACTAATGCATAAAAACTGGGTATGGAAAGAGTATGATTAATGTGTTACTTGCCTTGATGACGATTCGAGAAACCTAGGGACTCGTAGTAGCACGCTTCGCACTCCGGGAATTCTATCGCAAACAAACAATAGCGTACATAAGCAATCAAGCGAAGATGCATAGGCAAAACTCAAATAAGAGAGATTTACCAGAAATTTCAACTTAAGAACTCTGGTTTGCAAAAAGAATCGAATCGAACGGAGCAACGAAACTCAAACGGCGAAAGAAACAAGATCCGTTTACTAATCCGAACTAAAGTCAAATTTTACAGTACCAAAATCTTTTTTAAGTTGGTTAGACGGAAAGAGGGTCTCGAGACGAAGATCTAGGCGCTTGAATCGCCCGATTCCGATAAACGAGCGAAAAGATAAACGGAAATGAAAATCGGATAGAAATCGCGATCGAGAATATTCGCGGAAAAATACGAGAAAAAGAAAACTGACGAACAGGCTAACGAACGAGCGTTCGTTGTATGTAACTATCGAGCGGAAACCGTTTGTTAAAATGAACGTACGGACGAACGTCCGCTAAATAGAAGAACCGGGAAAAACCGGCGAACCGATCTAAAAAACGAACTAGGGTTTAAAAAAACCAAATCGGTTTTCTAGAAAACCGGCGGCGGCTACCTCGTCGGATCCGTGGTAGCGCGCTCCGGCGGCTTGGGGCTTGGGCGGGCGGGCGGCGGCTTGGGACGGCAGCGGCTTGCGGCGCTGAGGCGGCAGCGGCTTGCTGCGGCAAGGGCGAGGCGCGGGTGGCGGCGTGGCTCTTGAGGCGGGCTTGGCGGTTGGTGGTGGTGGCGGGGAGCTTGGGGCGGCATATAAAGGGGGGGGGGGTGCGGCGGCTTGGAGTAGGGGCCAAGGTGGCGGCTTGGGAGGAGTCCCGGCCGGACTCCTCGTCCGAGGCGGCGGCGGCGGCTCGGTCTCCGGGTGGGAGACGGCACGCGCGGGGAGGTGGGCCGGCCCGGCTGGGTTTCGGCCCAGTCGGTGCCCGAAGATTTTTTTTTAACAATTCCACGGAACAGAAAATAAATCCTAGAAAATAAATAAAAATCTAAAAATGCCAAAAAAAATTTCACCGTCTAAATAAAATATTTAGAACGGGATGAACATTTTCTTGGCCCTAAAATGCAATTTTGAAAACGTGCAATTTTTCTAATGCAAATAAAATCCAAATAAAATCAAATATTTGATTTTAATATTTTTCCTCCAATATTTCAGTTATTTTGGAGAAGTCATATTATCTCCTCTCATATATTCTAATACGAAATATTTTCGGAGAGAAAAATAATTAAGACCAAAAATCCTCGTTTCAATATTTGATAAAAAATCAAATATGAGAACCGGGAAATCCCCAACTCTCTGCGAGGGTCCTTGAGTCGCTTAGGATTTCGAGGATCGCGAAACAAAAATGCAATAAAATATGATATGCATGAATGATCTATGTATAACATTCCAAATTGAAAATTTGGGATGTTACAAACCTACCCCCCTTAAGATGAATCTCGCCCTCGAGATTCGGGTTGGCTAGAAAATAGGTGTGGGTGGTCTTTGCGAAGATCATCCTCTTGTTCCCAGGTGGTTTCATCCTCGGTATGGTGGCTCCACTGAACTTTGCAAAACTTGATAACCTTGCTGCGGGTGACTCGACTGGCAAACTCAAGAATCTTGACTGGCTTCTCCTCATAAGTCAAATCACTGTCCAACTGAATCGCGTCCAAGGGTACTGTATCTCTTAACGGTATTTCGGCCATCTCAACATGACACTTCTTTAGCTGTGATACGTGAAACACATCATGAACTCCTGGCAGTCCTTCAGGTAACTCCAACTTGTAGGCGACTTCTCCCATACGTTCCAAAACACGATATGGTCCTACAAATCTCGGACCTGACTTTCCCTTAACTCCAAAATGTTTCACTCCTCGCAAGGGTGATACTAGCAGATATGCTCTATCTCCAATTTCATAAGTTACCTCCTTGCGTCTCGAGTCTGCATAACTCTTCTGCCTGGACTGAGCTATCTTCAGTCTATCCCGAATCAGCTTAACTTTCTCTTCGGACTCCTTAATCAAGTCCGGTCCAAACAATTGCCGGTCTCCTACTTCATCCCACATCAACGGTGTCCTGCACCTTCGTCCATACAAGGCTTCGAACGGTGCCATCTTCAAACTGGCTTGATAACTATTGTTGTATGAGAACTCTGCGTAAGGCAAATTGTCATCCCAACTATATCCATAATCTAGCTCATAGGCTCTCAACATGTCCTCCAGAATCTGGTTGACTCTCTCTGTCTGCCCATCTGTCTGCGGGTGAAATGTTGTACTAAACTCCAATCTCGTTCCCAAAGTCTGGTGCAGCAGATGCCAAAACTTTGAGGTAAACTGTGTGTTCCTCTATCTGATACAATGGTCCTCGGAACTCCATGCAGACATAGGATCCTGGACATATATATCTTGGCCAACTTCGCACTTGTATAAGTTGTTTTCACTGGGATAAAGTGTGCCACTTTGGTCAAGCGATCAACGACTACCCATATAGAATCATACCCTGATTTGGTCCTGGGAATCCGGTGATAAAATCCATGCCAAGCTTATCCCACTTCCATTTGGGTATCGGCATAGGCTGTAACAATCCTGCTGGCTTTTTATGCTCTGCCTTCACTCTCTGACATACATCACATACAGCTACATACTCGGCAATATCCTTCTTCATATCAGTCCACCAGAAACGTTCCTTCAAATCCAAATACATCTTGGTGTTTCTGGGATGTATCGAGTATGGTGAGTCATGAGCCTCCTAAAGTATTAAATTCCTGATCTCTGGGTCATTGGGCACATAAACTCGGTCCTCAAACCATAAGGTATCGTGCTCATCTTCACGAAAACCTTTGGCCTTTCCTTTGCTCATTTTCTCCTTTATCTCGGCAATCTCTTTGTCATCCTTCTGAGCTTTTCGAATCTTCCCCAACAATGTAGACTGAACCTCCATTGTTGCAACAAAACCTCGAGGAACAATCTCCAATCGAAGTTCCCTGAGATCCTCTGCTAACTCCTTGGGTAATCCCGTAATCTCTAGGATATTAGCATAACTCTTTCGGCTCAAGGCGTCCGCTACGACATTGGCCTTTCCTGGATGATAGTGCAGCTTCATGTCATAATCCTTTATAAGCTCAAACCATCTCCTCTGCCTAAGGTTCAGCTCCTTCTGTGTAAAAATGTACTTCAAACTCTTATGATCCGTGTACACATCACAACGGTTTCCAATAAGGTAATGTCTCCAAGTCTTCAACACATGCACTACGGCTGCTAACTCCAAATCATGCGTGGCATAATTCAATTCGTGCGGTTTTAGTTGTCGTGAAGCATACGAAACAACTCTTTCGTCCTGCATAAGCACACTTCCAAGTCCTAAGTGAGAGGCGTCGCAATACACTTGGAAATCCTTACGTATATTTGGCAGTGTCAGCACTGGAGCTGTAGTCAAACGTTTCTTCAACTCCTGGAAACTTGCCTCGCAATCTTCCGTCCATTTAAACTTGGTATCCTTCTTCAATAACTCCGTCATTGGTTTCGCAATCTTGGAAAAATTCTCAATGAATCCCCGGTAGTATCCTGCGAGTCCAAGAAAACTGCGGATCTCGCTAACTGAAGTGGGTGCCAACCATTCAGTGACTAACTGGACCTTGGTGGGGTCTACTGCTATACCTTCTCCTGATATAACATGTCCAAGGAATCCAACTTCCTTGAACCAAAACTCGCATTTGCTGAACTTGGCATACAACTGGTGTTCCCTGGGTTTCTCGAGAACTAAACGCAAATGCTCCTTGTGCTCCTCTTCATTCTTCGAGTATACCATTATATCATCAATAAACACCACAACAAACTTGTCCAAATATTCCATGAACACCTTGTTCATCATGCTCATGAAATACGCAGGGGTGTTAGTCAGTCCAAACGACATGACCGTATATTCGTATAACCCGTAGCATGTGGTGAATGATGTCTTTGGTATATCCTTCTCTCGTTCAACTGATGGTATCCCGATCGTAGATCGATCTTTGAAACCACCTTAGCTCCTTGTAGCTGATCAAACAGATCATTGATCATCGGCAGTGGGTACTTGTTCTTAATCGTCACTTCATTCAAGGCCCGATAATCAATAACCATCCTTAGGGACTTATCCTTCTTCTCAACCAAAAGCACTGGGGCTCCCCAAGGTGATGAACTCTGTCGAATGTAACCTTTCTCCAATAACTCCTTGATCTGTCTCTTAATCTCCTCCAGATCATTCGCAGGCATCCGGTAGGGTCTCTTGGATATTGGCCCTGTACCTGGCAATAGCTCTATCAAAAACTCGATGTCTCGATCTGGTGGCATGCCTGGTAACTCCTCTAGGAAAACATCCGGGTAATCCTTCACTACAGGCACTTCCTCCTGAACAACTCCCATGAGGGTATTCACTTGGCTCCTCCTAGGCACATGCCTAGATACATACTTAATCCTTTTTCCCTCCGGGGTGGTGAGATAAATCGATTTACTAGCACAGTCAGTGCTTCCTCCATACTTTGACATCCATTCCATGCCTAATATCACATCCAATCCTTGTGACTCCAAGATAATTAGGCCGGACGGAAAAACATGGTTGCCAATGGTTAGGGGTATCTGGTCGCACCATCGACTAGCCATATACTCTGCTCCAGGCGAACTCACTAACAGAGGGGTCCTAAGGGTTTGGGTTGGTAGTTTAAACTTATCCACGAATCCCCTTGATATGTATGAATGCGATGCACCAGTATCAAAAAGAACAACAGCGGTAAATGACTTAATCAAAAACTTGCCTATAACTGTGTCAGGCTGCTCTTCAACCTCCTCCACGTTAACGTGGTTCACTTGTCCTTTGTTGAATGGATTGGGCTTCTTCCCAGCGCTCCCATTTCCGTTTCCATTCTTCCCTTCAGGGCACTCCGTGGCATAGTGTCCAGTCTTCCCGCACTTATAGCAAGTAATGTGACTTAGATCCCTTTTGGCGGGTGTGGCTAGATTGGGCGGTTCTGATTGTTGGTAGTTCCGTTCCCATTCCCGCTCTTTGAACCATTGTGGTTATGCGAACCTCCTCCGGTGTGGTTATGACCTCCATGGTTATGAACAAGTCCTCCCGAGTTCAGGGTTAGGCGAGGCTTCTGCTGAGCTCCTGGGTTATACCTCCCTTGTCCGTACTTCCTCTTACGGCTCTCAATCGGATGCTGCTTCCCTTCAATCATAAGAGCCTTATCTACCAACTCCTGGTAGTTATTGAAGGTTGCTACCATCAACTGCATACTCATCTCATCATTCAGCCCTTCCATAAACTTCTCCTGCTTCGCGACATCTGTGGCCACATCATCAGGGGCATAGCGAGATAACTTGCTAAACTCATCCACGTACTGAGCCACGATATGGTTCCCTTGTCATAAGTTGCGAAACTCACGCTTCTTCATATTCATGGCTCCAGTTGAGACATGGGCTGTATGGAAAGCTTGCTGAAACTGGTCCCAAGTGACGTTGGCTATGGGGAAAGTGGCCGTGTAATCCTCCCACCATGAGGCTGCTGGTCCATCCAATTGATGTGCGGCAAAGCGCACCCTCTCAGCATCTGTGCAACCTGCAGTGGTCAACTCCCTTCCAATACGGTGCAGCCAATCATCAGCAACCATAGGCTCGGTGCTACTGGAAAACACCGGCGGCTGTAACCTCAGAAATCCGGCAAGGTTGTCAACTGGAGGCGGGTTGTTGTTGTTGTCGTTGTTGTTGTTGTTGTTGTTGTTGTTGTTGTTGTTGTTGTTGCCCTGGTTCTGAACTAGCAATTGCATCAAGGTGTTCTGTTGCTGGATCAACTGAGTGAGCTCCGGCGGGAAGGCAAATCCGGTGTCATGTCTCGGAGGCATCTGATGGGTTTAAATGGAAGAGACCAGAATAGAAAAGGGGTCTAATGAGAAAGCACTACCCATATGCACATGAGACAAACACAAACATTTCACTCAATCAATCAAGCAAGGGCATACAAGCGGTCTAGAACTATCGCAAAAGTGCTCAACTACTACTAAATACATGGGGGAATACTACTAATCATTTGGTGGTCATCTAGAAATTTTGATTGGTGGAAGACTCCATGATATCTGCTCTAGCTTCGTCTTCATAGTCATCATCGATAGGGTCGGAGTCGGTGTCGTCGATGATGATGTAGTTCTCCGGGCAAGTGGAATCATCGTCTTCTCTTCCCGGCACTGGGTCTCCCATGAATACTCCGATCTTCTTTACCAGGTCGTGATTCTTCTCCAGTAGTGTCTTAATTTCCTCCTCATATCCATCACGTGTAAACTTGAGTTTTTCCTCCAGCTCGATGATCCTAGTCTTTGCCTTCTTCAAATCCATCATGTCTGCGCACATCTGGTTCTCCTGACGTCGAATGTGCTGGTTTAGCTCATGGATGGAAGCTGCAATGGATCTATCCTTCTTGGTGCTGATCATCTCCCATTGCTCGTCTCGGCGCCCACATATCTGGTAGATAGTGTCCTTAAGATCCTTGTTGTAGACTTCTCCAATGCGTCCCATGGTAATGTGGGCTGCCATACTCTTTCCTAGACTCCAGGTGGGTGCTTCAAAAGAAAACTCTATGGGCTTAGAGGTTGGCGAGAACGTCCTTTCTGGAACTTGTACTTGAATCATCCAGCGCTCCTCTTCTGGTAAAGTGGCGTTGTACGTCCTAGTGAAGCTTGGTATTCCAATGTTCAAGTACCTAGTGACTTCCTTCAAGTGGCGTCCAAAGGGTGTGTCTTCATCTGGTTGTGCAAACTTGTTCTTCAACTCCGCCATCCTAATGAGTAGAAAATGGAGAGGAGTCAGAATTGAGTAGAGAAGAGTGAGCTAGGGTTTATCTTAGTGGTCGTGTTCTACACTCAGCGTGTGCTCTGATACCATCTTGTAGCGACCCGACCTCAAACGGTCAAGTCTCTGTGCTTCCATGTCATCCCTGGATCGGTAATGCTGACACACACATTACTCGAAGGATTTATAACAGAGTAGCAATCACACACTTATTACATCGAATGTCTCAAAAGAGAACTTATTACAATAAATATGGCTTAAGGCCATCTAATACGATAACAACGGAAGGCTTGGAAGATAAAGTGAGTCCATCAACTCCAACGGCATAGCTGAGCTGCACGGCAACAACCTAACGAACCTTACTCCTCGTCTGAAAAGTCTGCAACATAATACGTTGCAGCCTGAAAACGGGTCAGCACATGGAATATGTTGGCAATATAACACAGTAGAGCAAGAACAATATAATGCTATCACTACATGCATATTGGCTGGTGGAAAGCTCTATGGTTATGATTTTTGTGAAAAGCCAATTTTTCCCTACAACAAAGGAATAGATTTTAATTTAACTATCATGGTAGTTGAAACATCATTGAGAAGGTTCCTCCAACTCAATCCCAATTAAAGTAGTTATCAACCCAACAATATTAATTTAAGAGTGATGAGATACTTAATATACTCCAAGTACTAGATACTTAAGATTGTCCATAACCAGGGACACGGCTAACCATGATTAGATTGTACACTCTGCAGAGGTTTGTCCACTTTTCCCCACAAGACTCGATCGCCTCCGTTGGATTTCTCGCACTACATGGTGTTTGAGAAACGGATGACCGAGACACAGTCTTTCAGAAACATTAATTCTCTACTCCGGGCAGACCATACCAAACCTACAACCCACTACCTACTGATCTACCTCTTCGAGAGCTTCACGTAACTTACTCAACTATGCTAGAGCCCATAATAGCTTGTGGCTGCACACGGAAGTTTCTAGCATGAATCATCTCAGTTCCCTTTGAGCCTGGGTGGCGGTCCATAGGAAAATCACACGGAACCCCAGGATTTCCAAAAATACAGGCAACACTGGATTCTCCAGGTGCCTCAATCCACCCAGATGTGTATTTAAGTTGCCACCTTAAGTTGAACCATTAATTTACAATCTCACATCTGTCATGGATTTCACTCACCCAAACCACGTCTACGAGCATAGCATAGCAATATAAGCAATACGTAGAAGTAACTCCCAAGGGTTTGAATATAACAGGGCAATAGGTTCTACCTCATCAACTACTTCTCAACCCACATGTTAATGACATCCTAATCATGCAATGTTTGAGGATTGAAACTAATGCATAAAAACTGGGTATGGAAAGAGTATGATGAATGTGTTACTTGCCTTGCTGACGATCCGAGAAACCTAGGGACTCGTAGTAGCACGCTTCGCACTTCGGGAATTCTATCGCAAACAAACAATAGCATACATAAGCAATCAAGCGAAGATGCACGAGCAAAACTCAAATAAGAAAGATTGACCAGAAAGTTCAACTTAAGAACTCCGGTTTGCAAAAAGAATCGAATCAAACGGAGCAACGAAACTCAAACGGCGAAAGAAACAAGATCCATTTACTAATCTGAACTAAAGTCAAATTTTACAGTACCAAAATATTGTTTAAGTTGCTTAAACAGAAAGAGGATCTCGAGACGAAGATCTAGGCGCTTGAATCGCCTGATTCCGATAAACGAGCGAAAAGATAAACGGAAACGAAAATCGGATTAGAAATCACGATCGAGAATAATTGCGGAAAAATCCGAGAAAAAGAAAACTGACGAACAGGCTAACAAATGAGCGTTTGTTGTCTGTAACTATCGAGCGAAAACCGTTCGTTAAAACGACCGTACGGACGAACGTCCGCTAAATAGAAGAACCGGGAAAAACCGGAGACCCGATCTAGAAAAACGAACTAGGGTTTAAAAAAACCGAATCGGTTTTCTAGAAAACCAATGGCGGCTACCTCGTCGGATCCGGTGAGTAGCGGGCTCAATGGCGCGGCTGCGGGCGGCAATGGCGGCGGCGAGGCGCGGTGGCGGCTGTTGGTGGTGGTGGCGGGGGGCTTGGGGCGACATATAAAGGGGGGGGGGCTTGGAGGAGGGGCTAAGGCGGCGGCTTGGGAGGAGTCCCGGCTGGAGTCCTCGTCCGAGGCGGTAGCGGCTCGGTCTCCGGGTGGGAGACGGCGCACGCGGGGAGGTGGGCCGGCCCGGCTGGGTTTCGGCCGAGTCGGCGCCCGAAGATTTTTTTTAACAATTCGACCGAACAGAAAATAAATCCTAGAAAGTAAAATAAAAATCCAAAAATGCCAAAACAAATTTTTCACCGTCTAAATAAAATATTTAGAACGAGATGAACATTTTCTTGGCCCTAAAATGCAATTTTGAAAACGTGCAATTTTTCTAATGGAAATAAAATCCAAATAAAATCAAATATTTGATTTTAATATTTTCCTCCAGTATTTCAATTATTTTGGAGAAGTCATATTATCTCCTCTCATATATTTTAATACAAAATTTTTCGGAGAGAAAAATAATTAAAACCAAAAAATCCTCGTTTCAATATTTGATAAAAAATCAAATATGAAAACCGGGAAATCCCCATCTCTCTCCGAGGGTCCTTGAGTTGCTTAGGATTCCAAGGATCGTGAAACAAAAATGCAATAAAATATGATATGCATGAATGATCTATGTATAACATTCCAAATTGAAAATTTGGGATGTTACAGATGCATGCTACGAAAGATGCCTTTATTAAAGCGTGTTCTTCCAGTTTCCATGAAAATCAAGATGAAGATCTAAACGTTATTGATGTGTCCCTTATTAAATCTTTGTTTTGCAATATAAATCTTGATAATAATGAGACTGAATATGATCCACATTTACCTAGAAGGTGTTCCAAAAATTCGGAGTTTTTAGATCTTGATGCTAAAATTGATAATAGTGGGATTGAAGAAAGCAAAACCCTATATATGTTGCTAAACCCACTATTTTGGATTTCAAGGAATTTAATTATGAAAGTTGCTCTTTAATTAATTGTATTTCCTTGTTGTAATCCGTGCTAAATTCTCCTCATGCTTATAGTCAAAATAAAGTGTTTACTAAACATATCGTTGATGCCTTGATGCAATCTTATGAAGAAAAACTTGAGTTGGAAGTTTCTATCCCTAGAAAACTTTATGATGAATGGGAACCAACTACTAAAATTAAGATTAAGGATCATGAATTTTATGCTTTATGTGATTTGGGTGCTAGTGTCTCCACTATTCCCAAAACTTTGTGTGATTTGCTAGATTTCCGTGATTTTGATGATTGCTCTCTAAACTTGCATCTTGCAGATTCCACTATTAAGAAACCTATGGGAAGAATTAATGATGTTCTTATTGTTGCAAATAGAACTTATGTGCCCGTAGATTTTATCGTTCTTGATATAGATTGCAATCCTTCTTGTCCTATTATTCTTGGTAGACCTTTCCTTAGAACGATTGGTGCAATTATCGATTTGAAGGAAGGGAATATTAGATTCCAATTTCCATTAATGAAAGGCACGAAACACTTCCCTAGAAAGAAAATAAAGTTACCATATGAATCTATCATGAGAGCCACTTATGGATTGCCTACCAAAGATGGCAATACCTAGATCTATCCTTGCTTTTATGCCTAGCTAGGGGCGTTAAACAATAGCGCTTGTTGGGAGGCAACCCAATTTTTTTTGCTTTTGCTTCTGTTTAGGAATAAATCTTTGATCTAGCCTCTGGTTAGATGTGTTTTTATGTTTTAATTAGTGTTTGTGCCAAGTTAAACATATAGGATCTTCTTGGATGATAGTTATTTGATCTTGCTGTAATTTCCAGAAACTTTCTGTTCACGAAAACAATTGTTAAAAATCACCAGAACGTGATAAAATATTTACTCCTATTGCTGCTGATCAATACACAAATTTCCTTGGTCGTCCTATTTTGGCTTTTTTTTGGAGTTCCAGAAGTTTGAGTTACTTACAGATTACTACAGACTGTTCTGTTTTTGACAGATTCTGTTTTTCGTGTGTTGTTTGCTTATTTTGATGAATCTATGGCTAGTAAAATAGTTTATAAACCATAGAGAATTTGGAATACAGTAGGTTTAACACCAATATAAATAAAGAATGAGTTCATTACAATACCTTGAAGTGGTCTTTTGTTTTCTTTCGCTAACGGAGCTCACGAGATTTCTGTTGAGTTTTGTGTCGTGAAGTTTTCAAGTTTTGGGTGAAATCTTTTGATGGATTATGGAACAAGGAGCGGCAAGAGCCTAAGCTTGGGGATGCCCATGGCACCCCAAGATAATCTAAGGACACCAAAAGTCAAAGCTTGGGGATGCCCGGAAGGCATCCCCTCTTTCGTCTACTTCCATCGGTAACTTTACTTGGAGCTATATTTTTATTCACCACATGATATGTGTTTTTCTTAGAGTGTCTTGTATGATTTGAGTCTTTGCTTTTTAGTTTACCAAAATCATCCTTGTTGTACACACCTTTTGAGAGAGCCATACATTATTTGGAAATTATCAGAATACTATTTGTGCTTCACTTATATCTTTTGAGTTATATAGTTTTGCTCTAGTACTTCACTTATATCTTTTAGAGCACGGTGGTGGATTTGTTTTAAAGAAAATATTGATCTCTCATGCTTCACTTAGATTATTTTGAGTCTTAAATAGCATGGTAATTTGCTTAAATAATCTTAATATTCTAGGTATTTATAATAGTAAAAACTTTCTTATGAGTGTGTTGGATACTAAGAAAAGTTTGATGCTTGATGATTGTTTTGAGATATGGAGGTAATAATATCAAAGTCGTGCTATTTGAGTAGTTGTGAATTTGAGAAATGCTCGTGTTGAAGTTTGCAAGTCCCGTAGCATGCACGTATGGTAAACGTTATGTAACAAATTTGAAACATGAGGTGTTCTTTGATTGTCCTACTTCTGAGTGGCGGTCGGGGACGAGCGATGGTCTTTTCCGACCAATCTATTCCCCTAGGAGCATGCGCGTAGTGCTTTGGTTTTTGATGGCTTGTAGATTTTTCCAATAAGTATGTGAGTTCTTTATGACTAATGTTGAGTCCATGGATTATACGCACTCTCACCCTTCCATCATTGCTAGCCTCTTCGGTACCGTGCATTGCCCTTTCTCACATTGAGAGTTGGTGCAAACTTCGCCGGTGCATCCAAACCCCGTGATATGATACACTCTTTCGCACATAAACCTCCTTATATCTTCCTCAAAACAGCCACCGTACCTATCTATTATGGCATTTCCATAGCCATTCCGAGATATATTGCCATGCAACTTTCCACCATTCCTTTCATCATGACACATTCATCATTGTCATATTGCTTAGCATGATCATGTAGTTGACATAGTATTTGTGGCAAAGCCACCATTCATAATTCTTTCATACATGTCACTCTTGGTTCATTGCATATCCCGGTACACCGCCAGAGGCATTCATATAGAGTCATACTTTGTTCTAGTGTGGAGTTGTAATCATTGAGTTGTAAATAAATAGAAGTGTGATGATCATCATTTTCTAGAGCATTGTCCCAAGTGAGGAATAAAAAAAAGGCCACAAAAAAAGAGAAGGCCCAAAAAAAGAGAAAGGCCATAAAAAAAAGAGAAGGCCCAAAAAAATGAGAGAAAAAGAGAGAAGGGACAATGCTACTATCCTTTGCCACACTTGTGCTTCAAAGTAGCACCATAATCATCATGATAGAGAGTCTCCTGTTTTGTCACTTTCATATACTAGTGGGAATTTTTCATTATAGAACTTGGCTTGTATATTCCAACAATGGGCCTCCTCAAGTGCCCTAGGTCTTCATGAGCAAGCAAGTTGGATGCACACCCACTTAGTTTCTTTTGTTGAGCTTTCATACATTTATAGCTCTAGTGCATCCGTTGCATGGCAATCCCTACTCCTTGCATTAACATCAATCGATGGGCATCTCCATAGCCCATTGATTAGCCTCGTTGATGTGAGATCTTCTCCTTTTTTGTCTTCTCCACATAACATCATATTCTATTCTACCCATAGTGCTATGTCCATGGCTCGCGCTCATATATTGCGTGAAAGTTTATAAGTTTGAGATTACTAAAGTATGAAACAATTGCTTGGCTTGTCATCGGGGTTGTGCATGATGAGAGAATTCTTGTGTGACGAAAATGGAGCATGACTAAACTATACGATTTTGTAGGGATGAACTTTCTTTGGCCATGTTATTTTGAGAGGACATAATTGCTTAGTTAGTATGCTTGAAGTATTATTATTTTTATGTCAATATGAACTTTTGTCTTGAATCTTTCGGATCTGAATATTCATACCACAATTAAGAAGAATTACATTGAAATTATGCCAAGTAGCACTCCGCATCAAAAATTCTGTTTTTATCATTTACCTACTCGAGGACGAGCAGGAATTAAGCTTGGGGATGCCTGATACGTCTCCAACGTATCTATAATTTTTGATTGCTCCATGCTATATTATCTATTGTTTTGGAAAATATTGGGCTTTATTTTCCACTTTTATATTATTTTTGGGACTAACCTATTAACCGAAGGCCCATCCCAGAATTGCTGTTTTTTTGCCTATTTCAGCGTTTCGAAGAAACGGAATATCAAATGGAGTCCAAACGGAATGAAACCTTCGGGAACGTGATTTTCTCACCGAACATGATCCTGGAGACTTGGACCCTATGCTAAGGAAGCTTCGAGGAGGGCACGAGGTAGGGGGCGCACCCTCCACCCTCGTGGCCCCACGATGCTCCACTGACGTACTTCTTCCTCCTATATATACCTACATACCCCCAAACGATCAGATACAGAGCCAAAAACCTAATTCCACCGCCGCAACCTTCATGCCCACGAGATCCCATTTTGGGGCCTGTTAGAGCTCCGGAGAGGGCATCCACCACGGAGGGCTTCTACATCATCACCATAGCCCCTCCGATGAAGTGTGAGTAGTTTACTTCAGACCTTCGGGTCCATAGTTAGTAGCTAGATGGATTCTTCTCTCTTTTTGGATCTCAATACAATGTTCTCCCCCTCTCTCGTGGAGATCTATTCAATGTAATCTTATTTTTGCGGTGTGTTTGTTGAGACCGATGAATTGTGGGTTTATGATCAAGATTATCTATGAACAATATTTGAATCTTCTCTGAATTCTTTTATGTATGATTGGTTATCTTTGCAAGTCTCTTTGAATTATCAGTTTGGTTTGGCCTACTAGATTGGTTTTTCTTGCAATGGGAGAAGTGCTTAGTGATGACCCACAAGTATAGGGGATCTATCGTAGTCCTTTCGATAAGTAAGAGTGTCGAACCCAACGAGGAGCAGAAGGAAATGATAAGCGGTTTTCAGCAAGGTATTCTCTGCAAGTACTGAAATAAGTGGTAACAGATAGTTTTGTGATAAGCTAAATTGTAACGAGCAACAAGTAACAAAAGTAAATAAGGTGCAGCAAGGTGGCCCAATCCTTTTTGTAGGAAAGGACAAGCCGGAACAAACTCTTATAATAGGAAAAACGCTCCCGAGGACACATGGGAATATCATCAAGCTAGTTTTCATCACGTTCATATCATTCGTGTTCGGTACTTTGATATGTGGGTGGACCGGTGCTTGGGTGCTGTTCTTACTTGAACAAACATCCCACTTATGATTAATCTCTATTGCAAGCATCCGCAACTACAACAAAAGTATTAAGGTAAACCTAACCATAGCATGAAACATATGGATCCAAAACAGCCCCTTACGAAGCAATGCATAAACTAGGGTTTAAGCTTCTGTCACTCTAGCAACCCATCATCTACTTATTACTTCCCAATGCCTTCCTCTAGGCCCAAATAATGGTGAAGTGTTATGTAGTCGACGTTCACATAACACCACTAGAGGTTAGACAACATACATCTTATCAAAATATCGAACGAATACCAAATTCACATGACTACTAACAGCAAGACTTCTCCCTTGTCCTCAGGAACAAACGTAACTACTCACAAAGCATATTCATGTTCATAATCAGAGGGGTAATAATGTGCATAAAGGATCTGAACATATGATCTTTGTCGGTGTACTAGAATAGGGGTACCCTAGTATCCCGAACTTGTGCACGGGCAGTTGCAGCACCCCGCGGCGAGGCTTGCCGCGGTGATCGCCTAGCTCCTCCGTGGTTCCATTGGAGCCATTCAAGAACAAAGTATTTAAGTCAAAGAGACAAGGCCCCGGCAAGAGGAGCTTGCCGGGAAGACCACTCGAGGCACTTAGAAGATAAGGCCCCGGTAAGAGGAGCTTGTCGGGAAGGCCCGGTGAGCGACAAGCTTCCGGACGCGACAAAGGCAACAACATGCAAAAGCGCTTGCAGCGGCAGACTACCTCTCCGTTCCTCGCTCCAGCTCATCCACCAGCGTGTCGCGTGGGATCTTTCGGTAGCGCGGGCAAGAGGTCAGGACCCAGCGGAGCGCCGGCGATGGCGGCGATGACAAGGTCGCCATCGTGGCGGCGGTGGCGCCCACACGGTCCTTTTTCCACTGTTTAGTCGACTTAGACGGGCATTTAATGCCTTTGTCCCCTGCCGTCAGGGTTAGGTAAGGAGCACTGTTCAAGTAGTTGTACCAACCGCAACTCATTTCCCGTTTTTACCCTTGTCTACGTTGCCACCTGTCGGTGACCCCTTGAGCATATAAAAGGAGGCCCATGCGCAACGTAGAGGAGGTTCGACTCATTCGAAACTAGAGAACTCCCACGCTAGGTCTTGTAGCTCTCAACGCTCCCTGGCAAGAACACAATACAATCAGACAAGCAGCAGTAGGAGTATTATCTCTCCGGAGAGCTCCGAAGCTGGGTAAACTGCTCGTGTGCTTCGCCTCGATCCGCTCTTCGTGCGATCTCCGCTCCCCGCCGAACCGAAAGGGGCTCGGTCCGCCGATCCCATAGGTGTTCGTGGGTACGATCAGCTTCCCCCACATCTTTGGCGCGCCAGGTAGGGGGCGTCGAGGCTGTGTGAACCTGATCCGGCGTTCACACGAGCAACATCTTCATCATCTTCATCGACATGCCACCGAAGAAGAAGGCTTCGGCGGCAGCAGAGCCGTCCACGTCGAACCCACCACCATTGGAGCAGACCAGTGGGGGAGTAGACGCCGGCGGAAGAACGGGCGTCGACGAGGGAACCCATGTTGCCGCCAAGTCCAAAGACAAGGCCGCGCAGACCTCGGCGTCCGTGCACGCACCGCGTCCATCTCAGGAGGCGCGGGACCGACAGCGTCGTGGTGCTCGCGGTACCATACGTCCGTTGGGCCAAGATCGAGCCGGTGGATCCAAGGACGCTCAAGAACAGCTTGCGCGCCAACAGGCTGGTGCGAGTGGGGCACGGTCGCCTGGACGGGATACTGCTCCTTCTAACATATTTAGAAGTCCGAGCATATCCCGCTCCTCGCACCGTTCGCCACCGCCGCCCACCACTCAAGCAGAAGCTTTGGCGCGAGCTCAACTGCTCCTGGATTACCCTCCGACGGCGGACAAGGTCGACGAATGGAGGGCCACCATTCAAAGTCTCATCGGCTTTGCCAACGGTGACATTCCGCGGCAACCAAGCACATCGCTGCCGCGGCAAGACAACAAAACGCGCGCGGTGGCAACGAGACCTGTGGGGTGCAACCACCATGCACTCTCCACCCGAAGGCCAAGATCGCCGACTCGTCGGATCCACCTCGACAGCGACTCCACGGCGTCGTCGGATCCTGAGCTCGTCGCGACCAGCGCCAAGTTCTTCCTGACGACAACAAGAAGGCGCTCGAACTGCGCCGAGCACCGAAGAAAGCGCGGCGTCAATCCGACCAGCGCGCTGGGCCCTCTGTCGACATGCATGCGCCAGAGGAACTAGGCGACTTGCCGTACACGGTAGGTTGCCCTGCGTTCACTCGTGAGCTGCGGCAAGTCGATGGCCCAAAGAAGAAAAATTCAAGCGGATGTACGAGAGAAATGCGGCGGCAAGACGCACCGTCGGAGTTCCTCGGCATCTACACCATTGCGGTGCAAGCTGCGGGGGCGAGGCGACAAGATTACGGCCAACTACTTCCGCTGGTGCTCAAGCCCAATGTCGAGATCTTGGCTCATGCACTTGCCGGACAACTCCATTTCGTCTTGGGCAGATTTGTGCCATCAGTTTGTCGGCGCCTTCACAGGCGGCCACAAGCCCTATGGCCAAGAGAGCGATCTTCATCTGCTCGCCCAGAAGGAAGGAGAACCCCTGCGCAAGTACATTCAGAGATTCAGCCGTGTACAACACAACATCCCAGACGTCCACCCTGCCGCGGTAATCAGCGCGTTCCATCAGAACATGCGCAACCGCAGGATGCGGGAGGAAATGGCGATGTGCAAAATCAAAGACGTCGATGAAGCTGTATGCCCTGGCGACAAGTGTGCACGTCTTTGAAGAAGGAGAAGACTCCCGGAGAGAATGTAGAAGCGGCGGGATCGATAGTGAGGAGATTGTCACGGCAAGGAAGAGCGGCGGTGGAATAACGAAAGAAGAAAGGCAAGGGCGTGCTGGTTGTCGAGCAGTCCGACAGCGGAGGCGGCGCCAAGAAAGCTAAGGTTGGTAGCTCCGGCAAGGAGGTTGCATGGCGCCAACTGCCCGGCTGTGGTGGTAGCCGACAAGCGGGACAACTCCAACAAGCGATCTTGCAAGATCCACCGCACCAAGGGCCATGACCTCGAGCTGTAAGAAGGTCGAGCAGCATGTTGAACAACAAAAGGCTGAGTCTGGCGCCGCGACAAGGAGAAGGCCCAGAAGGTGCAGGAGGAGTCAGCAAGAAACGGCCCGGTCGGGGGGCGCGCGGCAAGGCCAAGCGGCGGCAAGAGATCGACCTCCCGAGGCGCGACAAGGATGAAGATGAAGGCGGCAGCGAAGACATGGATGATGGCGAAGCCGATGAGCAGGAGTTCGAGAAAGCCACAGAGGTCTTGTGCGTTGTGGCGGTGCTTCTCGCATACCGCACCGCCAGCTCAAGCGATGGATGCGGGAAGTCAATGCAGCGGAACCATCCGTGAAAGTCGCGCAAGCCTCTGAAATGGTCCAACCGCCTATCATTTTGATATTGAGGACCACCACGATCGTGTAGCTGCGGTCGGTGCTTGCCGATGTTGGTTTCACCAACTATCCGCAACCTCAAAGTCACTAAGATGTTAGTTGTGGCGGGGCGGCTTGAACCTGATCTCCTCTGCGGTGCTCGAAGCTTCAGATCCACGACGGCGAGCTCGAAGAAACCGGCACATTCAAGGAATCAATCCGGAAGGAGCAAGCCAAAGGGAAAGATCACGTTGCGGTGACATTTGGCAGCGAATTAAACTTCAGGGCGAGAGGGTCACCTTTGGCGTTGCTGATTTTCCATTGCCTTACAATGGGATACTTGGCCGTCCGGCTTCGCCAAGTTCATGGCGGCCTCTCATTATGCATACAACTTGCTCAAAATGCCCGCCCGATAAGTGTCATTTCTGTCCTGGCGACAAGAAGGATGCTCTTATCTGCACCGACAAGATCTACGGGAAGCGGCAGCGCAGCAGATCACAAGTCGCTTGCATTGAAGCTCCGGGGAAGAAGAAGACCAAGTCCGGCAAGAACTACGATGCCCACTTGCAAGCGCACCTCTTGGTGCTGCGCAACCGTCGAGGACCTTTCCATCGAGCTCCACCGGCAAGTGTAAGAAGGCGATGGCGGCTCCAGAGACCAAGAAGGTGTCCGCCAGGAGGGCGGCACTGGTGGTACCTTTACCATCGATTGCCACGCTTGACCCTAAATAGGAAGCGCTTTCGTTGCTTTCTGCGCGCGACGTCGGCGTGTTTGCATGGCAACCTTCCGACATCCCGGTGTTCCCGGAAAGTAATTGAGCACCATCTCGTTGTCTGTCCTCATCGCGACCGTCAAGCGAAGAAAGTCGAAACAGCGGTGGGCGCCAAGAATTCATAGCGAAGAAATCAAGAAGTTGGAAGCGGCGGGCCTTGTCGGAGGAGTGCTCCATCCTCGTGGTTGGCCAACCACAGTTGTGCGCCAAGGCAAATGGGAAATGGAGGCTTTGTATCGACTTTACCGATGTTAATAAAGCTTGTCCCAAAGACCCATTTCCTTTGCAGCGTATCGACCAGATTGTTGACTCCACGGCGGGTGTGATTTGCTTTCATTCCTTGATGCATACTCGAGGATATCATCAGATCTTCATGGCGAAAGAGGGCGAAGAAAACCGCATTCATCACCCCATGTGGCACATACTGTTTTGTACGGATGCCTTTCGGATTAAAGAATGCCGGTTCAACATTTGCAAGACTAGTCCATCACGCTTTTGAGCCGCAAATACACAGAAATGTGGAGGCCTACATGGATGACATAGTGGTCAAGAGCAAGGACAGGGCAACTCTGATTCAAGATTTGGATGAAACCTTTGCAAATCTGCGCAAGATCAACCTCAAGCTCAATCCCGAGAAGTGCGTGTTTGGAGTTCCTTCCGCAAGCTTCTCGGGTTCTTAAATGTCTCAGCGGGAATTGAAGCCAATCCCGACAAGATCAAGGCCATTGAGCAGATTGAAGCACCAAAGCACGTCAAGGATGTACGAAGACTTGCGGATCGCGTGGCTGCTCTCGGCGAGTTTATCTCTAGGTTCTGCTGAAGCGCTACTGCCATTTTCAAAATATTGAAAAGGCAGGTCAATGAAATGGACTCGAGCGGAGGCTGCGCTGCAGAGACTTGAAGAGATACATGTCCTCCACTCCGATTACTTATCGCACCTAAACCACAAGAGAAGTTGCTGCTATATTTAGCGGCGACCAATCAAGTGGTTAGTGCTGCGTTAGTAGCGGAGAGGGAGGCGGATGATGAGCTGGCGACCATGGCAGAAGCATCCAACGACAAGCAGGGGGCTTCACCGAATAGCTCTGGTCCCGACAAAGATGGATCTGCGCAGGAGCATGAGAAGATGCAGAAAAGGATGGTGCAGCGCCCAGTTTACTTTGTCAGTTCCCTTCTGCAGGGGGCTAGGTCGAGGTAATCTGGTGTGCAGAAGTTGCTTTTCGGCCTTCTCATGGCCTCGAGAAAGTTGCGCCATTACTTCCAAGCACATGAGATCACAGTCTTCACTCGCTTTCCGCTGAAGAGGATACTGCAAAATCCAGAAGCAACAGGCAGGATTGTCGAGTAGGCCTTTGGAACTGTCAAGCTTTGGCCTCAAGTTTGAGAGCACTCCAACTATCCAAAGCGAGCATTGGCGAGTTCATAGCAGAATGGGCGCCAACACAAGATGAAGAAATTCCAAAAGCGAGCATCCCGTCAAGGAAGCAAGCAAAGAGTGGCTGATGTACTTTGACGGTGCCTTCTCGCTGCAAGGCGCGGTGCGGCGTGCTACTTATCGCACCCACGGAGAGCACCTCAATCGTAGTCGGATGCACTTTCCCAAGGAGCAAGCAACGAACAATACTGCAGTATGAGGGTTTGCTTGCCGGTCTCGAAATCGCATAGCAGACCTTGGGATCAAGAAGCTCATTATCGGGGTGACTCACAACTTGTTGTCCGCCAAGTAAACAAAATTATCGAGTCCGTTGATGGAAGCTTATGTTGATGAGGTGAGGAAGCTGGAAGAGCACTTTGGCGGCCTGCAGATGGAACATGTTCCAAGAGCTCGAGCGACATTGCTTGATGGCTTCGTCGAAGTCGCCCGCACTTAAGTTACCTATGGAACCAGGGATCTTCGTGCTCAAGCTGACTCAACCAACTGTAGCACCATCAACTGGACAGAGCAAGAAGAGGAAGTTGGTTTCTGGTGACTACTTCCCGGCGGAGCTCCCTGAAGCCGCTGCCAAAAAGGTCCCCAAGATCAACACCGATACTGCTGAGGAGCAGTCTGCTCCGACAAGCCTAAGGGTTTGTTTCGTTGAAGCAGACGCTCCCGACAAGTTTTGCCCCGGCAAGCTTGACGGGGAACATCAAGCTCCGGTTGAGCCACAAGTTCTCGCCGTAGAAGCGGATGTTCCTGCAGCAGCAGATGTGCCTTTAGTCCTTGTTGTCGAGCCACAAGCTCCAGCATGGGCACAACAGATCGTCCATTTCCTTCAGACAGGAGAACTTCCCGAAGGGCAAGACGAAGCGGAAAGAGTAGCCCGGCAGTCAAGTATGTACCAGTTTGTCGACGACGCACTGTACAGAAGAAGACTCAACGGTGTGAAATTGAAGTGTATTCATCGGGAAGATGGACAGAAGCTGTTGGCAGAGATACATGGAGGCATATGTGGTCACCACATTGGGGCAAAGCACTTGCCGCAAAGCATTCCGGCAAGGTTTCTTTTGGCCAACAGCCCTCGAGATGCAAGCTGCACAAGTAACCAAGTGTGAAGCGTGCGGTTCCATTCCAGCGGATACACCAGCCAGCTCAAGCTCTCCGGGCGATCCCTTTATCACTGGCCATTTTGGTGCAGGGGCTCGACATCCTCGGCCCCTTTCCCGAGCTGTCGGGGCTTTGAGTACTTATGCGTTGCAATCGACAAGTTCACAAAGTGGCGGAAGTGGAAGCGATGAGGAAGGTGACAGACACGGTCGGCGATCGGGTTCTTGGTCGATTATTTGCCATTTTGGGATTCCAAACAGGATCATCACCGACAATGGCACGTAGTTCACGAGCCGCACCTTCATGCAGTACGTCCAAGATCTTGGCGCCAAGGTCTGCTTCGCTTCTGTTGCTCATCCGAGAAGCAACGGTCAAGCGGAGAGGGCAAACGCTGAAGTGCTGCGAGGGCTCAAGACCAGAACTTTCAACAGGCTGCACAAGTGCGGAAGAAACTGGATTGAGGAGCTGCCGGTGGTTCTTTGGTCGATCAGGACAACGCCAAATCGAGCCACTGGCGGACACCTTCGCTCTAGTCTATGGAGCAAAGGCAGTTCTCCCCACGGAACTTCGTATCTGGGTCACCTCGAGTGCTCGCTTATGATGAGCTCGAGCAAGAGCAGCTGCGACAAGATGGCGCTGCTCCTTGAGGAGGACCGTCTTGAGGGCCATTGTCTGAGCTGCTCGTTACCGGCAAGATTTGCGCCGCTACCATAGCCGCAAAGTTAGTGCCGAAGTCTCGAGGAAGGCGACCTTGTTCTTGGTAGCGTTCAGTCCGCCAAGAATTCCAACAAGTTGGCCTTGAAGTGGGAAGGCCCTTATCGGGTGAGACGAGTCACTAGGCTGGCGCTGTCATGCCTTGAGACCGAAGATGGCACTCCGGTGAGCAACTCACGGAATATTGAGCATCTTCGTAAGTTTTACCCATAGAGGCGCGGTTGCCGGAACCTGTTCCGGCAACCACCTTTTGTACAAGTATTGCCCATGTTGCATGTAAGCCTTTGTACAAGCCGGGCGCAGATCCCGTGCATCAGTAAAGCTCATGTGCTCCGCACATCTTGTCAATTTCGTGCATTTTTCTTTTTACTTTGCATGTATTATCTGACACTTTGTGCAGCACCTATTCCGGTAAGCAATAACGAGCCGCAAGGCTCCATATCTTTATTTTCTCTTCTTTCTCTTTCTCAAAGAAGAGAAGGTTCCCTCGCCCACAAGTTTGCCAGGGGGGACGGAGAAGAAGATAATGTTGTGGACCAGGCGTCGTTCGAGGAAATTTTGCCTTACCGGGAAGCAAACGACAGAAAAGCTAACTTGCCAAAGTTTGAGCAGTCAGTTTTAAATTTTTAAGTTATCTTCCTCGAACGACCGTACTTTGTATGGAAAACCTGTGTGAAGGAACCAACTCATAGCTATTTTAGCGCCTTACTTTGTTTGAGTCCGCTCAACAACTTAAGTGAGCTGCAACTAGTCGCGACAAGGTTGCTTATCGGAGGCAACACCGCCAAACAGAAGTCTTGACGTTCCGCACTCAGCGCTCGCGGCAAGGGTGCCTGCGCTGACAAGTTCCCTAAAAGCGTAGGGCAAAAACATACAAAGGAAGGAATCAAGTAAAGGAAATAACATAGCAATTACTAACTGAAATAGAGTTATATTACAAGATAGCTTGTCGCAGCTCTAATAAATTGTTCTCCTAACATAATCAGCGGCGACAAGGAAAAGATAAAACGGGCGACCTAGTCTCGCGGTCGCCATCGACTCTCTTGATCCCGCTCACCCTGTCCACAATGGGTGCGACAAGGGCCTTGGCGCTTCAACGTCGGCGATCGGCGGCAAGGACTTGAGGGCGTTACGAAGCTAACGCTGGATTGCGGAAGGCCACCTTCATCGGCACCTTCAAGAGCCCCTGCATAGATTTGGCGCGACTCGTCGGCCAGCTGCTTTGGGATCTCTTCCCGGAGCCGTTGGAGAGCCGTCACCATGCCTTTGAAGAACAAGCTGAGCTTGGCGCTGGGTTGGAGATGCTCGTCGGAGGAGTACCCGAGATCCACCATCCCCAGCTCCATCAGCTCCTTGTCGATGGCGGCGGCGGTATTTACAAGACCCTCGGTCCAGTGCATCATGTTCTCTCTGAAGGCGTTCTGGGCGGTTGTGGCACTCGTCAGCAGCTCCTCATCGGTCTTGATCTTCTCCAACAAGGCCACCTCCCGCTCCTTGGCGCCGTCCAGCGTCTGCATCAAGGTGGTCAGCTTCAGCTCAAGATCTGCCTTGGAGTCCTTGGCGGCGTCGAGCTCCTTGCTCCTCTCGGCGAGACGGCCCTGCAGCTCGCCAAGAGTGTAGGCGTCCTTCTCGCGCTCGTGTTTGAGCGCAGCGAGCTCCTCGCCACTCTTCTGGAGGTTGACCTCCAGCTGCGTCACCCTCGTCTCCAACTCTTTCTTAGCAGCCTCGGCAGCTGCGGCAGCGTCTTTTGCTTCCTTGAGAGCTCCGCCAATTGATTGCTCGCGCGCGGCAAGCTCTTCCTCATAGCTGTCAAGATTGATCTTCCGCTGCGCCAACTCGCCTTCTTGCACAGACAGCTTCTCGGCAGCTAGCCGCTGCTGCTCCTCGACCTCAGCCTTCTCAAGGATGAAGGCTGCGCGCCTCGACAAGTCGCTCCGCTCTTACGCCCACGCTCCGGAGAGCTTCTTGGTTGGCGCCCCGGAGCTCCTCCGCGCGCTTCTCCATGTCTGCTCCCGCCCTCGCGACAAGCGCCTCTCGCGATTCCAGCTTGGCTTGTCGGGCGCGGTAGAGCGACAGCAGCTTCCGCAACAGTTGCTCCTCCTCAGGCTCGCCGCTGCTGCTGCTTGGCGCGTCGACCAACGACAGCCCAGCGGAGGCGAGCAGCTCTTCGTCGAAGGTCTCTCCCTCGACCGGTGCCCTGGAGCTCGACGCCCAGGGGAGCTTGATGAAGACGCCATCGCCGGCCTTCAAGTAGGCGCCGGGCTGGGACTCCTCGGAGCCTGGCGCTGCGGCAGCGGCGGAGGGATCGGCGGTCGGTGTAGCGCCCGGCGCTCCTGCGGCCTCAGGGTCGTCAGTACGATCGTCGGACCCATCGCCAGCTTCTGCGGCGGCAGCCTTGGAGGCCTCTTCGACGGCGGGCTCGTCCACGCTGGTTTCCTCCTCGGCGACGGCGGCGTCAGTGTTGCCGCGCGTGTCCTCCTCGCTGGCGACCTCAGTCTCCATCGGCTCTGCGGCGGATGGATCTGACGACAAGAAAAAAGAAAGAAAAGTCAAGCAAAATATCCAAAAAGAAGAATTGGAAGAAGAAGAACACAAGGGCAGCTTACAGGCAAGAGGCTTACCTGCGATGGGAACTGCAGCTGCGACCTCAGCCACCGGAAGGTCGATGGTGCCATCTCTTGCCGGAGGGCCGTCCCTTGCCGGAGAAGCCTCCCTTGCCGGAGGGCACTCCCTTGCCGGGGGATCTTCCCTTGGCGGCGTAGTTGAAGCAGATGGCATGTCAGGAACGGCCTTAGGACACTCCTGGCGGGGCTGCTCTGCTCCTACACAAATCAACAGTCAGATATCAGCAAATAAAGAGCACCCATGCGCACCTAACCGCAGAAAGTGAACCATATACTTACGCTGGGGGCTGCGCTGGGGGCTGCTTTGTGGAAGGGTCGTCGGGTCCGGCAAGGAGGTCTCGGACGCGCCTCCCGCTGCTGCGGTGGGTTCGTCCTCGATGACGATCAACCGGGTCTTGGCTCTCTTCGAAGCTCTCTGGGCCAGCGTCCTGAAAAGGAAAGAGTTCAGAATGAAGCAAGTCAGACACAAGACAAAGCAACAAACTGAGGAATTACAAGTACAGCGACGAGATCTTACTCTTCTTCCTCGGAGCTGAGCGCGGAGAGGTCGAATTCCGGTTCACCTCCGGTGCGACGAGCTGGAAGAGTAGGCTCCCTCGGACGCTTGGCGGGTGCAGGAGCTGTGGTCCCAGAAGGCCCCGCTCTAGTTGCTTCGGTGGCGTGAGGTGCTCCCGCGGCAACAGTGCTTGCCGCGGTGGAGCGCGTCGCGTGGCGCGACGGCTGTTGGCCCGTCTGCCGCCCCGCCACTTCCCCGGCCTTGCGGAGACGCCTTCTTGGTGGAGCTGCAGGATCCGCTCGCGGCAAGCTACTTGAAGGTGGGAAGGAGGCGCCCTCGGCAGGCTCGCTCGGCTCAACTTCGGGCTCGGCTTGCTCCTCCTCGCCGGCAAGCTCCTCTCGATCGACAAGGCTTGCCGCCTCTGCTGCCTCCGCCTCCTCCACAGTAAATCCAAATTCGCCCGCGGCAGCAGCTGCCGCCTCCTCTAACCTCGTGGCGTCGTTGCATCTCGTCGCCAGTGGTGTCACGGTGAGCCCTTACGCTCGTCGGGCGGATTGGCACTTCTTCAAGCTATCGAAGAACTGCCGCACGACGTCATCAGCGGGCTCTTGCCAAGTTGGAACAATTCCATGCGAGTCGCACAATGGCATCATCGCACGGATGCGGTCGGCGAAGAGTTGTTGCATAAAGGCGACTCCTTGGGCAACCTGAACCATTCGGGTGATCGGGTCATGCTTGAACAGCTCCAAGAGCATCGCGTCAAGCTCCAAGACAGTGAAGTTGAAGTTGAGGCCCGGCGCAGCCTCATGATATCTGCCGCGTTAAAACTCCCAAGCAGGTCTCCTCCTCTCCTGCAAAGAAGCGTCTGTGGCGAAGAAATCTCGCCAAGCGCGCCTCTGATGAGTCCGGCAAGCTGAGGCGCAGGATCCGGGTAACGGCGATCTTCAATCTAGCATCCTCTGGCGCCAAGTTGCTCCAATCGTTGCCACGCACTATTGGGGTTTGGCGCTGGGCAGTGAATGGCTGCGGGTTCTCCTCTACGATCCAGCGCCAGTTAGCTCTCCACTCCTCCCACTTGCTACGGAGCTCTCCTTCCAGATAGGCCTCTTTCTTGCCAATTCTTGAGATCCAGGCGATTCCTCCGGCAAGAGGCTCTCCTCTCTCTACTCGAGGCATGAAGAAATGGCGGAAGAGGGCTACGTTTGGGTGGACTCCGACAAAGTTTTTGCAGAGATGTGCGAAAACTGCCATGGTCAGGACATCATTGGGGGTGAAATCAAGGAGGCGAAACCCGTAGGTGTTCATGATATCGCAGAAGAATTCAGAGAAGGGCGGGCAGAGCCCGCAATAGAAGAAGAGTGCGAAGAAGGGGTACCCGCTCGGAGCCAAATCTGATGCGGCGGCTGAGAGTACCTTCGTGCGCGGATGCGCTCGCGTCTCCGTCGACCAGAAGAGGTAGTACCATTCCCTCAGCTCCTTCAAGGCAAGCTGAGGGGAAGATAGCCTGCTCCTTCCGCAGGCCCCTGAGAGCGCTGCGCCTCGGCTGACTTCATGCCCTTCCCTTATCGACTTTGGAGCCATGGCGAAGGTGGTGGGGAGACCGACGGCGTTGGTGATCTTGGTGGCGAATGGGGCGGGCGCTGCTCTCTGAGACTAGGAAGAGGAGGGCGGCGGTGGTTTCGAGATTAGACAGCAAATGGCGAGGTGGGCGAACCGCCCTGTTTCCCCTATTTATAAGGAGGAGAGAGGCGGACGTTCGCTTTCGAATAAAAACCCCCCGATCTCCCCACGACGCCGCAGTCGATGCGTGCCGTTCGTGGGAGATGTGGTGGGTCCGGAGCGAGTTATGGCGTAACCAAGGCCGCGCGTGCCCGTGCCCTGTTTGGGGCCTGGCCCAACAGCGCTCGGCACCTTGTATGGCCCAGGCCCGGGGGCTCCTGTCGGTGTACTAGAATAGGGGTACCCTAGTATCCCGAACTTGTGCACGGGCAGTTGCAGCACCCCGCGGCGAAGCTTGCCGCGGTGATCGCCTAGCTCCTCCGTGGTTCCTTTGGAGCCATTCAAGAACAAAGTATTTAAGTCAAAGAGACAAGGCCCCGGCAAGAGGAGCTTGCCGGGAAGACCACTCGAGGCACTTAGAAGATAAGGCCCCGGTAAGAGGAGCTTGCCGGGAAGGCCCGGTGAGCGACAAGCTTCCGGACGCGACAAGGCAACAACCGCGGCAAGGCGCTTGCCGCGGCAGACTACCTCTCCGTTCCTCCGCTCCAGCTCATCCACCAACGTGTCTCCGTGGGATCTTTCCAGGCGCGCGTGGCAAGAGGCTGTGCGGCCAGCGGAGCGCGGCGGTAAGCGGCGATGACAAGGTCGCCATCGTGGCGAGCGGTGGCGCCCCTGACGGTCCTTTTCTGCATTGTTTAGTCGACTTAGACGGGCATTTAATGCCTTTGTCCCCTGCCGTCAGGGTTAGGTAAGGAGCACTGTACAAGTAGTTGTACCAACCGCAACTCATTTCCCGTTTTTACCCTTGTCTACGTTGCCACCTGTCGGTGACCCCTTGAGCATATAAAAGGAGGCCCATGCGCAACGTAGAGGAGGTTCGACTCATTCGAAACTAGAGAACTCCCACGCTAGGTCTTGTAGCTCTCAATGCTCCCTGGCAAGAACACAATACAATCAGACAAGCAGCAGTAGGAGTATTATCTCTCCGGAGAGCTCCGAAGCTGGGTAAACTGCTCGTGTGCTTCGCCTCGATCCGCTCTTCGTGCGATCTCCGCTCCCCGCCGAACCGGAAGGGGCTCGGTCCGCCGGTCCCATAGGTGTTCGTGGGTACGATCAGCTTCCTCGACAATCTTCCACCAAGTAAACCAACTAGCATCAACTACAAGGAGTAATCAACACTACTAGCAACCTACTAGCTCCAATCCCGGACTTGGAGACAAGAATTGGATACAAGAGATGAATTAGGGTTTGGAGATGAGATGGTGCTGGTGAAGATGTTGATGGAGATTGCCCTCTCCCGATGAGAGGAGCGTTGGTTATGATGATGGCGATGATTTCCCCCTCCCAGAGGAAGTGTCCCGGCAGAACAGCTCCGGAGCCCTAGATTAGTTCCGCCAAGGTTCCGCCTCGTGGCTGCGAGTCTCGTCGAAAGGTTGCTTCTTATTTTTCTCATCGAAAGACTTCATATAGGAGAAGATGGGCGTCGAGAGCCACGGGGGCCCACGAGGTAGGGGCGCGTCCGGGGTAGGGTGCGCCCCACCCTCGTGAGCAGGTGTGGGCCCCTGGCCTTCATCTTTAGCGATGATTTTTCTTTATTTATTTTAAGACATTCCGTGGAGTTTCAGGACTTTTGGAGTTGCATGAATAGGTCTCAATATTTGCTCCTTTTCCAGCCCTGAATTCCAGCTGCGGCATTCTCCTCTTCATGTAAACCTTGTAAAATAAGAGAGAATAGCCATAAGTATTGTGACATAACATGAAATAACAGCCCATAATGCGATAAATATCGATATAAAAGCATGATGCAAAATGGACATATCAACTCCCTCAAGCGAAAAGCCGATAACAATAAATATGTCCTCATGTTTAGAGGTAGAGGCGTCGATAAAAATAGAATACAGACATGAAGGCATCATGATTATTGCCATAACAACAACATAAATAGATTTGTCATATGATTACTTATGTTCAAGTGATGATCTTTTCACAATGCAAAAGTATGAATCAGAAACCTTATTGGGCACTAACAAATTATAACCTCAATCATTGACGCAATTGCAATTTATCATAACATCGGAAAGAGTCTATGTCAGAGCTTAAAAGCAAGTCCACATACTCAACTATCACTTAGTCCTTCATAATTGCTAGCACTCACGCAATACTTGTGGTTACGGAATTTTAATCGGACACAGAGAAAGATAGGGGCTTATAGTTTTGCCCCACAACCTTTTACCTCAAGGGTAATGTCAACAATAATAATTCATGCTCCCCTACATCCAATTAGATATATATATCATGTTCTTTCCAACTTGCTGAGCTTGCCAAAGGATAAAATAAAAAGGGAAAGGTGAAGATCACCGTGACTCTTGCATAAGGTAGAGGATAATAATAAAAGATAGGCCCTTCACAGAGGGAAGCAGAGGTTGCCATGCGCTTTTATGGTTGGATGCACAAAATCTTAATGCAAAAGAACGTCATTTTATATTGCCCCTTGTATGTGAACATTTATTATGCAGTCCGTATTGCGTCCACAACAAGTTCGTACAAAGCTTATTTCTCTGCACTAATAAGTCATGCATATTTAGAGAGCAATTTTTATTGCTTGCACCGATGAAAACTTACTTGAAGGATCTTACTCAATCCATAGGTAGATATGCTGGACTCTCATGGCAAAACTGGTTTAAAGGTATTTGGAAGCACAAGTAGTATTTCTACTTGGTGCTGAGAATTTGGCTAGCATGAGGGGGAAAGGCAAGCTCAACACGGTAGAGGATCCATGACAACATACTTTATCTCAGATGTAAGAAAACATAATTCATTATGTTGTCTTCCTTGTCCAACGTCAACTCTTTAGCATGTCATATTTTAATGAGTGCTCCCAATCATAAAAGATGTCAATGATAATATATCTATATGTGAAACCTCTCTTTCCTTATTACTTACTATTAATTGCAACGATGACCAAGGCTATATTTGTGAACTCCCAACAACTTTTAATCATCATACTCTTTCTTTGTGAAGTCATTACTTTAACTAAGATCAATATGAACTCTTTGATTCTTTTTATTCTTTTTCTTCTAATCACCCAAGATCATGGCAAAATACTAAAGCCCTTGACTCAACACTAATCTTTATTATATAGCTCATGGACTCGATTGCATAGAGGGATCATAAAGCAAAACTTCAAAACTAGATCATGCCATGACTTTATTCTACTATATCAAGATACTACTAATAGGATCGAACTAAGAAAAGCGGTAAAGATAGGAGTTGTGATGGTGATACGATGCGGGGCACCTCCCCAAGCTTAGCGGTTGCCAAGGGAGTGCCATACCCATGTGATTATGTATCCTTCTTTGTTGTTGGCGGTGGAGGTGTTGTTGATGATGCAAGCTTGTCGTTCACCTCCCATGGCATAGGCTCACCCTCATAGAAGGATGACCGAGTCTCCGGAATCCTCAAATCTCCAACGGAAACAGCTCGAAACGAAAACAGAGGATATTTGCGTGATACGGTCGTCAAAACCTTCGGGAGAATATATATAATGAATTTTTACCAACCAAAATACGTATCGTGCAAGAAAACGGAGTCCGGAGGGCACACGAGGTTCTCACGAGGTAGGGGGGCGCGCCCAGGGGGGTAAGGCGCGCCCTCCACCCTCGTGGAGGCCTCGTGTGCTCCCCGGACTGCTACTTATTTTCTATTTTTCTAAATATTCCAAAACGGAGAAATATTGCCTTAAAATTTGTTTTGGAGTCGGTTTACTTACCGTACCACATACCTATTCCTTTTCGGAGCCTGAAATGGTCTGGAAAGTGTCCCTTATGTATTCCTCCGGGGTTACGGTTTCAATAATATTAGTTTCAACATTTATAGGATTACCTGAGATATAGTGTTTGATCCTTTGACCGTTTACCACCTTGGTTGTGCTGCGAAGTTGTTGATTTTTATGGCACCGGACGATAGACCTCCTCGATAACGTAGGGACCTTCCCATTTAGAGAGAAGTTTTCCTGCAAAAAATCTTAAACGAGAGTTGTATAGCAACACATAATCACCTACATTAAACTCACACTTTTGTATCCTTTTGTCATGCCATCTTTTAACTTTTTCTTTAAACAACTTGGCATTTTCATAAGCCTGGGTTCTCCATTCATCAAGTGAGCTAATATCAAATAACCTTTTCTCACCGGCAAGTTTGAAATCAAAGTTGAGCTCTTTAATAGCCCAATATGCCTTATGTTCTAGTTCGAGAGGTAAGTGACATGCTTTTCCATAAACCATTTTATATGGAGACATACCCATAGGATTCTTATATGCAGTTCTATAGGCCCATAATGCATCATCAAGTTTCTTGGACCAATTCTTTCTAGACCTATTAACAGTCTTTTGCAAAATTAATTTGAGCTCTCTATTACTCAATTCTACTTGACCACTAGACTGTGGGTGATAAGGAGATGCAATTCTATGATTAACATCATATTTAGCAAGCATTTTACGGAAAGCACCATGAATAAAGTGTGAACCACCATCAGTCATTAAATATCTAGGGACTCCAAACCTCGGAAAAATAACTTCCTTAAGCATTTTAATAGAAGTGTTATGATCAGCACTACTAGTTGGAATAGCTTCTACCCACTTAGTAACGTAATCAACAGCAACTAAAATATGAGTGTATCCATTAGAAGCAGGAAAAGGTCCCATATAATCAAAGCCCCAAACATCAAATGGTTCAATAACAAGTGAATAATTCATAGGCATTTCTTGACGTCTACTATTTACCAATTCTTTGACATTCATCACAAGACAAATCAAACTTACGGGCATCCTTGAAGAGAGTAGGCCAATAAAAACCAGATTGCAATACCTTATGTGCAGTTCTATCTCCAGCGTGGTGTCCTCCATAAGCTTCGGAGTGACACTTGCGTAGGATCTGTTCCTGTTCATGATCAGGTACACAACGTCTAATAACACCATCTACTCCTTCTTTATAAAGATGTGGATCATGCCAAAAGTAATATCTCAAATCATAAAAGAACTTTTTCTTTTGTTGGTATGTGAAGCTAGGTGGTATAAATTTGGCAACAATATAATTAGCATAATCAGCATACCATGGAGTGCTATGAGAAGTGCTTATGACATTTAATTGTTCATCAGGAAAGCTATCATCAATAGGTAGTGGGTCATCAAGAACATTCTCTAACCTAGATAAATTATGCATAGCAGGTTCTCAGCTCCTTTTCTATCAACAATATGCAAATCAAATTCTTGCAGCAAGAGAACCCATCTAATAAGTCTAGGTTTTGCATCTTTCTTTTCCATAAGATATTTAATAGCAGCATGATCGGTGTGAATAGTTACTTTAGAATCAACAATATAGGGTCTGAATTTATCACAAGCAAATACAACTGCTAAAAGTTCCTTTTCGGTAGTAGCATAATTTCTTTGAGCATTGCCTAGAGTCTTACTAGCATAATGGATAACATTTAATTTCTTATCAACTCTTTGCCCTAGAACAACACCTATAATATAATCACTGGCATCACACATAATTTCAAAGGGTAAATTCCAATCAGGTGGCTGAACAACAGGTGCAGAGACTAATGCTTTCTTAAGTATTTCAAATGCTTCTACACAATCATCATCAAAGACAAATGGTACATCTTTTTGTAATAAAGTAGTCAGAGGCCGAGAAATTTTTGAGAAGTCCTTAATGAACCTCCTATAAAATACGGCGTGACCAAGGAAACTTCTTATACCTTTGATGTCCTTGGGACATGGCATCTTTTCAATAGCATCAACCTTGGCTTTATCAACTTCAATACCTCTTTCAGAAACTTTGTGCCCCAAGACAATACCTTCATTAACCATAAAGTGGCACTTTTCCCAATTCAAGACAAGATTAGTTTCTTCACATCTCTGCAAAACTCGATCAAGATTGCTCAAGCAATCATCAAAAGAGGAACCATAGACGGAAAATTCGTCCATGAAAACCTCACAAATCTTTTCACAAAAATCAGAGAATATAGCCATCATGCATCTTTGAAAAGTAGCAGGTGCATTACATAAACCAAAAGGCATACGTCTATAAGCAAAAGTACCAAAAGGGCATGTAAAAGTAGTCTTTGATTGATCTTTAGCCGACACAGGTATTTGAGAGAAACCAGAATAACCATCTAGAAAGCAATAATGTGTATGTTTGCATAATCTTTCTAACATTTGATCAATAAAAGGTAAGGGGTAATGATCTTTCTTAGTAGCTTTATTTAATTTGCGGAAATCAATTACCATCCTATAACCTGTGATAATTCTTTGCGGAATCAATTCATCTTTATCATTAGGGACAACAGTAATACCTCCCTTCTTAGGGACATAATGGACAGGACTTACCCACTGACTATCAGCAACGGGATAAATTATACCTGCCTCCAGAAGCTTGAGTATTTCTTTCCTTACCACTTCTTTCATTTTAGGATTCAAACGTCGTTGAGGATCACGAACTGGTTTGGCGTCCGCTTCCAAATTTATTTTATGCTGACATAGAGTGGGACTAATGCCCTTAAGGTCATCAAGAGTATATCCAATAGCTGCACGGTGCTTCTTCAGAGTTTTCAATAATCTTTCTTCTTCATGCTCTGAAAGGTTAGCACTAATAATAACAGGATATATTTTCTTTTCATCAAGATAAGCATATTTAAGATTATCGAGCAGCGGTTTAAGCTCAAACACGGGATCCCTAGGTTTCAACAGCAAATTGTGTTTCGAATAGGTTCTTGTTTAAAGAATACTTCATCTATTTCCTTCTTTCATTCATAAACATATCATTTTCATGGTCTAGCAAATAGTGTTCCAAAGGATCACTAGGAGGTGCAACAATAGAAGCAAGACCAATAATTTCATCATTACTAGGCAATTCTTCTTCACGATGTTGTTTACTAAATTTAGAAAATTAAACTCATGAACCATATCATCCAAGCCAATAGTAACAACATTCTTTTCGCAGTCTATCTTAGCATTAACAGTATTCAAGAAGGGTCTACCAAATATAATGGGACAAAAGCTATCTTGTGGAGAACCAAGAACAAGGAAATCAGCGGGATATTTGTTTTTTCCACACAACACTTCAACATCTCTTACAATTCCCATTGCAGATATAGTATCTCTATTGGCAAGTTTAATTGTAACATCAATATCTTCTAACTCAGCACGTGCGATATCATGCATAATTTCTTTATATAAGTCAATGGGTATAACACTAGCACTAGCACCCATATCACATAAGCCATGATAACAATGATCTCCTATTTTAACAGAAATAACAGGCACGCCTACCACAGGTCTATGTTTATCTCTATCACAGGGTTTAGCAATTCTAGCAGTTTCACCAGAGAATTGAATGACATGCCCATCAATATTATCAGACAAGAGATCTTTAACAATTGCAATATTAGGTTCTACTTTGACTTGCTCAGGAGGTGTATAAGTTCTAGTATTGCTTTTACGAACAATAGTTGAAGCTTTAGCATTATCCTTTACTCTAACAGGGAAAGGTGGTTTCTCACCATAAGAGGTGGGAACAATAGGATCATTATAAGTGATACTCTTTTCTTCAACTTTAATAGGTGCAGCTACTTTTACTTCTATGGGAGGATGATATTTAAACCACTTCTCCTTAGGGAGATCAACATAAGTAGTAAAAGATTCACAGAAAGAAGCTACTATCTCAGAGTCAAATCCATATTTAGTGCTAAACTTACGGAAAATATCGGTATCCATAAAAGATTTAACACAATCAAACTTAGGTGTCATACCTGACTCCTTACCTTCGTCGAGGTCCCAATCTTCAGAGTTGCATTTAATTCTATCCAATAAATTCCATTTGAATTCAATAGTCTACATCATAAAGAGCCAACACAAGAAGTATCGAGCATGGTGCGATTGTTATCAGAAAGCCGAGCATAAAAACTTTGAATAATTATTTCTCTTGGAAGCTCATGATTGGGGCATGAATATAACATTGATTTAAGCCTCCCCAAGCTTGAGCGATGCTTTCTCCGTCATGAGGCCAAAATTATATATATAATTGCGATCACGATGAACAAGATGCATAGGGTAATACTTTTGATGAAATTCCAATTTCAATCTTTTATAGTTCCATGATCTCGTATCACATAGCCTATACCATGTCAATGCGTCTTCCTTCAAAGATAAAGGAAAAGCCTTCTTCTTAACAGCATCATCGGGTATACCTGCAAGCTTAAATAATCCACAAATTTCATCCACATATATTAAGTGCTCATCAGGGTGCTTTGTTCCTTCTCCTGTAAAAGGATTAGCTAGCAGTTTTTCCATCATACCCGAAGGAAATTCAAAAGGAGTTTCATTTTCAATAGGTTCAGTAGGTTGAGTAGGTTGAGGAGAAACTCTTTGCTCTACTGGACGGGGTGAAGATACCCCGAACAAGCCCCTCAGACAACTACTTTCCATAGTAACAAGTGACAGAAAATTTCAGGACACTAAATAAAATTTCCCTTACCAAATTCCACCTACCAAAGGCGCTTCACTCCCCTGCAACGGCGCCAGAAAAGAGTCTTGATGACCCACAAGTATAGGGGATCTATCGTAGTCCTTTCGATAAGTAAGAGTGTCGAACCCAACGAGGAGCGAGCGAAATGATAAGCGGTTTTCAGCAAGGTATTCTCTGCAAGTCTTGAAATAAGTGGTAACAGAGATAGTTTTGTGATAAGGTAAATTGTAACGAGCAACAAGTAACAAAAGTAAATAAGGTGCAGCAAGGTGGACCAATCCTTCTTGTAGCAAAGGACAAGCCGGAACAAACTCTTATAATAGGAAAAACGCTCCCGATGACACATGGGAATATCATCAAGCTAGTTTTCATCACGTTCATATGATTCGCGTTCGGTACTTTGATAATTTGATATGTGGGTGGACCGGTGCTTGGGTGCTGTTCTTACTTGAACAAACATCCCACTTATGATTAACCTCTATTGCAAGCATCCGCAACTATAACAAAAGTATTAAGGTAAACCTAACCATAGCATGAAACATATGGATCCAAAACAGCCCCTTACGAAGCAACGCATAAACTAGGGTTTAAGCTTCTGTCACTCTAGCAACCCATCATCTACTTATTACTTCCCAATGCCTTCCTCTAGGCCCAAATAATGGTGAAGTGTTATGTAGTCGACGTTCACATAACACCACTAGAGGTTAGACAACATACATCTTATCAAAATATCGAACGAATACCAAATTCACATGACTACTAATAGCAAGACTTCTCCCTTGTCCTCAGGAACAAACGTAACTACTCACAAAGCATATTCATGTTCATAATCAGAGGGTAATAATGTGCATAAAGGATCTGAACATATGATCTTCCACCAAGTAAACCAACTAGCATCAACTACAAGGAGTAATCAACACTACTAGCAACCTACTAGCACCAATCCGGACTTGGAGACAAGAATTGGATACAAGAGATGAATTAGGGTTTGGAGATGAGATGGTGCTGGTGAAGATGTTGATGGAGATTGCCCTCTCGATGAGAGGAGCGTTGGTTATGATGATGGCGATGATTTCCCCTCCGGAGAAGTATCCCAGCAGAACAGCTCATGGAGCCCTAGATTGGTTCCGCCAGGTTCCGCCTCGTGGCGTGAGTCTCATCCCGAAAGGTTGCTTCTTATTTTTTTCTCATCGAAAGACTTCATATAGGAGAAGATGGGCGTCGGAGAGCCACCAGGGGGCCCATGAGGTAGGGGGGCGCGCCCAGGGGGGTAGGGCGCGCCCCCACCCTCGTGAGCAGGGTGTGGGCCCCCTGGCCTTCATCTTTGGCGACGATTTTATTTATTTATTTTAAGACATTCCGTGGAGTTTCAGGACTTTTGGAGTTGCACATAATAGGTCTCCAATATTTCCTCCTTTTCCAGCCCAGAATTCCAGCTGCCGGCATTCTCCCTCTTCATGTAAACCTTGTAAAATAAGAGAGAATAGCCATAAGTATTGTGACATAACATGAAATAACAGCCCATAATGCGATAAATATCGATATAAAAGCATGATGCAAAATGGACGTATCACTTAGCTTTGGGTTCAATCTTGCGGTGTCCTTTCCCAGTGACAGTAGGGCCAGCAAGGCACGTATTGTATTGTTGCCATCGAGGATAACAAGATGGGGTTTTATCATATTGCATGAATTTATCCCTCTACATCATGTCATCTTGCTTAAGGTGTTACTCTGTTCTCTTGGACTTAATACTCTAGATGCATGCTGGATAGCGGTCGATGAGTGGAGTAATAGTAGTACATGCAGGCAGGAGTCGGTCTACTTGTCTCAGACGTGATGCCTATATACATGATCATACCTAGATATTCTCATAACTATGCTCAATTCTGTCAATTGCTCAAGAGTAATTCGTTCACTCACCGTAAAATACTTATGCTCTTGAGAGAAGCCACCAGTGAAATCTATGGCCCCCGGGTCTATCTTCATCATATTAATCTTCCATCACTTTATTATTTCCTTTGCTTTTTTACTTTACTTTTTATTTTACCTTGCATCTTTATCACAAAAATACCAAAAATATTATCTATCATCTCTATCAGATCTCACTCTCGTAAGTGACCGTGAAGGGATTGACAACCCCTAATCGCGTTGGTTGCGAGGAGCTATTTGCTTTGTGTAGGTACGAGGGACTCGGGCGTAGCCTCCTACTGGATTGATACCTTGGTTCTCAAAAACTGAGGGAAATACTTACGCTACTGTGCTGCATCACCTTTCCTCTTCAAGGAAATCCAACGCAGTGCTCAAGACGTAGCAACTATACTGATTACATTGTTGCTAAATACTTACCACCTAGCTTTACATACTAGCAAAAGAATAAATTCTTCTATGATTTAAGACATTACTTTTGGGATGACCCACATCTTCATAAAGAAGGAGTAGACGGTATTATTAGACGTTGTGTACCTGAGCACAAAAGGGACAAATCCTACGGAAATGTCACTCCGAAGCTTATGGAGGGCATCCTGCTGGAGATAGAACTGCTCACAAGGTATTGCAATCTGCATTTTATTGGCCTACTCTCTTCAAGGATGCCCGTAACTTCATCTTATCTTGTGATGAATGTCAAAGAATAGGTAATATCGGTAAGCGTCAAGAAATGCCTATGAATTATTCACTTGCTGTTGAACCATTTGATGTTTGGGGATATGATTACATGGGACGTTTTCATTCCTCTAATGGGTATACACATATTTTGGTTGCTGTTGATTATGTTACTAAATGGGTAGAAGCTATTCCAACCAGTAGTGCTGATCACAACACCTCTATTAAAATGCTCAAGGAAGTTATTTTCGTAAGGTTTGGAGTCCCTAGATATTTAATGACTGATGGTGGTTCACACTTTATTCATGGTGCTTTACGTAAAATGCTTGCCAAGTATGATGTTAACCATAGAATTGCATCACCTTATCATCCTCAGTCTAGTGGTCAAGTTGAACTTAGCAATAGAGAAATAAAATTAATTTTGCAAAAGACTGTGAATAGGTCCAGGAAGAATTGGTCTAAGAAATTAGATGTTGCACTTTGGACTTATAGAACATCATATAAAAATCCTATGGGTATGTCTCCTTATAAAATGGTTTATGGAAAAGCTTGTCATTTGCCTCTTGACTTAGAACATAAAGCATATTGGGCCATCAAAGAGCTCAATTATGATTTCAAACTTGTTGGTGAAAAGAGGTTATTTGACATTAGCTCTTCATATGAATGGTGAACCCAAGCTTAGGAAAATGTAAAATTATTCAAAGAAAAGGTTAAAAGATGGCATGATAAAAGAATCCAAAAGCGTGAGTTTAAAGTCAGAGAATATGTTCTTTTGTACAACTCTCGTTTCAGATTCTTTGCTGGGGAACCCCTCTCAAAATGGGAAGGCCCCTACGTTATCGAGGAGGTTTATCGGTTTGGAGCCATCAAAATAAATAATACCGAAGGTTCTAACCCGAAGGTTGTCAATGGGCAACGAATAAAGCATTATATCTCAGGTACGCCCATTAATGTTGAAAGTCATATTATCCAAACTTTGACACCGGAAGAACACATAAAAGATTCCTTCCGGAACACTCCAGAATCGTGAAAATAAGGAGGTAAGTGATACGGTATGTAAACGGACTCTGAAAAATCCGTAAATTTTTTTTGTCAGTTTTGGAGTATTTAGAAAAATAGGAAAATAAGAAACTTCCAGGAAGGTACCTTGGTGGGCACAAGACACCAGGGCGCGCCAGGCAAGCCTGGCGCGCCCAGGTGGGTTGTGCCCACGTGGGACACCTTCCAGACTCTGTTTTTCTACAGTTTGCTTGTCCCCCAAGATAAAAAATCTATATATACTTCCCGAACCTGTTAACCACCTATCGCGGAGAAATCCCGTGTTCCCTTTTCTTGTTGTTTTCGGTCAGATCTATCAAGCCTGGCATCACGTCTTCCTCCTCCTCCAACAACATGGAAGAAGATGCTTGGTTGATGAAGATCGAGCTGAAGAGGGAGGAGCCTATGGACACTGTCAAGGGAGACAAGGGCAAGGAAGCTACCGTAGATCCACCCTCGGTGGTAGAACAAGCAGTGCGGGCCGAGGAGGAGGAAGAAGATATCCTTAAGCCTTACCTAGCTCATCTTACCCCTACTGGGATTGAAGCCTTTCGCATCATTGAAACAACTCGCATACAAAATAAGTACCTTACTCGCGAAAATATTCTGCATCAAGAGCATATCATCCATCTCCAGAGTGTCATCCGTCGATTAGAGAATCTCTTGATCCTTAAGGACAGGATCGCTTCATCACCATCTTCTTCTTCACCACCAAAGGAAAACTGAGTATCGGGTATGGGCACTCCCCTTGGCTTCCGCCAAGCATGGTGGAGGTGCCCCGGTATCGTATCATCCCACTATCTTTTTGCCTTTACTTATTTTTGTCTGATCTTTTTCTTTAGATGAATAAAAGTTCAGTTCGATCCTTTCTTCTTTGAGAGTTTGCTTAGTGACCTATCCTTGTAATCGTGTGCAAGATATAAAATAAAGTTTAGTTTGAGTTTTTGCTTTCTTTACTTTCATGTTGCAAATAAAAGAAAAGAAATAAGTAAGAATAAGAGAAAGGAAATAAATAAAAGAAAGGAAATAAATCAAAAATATCATATATCAATCTTATGGTAGGTGATGACACCACATAAGGAAAAGTAGAAGTAGAAAATTTTATTTGAGATTGACAAACATATCATTATTCAATGATGCGATTCATGAAAGAATTAATAAGGGAAGATAAGATTCACATATAAATATACTATCCTAGAAATCTTTTGTGATTGTGAGCCCTCATCAAAATACTATATGCCAAAACTGTTGACGTTGGATAAGGAAGACAACTTAATGGTTTATGTTTGTTTATATTCACACAGAAGTCATATTGTCATGGATCCTTTAACATGTGGTGCTTGCCCCTATCTTTGCTAGGAAAATTTTTCGCACTAAGTAGAGATACTACTTGTGCGTCCAAAAACCCTTAAACCCAAATCTTATTTTCAAGTGTCCACCATACCTACCTAGGGATTGAGCAAGATCCCTCAAGTAAGTTGTCATCAGTGCAAAAAGGCAATAAAAATTGCTTCTAAAAGTGTGAGATCACTTAGTGTAAGAGAAAATTGAGCGTTGCACGAACTTGTGATGGTGAAGAATAAAAGCGACAAACTGCATAATAAAGGTCTCTATCACAAGGGGCAATGTAACCTGACGTTCTTTTGCATTAAGGGGTTGAGCATACAAACAAATAAGCGCATGACAACCTCCGCTTCCCTCTACGAAGGGCTTATCTTTTACTTTTATGTATTTTCTTTTATGCAAAGAGTCAAAGTTTTCTTTATATTCCTTTTTATTTTTCTCCTTTGGCAAGCATCATGTGGTGAGGAAAGATCAACACACATATGCCCAGTTGAATATAGATAGCATGAGTTATTATTGTTGACATCACCATTGAGGTGAATACGTTGGGAGGCAAAACTATAAGCCCCTATCTTTCTATGTGTCCGATTGAAACGTTTTGCTCATGTGTATGCGGTGAGTGTTAGCAATCATAGAAGACTATATGATGGTTGAGTATGTGGACTTGCCTAAGGGCTCCGATACGTGACCCTTCCTGGAAAGATGATGAATTGTAGTTGCAAAGTTGACTGAGAACATAGTTTTTTGGTTTTTAATAGAGTTTTTGCTTTATGCTTCAATTGTGTGTGAATTGTTACTTATTCATGAGAAGTATATGACAAAATTTCTATGATAAAAGTCTTATGTTTAATTTTGTTGCTGTTATAATAATCTACACGACGCTTCTATGTCCATATTTTGTTTTTATCGACACCTCTCTCTCTAAGCATGTGGACATGTTTCTCGATTTTGGTTTTCGCTTGAGGACAAGCGAGGTCTAAGCTTGGGGGAGTTGATACGTCCATTTTGCATCATGTTTTATTACTGTTATTTATGATGTTTTTATTCCTAATAATGCTTTTTGGAGTAATTCTAATGCCTTTTCTCTCATAATATGCAAGGTATACACAAAGAGGGAGAATTCCGGCAGCTGGAAATCTGGACCTGGAAAAGCTACGTGAGGCCACCTATTCTGCACAACTCCAAACAAGCTGAAACTTCAGGGAGATTTTTTATGGAATATTTGAAGAATAATTGAGAAAATAACTACCAGAGGGGCCCCACCAGGTGGGCACAACCCACCTGGGCGCTCCAGGGAGCCCAGGCACGCCCTGGTGGGTTGTTCTCACCCAGGCCCACGTCTGGTGCCCATCTTCTGGTATATGGGTCATTTTGACCTAGAAAAAAATAAGGATAGGACTTTTGGGATGGAGCGCCGCCGTCTCGAGGCGGAACTTGGGCAGGAGCACTTTTGCCCTCCGGCGGAGCGATTCCACCGGGGGAACTTCCTTCCCGGAGGGGGAAATCATCGTCATCATCATCACCAACAACACTCCCATCTTCGGGAGGGCAATCTCCATCAACATCTTCGACATCACCATCTCATCTCAAACCCTAGTTCATCTCTTGTGTTCAATCTTGTTACCGGAACTATAGATTGGTGCTTGTGGGTGACTAGTAGTGTTGATTACATCTTGTAGTTGATTACTATATGGTTTATTTGGTGGAAGATTATATGTTCAGATCCAATATGCTATTTAATACCCCTATGATCTTGAGCATGATTATCATTTGTGAGTAGTTACTTTTTTTCTTGAGGTCACGGGAGAAATCATGTTGCAAGTAATCATGTAAAACTGATATGTGTTTGGTATTTTGATAGTATGTATGTTGTGATTCCCTTAGTGGTGTCATGTGAACGTAGACTACATGACACTTCACCATATTTGGGTCTAAGGGAATGCATTATGGAGTAGAAATTAGATGATATGTTGTGAGAGGGACAGAAGCTTAAACCCCAGTTTATGCGCTATTTCGTAAGGGACCGATTGAATCCAAAAGTTTAATGCTATGGTTAGAATTTATTCTTAACACTTTTCTCGTAGTTGCATATGCTTGCGGGAGGGTTAATTATAAGTAGGAGGTTTGTTCAAGTAAGAACAGCACCTAAGCACCGGTCCACCCACATATCAAATTATCAAAGTACCAAACACAAATTAAACCAACATGATGAAAGTGACTAGATGAAAATCCCGTGTACCCTCAAGAACACTTTGCTTATCATAAGAGACCGTTTTGGCCTGTCCTTTG
Organism: Aegilops longissima; assembly: GCA_021605205.1. Classification (NCBI taxonomy): domain Eukaryota; kingdom Viridiplantae; phylum Streptophyta; class Magnoliopsida; order Poales; family Poaceae; genus Aegilops; species Aegilops longissima. The sequence goes on along the minus strand of CM038678.1, from coordinate 235,915,671 downwards.
CCTCAAAAGGATTGGGCTACCTTGCTGCACTTTTGTTACTACTATCGTTACTTGCTCGTTACAAACTATCTTGCTATCAAACTACTCATTTACTTACAATTTCAGCACTTGCAGACATTACCTTACTGAAAACTACTTGTCATTTCGTTCTGCTCCTCGTTGGGTTCGACACTCTTACTTATCGAAAATAGGTACAATTGATCCCCTATACTTGTGGGTTATCAAGGCTATTTTCTGGCACCTTGCCGGGGAGTGAAGCGCCTTTGGTAAGTGGAGTTTGGTAAGGAAACATTTATATAGCATGCTGAAATTTATTGTCACTTGTTACTATGGAAAACAATCCCTTGAGGGGTTTTTCAGGGTATCTTCACCTCAACCAGAACCACAATTAGCTACCCCTCAACCTACTGCACCTACTTAAAATATTGAATATGAAATTATTTCAGGTATGATAGAACAATTGCTAGCTAATCCTTATGTAGGAGATGGAATCGAACATCCTAATATGCACTTGATATATGTAGAACAAATTTGTGGATTGTTCAATCTTGCAGGTTGATACGTCTACAACGTATCTATAATTTATGAAGTATTCATGCCGTTATATTATCATTCTTGGATGTTTTAGAATCATTTTATAGCAACTTTATATCATTTTTTGGGACTAACATATTGACCCGAAGGCCAGTCTTGAGTTGTTGTTTTTGCTTGTTTTTACATCGCAGAAATCAATATCAAGCGGAGTCCAAACAACTGCGAAACTTTTGGAGATTTTTATGGACCGAACACCTGTGATGGGCTAGAGCAGCACACAGGGGGTGCCCCGAGGGGGGCACAACCCACCAGGGCGCGCCTGGAGGCCCAGGCGGGCCCAGCTGGGTTGTGCCCACCTCGGTGGCCTCCTGCACCCCCTCTTTACCCTATAAATTCAAAAATATTCCAAAAACCCTGAGGGTTAACCTAGATCAGAAGTTCTGCCGCAGCAAGGCTCTGTAGCCACCCAAAACCAATCTAGACCCTTTCCGGCACCCTGCCGGAGCGGGGGAATCATCTCCGGTGGCCATCTGCATCACCCGGCGGCCACCACGATGAGGAGGGAGTAGTCCACCCTCGGGCTGAGGGTTTGTACCAGTAGCTCTGTGTTTAATATCTCTCTCTCTCGTGTTCTTGAGATGTCACGATCTTGATGTATCGCGGGCTTTGTTAATATAGTCGGTTCGTATGGTGTTTTCCCCTCTCTATCTTGTCGTGATGTATTGAGTCTTCCCTTTGAGATTTCGTTGTTATCGGATTGACTACTTTTATGGATTTGAGAACACTTGATATATGTCTTGCAATTGAATACTCGTGGTGACAATGGGGTATCGTATTAATTCACTTGATATATGTTTTGGCACTCAACTCGCGGATTCCCGAGGTGACATTGGGGTAATCTATGCATAGGGGTTGATGCACGTTCTTGTCTTTGTTTCTCCGGTAGAAATCTTGGGGCACTCTTTGAAGTTCTTTGTGTTGGATTGAGTATTATGAATATGAATTTGCTTTGGTGGTATTTTAGTATGAACTCTAGGATAGATCGAACGGAAAGAATAACTTTGTGTTATTTTAGTACAAATCTTGAATAGATCGAACGGAAAGAATAGCTTTGAGGTGGTTTTGTACCCCACAAGCAATTTATTCTTATGTTCTCCGCTAGATAGGAACTCTGGAGTGATTCTTCATCGCACTTTGGGGGGTGGTTATATGATCCAATTATATTAGCATTGTTCAGAGGTTGCACTAGCGAAAGTACAGACCCTAGGCCTCATTTTCAAGCATTACAATACCGTTTTTGTGCCCGTTTCCTATTTGCTACCTTGCTGTTTTTATTTATTCAGATTATAAAAATATATTTCTACCATCCATATTACACTTTTATCACCATCTCTTCGCCGAACTAGTGCACCTATACAATTTGCCATTGTATTGGGTGTGTTGGGGACACAAGAGATTTCTTGTATTTGGTTGCAGGGTCATTTGAGAGAGACCATCTTCATCCTACACCTCTCATGGATTGATAAACCTTAGGTCATCCACTTGAGGGAAAATTGCTACTGTCCTACAAAACTCTGCGCTTGGAGGCCCAACACGTGTCTACAAGAATAAAGTTGCTTGATAGACATCAAGCTCTTTTAAGGCGCCGTTGCCGGGGAGGTGAGTGCATGAAGGTATATCTTTAGATCTTGCAATTGAATCTTTTAGTTTCTTGTTTATCACTAGTTTGGTTTATAAAAGAAAACTACAAAAAATGGAATTGAGGTTGCATCATATTATTGATCATCTTTATAATATCTTTCTTGAAAATGATGGATCAGAAAATTGTGCTCAATTGTTAGAAGAATAATGCTATAAAATGTTTGGCATAAATGATGAACATGATTGCAATGTTGTTAGTATAAATTCTTTGAATATCTATGATGCTAATGATATGCAAAGCTTCAAGCATGGGGATGCTATGTTTGATGAAGATGATATTTTTAGTCCCCCAAGATTTGATTTGAAAATTTGTTATAATGATTGCATGCCTCCTATTTATGATGATTATAATGATGAAAGTGGATTTGGAGATGTCATGACTTTATTTAGTGATGAATCCACTATTTCGGAAGAGGTTTCAATTGATTATTATCAGAACAAAGTTGCTATCTATGATGATTATGGTGATGACATGTATGCTATAAAGAATAATTATAACCATGAAACTTGTCATCATGATTTTAGTTTTCAATCCAATGATAGTTATTTTGTTGAGTTTGCTCCCACTACTATTCATGAGAATAAATTTGCTTATGTGGAGAGTAATAAATTTTCTATGCATTTGTGTCATGAAACGAATGCTTTATGTGATAGTTATATTGCTGAATTTCTTCATGATGCCACTGAAAATTATTATGAGAGATGAGCATATGCTTGTAGGTATTGCAATAATATCAATTTTCCTCTCTATGTGTTGAAAATCTTGAAGTTTTGGTTGTTTTGCCTTCCTATGCTAGTTGATTCTTGTTCCCATAAATTGTTTGCTCACAAATCCTTATGAATAGGAAATCATCGTCATCATCATCACCAACAACTCTCCCATCTTGGGGAGGGCAATCTCCATCAACATATTCAACAACACCATCTCATCTCAAACCCTACTTCATCTCTTGTGTTCAATCTTGTTACCAGAATTATAGATTGGTGCTTGTGGGTGACTAGTAGTGTTGATTACATCTTGTAGTTGATTACCATATGGTTTATTTGGTGGAAGATTATATGTTCAGATCCAATATGCTATTTAATAGCCCTCTCATCTTGAGCATGATTATCATTTGCGAGTAGTTACTTTTGTTCTTGAGATCATGGGAGAAATCATGTTGCAAGTAATGATGTGAACTTGATATGTGTTCTATATTTTGATAGTATGTATGTTGTGATTCCCTTAGTGGTGTCATGTGAACGTCAACTACATGAAACTTCACCATATTTGGGCCTAAGGGAATGAATTGTGGATTAGCAATTAGATGATGGGTTGTGGGAGTGACAGAAGCTTAAACCCCAGTTTATGCGCTATTTCGTAAAGGACCGATTGGATCCAAAAGTTTAATGCTATGGTTAGAATTTATTCTTCATACTTTTCTCCTAGTTCCGGATGCTTGCGGGAGGGTTAATCATAAGAAGGAGGTTTGTTCAAGTAAGAACAACACCTAAGCACCGGTCCACCCACATATCAAATTATCAAATTACCGAACACGAATTAAACGAACATGATATGAAAATCCCGTGTACCCTCAAGAACACTTTGCTTATCATAAGAGACCGTTTTGGCCTGTCCTTTGCCTGAAAAGGATTGGGCTACCTTGATGCACTCTTGTTACTACTAACTTTACTTGCTTGTTACAAACTATCTTGCTATCAAACTACTCGGTTACTTACAATTTCAGCACTTGCAGACATTACCTTACTGAAAACTACTTGTCATTTCCTTCAGCTCCTCTTTGGGTTCGACACTCTTACTTATTGAAAAGAGCTACAATTGATCCCCTATACTTGTGGGTTATCAATATGTCTCATGATTTTAATTTCTCTAAATTTCGTATAGTGTCGAACCCACAAGATCATTAATGTAGCGACCCGACCTCAGACGGTCAAGCCTCTGTGTATCCGTGCCATCCACGGATCGGTATCTTTGGCACACACAAGACATCAATGTATATATCAAAGTGCAATCACATGTATAAATAACGTAAAACTGATATATACCTCAATAGTCTCGGTGAAACAAGTAATCGGGTGTGGAGTCCCATCAACGCCATCGGCAGGTTGAGTGTAGACCGTAACCTGCATGCGTATTCTTACTCGTCGGAAGAAAGTATCGCAACATGATACGTTGCAGCCGTATAGGTCGAGACATTGAATGTACCGCAAGATCACAATAAAAGAACAGATGATAAAACTATACTATATGCAATATGGCTTTGTGGCTCGTATGCGGGTTTTTGCGTAAAAGCGGTTTTATTTTCCCTACATCAAAGGAATAAAAGAAGTCGGTACTATGGAGTTTTCTATCATGACATGGTTCCGTAAGCGATGTCTCATAGCCCAAAATCATCATAAGTTGCCCACAATTAAGTTATCAGTCCGGTGTTGAGAGTTCCAGATAAATCCAAGTCCGGATGCTCAAATTGTCCGTAACAGGGGACACGGCTAATCGATTAGGTTATAACCCTCTGCAGAGGTTTGTACACTTTACCCGCAAGATTCGATCCCTCTATTTACGTTCTCGCACTTGAGTGTTTGAGAACAAGATGACCAAACATGGTCTTCCAAAGAGTTCCTCGACCACCGTCCGGTACTCAACCCATCCTACCGTAGTTCTACATCTGCTAGTACCGTCCCAGCCAGTCACAACTAAGGTCAACCAAGCGAGCCCATAATGACTTGCGGTTGCACAGTAAGCTTCGGGCGTGAAGTATTCTTCCGTCTCTTTGAGTCAGGGTGAAGCTTTCATAAGATGTCATGGCGCTTCTCCATGCATCCCGCCAACCACTGGTTTCTCCAGGTGCCGTCAACCATCCTTCACCCAGTAGTGTGTATTGAATTCTTGTCTCGAGTCTTGAAGTCTTGAGGCCTTGAAGATGCAGTCCTTGCAGATTCCATCATGGAGTTGTCGTCATTGATGTAGATCCTCCATTCTCACACCACTCCCGAGCACTCATACCAAACCCTGTCTACTATAGCGTAGCATTAAATAAAATATCGTCCCGGGCTTGGTAACAGGGGGGTGGGTTCCTACCTCATGCATACTATTCAACTACAAGGATTCAATAACACTACTGAGGGGTGGTTGCAAAGATGTCACCAAATGCAATAAAACATAGGCAGGAAAGCATGGTCAAAGTGAACTTGCCTTGTTGACGATCTTCGAAAACTAGGGATTCGTAGTAGCAAGCTCCGCACTCCGGAAATTCTACCGAGGCAAACAATAACTATAATAAGCATACAACAATGATCACTTAACACAATAGCATAGCAATAGCAACTTAACACATCAAAACAACCAAATCAAAATCCAAAGGGAAAACTCAAAGAAAAACCCATTCAAAGTTTTTCCTACTTCAAACAATAGCTAGAATAGTTTTTATATAATAAAATTTACTCAACATAACCTAATAATGGTTTTAGGTTAACTTAACGAAAAAGAATTCACTAAGCAACTAGGAGCAAAAAGAATTAATTTAAAATCTATTATAAAACTCCTATTAGGCCTAATCAAATTTCTATTAAGAAAAATAAATTAAAACTTTTATTAATTATAAACAAAAGTTCATCTATTAGAGTGACAGAAACTAACCTAGAATAATCAATCACAAGTTAAAAATAAATTTATTTACTAATTAAAATATTAGGAAAACAGGAGCTAGTTATTAATTAGGATTAATAAGATTCTGCTTAAAACTATTTATTTATTAATCCTAAAATACCCAAGTTAATTTTTATGGTTTGGCAATGCCAAAATAAAGTTGGGACAAAAAGAATCATCCAAAAATAATTTTTCTAACTCAAGTTATAGCAGATTTACTATTCTGACTAAAACTAAATTAAAGCAATTTTAATTAATTTTAACATAGCTAAATATATATTCTACAGAAACTACATAAAATTTGCAACCCAACAAAAAAAGAATCACCTAAAAATATTAAACAGAATAAAAGATATGAATTTTTCAAAACAGACACTATTCTGTTAAAACAGAAAAACAAAAATAAAAGAAAAAGGCCTAATGGGCCTAAACTGTGCACTGGGCGTAATTTAGTCTAAAAGGGCCCTAGGGTTAAACTAAACGGGCCGGCTAAAACAAATAAACCTAACTAAATAATAAACCGGAAAGAACCGGGCCGGTCTTTTAATAAAAACGTACCCCTTCGGGGTCTAATCCTAGCCGTAGATGGGGATCGGACGACGGAGGGGGTTCCCGGCGACTAACCGGAGTTCGGCGACGGCGGCGGCGGCGGCGAGAGTGCGGCAAGAGCTCCGGGTGTCGGTGAGGTCGGGGAAGTGGCCGGGAGGATGCGGGGGAGCTCGGGGAAGGGTTTGGTGGAGTCGGGGGTGGTCGGGGAGGCCTAGGGCGGCGACGGCGGCGACAATGGCGGCGGCGGGAGCTTCGGCTCCGGTGAGCTCGAACGAGAGGGAGAGGGGGTTCCGGCGAGGGCTAGGGGGAAATGGGGTGCGGTGCAACGGCTTTTATAGCCAGGGGCCTCGGCCTCGCTTCGGACGGCGATCGGGCGATCGAGATCCGGATCCCGGGATCCGCGATCCATGGCGGCGACGGCGTGGCGTGGCGAGGAAGAAGATGGGGTGGGCCCCATGATCGATGAGAGAGAGAGGGGGGAGCGGCGGGGCGGCCGACTCGTAAGCGATCAGGCGCGGGAGGTCGGGCAGTTGGTGGCCTCACTGGGCTGGCCTCTGGGCCTTCAGTGGGCAGGCTGGTGAGGGTCTTGTTGGGCTGGGCAGGGCTGGTGGCGCTGGGGTGGGTTTTTCCCTTTTTTGAATTTATTTTTTATTAAAACAAAACAGAAATAAAACAATAACTATAAATATTTTATATAGGGTATATATATACCAAAATGATCGGGGAATATTCCTTTCATTTGAACATTTTCCAAAGGCAAAATCCAAACTTTATAAAAATCCATTTTTTCAAATTCAAATAAAATTCAGATTTGAATCCAAAACTTTTGGCATTGTTTCCTCTGATATTTTTGGAGTGTCATGTTTGCTCCTCTCATACTTTTGATCAAGTATTTATCGGGCATAGTTTTGAAATGATTCCCACTTGCCAAAGTTTGAATTTCAAATTCAAAACTCAAAATTTTGAAAGAGGGTTTCAAAGCACTTTCAGATGACTTTCAACTTGATACTTTTTAACTTCCAACTCATATTTCATATAATTGAAGAAGTCATTTTATCTTCCCTCATGAAAATCATTGAGTTGCATAAAGCTTTGAATTTGAAATATTATTCTCAAATGAAATTCAAATCTTTTCAAAACCCTTCTCATTCCAAATGGAAGAAGTCATGTCATCTTCACTCTAGGTTTTGGTGTTGGAATGAATTTTAATTCATTGAGATCCAAAAGGCAAAGGAGAAAGTTTTGGGAAAGTCATTTCATTCCCACTCATTCAACTTTCAAAAGTTTCAAATTTCACTCAGTTTCACTCATTCAATCAAACCAACAATCAGACAACAAGCATAGTTATTTATTTAATATAACATTCCAAAATTTAGAATTTTGGGATGTTACAATTAATTTTCACAAATTGAATAAAGCTACTAGGAAAGATCATTACCATCTTCCTTTTATTGATCAAATGCTAGAAAGACTATCCAAACATACACATTTTTGCTTTCTAGATGTTTATTCTGGTTTTTCTCAAATACCTGTGTTAAAAGATGATCAGGAGAAGACCACTTTTACTTGCCATTTCGGTACCTTTGCTCATAGACGCATGCCTTTTGATTTATGCAATGCACCTGCCACCTTTTAAAGATGTATGACTGCTATATTCTTTGATTTTTGTGAAAAGATTGTTGAGGTTTTCATGGATGATTTCTCTGTTTACGGGACTTCTTTTGATTATTGCTTAAGCAACCTTGATCGAGTTTTGCAGAGATGTGAAGAAACTAATCTGGTCTTGAATTGGGAAAAGTGCCACTTTATGGTTAATGAACGTATTGTCTTGGGGCATAAAATTTCTGAAAGAGGTATTGAAGTTGATAAAGCTAAAGTAGATGTTATTGAAAAGATGTCATGTCCTAAAGATATCAAAGGTCTAAGAAGTTTCCTTGGTCATGCTGGTTTCTATAGGAGGTTTATTAAAGACTTCTCTAAAATTTCTAGGCCTCTCACTAATCTCTTGCAAAAGATGTTCCTTTTTGTTTTTGATTATGATTGTGTAGAAGCATTTGAAATACTTAAGAAAGCCTTGATTTCTGCACCTATCGTCGAGCCACCTGATTGGAATTTACCCTTTGAAATTATGTGCGATGCTAGTGATTATGCTGTTGGTGCTATTCTAGGGCAAAGACTTGATAGGAAATTGAATGTTATTCATTATGCTAGTAAAACTCTAGACAGTGCCCAAACAAATTATGCTACTACTGAAAAGGAATTTTTAGCAGTTGTTTTTGCTTGTGATAAGTACAAATCTTATATTGTTGATTCCAAAGTAACTGTTCACACTGATCATGCTGCTATTAAATATCTTATGGAAAAGAAATATGCTAAACCTAGACTTATTAGATGGGTTCTCTTGTTACAAGAATTTGGTTTGCATATTATTGATAGAAAGGGAGTTGAGAACCCCGTTGAAGATAACTTGTCTAGATTAGAAAATGGTCTTGATGACCCACTTCTTATTGATGATAGCTTTCCTGATGAACAATTAGCTGTCATAAATGCTTCTCGTAATACTCCATGGTATGCTGATTATGCTAATTACATTGTTGCTAAATTTATACCACCTAATTTCACATACCGGCAAAAGAAGAAGTTTTTCTATGATTTGAGACATTACTTTTGGCATGACCCACACCTTTATAAAGAAGGAGCACATGGCGTTATTAGACGTTGTGTACCTGAGCATGAACAGGACCAGATCCTACGCAAGTGCCACTCCGAGTCTTACGGAGGACACCACGCTGGAGATAGAACTACACACAAGGTATTGCAATCTGGGTTTTATTGGCCTACTCTCTTCAAGGATGCTCATAAGTTTGTCTTATCTTCTGATGAATGCCATAGAATTGGCAGTATTAGTAGACGTCGGGAAATGCCTATGAATCACTTACTTGTTATTGAACCATTTGATTTTTGGGGCTTTGATTATATGGGACTCCTTCCTCTAATGGGTATACACATATTTTAGTTGTTGTTGATTATGTTACTAAGTGGATAAAAGCTATTCCAACTAGTAGTGCTGATAACATTTCTATTAAGATGCTTAAAGAAGTTATTTTTCCGCGGTTTGGAGTCCCTAGATATTTGATGACTGGTGGTGGTTCACATTTTATTCATGGTGCTTTCCGTAAAATGCTTGCTAAATATGATCTTAACCATAGAATTGCATCTCCATATCATCCCGAGTCTAGTGGTCAAGTAGAATTGAGTAATAGAGACATTAAATTGATTTTGCAAAAGACTATTAATAGATCTAGAAAGAATTGGTCTAAGAAACTTGATGATGCATTATGGGTTTATAGAACTACTTATAAGAATCCTATGGGTATATCTCCTTATAAAATGGTTTATGGAAAGGCTTGTCACTTACCTCTTGAACTAGAACATAAGGCATATTGGGATATTAAAGAGCTCAATTATGATTTCAAACTTGTCGGTGAGAAGAGGTTATTTGACATTAGCTCACTTGATGAATGGAGAACCCAAGCCTATGAGAATGCCAAGTTGTTTAAAGAAAAGGTAAAAAGATGGCATGATAGGAGGATACAAAAGCGTGAGTTTAATGTAGGTGATCATGTTTTGCTATACAACTCTCGTTTAAGATCTTTTGCAAGAAAACTTCTCTCTAAATGGGAAGGTCCTTACATTATTGAGGAGGTCTATCATTCTGGTGCCATCAAAATTAACAACGCCGAAGGCACAAATCCGAAGGTGGTAAACGGTCAAAGAATCAAACATTATATCTCGGGTACTCCCATAAATGTTGAGACCAATATAATTAGCACCTTAACGCTGGAGGAGTACATATGGGATACTTTCCAGAACGTTTCAGACTACGAAAAGGAATAGGTATATGGTACGGTAAGTAAACCGACTCCAAAACTGTTCTAATGGCAATTTTTCTCCGTTTTGGAATATTTAAAAAATTAGAAAATTAAAAGTAGTCCGAAAGAGACACCAGGCGACCACAAGGGTGGAGGGCGCGCCCCCCTGCCTTGTGGCCACCTCGTGTGCCCTCTGGACTCCGTTTTCTTGCACGATACTTTTTTTGGTCGGTAAAATTCATTATATAATATCCCGAAGGTTTTGACCACCGCACCACGGCAATATCTCCTATTTTTCTTTTGAGCTGTTTCTGCAGCAGATTTAGAGCAATATGTCGTCCCAAGATTCGAAGGGAGAGAGCTACATAGCTGATTATATCACAAACCCAAAAGCATATGGGGATGTGGAACATTATGGTTGGACCTCGGAGGAAGAAGAAGACTATGATCAAAAGGGAAAGGAGGAGACAAGCTCCAATGAAGTGGAAGTCCCTCTACCCCAACCTGGGGACATGCACATGGAGTTCAAAAAGTCAAGTCTCTCGAACAAAGCAAAGAAACCAAAGATCGAGTTTATCCCTTTTAGTCTTTTGCAGGAGAAAAAGCAAGAATTATGTAGAAGGATATTAACACTAGAGCAGGAGATCGGTGAGCTAAAGGAGGAAAATTCCATCCTCAAGCGTAAGCTGGGGAAAAAGGGCAAGAGCCTGCATCATCAACAACTCCATCATCACCACCTCCGAAGAAAGAGACATAATACATGGGTATGGGCACTCCCCTTGGCAACTGCCAAGCTTGGGGGAGGTGCCCCGGTATCGTATCACCATCATATCTTTACATTTATCATTTTTCTTAGTCCGATCCTTTTGGTTATATCTTAATCTAGTAGAATAAAGTTTTTAGTATGATCTAGCCTTGAGTTTTGTTTCGATTCCTATCTATGTAATCGAGTCCTTGAGTTATATATAATAAAGAGTAGTTTCGAGTTGAGGGCTTTGCTATCTTGCTATGATCTTGAGGGAATTAAATAAAATAAAAAAATAAAAATAAATAAAAAGATCATATATTGATCTTATGGAGAGTAATGACTTCACATATAAAAAGTGTGATGAATAAAAGTTGTTGAGGATAAACATAGTTTTGGTCATTGTTGCAATTAATAGGAAGTAATAAAGAAAGAGAGGCTTCACATATAAATATACTATCTTGTACATATTTTGTAACTGTGAGGACTCATTAAAATATGACATGCTAAAAGGTTGATGTTGGACAAGGAAGACAACATAATGGGTTATGTTTTCTTATATCCGAATAGAAATTATATTGTCATGGATCCTCCAACATGTTGAGCTTGTATTTCCCTCTCATGCTAACCAAATTCTTTACACTAAGTAAAGATACTACTTGTGCTTCCAAACATCCCTTAAACCCAGTTTTGCCATGAGAGTCCACCATACCTACCTATGGATTGAGTAAGATCCTTCAAGTAAGTTGTCATCGGTGCAAGCAATAAAAAATGATCTCTAAATATGTATGATCTATTGGTGTGAATAAAATAAGCTTTATACAAACTTGTGATATGGAAGAAATAAAAGTGACAGACTGCATAATAAAGTTCTTTATCACAAGTGCCAATATAAAGTGACGTTCTTTTGCATCAAGATTTTTTACATCCAACCATAAAAGAGCATGACAACCTCTGCTTCCCTCTGCGAAGGGCCTATCTTTTACTTTTATCTTCTACCCTTATAAGAGTCATGGTGATCATCACCTTTTCTTTTTATATTTTTTCCTTTGGCAAGCACTATGTGTTAGAGAGATCCGGATATATATATATATATCCACTCGGATGTAGGTTATCATAAATTATTATTGTTGACATTACCCTTGAGGTAAAAGGTTGGGAGGCGAAACTATAAGCCCCTATCTTTCTCTGTGTCCGATTGAAACTTTGAACCCATAAGTATCGCGTGAGTGTTAGCAATTGTGAAAGATTAAATGATAGTTGAGTATGTGGACTTGCTGAAAAGCTCTTATATTGACTCTTTCCGATGTTATGATAAATTGCAATTGCTTCAATAACTGAGATCATAGTTTGTTAGTTTTCAATAAAGTTTCTGATTCATGCTTTACCTTGTGAATGAACTGTTACTTTAGCATAAGAAATTATATGAAAATTCATGTTATTGTTCTAAAGATGACCATGATGCCCACATGTCCGTATTTTATTTTATCGACACCTCTCTCTAAACATGTGGACATATTTTACGATATCGGCTTTCGCTTGAGCACAAGCGAGGTCTAAGCTTGGGGGAGTTGATACGTCCATTTTGCATCATGCTTTTATGTTGATATTTATGGCATTATGGGCTGCTATTACCTATTTAGGTACAATACTTATGCCTTTTCTCTCTTACTTTACAAGGTTTACATGAAGAGGGAGAATGCCGACAGCTGGAATTCTGGACTGGAAAAGGAGCAAATATTAGAAACCTATTCTGCACAACTCCAACAGTCTTGAAACTTCACGGAGAATATTTTTGGAATATATAAAAAATATTGGGCAAAGAAAGCACCAGAGGGGGGCCACCTGCCATCCACAAGGGTGGAGGGCGCGCCCTACCCCTCTGGGGGTGCCCTTCGGTCTTGTGGGCCACCTGGCAGGCCCTTGACGCCCATCTTCTGCTATATGGCGTGTTTTGTCCTGGAAAAAATCAGAAGGAAGCTTTCGAGACGAAGCGCCGCCTTGTCGAGGCGGAACTTGGGCAAAAATAATCTAGGGCTCCGGCGGAGCTGTTTTGTCGGGGAAACTTCCCTTCGGTAGGGGGAAATCAAAGCCATCGTCATCACCAACAATCCTCTCATCGAGAGGGGGTCAATCTCCATAGACATCTTCACCAGCACCATCTCCTCTCAAACCCTAGTTCATCTCTTGTATCTGATCTTTGTCTGAAGACCTCAGATTGGTACCTGTGGGTTGCTAGAGTGACAGAAGATTAAACCCTAGTTTATGCGTTGCTTCGTAAGGGGCTGATTTTGATCCATGTGTTTCATGCTATGGTTAGATTTATCCTAATTCTTCTTTCGTAGTCGCGGATGCTTGCGAGAGGGGTTAATCATAAGTGGGAGGCTTGTCCAAGGAAGGGCAGCACCCAAGCACCGGTCCACCCACATATCAAATTATCAAAGTAACGAACGTGAATCATATGAGCATGATGAAAACTAACTTGACAACAATTCCCATGTGTCCTCGGGAGCACGTTGCTTTATATAAGAGTTCGTCCAAGCTTGTCCTTTGCTACAAAAAGGATTGGTCCACCTTGCTGCACCTTGTTTACTTTTGTTACTTGTTACCTATTATGAATTATCTTATCACACAACTATCTGTTACCGATAATTTCAGTGGTTGCAGAGAATACCTTGCTGAAAACTGCTTGTCATTTCCTTCTACTCCTCGTTGGGTTTGACACTCTTACTTATCGAAAGGACTATGATAGATCCCTTATACTTGTGGGTCATCAATAGTCTCCCCAGCACTTAACTCTCTCACGAAGATTTGGCTATGGTGGAAGAAGGATTTGAGTGGAAAGCAACTTGAGAAAGGCTAGAAATCAAGGTTCAAATGGTAGGAATGGAATCTCTTGATCTCAACACATGAGTAGGTGGTTCTCCCTCAGAAAATGAATGGTGGAAGTGTAGGCATGTTCTGATGGCTCTCTTCACTAAGGAAGAAGGGGTGGAGAGGTATATATAGCCTTCACACAAAATCCAATTGTTACACACTTTTGACCTAACTCGGTGGCACCGATCAGAAATCTCGGTGGCACCAACCTGTGTAAAAGATATGGACGTTAGGAATCTCGGTGGGACCGACTGGAACAACTCGGAGGGAGCAATGTGCAATGGCTAGGGAAAACCTCATCTCGGTGGCACTGGTTGCATCAACTCGGTGGGACCGAAGTGCAGCAATAAGGCAACAAAGAGTTTGACAAGTCATCTCGGCGGTACCAATTGCAGTTCTCAGTGGGACCGAAATAATTGCAACTAGCAATAGAGAGGTGGCAAGGCCACCTCGGTGGGACCTGATCTATATTGGTGGATCCAATTTGTTAGGGTTTGGCAGTGGCTAAGTGATATGTCTCCAATGTATCTATAATTTATGAAGTATTCATGCCATGTTTACAACAATTTTATATGGTTTTGGGTATGATTTCATTATAACTAACCCAGACTAACACTGTTTTCAGCAGAACTACTGTGGTGTCATTTTTTGTGCAGAAATAAAAGTTCTTAGAATGGGCTAAAAATTTATGGTCATATTTTATGGACCAAAAGAGCCCCCGAAGCACAAGAGCTGGGCCAGGAAGTGGACGAGGAGGCCACAAGCCCTCTAGGCACGCCCTACCCCCAAGGAGGGTGCTCCGGGCTTATGGGCCCCTCGGGCACCCCCTTGACGTGAGACTGATGCCAAAAATTCTTATAAACACCGAAACCTCCGAAAAGAACCCTAGATCGGAAGTTCTGCCGTCGCAAGCCTCTGTAGCCACGAAAAATCAATCTAGGCCCTCTCTGGCACCCTGCCGGAGGGGGCCATCATCACCGGAGGCCATGGAGGAGGAAGCCGGAGGGGGCCATCATCACCATGGAGGCCAAGGACCAGAGGGAGAACCTCTCCCCATCTTGGGGGAGGCCATGGAGGAGGAAGCACAAGGGGGAGGCTCTCCCCCTCTCTCGGTGGCGTCGGAGTGCCGCCAGGGGAACCATCACTGCGGTGATCGTCTTCATCAACATCACCTTCCTCGTCTCTTTTAAGAGGTCCACTCTCCCACACCCCGCTGTAATCCCCTACTTGAACATGGTGCTTTATGCCACATATTATGATCCAATGATGTGTTGCCATCCTATGATGTTGTGAGTAGATTTCTTTTGTCTTTTGGGTTGATTGATGATCTAGATTGGTTTGAGTTGTATGTTTTATTTCGGTGATGTCCTATGGTGCCTTTCGTGTCGCGCACGTGTGAAGGATTCCCGCTGTAGGGTGTTACAATACGTTCATGATTTGCTTATAGTGGCTTGGTAGAGTGACAGAAGCTTAAACCCGAGTAAGGGGGTTGTTGCGTACGGGATAAAGGGGACTTGATACTTTAATGCTATGGTTGGGTTTTACCTTAATGATCTTTAGTAGTTGCGGATGCTTGCTAGAGTTCCAATCATAAGTGCATATGATCCAAGTAGAGAAAGTATGTTAGCTTATGCCTCTCCCTCATATAAAATTGCAATAATGATTACTGATCTTGTTAACAATTGCCTAGGATAATTCCGTACACCAAACCATCATTATTCCTCACTCACTATTTATAATATATAGTAATATATTCCAACTTTATGTTAACAACAACTATTTTTATATTTTAGTTCTCCGATATCATGCAAAGCTATCCTCTTCATACCCACAACGTAATTTTATTTCTCGTTTCTAAATGGAAGCAAATGTTCGGTCTACGTAGAGTCATATCAGTGGCAGATAGGACTTGAGAGAATATTGATCTTACCTTTATCTCCTTGTGGGTTCGACACTCCATACTTATTACTTCCACCTTTGGAAATTGCTACGATGATTCCTTGCACTTGGGAATTATCACTAAGTCCATATGAACACGATGGCTCCGGATAGGAAATTTTTGTGGGGCCAAGTTGGAATGTAGGTTTTGGATATAATTGGATGGAGAAAGTGGTTGGGGGTTTTGGAGCAATGTCACTAAGCACTTGAGCAAAAAGATCATTAAGCAACACCTCGTCCCCTTCTAATAGTATTGGCTTTCCTATGGACATAATTGGATCTTGGATCACTTAACAAAAATGTAGAGCCTTGAGTTTTTGCCAACCCATTTCCTTAGCATTTTGAGGGGTCCACAATCACTAGTACTTGCCATTCCAATCATTGAAAATCCTGAAATATTTAACTTGAATGGACATTAGTTCAATGATATATATGTTGTTCTGAATTACCAAAACTACCCAGGAATTGGTTGCACTTTCATGAGGGGGGCACATGTGTGTGTGATCTACTGGGTTGCATCACTACTGCAGGATGCTGCTAACGCGACACTACGATCAGAGACCCTTTGACAAAACTGTGTGCGATGCACTAATCGCAAATGGGGATGTAAAAAACCATAAAAAGATGCAAAACATTTGTGATGGTGGAGACATCAAACACGGTTCAGATTTTAGTTACATGTGCATTGCTGGGCATACGGTTGATCCATATGAACTGTTTGTGATTAGACAGAACAACATAAACGGGCAACCATATCAATGTGAGTGCGATATACAGCATACAGTTTGCTCTGATGAACTGTTTGCTATTAGGGAATGCAAAAGAAAGGTCAGCCAGATCAAGGTGTGTGTGATATACGGCATAAGGTTCACTCGGATGAACTGTTTTTGATTAGGAAAGAGAACATAAACGGTTCAACTTAACAAGATGTGTGTGATATGCGGCATACAGTTCACATAGATGAACTGCTTGCAATGAGCCAAAAGAACACAAAAGATTCGTGTAAACAAGATGTGTGTGATACGCAGCAAACAGCCCACTCGGATGAATTGTTTGCGATGATAAATTATAACACAAACGGTTACTATAGTTAGTTCGTGTGCGATTTTGTTTGTACAAAAAACTTTGAAAAATTCAAACTAGTTGCTTGCGGTGGCTAGGAGTAGCGCACATGATGTGTCTGCGAGTACTCGTGTGCGATGATTAGTAAGTTACACATATGTTTCCTTATGTTAACACATGTGTGATAAATAACATGTGGCACCACATACGGTATTCGGGTTGTGTGTATGCTCCAATTAGTCTTCCTCCGCTCCACATGGGTGAATTGTAAAATCCACGCCTCTTCCCTCATCGGTTTCCTGCCACCAGCAAATGGCTTGCTGCATATAAATCAGGCGGCAATGCACCATCGCGACACTCTATGCAGATCTAGTCCTCACCCGTCTACCATTAGTTATTCCAAGCATGCCAGGCAACGACCAAAGCTTCAACATCGTCCCCTACCCACGTTACATCTTCTATGAGGAGAACGAGCCAGAGCAGGTCGGGGAGCAAGATCTTCATCGGTCAGTGCAGGCACCATGGCCCATAGGCAACGATATCGGCGTGACAGTCCTTGGGCGCACAATCAACATATTGCAGAGGAGGTATGATGAGCAGTTTGCCATCCACCGTGCAAAAGATTCAGGGCTGTTCGGCGGCATGATTGACGACCCACCCAAAGAGTCGCTGTCACTAGTGCTCATCGAGAGCCTGATGCCCCACAAGGAATGGGCAGAGGACCTCTACGATTCAGTCAAGACACAGGCAGCTGATACGTCTCCAACATATCTATAATTTTTTATTGTTCCATGCTATTATATATTCTGTTTCGGATGTTCAATGGGCTTTATTATACACTTTTATATTATTTTTGGGACTAACCTATTAACCGGAGGCCCAGCCCAAATTGCTATTTTTTTGCCTATTTCAGTGTTTCGAAGGAAAAGGATATCAAACGGAGTCCAAACGGAATGAAACCTTCGGGAACGTGATTTTCGGAACAAACGTGATCTAGAGGACTTGGAGTGGACGTCAAGCAATCAACAAGGAGGCCACGAGGTAGGGGGCGCGCCTACCCCCCTGGGCGCGCCCTCCACCCTCATGGACCCCACGTAGCTCCACCGGCCTACTTCTTCCTCCTATATATACCTACGTACCCCGAAAACATTAGGGGAAGAGCCAAAACCCTATTTCCACCGCCGCAACCTTCTGTACCCGTGAGATCCCATCTTGGGGCCTTTTCCGGTGCTCCACCAGAGGGGGCATCAATCACAAAGGGCTTCTA
Organism: Aegilops longissima; assembly: GCA_021605205.1. NCBI lineage: Eukaryota > Viridiplantae > Streptophyta > Magnoliopsida > Poales > Poaceae > Aegilops > Aegilops longissima. The sequence continues at coordinate 235,897,480 of CM038678.1, read as the reverse complement.
CATCAACACCATAGCCTCTCCGATGATGTGTGAGTAGTTTACCTCAGACCTTCGGGTCCATAGTTATTGGCTAGATGGCTTCTTCTCTCTTTTTGGATCTCAATACAGGGTTCTCCTCGATTCTCTTGGAGATCTATTCAGTGTAATCTTATTTTGCGGTGTGTTTGTCGAGATCCGATGAATTGTGGGTTTATGATCAAGATTATCTATGAACAATATTTGAATCTCCTCTGAATTCTTTTATGTATGATTGGTTATCTTTGCAAGTCTCTTCGAATTATCAGCTTGGTTTGGCCTACTAGATTGATCTTTCTTGCAATGGGAGAAGTGCTTAGCTTTGGGTTCAATCTTGCGGTGCTCGATCCCAGTGATAGTAAGGGAGACGACACGTATTGTATTGTATTGTTGCCATCGAGGATAAAAAGATGGGGTTTATATCATATTGGATGATTTTATCCCTCTACATCATGTCATCTTGCTTAAAGCGTTACTCCGTTCTTATGAACTTAATACTCTAGATGCATGCTGGATAGCGGTCGATGTGTGGAGTAATAGTAGTAGATGCATGCAGGAGTTGGTCTACTTGTCACGGACGTGATGCCTATATACATGATCATACCTAGATATTCTCATAACTATGCTCAATTCTATCAATTGCTCGACAGTAATTTGTTTACCCACCGTAATACTTATGCTATCTTGAGAGAAGACACTAGTGAAACCTATGGCCCCTGGGTCTATTTTCCATTATATTAATCTCCCGTCAACAAGTTATTTATATTACCATTTATTTTGGTTTCTTTACTTTTAGTCTTTATCATAAAAATACCAAAAAAATTAGCTTATCATCTCTACCAGATCTCACTTTTGCAAGTGGCCGTGAAGGGATTGACAACCCCTTTATCGCATTGGTTGCAAGGTTCTTATTTGTTTGTGTATGTGCGTGGGACTTCAGCGTGGTCTCCTACTGGATTGATACCTCGGTTCTCAAAAAACTCAGGGAAATACTTACGTTACTTTACTGCATCACCCTTTCCTCTTCAAGGGAAAACCAACGCAGTGCTCAAGAGGTAGCAGCAGCCTGCAGCTTCATCATTGCCCACGGCGGCCATGTCAACCTCGATCCCGACGATGTGGTGGCCAGGACAGAGCGCATCCTTGGCGGAGTTGACGTCCCCGACGAAGTAGAACATCACCAACGTGATATCTTGAGGATGCAGGTATGGACGGAATTTGCTAGCAGGCCAGAGACATAGAAATGGAGCAGTCCCGCGGAGATATCATGCGCGCGATTGCATGCTGTCAAGCTCTTGTGGAAGAGGCCCAACAACACCAAGAGCCTCCCATCGCTAGTAGCTCCGTAGGCGGAGGCGGGTCGGGACACTTGGAGTGAACGGACGCAAGGGTGCTATGCTGATCATGGAGTCCGAGAAGACCGTCGCCGGAAGGCCGCCAGTTCAGCCTTTTAGCCTATATTTTATTATAATTGTATGCATATGTAGGTCGTGAGTGTTTTCAGCATTGCCGCATGTGGCATTTTAAATTATCCTAAATATGTAAGACAATCATTAACTGTTGCCATTCTAAATTTTGCTCAACGGCGAGCAGAGCGCGTGCAGGGCCGCCAGAGCAGAGCACGCCGCGGCCGCCTCAATGGCGAGCAAAACGCGTGGACGGACGCGAGCAGAGCGCGTCGCGGCTGCCTCAATAAGGTGCAGAGCGCGTCGCGGCCGCCTCAACGACGAGCAACCACGTGGTCAACCTTCTGGCACCCCGTGGGAGGCGCGGCGACGCATTCATCGGACACGATGGTGATATCTTGACCATGTGTGATAGTGAGCAGACATGTACACGTACATCTGAGAACGCGGGCCCATGTTTCGGGCTTCCGATGCATGGCATACAATGGATCCAAAAGAACTGTTTGTGATGAGCAAGAACAACAAAAATGGGCTTTGTAGGCCCAGAACCATCAACAAATTTCGACCTTGTTTCTCGTCACATTGCAAATTACAACACAATAAGTAGTTGCAAATATATTCACACTGATCAAACTAATATGTGTTCACACTTAGCACCGGGCTATAAAAAATACCCACTCAAAAATTACTTCACAGCTCCTCTCCTCATCACCCACAAAACTGGTCTATCCTGTCAAGTCATTCCGCCATTACCGGTTGATGTCTACTATGCAACCTTCTTCTTGTAGACTCGTGTTGGGCCTCCAAGCGCAGAGTTTTGTAGGACAGTAGCAAATTTCCCTCAAGTGGATGACCTAAGGTTTATCAATCTGTGGGAGGCGTAGGATGAAGATGGTCTCTCTCAAACAACCCTGCAACAAAATAACAAAGAGTCTCTTGTGTCCCCAACACACCCAATACAATGGTATATTGTACAGGTGCACTAGTTCTGCGAAGAGATGGTGATACAAGTGTAATATGGATGGTAGATATAGGTTTTTGTAATCTGAAAATATAAAAACAGCAAGGTAACTAGTAACAAAAGTGAGCGAAACAGTACTGCAATGCTTGGAAATAAGGCCTAGGGTTCATACTTTCACTAGTGCAAGTTGTCTCAACAATGATAACATAATTAGATCATATGACAATCCCTCAATGTGCGACAAAAGTCACTCCAAAGTTCCTATCACGGAGAACATAAGATGAAATTGCTTGTAGGGTACAAAACCACCTCAAAGTTATTCTTTTCGATCAATCCATTGGGCTATTCCTGTAAGTGTCACAAACAGCCCTAGAGTTCATAGTAAAATAACACCATATGACACACATCAATCAACCCTAATGTCACCTAGATACTCCAATGTCACCACAAGTATCTGTGGGTCAATTATACGATATGCATCAAACAACTTCAGATTCATAACATTCAATCCAACACAAAGAACCTCAAAGAGTGCTCAAGATTTCTACTGGAGAAACAAGGACGAAAACGTGCATCAACCCCTATGCATAGATTACCTCAATGTCACCTCGGGAGTCCGCGAGTTGAGTACCAAAACATACATCAAGTGAATCAATAGAATACCCCATTATCACCACGGGTATCCTACGTAAGACATACATGAAGTGTTCTCAAATCCATAATAGTATTCAATCCAATAATAGTGAAACCTCAAAGGTAAAACTCAATTCATCACAAGAAGGTAGAGGGGAAGAAACACCATATGATTAAACTATAGTAACAAAGCTCGCGGTACATCAAGATCGTGCCATATCAAGAACATGAGAGAGAGAGAGAGACCAAACGCATAGCTACTTTTACATACCCTCAACCCCGAGGGTGAACTACTCCCTCCTCATCATGGAGAGCACCGGGATGATGAAGATGGCACGCCTGGCTCCTCTGGAGCGCCCTGGTGGGTTGTGCCCACCACGGGCCTCCATTTGCGGTGATTCCAACTCCTAAAAATCACATATATTCCAAAATAATTCTCCGTGAAATTTTATTGCATTTGGACTTCGTTTGATATGGATATTCTACGATACAAAAAACATGCAGAAAACAGGAACTGGCACTTGGCACTGGATCAATAGGTTAGTGCAATAAACCATATAATTTTTTTCCAAAAGTATGTAAAACTTGTATAATATTGGCATGAAACAATAAAAAATTATAGATACGACGGAGACGTATCAGCGGCGGAACTCCCGATCTAGGTTTATTTCTGGGGGTTTCTATATTTATAGGAATTTTTGGCGTCGGGAACAAATCAGGGGGGTCCACGAGGTGTCGACAAGACAAGGGGCGCACCCTAGGGGGGCGCCCTCCACCCTTGTGGAGGCCTCGTGGCTCCTCTGGTCCATCCCCGATACTCCGTGGGCTTCTTTTGGCCCATAAAAAATCGTCGTAAAGTTTCAGCTCGTTTGGACTCCGTTTGGTATTCCTTTTCTGCGGAACTCAAAAACAAGGAAAAAACAGAAACTGGCACTGGGCTCTAGGTTAATAGGTTAGTCCCAAAAATCATATAAAATAACATATAAATGCATATAAAACATCCAAGATAGATAATATAATAGCATGGAACAATAAAAAATTATAGATACGTTGGAGACGTATCACCGGTAGGTGGAGTTTCGGTGGACATATAACCAGGTAGCAAAGACAAAGGCTGCGGAAGCACTAGAGCTCGCCGTGAAGCGGCAGCCGCAACAGAGATGTCCCGGTGCACCGTGGAGCCCTCGAACGAGCTCTCATGGGCACATGAGGGCTCTCACAAGTGCACTCCCCGGGTCGGCGATCGCGACGAGCTGGCGTTGCTGAAGTCCTTGGCCGGCGACGACGACATTCTCGCTGGCCTCATTAAGCAGCAGGAGCTGGTCGACGGCTTTATGAAGTGATGCGGAGCATCCCACGTTCATCCCCATGTACACTCCATCTACTCTCCAAGCCCCAAGGATACATAAGATGAGACCTCGACTATGCGCCATTGGACCTAAGGTGAACTCGCTCCTTTCCGAATCTTCCCTTTCCGCATGTAAGACATGGATGCTACTTCAAGCGCGGACCTTGTGCATACTCAGGTACACCCGAGGAGACCATGGAGAGCCCAAGGACCAAGGCCAAGCGTGCGCGGAAGCGAAGGAAGGAGAAGGAAGAAGAGCCGGCTACTCTGATGGCGGACATCCGCCCCAGCCGGACATCCGGCCCCAGCCGGACATCCGCCCCAGCCGGTATCCGGCCCTTGGCCCGGACATCCGGCTCTTCCGGAAGCCCGGATATCCGGCCCTTCTCCCGGAAATCCGGCCCCTCCATCACCGATTGCGTTTGGAAGACCCCGCCAGCCCGGACATCCGGCCCCCTAGCCCGGACATCCGGCGTCTCGGAAAGCCCGACATCCGCCCGACGCCGGACATCCGGCCTCCCTGCTGCCTTGATGCATCCGGACTTGTCCCTTGTACCCTCGCCCCGAGACTATATATACTTCATCCCTTCCTCTTTTAGGGTTAGCGTTGATTTAGCTCATAGATAGAGCTTCGCTCATCCACACCAGATCTACTCCACGAGAGAGACCGAGGCCCCTCTTCGGAGAAGATCCACCTTGGATTCAAGACCCCCTCTTGGGTGGCCCCCATCAAGACCTCCTCACGGAGAAGAATGGCTACCGTTTGTATCGTCCTTTGTTGACCTTGAATCATGTATCTCCCTTTGTGGTCTTTGATCTAGCATTTGTGTGACCGATTCCTTGTTGGTTGAGTGTTTTCCCTCATTCCTCCCCGTGATTTCCTCGTGTTCTTCCGCTCGTTCTTCGTGATTCCCCGTAGGATCCGCTCCAACGTGAAAGATCGCCCGTGAGGGTTCCGCCCTACATCATCTATGGATCGAGCTTAGGTTGATCACGTTTTGGAGCCCCTACCCTCTTTTTCTAGCTTGATTTTGTTGATTTAGTCTTAAATCCGAAAATCCCCACCAAAAATAGCCCCCAAATTTTTTGTGATTTGTTAGTTTTGATGATGTTTTGTTGATTTTGATCCATGGATTTGCTTGGTTTCAAGTGGATCTAGCATTCCCCCAAGTTTCCCCATCTTTCCTCCACAAAATCCATCAAATTTTGCCCCAAATCATCAATTTCCGCCCCAATTCGAAAATTTCCGCCCCAAGCGAGATCGGGATCCGTCGGGCGGACATCCGACCTCGATCCGGACATCCGAACCATCCGGCGGACATCCGACCCTAAGCCGACATCCGGACCTGGAACGCCAAATCAGCTCGGTTCTGGACATAGACCCCCGGAAATCCAGCCCCGACCCCCGGATATCCGGCCCCTGAGATTTCTGTTTTTTTTTCGTTTCACCGTTTCGGCCATAACTAATTCATCCGGAGTCCGATTTTGACGTTCTTTATCTCGTTTAGAAGCTATTGACATCCCCCTTCCCATAAAAATACTACCATCACCATTTGACTCCATCAAATTTTGTGAACTTTGGCATCTTTGCCTAGGGCTTCCACCACATCCTCCGCATAACCACCACCGACTTCCGCAACCTAACCCATTTTGTTCCCCATAGCATTAGTGGTTGCTTGAGTAGTGATTCGAGTCTCCTAAGGTGTTTCGGCTACTTAGGGACGATTGCTTCTTCATCAACCACCACCACCACTTCCACATAACCTTGCCCACCATACACTTCCGACAACCCAACTTAACCCAATAGTTGTTTGAGCTTGTTTGAGTTGTGGCTTGTGTCTCCTAAGGTGTTTCGGCTACTTAGGGACGGCAACTTCAACTCCGACACGTGTATAGCCCATCATTCCACTTCCGCATTGCCAAGTGCAAACCACCACCGCATTCCCGCTACCACCATTTTGACATTTGACGTTTGAGATTTTGAGTTCGCGGTTTTTCCGTTTCCTAAGGTGTTTCGGCTACTTAGGGACGAGTCTCCATCATCTTGGTATCTACATCAAGAACACCACTACTCATCATCGCCGGACGGTAACCTCCATTGTATATTCCCCTTGCCATTGCATTGTTAACCCCTAGCCTTACTTTTGCGTTACTTGCCTATCGAGACTAGCCATTTGAGTATTGCCGGCAACGTTACTTGTGCACATTAGTGATCATACCTTCCATTACATACCATACAATATCATATTGGTATCATATCATCCATTGTGTCTCAAGTTTGTTCCCGCATACACACAATTGCTATCTTGGTTTGTGCATTGTGCAAAGTGGCCATAGAGAAAAAAAGAAGAAGAGAATAAGCTTTTAAGCAAAGAAAAAGAGAGAGCAAAGAGCTTGTAAGCAAGTGCCATAGCATCATACCACATTGCATATAAGATTGTCATATCCGATCATCTTGGATCATCTTGAGAGAAACACCAGGAACTATACATACATAGCATACTTGGGATAGAAGTTTATCCATTTTGCATCTTATAGGTTGTGCACAAGTGTCGTATCCGCCTATTGAGCAATCGTGCTAGCGTCTCTCTTGAGTTGTGCAACACGAGCGTTTTGGTGGATTCCACATTTTGAGCTCATTCCTTGGTTGCACGGCCCCATTTATCTATCCGTGTGTGTGTTTCCGTGTACCTTTCATTGCTAGTGGTCTACTTGTTTCGCTTGCAAATTTGTGAATCTCTTTCAACATTATTGACTCTTGCTAACATTTTGCATCAAATTTTTGTGCCACTATCCTCACCGAGCTCCTCCATAAGCTTTACTTGTGTAGGTGTGAGAACCGACAAGGATTGGTACCAATAGTGCTATTTCATTGTCCGCATTTGAATGAACTTGATTCATTTTCAACATCGGTCAAGGTACATTGGTATAAGTTCTTCTCTTTCTCCCACTCATATTTGCTCGAGTCTTGTGATGGATAGGCAAGGCATTTCATCTCCGGTCTACAACAACAACGACGGCGTGAACAACTACATCACCAAAGCGGCTCTCTTCGATCTACAATGACAAGTGCAAGGCACACAATCAAGATTGCGCGAGCGCATCGAGAACATCTCCATCGACATTCGTCACTCCGAAGCACGGAGAAGGGACTACTTCGACAAGAAGCTTGCCGCACATAAAGAGGAGCAAGATGCGAGGATGGAGGAGATTCGGACCTTGCTCAAGTCTACTTCCCCTTCGTCATCTTCAAGACGGCGACGTTCAAGCTACAAGTCTTTGGAGCGCCCAAGCGATGCAAGCGCAAGTCGTCCACATCTCCATGGAGACCACCATCACATTCGTGATCAACATCGTCATGAAGGGCAAGTCACCTCCAAGCATCATGTGCACGACGACGACGAACGCCAAGGAGCTCAAGCACGACAACGACACCATCATCATGAAGATGCTCCACAAGCGCAAATGCACAAGTCCCAACACGGCAAGTCGAAGCTTCATAAGCACAAAAGAAGACCGCGAGACGACCACCACCAAGACGGCGCTACGGCTACATCAACCACTTCGGCATCTTCGCCAAGTGTTCTCAAGGCATCTTCGCCTTTGGACGTCGACATCTTCGCCTACTTCCCACATGTGCGCCTACATCGACTTCATCAAGTCCAAGGCGACTAAATCTGACGAGGCGACACTTCCATCTTGAAGCCCCTCAAGGAAGATGGCGAGCATGGGAAACTCCTTCGGTCATGGAGACGAGCTATGAGGTGCTACATCATATGGGCCTCCAACACCAAGGCGGTGACAAGAAGGTCGAGCAAGGGCCATCCCCTTCGACCACGGCGACGGCCTTGAACCTCTTCAAAAACATGAAGACGACGCCCACATTGGACTCATACTCCGAGTCAAGCTACGCGACCAGCAGCGCATGGAGACATTTGCACCTACATCTCTCCGACACCCACATATGTCGAGATGCCCCAATTGCCATGTGAGGAGAGCCACCACCCCATGAGTGACATGGTGACTCCACCATACGTGACATTGAGAGCATTTCCTATGAGAGGATGAGTGTGACCACCACTAGCCCCACACATGAGAGCATGCCACACATCCTAGGTGAGGTTGAGCGCCATTTGAGTGACTCCACCCACCATACGAGAGAGAGCATCCTTAAGGGAGTGAGTGAGCCACAACACTTAGTGAGTGAGGTAGTTGACACGGCACATGAGGCCACTATGATTTCTAATGACTTAACCTCTACTCCTAGTGTGTTTTCTTCTTTGGTGCTAGGTCTCCTACATGACGACATGCCTATCCTCGACAAGTCCATCCCTACATTGGAGACGACGATGGCCATGGTGGACGATGATACACCCCCCACATGGTTCCATCAACATGAAGATGACAACGAGACGATCTTCAACACCTCACCTACAACACATGAGCGACGCTCCAAAGGTAACATAGGTGATGGTGCTTCTCTTGTCCCACTAGTGGACTCTCTTGACAATGATTGCTTTCATGATGTTGATCCACCTATTCCCATGCTTCATGCTAGTGCGACTTCTTCATGTCATGACTTACCTATTTATGATGAATATGATGATGAGCATGTTGAGTTGCCTAGTTGTGATGCTATGCTTCATAGGATATCTTGCGAAAATTCTATTGGTCACTTCATGTTTGACAATCCATTGAACTTGTCATATGCTATGAGTGAGATCTCTCATATTGCTTCCTTTCAATCTCAACATAGTAACTATGCATGCCCCATTAAAATCAATCCCATTTGCACTTATGGCATAGATGACGAGATGATGGTCATTGGCTTTTGCTTCTCTTGTGATGATATTGCCATGCTTCCTTTACATGATTTGCGCAATTCATCTACTATTCCATGCCATGATCACATTGTTCCGAATATGCATTGTTTTGGATGTTGTCAATATTCTCCATGTGATGTTTCCATTAATGCTCATGAGGAGACCCCTATAGTTTCCTCATACATATTAGGAGATTTTGATTCATCCCATCCTTTGCATGATTTCCATGATTGCTTGCACCATATGCATTCCATGAATAACAATGCTCTAGATATTTCTCATGATGCATTACACAATTTGAGTCTCCATTATGCTATACATAACAACAAACCTATCATGATGGATGACATGTTTTTATATCACGCACCTCATTTATTTGAGCATTGGATATTTTGTGCTAACCGACACATGCATGTGCGCATCATGATGGATGATGTGTACATCTACCACGCACACACAATTTTCTCTTCGTATTTGTTTTGTGTAGGTACCCACATATACTCGTCAACATCTCAATCCCATGAGTTGACTAAACGAGCTCTTGAGAGAAACGATGCTTTGGGATCCCGTGGACTATCCTTACCACCGTTCCCTTCGCGCAAGGACTACGCGCATCTCTTTTACTTGTCTCTCACACGGCTATGGGCTATTTACCACTTGTCACCTTATGCTCATTTTACCGTGTTCACATTGCATGCTATGCTTGCTTCTATGCCTTTGCCATGCAATTGTGACCCTTGCCTGCATATACCCATGATTCACCATTATGATACTCCTATGTGTATTTGCATGCTTCGTGGAGATCCTTGTTGCTTTTGCCATGTTTATCATGTGCCCCATGCTATTGTTGATTGTTGTGTTGGGAGAGTCATGATGTCACATTGCTATTTACATATGGCTTCTCACCAATATATTGATGATAATTTTCTCATATCTTGCTTTCATGCTTGTGCTATGCCATGTGAATTATCCATGCCCACTATTTGCACACATGACATGCTTGCCATGATTCCTTCTAGTATGTTGCATCTTCGCACTACTAGCTTGCTTGACTTGATAGCTATGATTGCTTGCTATGTTGCATCACCCATGTTCCACTATTACTCGCTTTCTTGGGTTGATGACATATATGTTCATGCCTCTCACATGATATATCTTGATCATTGTCTCTTGTGTCCATTAGTTGCCTCTCTCCTATCCACTTGTATTGAGTGCAACCATACTATGCTTATTGATCTTGGAGACTTTGACATATTACTTGTGATGCATGCTTGTTTGATTGCGCCTATTGCATTTGGTTGTTCTCGCATCATATGCCTCCATACTATGAAATGCTCCCTTGTACTTTCTAATGATGAGCATGATGCATACACTTGTTGGGTATCTTACCACACGAATGATAGGTTTTGCACTTCCGCTAACCTCATTTGTTTTTCCGAGTGTTTGTCATGTTCTCTCATTTTGAAGGATTCACAAGGCGGTGCCGTCATGAGACATATTGGTTATGTGAAGGCGTACATGATGTGCGACACCAACATTCTCGAGAAACTACTAAAGGTGAACTCCTTCCCTTTGAGCCATCCTCAAGTTTGCATATTGGATGGGTCATTCTTTCATTGTTGTTTCCTTCTTATTGTCCACATGATACATCTATTGGATGGAGGATCGACATCGGAGATCGACTCTATGGACCTTCACATTGAGGCGCTTCGGACTTATGGGATGCACCTTCGAACCTCCACTCATGCCACGACATCGAGCATTGGTACTTCAACACTCCTTTGACACATTGCACCCACACCTTCATATTTGTTGATTGTGCTCATACATGTCATGCTCGATGGACATATCATACCCATAGAAAATTTGCGTCTTATGCATGGATTGACTCACATTATGATTGCCTTGTTGCATCTTGTATTCCCATGTCATCCATGATATATGAACTTGTGCATTTTCTTAGCAAATTTGTTGTGATCTTTCTTGATGGCATCTTCATACACAATGATCACATTGCCTATCATCAATTGCATGATATCATACACATGTTGAGCATCCATTGCCATATTCATGCTATTGATAAACCGTCTCACTATGACATCATTTTGCACCGTGGTTGCATTGCTCATACTAATAACACAATTGTGTGCACAATGATTGCATTTGTTCCCATGAATGCTTTGCATCTCATTCTAGATCATCTTGATAAGCTTCTTGCGCTTTGTCACGACCAATCTTGCCGCGCGGACTCATTCTTACATGATGGACACTTTGTGTGCGCTAACCATTGTATTTCCGAGTGTTTCTTGTGTTTGCTCTTTTTGCATGTCTATCACTCCGGCGACACCTTGGACTACTTGGATTGCGTCATGTCTTCAACTTCGTCCAACTACAAGTCCGTCTACGACAACCGTTTCCATGGTGATGAGGATCATGATCCGAGGTCGGATCTTTCCCAAGGGAGGGGAGATGATGCGGAGCATCCCACGTTCATCCCCATGTACACTCCATCTACTCTCCAAGCCCCAAGGATACATAAGATGAGACCTCGACTATGCGCCATTGGACCTAAGGTGAACTCGCTCCTTTCCGAATCTTCCCTTTCCGCATGTAAGACATGGATGCTACTTCAGCGCGACCTTGTGCATACTCAGGTACACCCGAGGAGACCATGGAGAGCCCAAGGACCAAGGCCAAGCGTCTTGAAGCGAAGGAAGGAGAAGGAAGAAGAGCCAGCTACTACGGGGCGGACATCCGCCCCAGCCGACATCCGCCCTTGGCCCGACATCCGCTCTTCCGAAGCCCGGATATCCGCCCTTCGCCTCGAAATCCGCCCTCCATCACCAATTGCGTTTGAAGACCCGCCAGCCGGACATCCGCCCCTAGCCCGACATCCGGCGTCTCGAAAGCCCGGACATTCGCCCGACGCCCGACATCCGGCCTCCCTCTGCAAGAATGCATCCGGACTTGTCCCTTGTACCCTTCGCCCGAGACTATATATACTTCATCCCTTCCTCTTTTAGGGTTAGCGTTGATTTAGCTCATAGATAGAGTCATTATCTCATCCACGGATCTACTCCACGAGAGAGACCGAGGCCCCTCTTCGGAGAAGATCCACCTTGGATTCAAGACCCCCTCTTGGGTGGCCCCCATCAAGACCTCCTCACGGAGAAGAACGGCTACCATTTGTATCGTCCTTTGTTGACCTTGAATCATGTATCTCCCTTTGTGGTCTTTGATCTAGCATTTGTGTGACCGATTCCTTGTTGGTTGAGTGTTTTCCCTCGTTCCTCCCCGTGATTTCCTCGTGTTCTTCCGCTCGTTCTTCGTGATTCCCCCATAGGATCCGCTCCAACGTGAAAGATCGCCCACGTAGGGTTCCGCCCTACATCATGAAGCTTCTCGAGATCAGCAGTGCCTCGGTTGAGAAGGCGACCGGCCTCGTCGAGCAACTCATGGGTGACAATGCAAAGCTCCTCAAGGTGCTCGCCAAGAAGGAGGAGGAGGCCGCCGGCTGGAAGATGCTGCATGAGCAGAGCTATGCCTTGGGAATGACGCTGACAGCGGTCGTCGAGGAACTGATGGGTGACTTGAGGAAGTTCCAAATCGAGCGCGAGAAGGAGTGGAGGGATCCGTGGCTGCTTTCAAGCAAAGTTGCGAGGAATTGAAGAAGGAGATGGAGGATGTCGTCGCCCGATGATCCATCGACGAGTAGAGACAGTAGCGGCCCAGGTCGTTGTCTGTGATTTCCTTCTCTTTCCCCCGTGTCTTCCGAGCTTTGACGCATGTGGCATTATAAATTATCCGGAATATGTAAGACAATTATTATCCGCGCCATTGTAAATTTGTCGTCGTATTATCCGTTGCCATTTTATTTATCGTTGTATTATCCGTTGCCCTATGTGGCATTTTAAATTAGGCCGGAATATGAGTTCAAAATACGAACAAAGAAAATGCTAACGTTGAGCGGGGCCATGGGATCACAAGCAAAACCCTCCATCCAGGTGCTTTAATTAACCACGTGTTAAACAGCGGCTCGGCCGCCATTAATGGAGAAGTTGTGAGCGAGGCGGGCAGCTGGTGGATGGAGGTCAAAGAGATCGCTTCCCGATGAGCATGGGCGGCCTTGCTGCTCGCACGTGTCCCGTCGAGCGTGCGAGGTGGACAGGATGCACGCGTCCCATTGAGCCTACGTGACGAACTGCTCGCACGCGTCCCATTGAGCCTGCACGGCGGACTTCCCGCGCTCGTCCCGTATAATCAAACAGTCGCACACACACCACCGAGTATGGTTAAATTTTGGCACAAAATACAAAGATGACCAATGAACGGGGACGGAGGTAGTACTATCCCATAAGAAAAGAGGGACGCGTGGCCGCACTTAAATGGTTATAGGAACACATGGTTCATACAATACGACTATTTGTGATATTAATGTGTCAGCTATTTCTTTCAAAAGGACTTCGTTGGCTATTAATGTGTATGCCTTGTCTCAAACTAGACGACATTTTTTTCCACGGTATATATGCGCCATGTCATGAAACCATGCCAAGTTTCGTGTTTTTTGGGTGAGTTTTTGATTTACTGGGATTTAGAAACCAAGATTCTCGATGTTCAAGGACGACGAGAAGTTTGCAATTCATTCTCATTCCTTCAATGAGACCTAAACATGCACCCAATGACACATGTACGATTTCCCACCCATTTTGCTTCACTGGAGCATGTGCTTGTAGTTCAAATTTGAATTATAGACTACATTAAATGCCTAGAAAACTTAATTAATATAGAAAATGGCTAAAAAACCTGAAGAATTTCAAATTTCAGCACGACACTCCTGTTATTTTATGTTGCATGTAGAAAACAAAGCTCAAGGCGAGAAGAGGCAGCGATTATCGTTTCGCCCATAAGAGGGGCACGTTTCCCTATCGGAACCACGAGGGTTGCGAGAAGCTTCAGTTTGTAAAAGGCTTGTAATATAGCTTGGCCCAAATTGGGCAGTTATTTTACCACGACATATATGTACCATGTAGTGACACCATGCCAAGTTTCATGATTTCCGGGTGAGGTTTGGATTTATAGAGATTTAAAAACCGAGATTCGCAATGTTTGTGGCCAAGCTAGGATGCCGAGACGGTTGAATTCATTCTCATTCCTTCCATGGGACCTAAACATGCACCCCAAGGACACATGTACGTTTTTATAGCCATTTTGGTGCACTAGAGCATGTATTTTTCTTTTCGATTTGAATTATGGACATTAAATGCCTAGAAAACTCAATTTATGAATAAAAAGGTCAAACGAACCCTGAATAATTTCAAAGTTCAGCGCGAATCTCCCGTTGTTCCATGTTGCATGTAGAAGAAAATACAAGGCTAGAAGAGGGAGCAATTATCGTTTCACCCACAAGGGGACACGTTTCCCTATCGAAACCACGAGGGTTCTTGCGACAAGCTCCGGTTTGTAAGAGGTTTGTAATAAAGCATGGCCCAAATTGGACAATGTTTTTACCACGACATATATGTGCCATGACGTGACACCATGCCACCTTTGATGACTTTCTGGTGAGTTTTGGATTTATGGGGATTTAAAAACTGAGATCCCAAATGTTTGAGGATGAGCCAGGACGCATGTACGGTTGTAATTCATTCCCGTTCCTGGCATGGGACCTAAACATGCACCCAAGGACACATGTATAATTTTTCTAGCCATTTTGGTGAACTCGAGCATGTACTTGTAGTTCAGATTTGAATTATGGACATTAAATGCCTAGGAAACTCAATTAGTGTATAAAAAGGCCAAACGAACCCTGAATAAGTTTAAATTTCAGCACGGATATCCTGTCGTTCCATGTTGCCCGTAGAAGAAAATACAAGGTGAAAAGAGGCAGTGATTATTGTTTCGCCCACAAGGGGGACACATTTCCCTATCGGAACCATGAGGCTTCTTTTAGAGAAGCTTCAGTTTGTAAGAGGTTTGTAATAAAGCTTGGCCCAAAATGGATAGTGTTTTTACCACGACATATATGTGCCATGACGTGACACCATACCAACTTTCATGACTTTCTGGTGAGTTTTGGATTTATGGGGATTTAAAAACCGAGATTCCAAATGTTTGAGGACGAGACAGGACGCCGGTATGCTTGTAATTCATTCACATTCCTGGCATGGGACCTAAACATGCACCCAAGGACACATGTATAATTTTTCTAGCCATTTTGGTGAACTGGAGCATGCATGTGCAGTTCAGATTTGAATTATGGACATTAAATGCCTAGGAAACTCAATTAGTGTATAAAAAGGCCAAACGAACCTTGAATAAGTTTAAATTTTAGCACGGATATCCTGTTGTTCCATGTTGCTCATAGAAGAAAATACAAGGCGAAAAGAAGCAGTGATTATCTTTCGCCCACAAGGGGGACACGTTTCCCTATCGGAACCAGGAGGCCTTTTTGAGAAAAGCTCCTGTTTGTAAGAGGCTTGTAATAAAACTTGCGCCAAAATGGACAAAAAAATCCTCAACATATATGTGCCATGTCGTGACACCATACCAAGTTTCATGGTTTTTGGGAGTTTTGGATTTACGGGGATTTAAAAACTAAGATTCTTCTCACGAAATGTTTTCAAATAGCACACGGTTCACTCATGAAAGCCGTGTGCCTAACAAACCGTGGCCGATGCCCCCCTCCCCCTGCTGTGTGCGCGATCTGAGTCGTGCGTTCTGGTTGGCCAGAACCCAAACACCACGGATCGTACGTCTACACCGTTGGATGCTCCCAGATCGAACGGCAATCCTCATCCCTTTCGACATCACATGCAATATATGGGTAAGCACTGTGCGCATGCATCGTGCTAGCTCACGCTTCCTTCTCTACTAAGTTTTCTATATTTATGTTGTTATATATCTAGACATGCTACTGTTTCCCGCCACTCCTCTCATCGGTTTCTCGCCTCTTCTCACATCATTTTCCCGCTACGAGTGTCAGTGCTCATTTAAGGCTAGGCGACGACACACCCGCCATGTAAATATCGCACACAGTTTCTAAAAGCACAACTGTGTGTGATAGGAGGGAGTAGGTCCCATAGGGTGACCAGCGTGAAATGCCTTAAAGGCAAGGAGGCAATTCCTATCAGCAAGGGGCGGCTTCCCATCTGCTAGCCTAGTCGAATAGAACGCAGAAGTTAAGCATGCTCGGGCTGGAGTAGTCTAAGGATGGGTGACCCGGTGGGAAGTTGCATATCTCAAGCTTCATTTAAATGCTATGAAACTGTCATTATAGAGATAAATATCTCTATAGTGACCTGTCATGGCGATTATATAAACCTTGGGATCCTTGTTTTGCTAATTTGTAGACTATGTTTTTATTGGTTACTTTTTGCTCTAAAAAATAAAGAATGATTGACTCTATAGTGACCTGTCATGGCAATTATATAAACCTTTTTCAGGTCGCATGCAGGGTATGGGGGCCGGGTGTTCTGATCGAGCATGTCTCACTTCTGCGGTTTATAGACGCCACACATATCTGTGGGCTCCCCGAGGTATATATTATCCTTGACCAATAATGGGGGGGCCACAAAATCTATCCCTTTGACCCAACAACTAGAAGGGTTTGACCATGATGGGTTGCTATTTCTATGTGTGTCATGTTAGACCAAATAAAGTTTGAGCAGATGTGTTGGATGACCCCCCTGCCGCCGCCTCGAAGTTGGGAAACCGACATCATACGTATTGAACAAGGCTTGGGGTCAGGTACGGTGTCCGGTTTGTAATATAGTTGGTGGCCCATCAAAGTTGTGCATTCAGGATTTAAACACATCACACACCACCGTACCCATACATATTTCGGGCCGCATGCAGTGTATACGGGGTCTTCTGATCGACCACGTCTCCCTTGTGCGGTTTTTTGTGATGACATGCATATCTGTGGGCTCCCCGAGTGTATATATATATATCATCGCTTTGACCAATAACGAGGGGTATTTGTTGGCCATGAATGGCTTTCTCCTTGTTTGTGTTAGGGCCGGTAAACGTTACATGTCGTTCAACCAAAGCTCGAGCTCATGCGTTGTCAGGATTCCCTCCCACATGCTCGGATTGCTGGGTTCGACCTACACCATACCCTAAGTATCTCGTCCTTAACTACCTGGCCTTCATGGTTGTTGTCTGTATTGAGAGGTAGGCACCACATCTAAATTGTACATTATTCTATATTGAAAACACACATCACCCTGCTACCTCTTGAGCTTGCGTTGGATTTCCCCAAAGAGGAAAGAATGATGCAGCAGAGTAGCGTAAGTATTTCCCTCAGTTTTTGAGAACCAAGGTATCAATCCAGTAGGAGGCCACGCGCAAGTCCCTCGTACCTACACAAAACAATAGCTCAACGCAACCAACACGATTAGGGGTTGTCAATCCCTTCACGGTCACTTACGAGAGTGAGATCTGATAGAGGATAGATAATATTTTTGGTATTTTTTATATAGAGATGCAAAGTGAAAAGTAAAAGGCAAAGTAAAAGCAAAGCAAAAATAAAAGCGATGGAGATTGATATGATGAGAATAGACCCGGGGGCCATAGGTTTCACTAGTGGCTTCTCTCAAGAGCATAAGTATTCTACGGTGGGTGAACAAATTACTATTGAGAAATTGACAGAATTGAGCATAGTTATGAGGATATCTAGGTATGATCATGTATATAGGCATCACGTCCGAGACAAGTAGACCGACTCCTGCCTGCATCTACTACTATTACTCCACTCATCGACCACTATCCAGCATGCATCTAGAGTATTAAGTTAAAAACAGAGTAATGCCTTAAGCAAGATGACATGATGTAGAGAGATAAATTCATGCAATATGAAATAAACCCCATCTTGTTATCCTCGATGGCAACGATGCAATACGTGCCTTGCTGCCCCTTCTGTCACTGGGAAAGGACACCGCAAGATCGAACCCAAAGCTAAGCACTTCTCCCCTGGCAAGAAAAACCAATCTAGTTGTCGGCGTACTTAAGTAGGGGTGCCTTAGTACCCCGAACCTGTGCACGGGCAGTCGCAGCATCCCCGTGGCAAGCCTTGCCGGGCGTCCGCCGAGATCCTCAGCGGCTCCTTTGAGCCATTCAAGAACAAAGTAGTCGAGACCCCGGCAAGAGGAGCTTGCCGGGAAGGCCACTCAGGGCGCGAAGGAAACAAGGCCCCGGCAAGAGGAGCTTGCCGGGAAGGCTTGGTGGGCGCCGAGCCCCCAAGCGCGACAAGGTTCCTGCCGCGGCAAGGCGCTTGCCGGGGCGGGCAACCTCTCTTCATCTCCGCTCCAGCTCACCCGCCAACGTGTCACCACGGGGCTCTCCCAAGCACGCGTGTCGACGGGCTGTGCAGCCAGCGGGGAGTAGCGACAAGCGGCGCTGACAAGCTACCATCGTGGCAAACGGAGGTGCACTTGATGGTCCCTGTTACACTGTTCGGGCGACTGAGACGGGCATTGATGACTTTTGTCCCTTGCCGTCAGAGTTAGGTATAGATTACTGTACACTGTACAAAGCGGTGTGCCAACCTATGTTTTTACTATCTTGCCCTTGTCTACTTGCCACATGTGGTGACCCCTTGTACCTATAAAAGGAGGCCCTGGTGCAACGTAGAAAGGGTTCGGTTCGGTTCGGTTCGGCTCAGCTCCGGCTTAGTTCATCCTACTCATACAGGCTAGGTCTTGTAGCTCCCATTGCTCCCTAGCAAGAACACAAGATAATCCACTAAAGCAGCAGTAGGAGTATTATCTCTCCGGAGAGCTCCGAAGCTGGGTAAGCCTGCTCGTGTGCATCGCCTCGATCCGCTCTTTGTGCAATCTCCACCCCCCTCCGAACCACAAGGGACCCAGGTCCCGTAGGTGTTCGTGGGACATGATCAGCCCTCCCCGACATCTCTGGCGCGCCAGGTAGGGGGCGTCGAGGCTGTGTGAACCCGATCCGGTGGTCACACGAGCAACTTCATCAACATCTTCGTCAACATGGCGCCGAAGAAGAAGTCTTCGGCAGCAGCAGAGCTGTCCGCGTCGAACCCACCACCACCAGAGCTGTCAGGTGGTGGGGGAAACGCTGGCGGAGGAACGGGCGTCGACGAGAGAGCCCACAACGCCGCCAGGTCCAAAGACAAGGCAGCGCAGCGTCGGCGTCCGATCTTCACGCGTCCTTCTCGGAGGCGCGAGATGATAGCGTCGTGAAGCTCATGCACCATACGCTCGTTGGACCAAGGCCAAGCTGGGGATCCCGAGGCCCTCGAGACCGCATGCACCCGGCATGTTTGACGCAAGCGAGTACGGTCGCTTAGGCGGGATGCTGCTCCTCCTAACTTGGTTAGGAGTCCGAGCACGTCCCGTTCTTTGCTCCGTACGCCGTTGCCGCCAACCACACCAGCGGAAGCCTTGGCAAGAGCTCAGTTGCTTCTAGACTACCCTCCAACGGCCGACAAGGTCGACGAATGGAGGGCCACAATTCAGAGTCTCATCGGCCGCTTAACGGCGACGCCCCTGCAACCGAAAGTGCCTCGCAGCAGCGCAAGGCGACAAGGCGCGAGCTGATGGCGACGAGACTTACGGGGGAGCAGCCACCATGCACTCACCTTCCCGAAGGCCAAGATCGCCGACTCGCCGGATCGACCTCGACAGTGACTCCACAGCGTCGTCAGATCCGCGAACTCGTCGCGACCAGCGCCAAGTTCTCCGAGAACGGCAAGAAGAAGACGCTCGAACCCATATCGAGCGCCGAAGAGAAGCGCGCCGTCAATCTGACCAACGCGCCGGGCCAACCGTCGACATGCATGCGCCAGGGGAACCAGGTGACTTACCGTACGCGGTAGGCTGCCCTGCGTTCACCCGTGAGCTGCGGCAAGTCCGGTGGCCCGACAAGAAAAATTTCAAACCAGATGTGCCAGAGAAGTATGACGGCAGGACACACCCATCGGAGTTCCTCAGCATCTACACCATCGCGGTACAGGCCGCGGGGGGACGAGACGACAAGATCCTCGCCAATTACTTTCCCCTGGTGCTCAAGCCAAACGTCAGATCCTGGCTCATGCACTTGCCGGACAGCTCTATTTCTTCTTGGGCAGATTTGTGCCACCAGTTTGTTGGCGCCTTCACGGTGACCACAAGCCTCATGGCGAGGAGAGTGACCTCCACCTACTTGCCCGTAGGAGGAGAATCCTCACGCAAGTTCATCCGAGATTCATCCGAGTGCACTACAACATCCCGCACGCCCACCTGCTGCGGTGATCGGATCGTTTCATCGTAATGTACGAAACCGCAGGATGAGGGAGGAGATGGCGATGTGCAAAGTGAAAGACGTCAACGAGCTTTACGCTGGCCGACAAGTGTGCACGAGCTGAAGAAGGAAGAAGACTCCAGGGAGAGAATGTGGGAGCAGAGTCGGCGGTGAGGAAATCGCCCCGGCAAGAAAAAGCCGCGGCGAAACAACGAAGATGAAGAGAAACCGCATTCATTACACCATGTGGCACGTCTCGCTTATACGGATGCCTTTCGGTTTGATGAATGCTGGTTCAACCTTTGCAAGGGTAGTCCATGATGCCTTTGAACCACGGATACGTAAATGTAGAAGCATACATGGATGACATAGTGGTCAAGAGCAAGTACAAAGCGACTCGGTTCAAGATTTGATGAAACATTTGCAAATCTGCGCAAGATCAACCTCAAGCTCAACCCCGAGAAGTGCGTGTTTGGAGTCCCCTCCGCAAGTTTCTCGGGTTCTTTGTGTCTCAGGGGGAATTGAAGCCAATCCCGACAAGATCAAGGCCATTGAGCAGATCGAAGCACCAAAGCGCGTCAAGGATGTCGAAGGCTTGCGGTTGCGTGGCTGCTCTCGGCAGGTTTATCTCTAAGTCTGCTGAAGGCCGCCTGCCATTTTCAAAATTTTGAAAAAGGCAGGTCCAATGAAATGGACTCCCGAAGCGGAGGCTGCGCTGCGGGACTTGAAGAGATACCTGTCCTCCGCTCCAATACTTGTCGCACCTATGCCACAAGAGAAGTTGTTGCTGTATATAGCAGCGACCAATCAAGTGGTTAGTGCTGCGTTAGTAGCGGAGAGGGAGACGGATGATGAGCCGGCAACCAAGGCAAGCGCATCCAGCGACAAGCAAGGGGCTTCGCCGTCAAGCTCTGGTCCCGACAAGGACGGATCAACGCAGGGTTGCGGCAAGATACGGAAGAAGATGGTGCAGCGCCCAGTCTACTTTGTCAGTTCCCTTTTGCAGGGGGCTAGATCAAGGTACTCTGGTGTGCAAAAGCTGCTTTTCGGCCTCCTCATGGCCTCGAGAAAACTATGCCACTACTTCCAAGCACACGAGATAACAGTTGTCACTCGCTTTCCGCTGAAGAGGATATTACAAAATCCCGAAGCAACGGGCAGAATCGTCGAGTGGGCACTAGAACTGTCAAGCTTTGGTCTCAAATTTGAAAGCACTTCAACTATCCAGAGCAGAGCATTGGCGGAATTCATAGCTGAGTGGACGCCAACGCAAGATGAAGAAATTCCAGAGACGAGCATCCCCGTCAAGGAGACAAATAAAGAGTGGCTGATGTACTTTGACGGTGCCTTCTCGCTGCAAGGCGCCGGTGCCGGCGTGCTGCTTCGCACCCACCGGAGAGCACCTCAAGTACATAGTCCAGATGCACTTTCCCAAGGAACAAGCAACAAATAATCTTGCAGAGTATGAAGGCTTGCTTGCGGTCTCGAGATTGCGGTGGACCTTGGGATCAAGAAGCTAATTGTCGGGGACTCGCAACTTGTCGTCCGCCAAGTAAACAAAGATTATCAGAGTCCGTTGATGGAAGCCTACGTTGATGAAGTGAGGAAGCTGGAAGAGCACTTTGAAGGCCTGCAAATGGAACACGTTCCAAGAGCTCAGAATGATATAGCTGATGGCCTCTCCAAATGTGCCGTGCTCAAGTTACCTGTGGAACCAGGGATTTTTGTGCTCAAGCTAACTCAGCCAACCGTAACACCTTCAACAGGACAGGGCAAGAAGAGAAAATTGGTTTCCGACGAATACTTTCCGGCAGAGCTCCCTGAAGCCGCCGCCAAGAAGGTCCCTAAAATCAATGCAAATATCACTGAGGAGCAGTTTGCTCCGACAAACCATGCGTTTTGTATCATTGAAGCAAACGCTCCCGACAAGTTTCGCT
Source organism: Aegilops longissima (assembly GCA_021605205.1). NCBI lineage: Eukaryota > Viridiplantae > Streptophyta > Magnoliopsida > Poales > Poaceae > Aegilops > Aegilops longissima. The sequence goes on along the minus strand of CM038678.1, from coordinate 235,875,110 downwards.
CCGGCAAGCTTGCCGGGGATCATCAAGCTCCGGCGGATCCACAGGTTCTTGCCGCAGAAGCTGATGTTCCCGCAGTGATGGATGAGCCTTTAGTCCTTGTTGTCGAGCCACAAGCTCCAAAGATGGGCACAACAAATCGTCCATTTCCTTGAGACAGAGAACTTCCGAAGAGCAAGAAGAAGCGGAAAAAGTAGCCCGGCAATCAAGTATGTACCAGTTTGTTGGCAACATCCTGCATGTAAGAAGACTCAGCGGTGTGAAATTGAAGTGCATTTGCCGGGAAGATGGATAGAAGCTGTTGGCAGAGATACATGGAGGCATATGTGGTCACCACATTGGCGCAGAGCACTTGCCGCAAAGCTTTCCGGCAAGGTTTCTTCGGCCGAAGCCCTCCAGATGCAACCGCACAAGTAACCAAGTGTGAAGCGTGCCAGTTCCATTCCAAACAGATACACCAACCAACTCAAGCTCTCCAGGCGATCCCTTTATCCTGGCCCTTCTCGGTCTGGGGGCTCGACATCCTCGGCCCTTTCCCTCGCGCTGTCGGGGGCTTGAGTACTGGTGCATAGCCATGACTTAGTTTCGCCTTGCCGGAAGCGAACGACAGACAAGCTAAGTTGCCAAAGTTTGAGCATTCGATTTTCTTAAAAGTTATTTTCCTTGAACGACCGCGCTTTGTATGGAAAACCTGTGCGCAAAGGAACCAGATCGTGACTGGTCGCGCCCTTACTTTGTTTCGAGTCCGCTCAACAACTTAAGTGAGCTGCGGCTAGTCCGCGACAAGGTTGCTTGTCGGTAGCGACCCTCGCCAAAGAAGTCGCTGAAGTTCCGACTCGGCGCTCAAGGCAAGGGTGCTCGCACCGCAAGTTTCCCTGAAACACGTAGGGCAATAACATACAAAGCCAAGAGTCGAGTAAAGGAAGTAACATAGCAAATATTGCCCACAATAAAGTTATATTACAAAAATAACTTATTGCGGCACTGGCTAAATCGTTCTCAGAACTGCAATAATAGCGAAGAGAGGAAGGGCGCGCGCCAGATTCAAGCCCCGCAAGCCGTGGTTGCCGGGGCTGCGGCAAGCCGAGTTGCCGGGCTGCGGTATCGATAAGCCTTCGTCCTTCTTCAAACATCCTTTTTCATTAAAAACATCCTTCTCGGATACAGTCCGTGGAGAATGAAAAACATGAAAGAGAGGATTACAAGTTTTAAATGCAGATAAGGCCCGAAGGCTTACAAGTTAGAAAGATAAGATGCCCGTAATCCTTTTTCCTGTCCCTATCTTTAGGAGGTAGGTCAAACAGGTGAGAAGGGCAAACGGAGCGCCTAGGCGAGCTACAGGTGCCAGAAGGCCCCAAGAGAACATCCCGGGGACTCTTCGAGGGCTTGACGGAGACGGCGGCGTCGGAAGCGGGTCTCGAAGACGGGGCGGCAGGACGTCAGCACGCTGTCGAGGGCACTACGCCCTCGTACTCCGACTTGACGGCCTTGTCGCCATCCCTCTTCCCCTTCCGCAGCCTCCCTACGCCAATCGCCCAAGGAGACGACCCCAGGGAGTTCAAGGAGCCGGCGACGCGGATGATGGGGTCACCGGTGGCGCACGAAGCGGCGCCCGACAACTAGTTGGGCCCGCCACCCTCTTCGTCGCTGTCGCTCCCCTCCTCGTCACTCTCGCTCGAGGAGGAATATTCGCTGTCGGAGGAGCTATCCACGTAGCACCTCGCCCGAGTGCCGAGATCCCCGAAGACCTTGACGGAGAGGAGATCACCCTCCATTAACTTAAAATGGAGGGTAAACCCCGCCAGCAGGTTGTGGATGCGGGCGAACGTCTTCCACCCATGATCAAGATACATCACATTAGGGGCTGGGAATACAACGCGGACTCGCGTGCCGCTGATCCCACAGCCCCTCATGTGCAATCTCAGTGTCTCGGGCGGATCCGACTCCATCGCACTCGCGAACGGAGCTGGAAGCCGGAGGCGATGACGAGGCGCCCGGCGCAGCCTGACGAAGAACTCGCAAGGGTCGTCCCTTGTATGGACCGCCGCGGGGAGGAGAACCGCCGGCGGAGGCGGAGACGATGTGCCGCCCCGCCCGCTTCTTCCCCGAGCGCCTCGACCTCGTCCACGACCTCGCCCCCGGAGGGGAACCGCCAGCGGAGGCGGAGACGACTCGCCGCCCCGTCCGCCTCTTCCCCGAGCGCCTCGACCTCGCCCACTTTCCCCATGACACCGCAATTGACGCGTGCCGTTACAGGAGAACGCGACGGATACGGAGTGGATTTGGTTTGGACCCAGGCCGCGCGTGCCCGTGCCCTATTTTGGGCCTGGCCCAACAGCGCTCGGCACCGTGTATGGCCCAGACCCGGGGGCTCCTGTCGGCGTACTAAAGTAGGGGTGCCTTAGTACCCCAAACCTGTGCACGGGCAGTCGCAGCATCCCCGTGGCAAGCCTTGCCGGGCGTCCGCCGAGATCCTCAGCCGCCCTTTGAGCCATTCAAGAACAAAGTAGTGAGACCCGGCAAGAGGAGCTTGCCGGAAGGCCACTCAGTAGCGAAGAAACAAGGCCCGGCAAGAGGAACTTGCCGGGAAGGCTTGGTAGGCGCCGAGCCCCAAGCGACAAAGGTTCCTGCGCGGCAAAGCGCTTGCCGGGTCGGGCAACCTCTCTTCATCTCTGCTCCAGCTCACCCGCCAACGTGTCACCACGGGCTCTCCCAAGCACGCGTGTCGACGGGCTGTGCAGCCAGCGGGAGTAGCGACAAGCGGCGCCGACAAGCTACCATCGTGGCAAACGGAGGTGCACTTGACGGTCCTCATTACCTCGTTTCAGCGATCGAGACGGGCATTGATGACTTTTGTCCCTTGCCGTCGAGTTAGGTATAGATTATCGTACACTTGTATAAAGCGGTGTACCAACCTATGTTTTACTATCTTGCCCTTGTCTACTTGCCACATGTGGTGACCCTTGTACCTATAAAAGGAGGCCACGTGCAGCGTAGAAAGGGTTCAGTTCGGTTCGGTTCGGCTCAGCTCCGGCTTAGTTCATCCTACTCATACAGGCTAGGTCTTGTAGCTCCCATTGCTACCTAGCAAGAACACAAGATAATCCACTAAAGCAGCAATAGGAGTATTATCTCTCCGGAGAGCTCCGAAGTTGGGTAAGCCTGCTCGTGTGCATCGCCTCGATCCGCTCTTTGTGCAATCTCCGCCCCCCTCCGAACCACAAGGGACCCAGGTCCCGTAGGTGTTCATGGGACACGATCAGCCCTCCCCGACACTAGTAGGCCAAACCAAACTGATAATTCGAAGAGACTTGCAAAGATAACCAATCATACATAAAAGAATTCAGAGAAGATTCAAATATTATTCATAGATAGACTTGATCATAAACCCACAATTCATCAGTCTCAAGAAACACACCGCAAAAAGAAGATTACATCGAATAGATCTCCACGAGAGAGGGGGAGAACATTGTATTGAGATCCAAAAAGAGAGAAGAAGCCATCTAGCTAATAACTATGGACCCGAAGGTCTGAGGTAAACTACTCACACTTCATCGGAGGGGCTATGATGATGTACAAGCCCTCGATGACGGCCCTCTCCATGGAGTTCTAACAGGCCCCAAGATGGGATCTCGTGGATCTGAGAAAGTTGTGGCGGTGGAATTAGGTTTTGGCTCCGTCTCTAATCGTTTGAAGTGCGTGAGGTATATATAGGAGGAAGGAGTATGTCGGTGGAGCAACAGGGGCCCACGAGGCGGGGCGCGCCTAGGGGGCGCCCCACCTCGTGGCCGCCTCTTTTGTTCCTTGGAGCAGGGTCCAAGTCTCCTGGATCACGTTCGATGAGAAAATCACGTTCCCGAAGGTTTCATCTGTTTGGACTCCATTTGATATTCTGTTTCTTCGAAACACTGAAATAGGCAAAAAAACAGCAATTCTGGGCTGGGCCTCCGGTTAATAGGTTAGTCCCAAAAATAATATAAAAGTGGAAAATAAAGCCCAATATGGTCCAAAACAATAGATAATATAGCATGGAGCAATCAAAAATTATAGATACGTTGGAGACGTATCAGGCATCCCCAAGCTTAATTCCTGCTCGTCCTCGAGTAGGTAAATGATAAAGAGAGAATTTTTTATGCGGAGTGCTACTTGGCATAATTTCAATGCAAATCTTCTTAATTGTGGTATGAATATTCAGATTCGAAAGATTCAAGACAAAAGTTCATATTGATATAAATAATAATAATACTTCAAGCAAACCAACAAAGCAATTATGTCTTCTCAAAGTAACATGGCCAAAGGAAGTTCATCCCTACAAAATCATATAGTTTAGGCATGCTCCATTTTCATCACATAAGAATGCTCTCATCATGCACAACCCCGATGACAAGCCAAGCAATTGTTTCATACCTTAATAATTTCAAACTCATAAACTTTCACGCAATACATGAGTGTGAGTGTCGGTGTCAAAACCGGCGGATCTAGGGTAGGGGGTCCCGAACTATGCGTCTAGGCGGATGGTAACAGGAGACGAGGGACACGATGTTTTTACCCAGGTTCGGGCCCTCTCGATGGAGGTAATACCCTACTCCTGCTTGATTAATATTGATGATATGGGTAGTACAAGAGTGGATCTACCACGAGATCAGAGAGGCTAAACCCTAGAAGCTAGCCTATGGTATGATTGTTGTTAGTCCCACGGACTAAAATCCTCCGGTTTATATAGACACGGATAGGGTTAGGGTTACAGAGTCGGTTACAATGGTAGGAGATCTACATATCTGACGCCAAGCTTGCCTTCCACGCCAAGGAAAGTCCCATCCGGACACGGGAGAAGTCTTCAATCTTGTATCTTCATAGTCCAGAGTCCAGCCAGCGGTGATAGTTCAGCTATCCGACACCCCTAATCCAGACTCCTCGGTAGCCCTGAACCAGGCTTCAATGACGACGAGTCCGGCGCATATTGTCTTCGGCATTGCAAGGCGGGTTCCTCCTCCAAATACTTCATAAAAGATTTTGAACACAAGGATTGTGTCCGGCTCTGCAAAACAAGTTCCACATACCACCGTAGAGAGAATAACCTTTACACAGATCTGCTGACGTATTCCGCGGCGTGACATCACACCATGGCCAGGCCTTTATACGAATCGTTTTTACTGTTCCACCTCAGCGCGTTTAGCGAGGCGGTTTCCTTGGCACGTCTTATCAGAGCGGAGATCGTGCCCCCTTATTTCGGGATTCCCATCAATACGGACGTGGGTAACCCAACCGCGCCATTGATTATGGCGCTTGGGAGATAAGCGAGTTTTACCAGGCTGGCGGGGGACGCATAGCTTCGTCCGTCCATATAAGGGGATAAGGATCCACCTTTTCACCTACGCCTTCTTCCTCCTTTGCTCATCCATTTCCGCGCACTCGAGCTCCAGCGCCCAAGTCCGCACATCCCTGCTCAACCTTCTCCAGCCATGTCCGAAGCGGGAGGCAAGTGGATGGTCTCCTCCGTCACGGAGGGACAAGTCAAAAAGCTGCGGAAGGCGGATACTTGTCCAGCGACATCGCGACCGCCCCCCGACGAGGGGCAGCTCATTCCCACCCCAGGCCCCATGAGAGGTGGTGTTCCTCACCCACTTCCTCCGCTGGACTAGGTTTTCCACTTCACCCATTTGTCCGGGGCTCATGTTCTACTACGGCCTGGACTTCCACGATCTGGCCCTGAATTTCATCCTCAACATCTCGGCGTTCATCGTGGTAGGCGAGGCCTTCCTCTGCATCCAGCCCCACTTCGCTTATGGCTGAAGACCTTCAATGTCAAGTCAAGGTAGTGGGCGGTTGCTGCCGCCAGCGGAGGTGCCATGGTTGGCAAGATGGCCAAAGTCCTATGGCTCAAGGGCTCCTTTGTGGAGACCATAAAGGGGTGGCAATCGGGGTGGTTCTACATCACCGAGCCGCGCGACTCTCAATGGGCGGCGGCCCCCTAATTCCGATCCGGCTTACCCACATGGCTCACATCATGGAAAGAGACGGGCCTGACGTGGGGTGATTCGGAAGAGCTGTCCAGACTCCAAACCTACGTCCGAACCCTGGTGGACAAGAATCTCAGTCTTGTCAATGTAGTCGAGGTTATGCTCATCCGCCGGATCCTCCCATGCCAACAACGGGCCTTCAAATTGTGGGAGTTCGATCCGGCACAACACCAAACTCTGAGAAGGCTCTTCGACACTACGTACGAAGATGCCTGTAAGGTGCTATTCAAGCGCGCCGAGGCTCCCACATCCGCTACCGAAGATCGCGGATTCAGCTCGCAGCGCCAAGCTACCGAGGTAAGCTATTTTGCCCTTTACGGGACTCTTGTTTTTCATAGTTTGACTCTATGTGGGATCTAAACTCCCTTACCTTTGACAGATCTGGCGTAACACGTCCGGGCAGGTTAATCAGACTCCCTTGCCGAAGACCCAGCGGACGCCCGCTTGACGGGGCTGCTGGCTCCGGCACCTCACGTGGTGCCGCAGAAGAAGGCCAAGAAGAAGGCCGCGGGAACTTGAAGGAGCTCCCGGCGCCAGGTGCTGTCGGACTCATCGTCCGATGACTCTGAGGCGGAATCCTCCCCTGAGGACGAGGAGGAGGAAAAAGAAGCCTCTCCCCTAGCGGGGAGAAGAAAGGAAGGCCGCCCGACCGGGAGGACGGAGGGTCCAAGAAAGGAAGGATCCTTCCTCCATACTTCTCCACCAGCGCCGACAACGACGAGGAGGAGTGTCCACCAAGGGCCAAGCCCCTGGCGAGATCGTAAGTGTCCGGACTCCGGAATAGCTCATGACTTTTTATTTGTCGCATAGTGTCTTCTAACGCCGAATATAACCATGTAGCCCGCCCAGGACGAGCTCGCCGCTTGCCGAGGCGGCTCCTGGATTTGTCGGATGTGAATAGCACTTCACTTCCGACCGCCTCCTCTCTCGTGACGCAGACGACACCGCGGTGGAGTCCCAAAAGGAGCCCCACCAGGAGGAGGTGGTCTGGAGGCGCCGCAAGGCGACCTCCTGCACTCCGGCGCAAAGGGGCGAAACCCGAGGGCTCTAAGTCCGCCCTGTGCGGACTCTGCATCGAACCTTCAAGGGTTCGAAGTCCGCAAGCGGCCCCTTCGCCGAAGGGCAAGACTGCGACGCCGGTGACCTCCGTCCATCCGGAGGCACGGATAGGTTCTTTGGGCGCTTAACGGCGCCTCCATCGACGAGGAGCACCACACCGCTTATGAGTGTGGTGATCCAGAAGTTCACCGCCAAGAGCGGGCTGGTGAAGCTTGTACCAGCCTTCTAACAAAGCTTTGAGGTAAGTTTAGAATATGTAAAATATTACCGCATAGACAGTAGCCTGATGCTTAGTTCGGTGTTCGGAAAGAAAAACCGGATGAGGATCTAAAATATATACTGTGGAGTCTAACATAAGTATGTCAATATGGGAATTCAGGCTGCGCTGCTTGACCTCTGCCAGACTTGCTGCGGAGGTCAATGCATTGAAGCAGAGCCTCGGCGGTCCGAGAACGAGCTCGGCCTTGCCAAGAAGCAGCTCGAGGACAAGGAAGGTAAGTAATACCTTCTTAAAGTAATACCTTATAGAAAGGATTTGGTTGCAAAAAATGACAGGACTAACGTGGGTATTGTAGGGGCCATGAACGAGGTGGCGACCCTGAAGGAAGCGGTGTCCATGGCCAAAAGCAAAGCGGCCGCGGAGCACACCGAGCGAGATAAGCAGGAGGCGCGGGTGGCGGAGGTGCGCAAGAGTTCCAGGCTTTCATGGAAAAACACGAGAGTTTGGAGCGTGACTCGAAGAATCGAGAGTCCGAGCTCGCCTCGGCTCTTGAGAGTGCCAAAGCCGCTAAGGCCGAAGCCCAAAAAGCCCTCCAGGAAATTGAATCATTGAAGAAGATAGTGGCTGGTAAGGCATTCTTTATGCAAAGCAAGCATGTGAAAGTGAATTATCTATTACTTACCCGAATCCGGAGCTCTCTAGGAGCATTCGCAGATCTGCCCCATAGTGTGTCTGATGCTGCCGTGTTCTACCGTGCCAAGGAGGGGAGTTCGACGGAAAAGGTGTTCTGGTCTCAGTATGCTGAGGCCCGACATCCGGTGCCCCTGAGCGACCAGCTGAAGCAGCTGGTCGAGCTCCACAAGGTCGCCGAACAGGCCATGAAGGGCCTCCTAACTCGGTTGTGGCCATTGGAAGCCATGCACAGGAGCTACTTGGGCTAGTCTGGCTAGTGGGCCTTTGTCCATGGATTGAAGTCATCAAGCGCTCCGTCTGCAGTGAACGTGCCCGTCGGGCCTTGCCCGTGCTAAAGTGCACTTTGGGCAAGCTGGATCTTGAGAAGCTTGTGACGGATGGGCCACCAAGGGCAAGGACCATCGCAAGCCCGAAATGTACTATGAGGCGTCTGAAGGGTGCCCGCCTTATAGCGGTGAATGCTCCAAAGATGTAATTTTTGAATAGACTCGCATTTGTTATCCTCAGACGCTGAAAACTTGTTCATATCGCTAAGCAACGCTTGTGAATTTAAAATATTACCTTCATGCGGCCGTTTATCAAATTTGAGAGATGGCAAGTCGTTGGCTTCAGCCCCCATGCCACGAGTCTTTGGGGTGTTCGGGATAAACTTGAGCACTCTTGTTCCCATTCTTGGGTCCTTTGAGGAGGCGCTCAGCATAGCGAACAAGGTAACCGGACTATAGTGCTTGAACACTCTCACTTAGCCATAGAATTCTATAATTTTAAATTTCGTGAAGCCCCTAGTATTCGAAGACCGAGTTCGGGCGCTATCCACGCCTTGGCGGACAATGCCGACTCCTCGCTCTAAGCGGCATAAGTCTTTAGGGACCGAAAAACCTCTCGAACAGCGACCGGCTCTCGCCCTATCATGACGGTCAGTTTTAGCTTTCCACCGAGGTGCTCAACCCAGCTCAACCGGGCACAATCGCGGTGGTTCTCCCAGCCTACCTTAGCCGATATAACGGAACGTAAGGTACCAAAACATGGGAGCAGGCAAACCCAACTATTGACCCAAGACATGATTCGAGCCGATGCATATAATGCTATAAGTTCGGGGTGCCGCACTTGTGAAAGTGTTCGGACTTATCACACAATATTTTTGGGGTACTTAAGCCCCTGGTGTATTGGCCATACCAAAGTGTACGGGTGCAACGTGTCATGAATGAACATATATATAGATAAAGAAAGGAGTGCAATAATAGGCAAAAGCTATGTATTGTTTATTCAAAAAGGTAGTGCAATGAAAGCAGAACGATATAAATAGTGCGATAAGCAAGGGATGGGACTATTTAACATGTCCCCCTCCAGGGGTAAGCTGCGGGATGGTATGTAAAACAGGTATAATGCTTGTAGTAGAGACCACCTGGACACTCAATGTAGCTTTCTGCTTCTCTGGCTGTTGCATCATGAGTTCGGCAATTCTAGTGCCGGACAGGGCTTCTGGAAAACGGAGTCCTGAAAGTAAGAGAAAAGAAGAAAGAAAAAGAATGACACAATCGGAGCCCCCAGTGCGGTTGAGCCGCGTGCAGGCGTGCCGTGGTCGTGCCCTCCCTTATGCCCATGGTATCTCCAGCGTAGTTATGTACGCGTAGTACTGGCTTCGCAATTTCGCGAGGGCTGGGGTTGGGGCCGGATTGCTAGGCGTGCTCGGATCATGCCAGGCGGTCTTGTTGTAGGTTACTCCGGGCGCGCTTGACGGTGTCCGGACGTTTAATATCCGGACTCGAGAATTGCTGTGAGAGGCTGCTTTGCACCTCCGCCGCGAGGGCCGCCGTGTGCTCCTCCGTTCGGAGAGAGCGTTCGGTGTTTCCATTGACCGTGATTACTCCTCGAGGGCGTAACATCTTGAGCTTGAGGTACGCGTAGTGCGGCACCGCATTGAACTTTGCAAATGCGGTTCGTCCAAGCAGTGCGTGATAGCCGCTGCGGAACGGAACTATCGAAGATTAACTATTCGCTTCGGAAGTTATCCGGGGATCCGAAGACCACTTCGAGTGTAACTGAGCCTGTACAATTGGCCTCTACACTTGGTATGACGCCTTTAAAGGTCGTCTTTGTGGGTTTAATCCTTGAGGGGTCTATGCCCATTTTGCGCACTGTATCCTGATAGAGCAGGTTCAGGCTGCTACCACCGTCCATCAGGACTCTAGTGAGGTGGAATCCGTCGATGATTGGGTCAAGAACCAATGCGGCGAATCCGCCGTGGCGGATGCTAGTGGGGTGGTCCCTTCGATCAAAGGTGATCGGGCAGGAGGACCATGGGTTGAACTTTGGGGCGACTGGCTCCATCGCAGATACGTCCCTTAGTGCACGCTTCCGCCCCCTTTTGGGTATGTGGGTTGCGTATATCATGTTCACCGTCCGCACTTGTGAGGGGAAGCCCTTCTGTCCTCTATTGTTCGGCGGCCGGGGCTCCTCCTCGTCATCGCTATGCAGCCCCTTGTCATTGAGTTCGGCATTTAACTTGCCTACCTGTTTGAAGACCCAACAATCCCTATTGGTGTGGTTGGCTAGTTTTTCGGGGGTGCCATGTATTTGGCACGAGCGATCGAGTATTCGGTCCAGATTGGACGGGTCCTGAGTATTTCTTTTGAACGGCTTTTTCCGCTGAGCGGGTTTAGAGCCTCTGAATCCGGCATTGACTGTCGTATCTTCAACATTATAGCCGTTAATGTGGCGCTTGTGCTTGTTGCGACGTGACTTGCCATTGCTGTCCTTGGTATCCAAACTACCAGGGTTTTTGGTCAAGTTGTTACTACGAGCTAGCCAGCTGTCCTCTCCCGCGCAAAAGCGGGTCATGAGCGTTGTGAGGGCTGCCATGGATTTCGGCTTTTCCTGTCCTAGGTGCCGGGCAAGCCACTCGTCGCGGATGTTATGTTTGAAGGCTGCAAGGGCCTCTACATCCGGACGATCAACGATTTGATTTTTCTTGGTTAGGAACCGTGTCCGTAATTGTGCGGTCGATTCTTACGCTGCTGAATTATGTGGCTGAGGTCATCGGTGTCTGGTGGTCGCACATATGTGCCCTGGAAGTTGTCAAGGAATGCGGCTTCCAGGTCCTCCCAACAACCAATCGATTCTGCTGGCAAGCTATTAAGCCAATGCCAAGGTGGTCCTTTAAGCTTGAGTGGGAGGTATTTGATGGCGTGTAGATCATCACCGCGGGCCATGTGGATATGGAGGAGGTAGTCCTCGATCCAAACCGCAGGATCTGTTGTGCCATCGTATGATTCGATGTTTACGGGTTTGAAACCCTCGGGGATTTGATGATCCATCACTTCGTTTGGGAAGCATAGTGGGTGTGCGGCGCCTCTGTATTGAGCTATATCACGACGCAGCTCAAATGAGCTTTGTCTACTATGTTCGGCCCGGCCGGAATTGTTGTATCTGGCGTGACGGTTATCGTCGCGTGTCGTGGGGCGCCCACGCGATCCGTAGATCGATCTTGTTTGCCTTGCCTTGTCCTCCAATATGTCTCGCAGGTCTGGCGCGTTTCCCCTTGCCTTGGTACTTTTCGAGCGACGACGGGGTGCGGCTTGAATGGAGGGTCTAGAGGCCTCTCTGTCGCGACCACGGGGTGGCCGGTCGGCCGCATCATATGTGGGTGATGTAGGTTTGGGTGATGTTTCCTCTAATTGGGGTAGCAGCCTGCGTTTTGGGTATCTCTTGGAGGGGTGTTCGAGTTCATACTCTTCGGCTGCAAGGACTTCAGCCCATCTGTCAGCTAGCAAGTCTTGGTCAGCTCTAAGCTACTGCTGCTTTTTCTTGAGGCTGCTTGCCGTGGCCATAAGCATGCGTTTGAAACGCTCCTGTTCGGCGGGATCCTCAGGCACGACAAACTCGTCGTCGTCGAGGCTTGCCTCATCTTCGGAGGGAGGCATATAATTATCGTCCTCCACCTCCCATGTCCGCCGCTCTATCATGAGGGCTGGCTTCTCCCTCCTCCCGTGCTGAATCCTGCTGGAGGGGTTGTCTTGACACTGTCCGGGGTGTTATTATCTCCGTGCGGAGTCACCGTTTTGCTGTGGCGGATTTAGAGCGCACCACCGACGCCGCACTTGGGCTGTTTCTTGGAGGGGTTATCCTCCGCTGTTCCATCGCCGTTCCCATCTTTTGGGATGTCCACCATGTATATGTCGTATGACGAGGTGGCCTTCCAGGTGCCACAGAGGCGCTGGTTCTTGTTTGTCTCCAAAGATCGCCGTCCATACCGTCGATGTCTTGGTCGAAGTCGAGCATGTCGGTTAAATCATCGACAATGGCTACAAAGTGGGTGGTGGGTGGCGTTGAATTTCTTTGTCGTCCGATCCCAACCTTCCCGACCGTAGTCTCGCCAGGCTCTCCGATAAAGAGAGAGACTTTAGTGAATTCAGGATGTCGCCAAAGGGCGAGTGCTGAAAGATGTCCGCGCAGTGAACTCCATGACCGGCGCCCAATCAGATTCGATTGGCTGGGGCGCGGGAGGTTCGGAGTCCGGAGAGGAGTCCGCACCTTGGAGTCACGGGATTCGCAGCGACAGGATGGTGTTCGCTCAATCGCCGTAGAGATCGTAGCCCCCGAGGCGGTGTCCAGCCACTCGTCATCGATCGGCGGAGTCGGCTCGGAGCTAAGGGTCAGAGCGGATGCTGGTGCGGCCTCCGGGGCACTGTTCGGCGGCAGAGCTAGATCGTGCCCATCGAGACAGTGCGGCGCGCTTGGCTGTGGCTCGAATTCGTCGAAGATCAAAGAAGCCATCACCGAATACGAAGATCTGTCCGGGGAGAAAAGTCTCACCCTGGACCACGTCGTTGTTGATGATCGAAGAAGCCATCGGGCCTAAAGATGACGACACAGAGGAAATCTCAATGAAAGCACCAATGTCGGTGTCAAAACCGGCGGATCTCGGGTAGGGGGTCCCGAACTGTGCGTCTAGGCGGATGGTAACAGGAGACGAGGGACACGATGTTTTTACCCAGGTTCGGGCCCTCTCGATGGAGGTAATACCCTACTCCCGCTTGATTAATATTGATGATATGGGTAGTACAAGAGTGGATCTACCACGAGATCGAGAGGCTAAACCCTAGAAGCTAGCCTATGGTATGATTGTTGTTAGTCCTCGGACTAAAACCCTCCGGTTTATATAGACACCGGATAGGGTTAGGGTTACACAGAGTCGGTTACAATGGTAGGAGATCTACATATCCGTATCGCCAAGCTTGCCTTCCACGCCAAGGAAAGTCCCATCCGGACACGGGACGAAGTCTTCAATCTTGTATCTTCATAGTCTAGGAGTCCGGCCAACGGTGATAGTTCGGCTATCCGAACACCCCCTAATCCAGGACTCCCTCAGTGAGCCATGGATATAGCACTATGGGTGGAATAGAATATAATGATGGGGGTTATGTGGAGAAGACAAAAAAGGAGAAAGTCTCACATCAACGAGGCTAATCAATGGGCTATGGAGATGCCCATCGATTGATGTTAATGCAAGGAGTAGGGATTGCCATGCAACGGATGCACTAGAGCTATAAATGAATGAAAGCTCAATCAAAAGAAACTAAGTGGGTGTGCATCCAACTTGCTTGCTCACGAAGACCTAGGGCACTTGAGGAGGCCCATTGTTGGAATATACAAGCCAAGTTCTATAATGAAAAAATCCCACTTGTATATGAAAGTGATAAAACACGAGACTCTCTATCATGAAAATTATGGTGCTACTTTGAAGCACAAGTGTGGAAAGAAAAGGATAGTAGCATTGCCCCTTTTGAATTTTTTATTTTCTTTTTTTTGGGCCTTCTTTTTTTTTCTTTGGCCTTTCTTTTTTTGGGGACAATGCTCTATTGAATGATGATCATCACACTTCTATTTATTTACAACTCAATGATTACAACTCGGTACTAGAACAAGGTATGACTCTATATGAATGCCTCCGGCGGTGTACCGGGATATGCAATGAATCAAGAGTGACAAGTATGAAGGAATTATGAACGGTGGATTTGCCACAAATACTATGTCAACTACATGATCATGCTAAGCAATATGACAATGATGAATGTGTCATGATAAACTGGATGGTGGAAAGTTGCATGGCAATATATCTCGGAATGGCTATGGAAATGCCATAATAGGTAGGTATGGTGGCTGTTTTGAGGAAGATATAAGGAGGTTTATGTGTGAAAGTGCGTATCATATCACGGGGTTTGGATGCACCGGCGAAGTTTGCACCAACTCTCAATGTGAGAAAGGGCAATGCACGGTACCGTAGAGGCTAGCAATGATGGAAGGGTGAGAGTGCGTATAATCCATGGACTCAACATTAGTCATAAAGAACTCATATACTTATTGCAAAAATCTACAAGCCATCAAAAACTAAAGCATTACGGCATGCTCCTAGGGGGGTAGATTGGTAGGAAAAGACCATCGATCGTCCCCGACCGTCACTCATAAGGAGGACAATCAAATAACACCTCATGTTTCAAATTTGTTGCATAACGTTTACCATACGTGCATGCTACGGGACTTGCAAACTTTAACTCAAGCAATTATCAAATTCACAATTACTCTACTAGCATGACTTTGATATTACTACCTCCATATCTCAAAACAATTATCAAGCATCCAACTTTTCTTAGTATTCAATGCACTCAAAAGAAAGTTTCACAAATCTTGAATACCAAGCATCTTATTATTAAGCAAATTACCATACTATTTAAGACTCTCAAAATAATTTAAGTGAAGTATGAGAGATCAATAGTTTCTATAAAGCAAATCCACCACCGTGCTCTAAAATATCTAAGTGAAGCACATAGAGAAAGACTACAACGCTCAAAAGATATAAGTGAAGCACATAGAGCAAAACTATCAAGCTCAAAAGATATAAGTGAAGCACATAGAGTATTCTATCAAATTCCAATTCATGTATGGCTTTCTCAAAAGGTGTGTACAGCAAGGATGATTGTGGCACACTAACAAACAAAGACACAAATAATACAAGACGCTCCAAGCAAAACACATATCATGTGATGAATACAAATATAGCTCCAAATAAAATTACCGATGGAAGTAGACGAAAGAGGGGATGCCTTCCGGGGCATCCCCAAGCTTTGACTCTTTGTTGTCCTTGGATTATCTTGGGGGTGCCATGGGCATCCCCAAGCTTAGGATCTTGCCACTCCTTGTTCCATAATCCATCAAAAGATTTCACCCAAAACTTGAAAACTTCACAACACAAAACTCAATAGAAATCTCGTGAGCTCCGTTAGAGAAAGAAAACAAAAGACCATTTCAAGGTACTGTAATAAATTCATTCTTTATTTATATTGGTGTTAAACCTACTGTATTCCAACTTCTCTATGGATTCTAAACTATTTTAATAGCCATAGATTCATCAAAATAAGCAAACAACACACGAAAAAACAGAATCTGTCAAAAACAGAACAATCTGTAGTAATCTGTAACTAACGCAATATTCTGGAACTCCAAAAAATCTACCAAAATTAGAAGACCTAGACAATTTTTTTATTGATCAGCAGAAATTGAAATCAGTATTATATCACGTTCTGGTGATTTTTAATAATTCGGCCACTAAGCGCAAAGTTTCTGGAAATTACAGCAAGATCAAATAACTATCATCCAAGAAGATCCAATAGGTCTAGCTTGGCACAAACACTAATTAAAACACAAAACCACATCCAAACAGAAGGTAGATGGGTTATTTATTCCTAAACAGAAGAAAAAACTAAAAACTAAAAATAAAATTGGGTTGCCTCCCAACAAGCGCTATCGTTTAACGCCCCTAGCTAGGCATAAAAGCGAGGATAGATCTAGGTATTGCCATCTTTGGTAGGAAATCCATAAGTGGCTCTCATGATAGTTTCATATGGCAATTTTATTTTATTTCTAGGAAAGTGTTCCATCCCCTTTTTTAATGGAAATTGAAATCTAATATTACCATCCTTCATATCAATAATCGCACCAACCGTTCTAAGGAAAGGTCTACCAAGAATAATAGGGCAAGAAGGATTGCAATCTATATCAAGAACGATAAAATCTACGGGCACATAATTCCTATTTTCAACAATAAGAACATCATTAATTCTTCCCATAGGTTTCTTAATAGTGGAATCCGCAAGATGCAAGTTTAGGGAGCAATCATCAAAGTCACGGAAATCTAGCAAATCACACAAAGTTTTGGGGATAGTGGAGACACTATCACCCAAATCACACAAAGCATAAAACTCATGAACTTTAATTTTAATTTTAGTAGTTGGTTCCCACTCATCATAGAGTTTTCTAGGGATCAAAACTTTCAACTCAATTTTTTCTTCATAAGATTGCATCAAGGCATCAACGATATGTTTAGACTATAAGCATGAGGAGAATTTAGCACGGATTGCAACAAGGAAATACGATCAGTTAAAGAGCAACTTTCATAATTAAGTTCCTTGAAATCCAATATAGTGGGTTTAGCAACATCTAGGGTTTTATTTTTTTCAATCCCACTTTCATCAATTTCATCATAAAGATCTAAATACTCCGAATTTTTGGAACGCCTTCTAGGTAAAGGAAGATCATATTCAGTTTCATCAAGATTCATATTGCAAAACAAAGATTTGATAGGGGACACATCAATAACTTTTAGATCTTCATCTTGATTTTCATAGGAATTGGAAGAACACGCTTTAATAAAGGCATCTTTTGTAGCACGCATCCTAGTGGTTCTTTCTTTGCACTCATCAATGGAAATTCTCATGGCTTTGAGAGACTCATTGATATCATGCTTAGGAGGAATAGATCTAAGCTTTAATGAATCAACCTCAAGAGAAATTCTATCAACGTTCCTAGCCAAATCATCAACTTTAAGTAATTTCTCTTCAATCAAAGCATTAAAATTCTTTTGATAATTCATAAACTCTTTAACACTATTCTCAAATTCAGAGGGCATATTATTAAAATTTCCATAAGAGTTGTTGTAGGAATTTCCATAATTATTAGAAGGATTACTAGGATAAGGCCTAGGATTAAAATTCCCTCTATATGCGTTGTTACCAAAATTATTCCTACCAACAAAATTCACATCCATAGATTCATTATTGTTCTCAATCAAAGTAGAAAAAGGCATATCATTAGGATCAGAAGGAACACTCTTAGTAGCAAATAATTTCATAAGTTCATCCATCTTTCCACTCAAAACATTAATTTCTTCTATCGCATGCACTATTTTATTAGAAGATCTTTCAGTATGCCATTGAGAATAATTATAATAATATTATCTAGGAGTTTAGTAGCATCTCCTAAAGTGATTTCCATAAAAGTGCCTCCCGCGGCCGAATCTAAAAGATTTCCAGAAGCAAAATTCAATCCGGCATAAATTTTTTGTATAATCATCCACAAATTCAAACCATGAGTAGGGCAATTACGTATCATTAATTTCATCCTCTCCCAAGCTTGTGCAACATGTTCATGATCAAGTTGTTTAAAATTCATAATGTCGTTTCTAAGGGAGATGATCTTAGCGGGAGGAAAATACTTAGAGATAAAAGCATCTTAGCACTTGTTCCAAGAATCAATACTATTTTTAGGAAAAGACGAAAACCAAGCTTTAGCACGATCTCTAAGCGAAAAAGGAAATAGCTTCAATTTAGCGACATCATTATCGACATCTTTTTTCTTTTGCATATCGCATAAATCAACGAAGCTATTAAGATGAGTAGCGGCATCTTCACTAGGAAGGCCGGCGAATTGATCTTTCATAACAAGATTCAACAAACCAGTATTGATTTCACAAGATTCGGTATTGGCAAGAGGAGCAATCAGAGTGCTAAGGAAATCATTATTTTTGGTATTGGTGAAGTCACACAATTTGGTAGTATCTTGAGCCATCGTGACAGACAAGCAATCCAACACACGAGCAAACAAAAGGCAAGCGAGAAAAAGGCAAACGAAAAAAGAGAAGGAGAAGGAGATTGGGAAAGAGAGGGCGAATAAAATGGCAAGGGTGAAGTGGGGGAGAGGAAAACGAGAGGCAAATGGGAACTGTAATGCGAGAGATAGGGATTGTGATGGGTACTTGGTATGTTGACTTTTTGCATAGACTCCCCGGCAACGGCGCCAGAAATTCTTCTTGCTACCTCTAGAGCTTGTGTTAGATTTCCCCAAAGAGGAAATGATGATGCAGCATAGTGGCATAAGTATTTCCCTCGGTTTTTGAGGACCAAGGTATCAATCCAGTAGGAGGCCACGCGCAAGTCCCTCGTACCTACACAAAACAATAGCTCAACGCAACCAACGCGATTAGGGGTTGTCAATCCCTTCACGGTCACTTATGAGAGAGATCTGATAGAGATGATAGATAATATTTTCGGTATTTTTGATATAGAGATGCAAAGTGAAAAGTAAAAGGCAAAGTAAAAGCAAAGCAAACATAAAGGAATGGAGATTGATATGATGAGAATAGACCCGGGGGCCATAGGTTTCACTAGTGGCTTCTCTCAAGAGCATAAGTATTCTATGGTGGGTGAACAAATTATTATTGAGCAATTGCCAGAATTGAGCATAGTTATGAGAATATCTAGGTATGATCATGTATATAGGCATCACGTCCGAGACAAGACCGACTCCTTCCTGCATCTACTACTATTACTCCACGCATCGACCTCTATCCAGCATGCATCTATAGTATTAAGTTAAAAACAGAGTAACGCCTTAAGCAAGATGACATGATGTAGAGAGATAAATTCATGCAATATGAAATAAACCCCATCTTGTTATCCTCGATGGCAACGATGCAATACGTGCCTTGCTGCCCTTACATCCTTTGGGAAAGGACACCGCAAGATCGAACCCAAAGCTAAGCACTTCTCCCATGGCAAGAAAAACCAATCTAGTAGGCCAAACCAAACTGATAATTCGAAGAGACTTGCAAAGATAACCAATCATACATAAAAGAATTCAGAGAAGATTCAAATATTATTCATAGATAGACTTGATCATAAACCCACAATTCATCGATCTCAACAAACACACCGCAAAAAGAAGATTACATCGAATAGATCTCCACGAGAGAGGGGGAGAACATTGTATTGAGATCCAAAAAGAGAGAAGAAGCCATCTAGCTAATAACTATGGACCCAAGGTCTGAGGTAAACTACTCACACTTCATCGGAGGGCTATGATGATGTAGAAGCCCTCCGTGATGGCGGCCCTCTCCGTGAGCTCCTAACAGGCCCCAAGATGGGATCTCGTGGATACAGAAAGTTGCGGCGGTGGAATTAGGTTTTTGGCTCCGTCTCTAATCGTTTGGGGGTACGTAGGTATATATAGGAGGAAGGAGTACGTCGGTAGAGCAACAGGGGGCCCACAAGGCAGGGGGTGCGCCCTAGGGGGGCGCCCCCACCCTCGTGACCGCCTCTTTTGTTCCTTGGAGCAGGGTCCAAGTCTCCTGGATCACGTTCGGTGATTAAATCACGTTCCCGAAGGTTTCATTCCGTTTGGACTCCGTTTGATATTATGTTTCTTCAAAACACTGAAATAGGCAAAAAACAGCAATTCTGGGCTGGGCCTCCGGTTAATAGGTTAGTCCCAAAAATAATATAAAAGTGGAAAATAAAGCCCAATATGGTCCAAAACTGTAGATAATATAGCATGGAGCAATCAAAAATTATAGATACGTTGGAGACGTATCACACCCCTTTCAACGTACATCATTTTGGGCGCATGCAGGAGGTGCTGGTTTTGTGGTCCCTCTCGTGCGATTCTTTATGATGGTTCAATCTATTGGCCCAAGCGGTTTATAGACAACAACAGTTGTCGTTTGACAAAACGATAGATTCACTGGTCCGTCTTATGGTAGGTCATGGAGACATGAATGTATGACCAAAATATCATTACATTACGTGCATCTGCCCCACTAACACGAAGTGGGAGGTGGGTCAAGCACCCTAGCTAGCTATGACATTATGTCATTATAGATATATCCAAGGGTGCTTTCGGGTTTGCGAGGCAGGTGCCACCAAAGTTGTGCACTGTGTATTTAAAGTTTTAAACATCATACCCTATATTCCTACATATATTTGGCCACTTCTAGGTGGTTCTTGACTTTTGGCCCCTCTCATCGATCTTTGACGACGCGCCCAACCGTGGGCCCGCACAGTCAAAGTTGTGCATTGAAATTTTGAACATCACAGACCACCATTTTCACTCATCTATATTTGGGCCACATGCTGGTGTGGTTGTCTTCTGACCCTCTCTAGCGTTTTTTTTGCTGCAATGACTCTGATGACTGTAGCGACCCGACCCGAATGGATCGTAGTCTCTGTTCTTAAGTGTCATCCCTGGATCGGTATTGCTGACACACATAGTACTCGAGGATTTATAACAGAGTTCAATCACACACTTATTACATCGAGTGTCTCAAAAAGAGTACTTATTACAATAATATGGCTGAAGGCCATCTAAATAAGATAACCGCAGAAGCACCGAAGATAAATGAGTCCATCCAACTCCACGGCAATACTGAGTGCATGACAACGACCTAGCGCACCTTACTCTTCGTCTAAAAATTCTGCAACATGATACGTTGCAGCCGCGTAGGTCAGCACATGGAATATGCTGGCAAAATAACACCAAAGAGGTAATGATGCAAAAGCAACTATCTCTACATGCATATATGGCTGGTGGAGGCTCTAAGTTTAACATTTGCATAAAGCCAATTTTTCCATACAACAAAGGAATAGAGTTTATTTAACTACCAAGTTTAATGTCATTAATGAGAAGGTTCCTCCAACTCAATCCCAAAATGTTATTAATAACCAAACAAAATTCATTATGTAATGTGATGAGATCAAATCAAAAATTCAAGTACCAGATACTCAAGATGTCTATAATTGGGGACACGGCTAACCATGATTAGTTTATACACTCTGCAGAGGTTTGCGCACTTTTCCCCACAAGACTCGATCTCCTCCGTTGGATTTCTCGCACTACATGGTGTTTGAGAAACGGATGATCGAGACACAGTCTTTCTGAAGCATTAACTCTTTACTCTTGGTAGACAGTACCACCTACTTCCCCTACATCTGCTAGCCTACCACTGAAAGAGGTCACACAACATACTTAACTATGCCAGAGCCCATAATGGCTTGTGGCTGCACACGGAAGTTTCTAGCATGAATAATCTTATGATCCCTTTGAGCCTGGGTGGCATTCCATAGGATGATCACACGGGTACTCCGGGATATCCTAGGACAACACTGGATTGCTCCAGGTGCCCGCAACCAATCCACCCAGATGTGTATTAAAGTAGTCACCTTAGGTTCCCCTTATTTAATATCTTTCACAACTTTCATGAATCTCATATACCAATCCACGTCTACGAGCATAGCAAACAATATGAGCATAACATATAATCCCAGGGTTGATAAAAGACAATAGGTTCCTACCTCAACAACTACTTCCCATATGATGTTACTAATACTACTCATGCAATGTTTGAGGGTTGAAACTAATGCATAAAAACTAGGTAGTAAAAGGGATATGATCAAAGTGTTACTTGCCTTGCTGACGGTCGGAAAACCCTAGAGATTCGTAGTAGCAAGCTTCGCACTCCAGAAACTCTATCGTGGACAAACAATAGCATACATACGCACTCAACATAATATGCAAAGGTAAAACCAAAATAAAAGATCTAAATAGAAATTATAAGCGAAGAACTTCGATTTGCAAAAAGAATCGATCAAATCGGAATTACGAAACTCAAACTACGATCAAAAGAAGTTCGAATTCAAATCTTCTTGAAACCATATTTTAAATTTTCAAAATCATGTTCAAGTTGTTTACCTGAACAGAGGGGATCAGGACAAAGAATTTGGTGTTGGTTTCATTGGATTTGGATAAGCGAGCAAAAACTTGTGAGGGTTTAAAGATCAAAGACTAATCTGTAAGAAAACTAATCGCAGATAGGTCCCTAGCCAAAAATAAACTGAAAAAGAAAAATCTAACGAACGAACGTTCGCTAATAGAACCTAACGAACAAAAACGTTCACTAACAGATCTAAAGGAACGAACGTTCGCTAATAGAACCTAACGAACGAAAACGTTCACTAACAGATCTAAATGAACGAACGTTTGCAAATTAAACTAACCTAATAAAATTAACCGATCTAAAAAGAAAACCGAAACTTAAAAAAACCGGGGCGGGTTTTCGGCGGTTATACCGGTTCGTGAGGAAAACCGGCGGCGGATCGGATCGGATCGGCGGCGTGGCTCCGGCGTGAGGCGGCGCGGGAGACGGCGGTCATGGCGTGGTGGCGCGGCAGTGCACGACGAACGGTGGCGGCGATGGGCGGGCGGGCGTGATGCGGTGGCGGCTGTTGATGAGGGGGACGGGGTGGTGGGGCAACGGCTTATAAGGAGGTCGGGGGGTCCGACTTGGGGAAGGGGCGACGGGCAAGGCGGCGGTGGCTCAGACTCCGGCGGAGTCCGGCTCGGGCACCGCGGTGGCGCGCTGGGTCGGCTGGGCCTTCGGCCCAAAACTTTTTTTAAAATAATTTCACCGCGAAGAAAAATACAAATAAAATAAAATAAAAATCCTAAAATTCCAGAAATAATTTTCACAGTCCTCTCCTAATATTTAGGACAAAGTGAACATTTTTCTAGGCTAAATGCGATTTTAAAAAATGCACATTTTCCCTAATTTAACCGAATAAAAATTTCAGATAAAATACAAATAAAATATAATTTCATTTGAAATTAAATTTCCATCATTTCCTAGTTGTTTTGAAGAAGTAATATTATCTTCTCTCTTTCATTCAAATTGAAATAATTGGAAAAATAATTTGAATAAAACCACTTTGATCCAATTACCAATTTTGAAAAAATTCGAAAAAGGGTTTTTGTGAAAACCTCCAACTCTCTCAATTGGTCCTTGAGTTGCTTAAGGCTTCTAGGATAAAAAATGTCCAAATAAACCAAATTCAAAAATGCACAAATCATGGATGCATATGATGACCTAATGATTAACATCCAAATTGAAAATTGGGATGTTACAAACCTACCCCCCTTAAGATGAATTTCGCCCTCGAGATTCGGGTTGGCTAGCAAAAAGGTGTGGGTGGTCTTTCTGGAGGTCTTCTTCTCGCTCCCAGGTGGCTTCTTCCTCGGTATGGTGGCTCACTGAACTTTACAAAACTTGATGACCTTGCTGCGTGTAACTCGATTGGCAAACTCGAGAATCTTGACGGGTTTCTCCTCATAGGTCAGGTCACTCTCCAACTGTATTGCTTCCAGGGTCACTGTATCTCTCAGAGGAATATCGGCCATCTCTGCATGGCATTTATTCAACTGGGAAATGTGAAACACCTCATGAACTCCTGACAAACCTTCGGGTAACTCCAACTTGTAGGCAACTTCTCCCATACATTCCAAAAACTTGGTATGGTCCTACAAGTCGGGGTGCTAACTTTCCTTTGACTCCAAATTGTTTAACTCCTCGAAGTGGTGACACACGAAGATATGCTCTGTCTCCTACTTCGTATGTTATCTCCTTGCGTTTACTATCGGCATAACTCTTCTGCCTGGACTGAGCTACCTTCAGTCTATCGCGAATCAAATTGACCTTCTCCTCAGATTCTCTGATTAGATCTGGCCCGAACAATTGTCGATCTCCAACTTCATCCCACATCAATAGTTTCCTATACCTCCTTCCATACAAGGCTTCGAAAGAGGCCATCTTCAAACTGGCTTGGTAGTAGTTGTTGTACGAGAAACTCTGCATAAGGCAAATTATCATCCCAACTAGATCCATAATCTAGCGCACAAGCTCTCAACATGTCCTCCAGAATCTGGTTGACTCTCTCGGTCTGTCCATCTGTCTGCGGGTGAAAGGTTGTACTATACTCTAGCCTGGTACCCAAAGTCTGATGCAACTGATTCCAAAACTTTGAGGTAAACTGCGTTCCTCTATCTGATATGATGGTCCTCGGAACTCCATGCAGACATACGATCCTGGTCATATATATCTTGGCCAACTTCGCGCTTATAAGTGGTTTTCACGGGGATAAAGTGAGCCACTTTGGTCAAGCGATCAACTACTACCCAGATGGAGTCATATCCTGATCGTGTCCTGGGTAATCCGGTGATGAAATCCATGCCAAGCTTATCCCACTTCCATTCGGGTATCGGCAAAGGCTGAAGTAATCCTGCTGGCTTTTGATGCTCTGCCTTAACTCTCTGACATACGTCACATACTGCTACATACTCGACAATGTCCTTCTTCATACCTGTCCACCAGAAACGTTCCTTCAAATCCAAATACATCTTGGTGTTTCTCGGATGAATCGAATATGGCGAATCATGAGCGTCCTGAAGAATTAACTTCCTGATCTCTGGGTCATTGGGCACATAAATACGATCCTCAAACCATAAAGTTTCATGTTCATCCTCACGAAAACCTTTGGCCTTTCCTTTACTCATCTTTTCCTTTATATCCACAATCTCCTTATATGTCTTCTGAGCTTCTCGAATCTTTCCCAACAACGTGGACTGTACTTCCAACGCTGCAACAAAACCTCTCTGAACTATCTTGAAGCGAAGTTCTCTAAGATCGTCGGCTAACTCCTGAGGTAATCCTCCGATTATTAGAGTATTAACATAGCTCTTGCGGCTCAACGCATTTGCTACAACATTGGCCTTTCCTGGATGATAATGCAGTTTCATGTCATAATCCTTTATGAGCTCCAACCATCTCCTCTGCCCGAGGTTCAACTCCTTCTGCGTAAAGATGTACTTCAAACTCTTATGATCCGTGTATACATCACAACGGTTTCCAATGAGAAAATGTCTCCAGGTCTTGAGTGCATGCACTACGGCTGCTAACTCCAAATCATGCGTGGCATAATTCAACTCATGAGGTCGAAGTTGACATGAGTCATATGAAACAACTCTTCCTTCTTGCATAAGAACGCCTCCAAGGCCCTGGCGTGAATCGTCGTAATATACTTGGAAATCCTTGCGTATATTCGGAAGAATTAGCACTGGGGCTGTAACCAAACGTTTCTTCAACTCCTGAAAACTGACTTCACACTCATCAGTCCACTTGAACTTAGTGTCCTTCTTCAATAACTCCGTCATGGGCTTCGCAATCTTGGAAAAACTTACAATGAATCTTCGATAATAACCTGCGAGTCCAAGAAAACTACGTATCTCTCCAACTGAAGTGGGTGCCAACCACTCGGTGACAGATTTAACCTTGGAAGGGTCTACTGATATACCTTCTCCAGATATAACATGTCCGAGAAATCCGACTTCCTTCAACCAAAACTCACATTTGCTGAACTTGGCTTATAGCTGATGTTCCCTGAGCTTCTCGAGAACCAAGCGCAAATGTTCCTTGTGCTCTTCTTCATTCTTCGAGTACAGCAATATATCATCAATGAACACCACAACAAACTTATCCAAGAAGTCCATGAACACCTTATTCATCATACTCATAAAGTAGGCAGGGGTGTTAGTCAAACCAAAAGACATGACTGTGTACTCATATAGCCCATACCTTGTGGTAAAAGTTGTCTTGGGTATATCCTATTCTCAGATCTTCAGTTGGTGATATCTTGATCGAAGATCGATCTTGGAGAACACTTTAGCTCCCTGCAGCTGGTCAAACAAATCATTGATCATCGGTAGATGGTATTTGTCCTTGATCATCACCTCATTCAATGCACGATAATCAACAACCATTCTCAATGATCCATCCTTCTTCTCAACTAAGAGCACCGGGGCTCCCCACGGTGATGAACTTGGTCGAATATAACTTTTCTCCAATAACTCCTTAATCTGCTTTTTAATTTCCTCTAGATCATTTGCGGGCATCCGATACGGTCTCTTAGATATTGGGGTGTCTGGCAATAGTTCGATCAAAAACTCTATGTCTCGGTCTGGTGGCATGCCTGGTAATTCCTCTGGGAATACATCGCGATAAACCTTCACAATTGGCACTTCCTCCTGAACGACTCCAGAGAGTGAATTTACTTGAGTCCTCCTTGGCGCATGCCTAGACACATACTTGATCCTTTTTCCCTCTGGGGTGGTGAGAAGTATTGACTTACTAGCACAATCGATGTTTCCTCCATACTTCGATAGCCAATCCATGCCTAGTATTATATCCAATCCTTGTGATTCCAAAATAATGAGGTCTGAGGGGAAAACGTGCTTACCTATGGTCAATGCCAACTGACAACACCATCGGTTAGCCATATATTCCGCTCCCGGTGAGCTCACTAACATGGATGACCTAAGGGCTAAGGTTTCCAACTCAAACTTATCCACAAATCCCCTTGATATGTATGAATGTGATGCACCAGTGTCAAAAAGAACAAGGGCTATAAATGACTTAATCAAAAACTTACCAATAACTGCGTCAGACTGCTCTTCAACTTCCTCCACGTTGATGTGGTTCACTTGACCTCTGATAAAGGGGTTTGCCTTCTTTCCTGAGCTTCCATTACCATTACCATTCTTTGCTTCAGGACACTCGGTGGCGTTGTGTCCAGTCTTCTCGCATTTGAAACAAGTAATGTGAATCAGATCCTTCTTAGCGGGTGTAGCGAGGTTGGGACAGTTCGGACTGTTGTTTCGTCCACTCCCATTACCATTCTTAGGGCCACTGTGGTTGTGTGAATTTCCTCCATTGTGGGAATGGCCTCCATGGTTATGTCCCCATGGGTATGAGTGTGTCCTCCCAAGTACGGGGTATAGCGAGGCTTCTGCTGAGCTCCAGAGTTGTAATTCCCTTGTCCATACTTCCGTTTGCGGCTTTCTATCTGCTGCTGCTTGCCTTCAATCATGAGGTGTTGGAGATATGACCTAGTGGCAATCATGTATGATGATATTTCCTATGTGTTTATGAATAAACACTGGTACAACGATGTGCTAAACAAACAGTTTTTAACCCCTTTCCGCGACGGCATTTGGAACCGTCGCCAAGTGAATGTGTGCGATAAGGTGTCCTTCCCACACGACCCAGAAATCATCGGGGATAGGCCCTCCTTAGACCCAGGCTGGGGCCGTGTGCGATCGGGCGAGGCATCGAAACCCAATCATTTCCGTAGGTATGTACATCCCACACGGTAACCTGAGGAAATCATTTCCGTAGGTATGTACATCCCACACGGTGAATCCCAGAAAATCATTTCCGTAGGAATGTACATCCCACATGGTGAATCCCAGAAAATCATTTCCGTAGGTATGTACATCCCACACGGTGAATCCTAGAAAAACATTTCCGTAGGTATGTATATCACACACAGTTCTTTGTGTGGAAACGTTTGCGCAAGGTGGCCTAACGCAAAAAGTTCGCAGCCGGAAGCCGTGTGTGATTGTTAGTTGATCGAACACGCCTACTTTCTAGAAACCGTGCGGGTTGTTTGAGTTGATCGCCCACAGTGTTGTCTGAGTAACCGTCTGCAATAGAAAACCCCAATAAGCAGGTTAATTAGCCTGTTATTGATAATCCATGTACTAATCAAACTGATATTTCTTATAAAACGTGCCAGATATTTCATATCTGTATAAAAGCAACTAGGATTTCATAATCGAATTACATCAGATAGCTTCAGCACTCAGTTACGCCATTACACAACAGCACCAAGTTTCACATGTAGCATCAAAAACCTTTGGAAAGTAGCATCATACAGGTAAATAGACAGATGAATCTCATCTAGGAAACTGCAGGAGCGGAAGGCAAATATTGAGCCTTCAGTGATGTTGAATGTCCTTGCAACTTTAGGCCAGTGGATATGGATGATTGCCCGCCCAACCTTCGTCCTCTTCAGCAAGACTTCAATATTGTACCGTGGGTGTTGAATGAATACCTTCCTCGGCTCTTGACCATGCAGGTGGTTTGAGAGGTAATCATCAGTGAACTGCTTTAAAAAGTACTGAAAACAAAGATATGCATAAATCGCTGTTGTAAATTTTGAAATGGTGCAAGGGGTAAAAACAAGGTAAAAGAGTTGGTACCATCCTATAGTTGGCTGATGTCTTCTTCATTGTGCAAACAAAGATCTTGCTGTTATTCTTCGCAAGTTTCTTCATCCTAACAATCTTTCTGAGTTTCTTGACTTGACTAATATTCATGGACATCTCATCTCCCCATATGCAAAATGGGTCGAACAGTGGGTCTAAGCCTCTGACAGCAGGACCTACATGTGCAAGACCAAATTGTAAGAAACCTAAATATTAGAATGATTCCTGCAACTCCACAATAATGTGCTATTAGCCAAAGGACCCTGCTTGAACAAACCTCGATGGTAAACAGCAGTGTCTCCCATTGTTTCCCTGCAACACACATAAGGAAGATCTTGATCAGGTTAACTGAGAGTTGCCATACTATCAGTAGAATATGTATTGGGTACAGCCAAATTCGATCGGTGTCACATGCATAACAATACAAAATTGTACCCACATCAAATGAAAATCAAATTGCAGAACTAAACCAAACAGTTAAATGGACAGCAGACCAAATGGACCAAAATAGTTAACTGAGCACGACATTGCAGAATAGAAACATGTACTAGAAGATAAGACAGTTAACAAACAAAGAATGCTTGCGAACAGTACTACGAAATGTAGAAATTGTTGGACCAAAGTGTTAACTGAACATTACATTTCAGAGGACCAAACTGTTAACTGAACATTAGATTGCATATTAACATTATAGAGGACAAATCACTAGAAGGCACTGGAGGTGGCCTCGAGAAAACATCACGAACTGTATTTTAAAGTAGACAACCGAGTGGCGGTGTTGATAGTGGCCTCGAAGACGAGGTGCTCCTCCAAGATCTGGCGGTCGACACGCATGGCAACCATAGCGACCTCGTTCACGCATGCGGCCGCATGCTACTCAGCTCCATGTTATATTGTGTATAAAATGGATGTGGGAGGCGCTTAATTGGAGGAGGGGGCAGTGATTTCGGTGGAAGGTGTCGCTCTGTTGATCGGGGCGTGTGGGACGGGAAAGGCGGAGGATGGTGTGGGTGGGGTGTGGATTACCTGAACATATCAACGAGGCTGGCAGCAAGGAGAAGGGTCGGCGGCGAGGAGGCCGCGCAGCAAGAAGAAGGGTCGCTGTGAGGAGGCAGCGCTGCAGGAAGAAGGGTTGTCGGCGAGGAGGCGGCGCTGCAAGAAGAAGGGTAGCCGGCGAGGAGGCTGAGCTGCCAGTAAGCAGCAGTGAATGTTTGAACTTGGAAAGCAAGGAGGAACAGTGGAAATGTGGCTTTTGGTACGAGGGAGGGGCGGGGAGATAGATATTTCCGAGGTGGCAAAAAATTTCACTCGGTGCCGGGAGAAACTGGCACGCAAGAGTGGTTCAAGCGGGGGCGATGGACTGTAGACGACCAAGCTTCCTGCGTAAGCCAGACAAGACGGTGCGCCAAGATACTTTATATCGCATCCCACATGGTTCTTTCTAGTAAACTATTTGTGGTATACCTGATTTTTTTCATTATGTTTTGAGAGACAAAATGGTGTTACGGAGGAAAGGATGGTGTTTGAATTGCTAGAACATTTACGTACAGTGAACATGCAACTAGTACATGAGTGTCGTATTTAAATTTGGAATTATTCCGGGTTCGTTTGGCATTTTTATGCATTAATTGAGTTTCTGGGCATTTATTGTGCATAATTCAAATTTGAACTACAAGCACAGGCTCCAATGAACCAAAGTTGTTTGAAAAATCACATATGTGTCCTTGGGTGAATTTCTAGGTCGCATGCAAGAGATGGGAGTGAAATTCAAACATCTGGGCGTCATGGCTCGGCCGGAAATATTGAGAAACTTGGTTTTTTAATTCCTGTAAATCCAAAACACGCCTGAAAATCATGAAACTTGGCATGGTGTCATGACATGGCACCAACATGCTGCGGTAATTTTTTTGGCCGAATTCGGACAAGCTTTGGTGTAAACTTCTTACAAATGGAGCTTCCCTCAAGAAGGCTCGTGGTTCTGTGAGGAAACGTGTCACCTCCGTGTGCGAAATGACATACGTACACTGCCTTCTCCAGCCTAAATTTATTTACACAGGCAGATTAGACCAAATAGAAGTACCGTGCTAAATTTTGGAATTATTCCGGGTTTGTTTGGCCTTTTTTATGCATTAGTTGAGTTTCTGTGCATTTAGTGTGCATAATTCAAATTTTAACTACAAGCACAGGCTACAGTGCACCAAAGTTGTTTGAAAAATCACATGTGTGTCCTTGGGTGAATTTCTAGGTCCCATGCAAGAGATGGGAGTGAAATTCAAACATCTGGGCGTCGTGGCTCGGCCGGAAAGATTGAGAAACTTGGTTTTTAAATTCCTTTAAATCCAGAACACGCCTGAAAATCATGAAACTTGGCATGGTGTCATGACATGGCACTGATACGTCTCCAACGTATCTATAATTTTTTATTGCTCCATGCTATATTATCTTCTGTTTTGGACATTATTGGGCTTTATTATTCACTTTTATATTATTTTTGGGACTAACCTATTAACCGGAGGCCCAGCCGAGAATTGTTGTTTTTTGCCTATTTTAGAGTTTCGCAGAAAAAGAATATCAAACGAAGTCCAAACGGAATGAAACCTTCGGGAACGTGATTTTCGGAACGAATGTGATCCAGAGGACTTGGACCCTACGTCAAGAAAGCTACCAGCAAGCCACGAGGTAGGGGGCGCGCCTACCCCCCTGGGCGCGCCCTCCACCCTCGTGGGCCACACGTTGCTCCACCGACGTACTCCTTCCTCCTATATATACCTACGTAGTCCCAAACTACCAGATACGGAGCCAAAAACCTAATTCCACCGCCGCAACCTTCTGTACCCGTGAGATCCCATCTTGGGGCCTGTTTCAGAGCTCCGCCAGAGGGGGCATCGATCATGGAGGGCTTCTACATCCACACCATAGCCTCTCCGATGAAGTGTGAGTAGTTTACCTCAGACCTTCGGGTCCATAGTTATTAGCTAGATGGCTTCCTCTCCCTTTTTGGATCTCAATACAATGTTCTCCCCCTCTCTTGTCGAGATCTATTCGATGTAATCTTCTTTTGCGGTGTGTTTGTTGAGACCGATGAATTGTGGGTTTATGATCGAGTTTATCTATGAACAATATTTGAATCTTCTGAATTCTTTTATGTATGATTGGTTATCTTTGCAAGTCTCTTCGAATTATCAGTTTGATTAATTTGGCCTACTAGATTGATCTGTCTTGCAATGGGAGAAGTGCTTAGCTTTGGGTTCAATCTTGCGGTGTCCTTTCCCAGTGACAGTAGGGGCAGCAAGGCACGTATAGTATTGTTGCCATCGAGGATAACAAGATGGGGTTTATATCATATTGCATGAGTTTATCCCTCTACATCATGTCATCTTGCTTAAAGTGTTACTCTGTTCTTATGAACTTAATACTCTAGATGCATGCTGGATAGCGGTCGATGTGTGGAGTAATAGTAGTAGATGCAGGCAGGAGTCGGTCTACTTGTCTCGGACGTGATGCCTATATACATGATCATACCTAGATATTCTCATAACTATGCTCAATTCTGTCAATTGCTCAACAGTAATTTGTTCACCCACCGTAAAATACTTATGCTCTTGAGAGAAGCCACTAGTGAAACCTATGGCCCCCGGGTCTATTTTCCATCATATTAATCTCCCGACAACAAGCTATTTCTTTTGCCATTTTTATTTTGCTTTTATTTTACTTTGCATCTTTATCATAAAAATACTAAAAATATTATCCTATCATATCTATCAGATCTCACTCTCGTAAGTGATCATGTAGGGATTGACAACCCCTTATCGCATTGGTTGCGAGGATTTATTTATTTGTGTAGGTGCGAGGGACTCGCGTGTAGCCTCCTACTGGATTGATACCTTGGTTCTAAAAAACTGAGGGAAATACTTACGCTACTTTGCTGCATCACCCTTTCCTCTTCAAGGGAAAACCAACGCAGTGCTCAAGAGGTAGCAGGCACCAACATGCTGCGGTAATTTTTTTGGCCGAATTGGGACAAGTTTTGGTGTAAGCTTCTTGCAAACCGGAGCTTCCCGCAAGAAGGCTCATGGTTCCGAGAGGGAACGTGTCACCTCCATGTGCGAAACGACATACGTACACTGCCTTCTCCCGCCCTAATTTTTTTTACACAGGCATATTAGACCAAATAGAAGTATCGTGCAAAATTTTGGAATTATTCCGGGTTCGTTTGGCCTTTTTTTATACATTAATCGAATTTCTGGGCATTTAATGTGCATAAATTCAAATTTTAACTACAAGCACAGGCTCCATTGCACCAAAGTTGTTTGAAAAATCACATGTGTGTCTTTGGGTGAATTTCTAGGTCCCATGCAAGAGATGGGAGTGAAATTCAAACATCTGGGTGTCGTGGCTTGGCCGGAAAGATTGAGAAACTTGGTATTTTAATTCCTGTAATTCCAAAACACGCCTGAAAATCATGAAACTTGGCATGGTGTCATGACATGGCACCAACATGCTGTGGTAATTTTTCTGTCCGATTTGCGAAGGCACACACATTAACAATCAACAAAGTCATTTTGGAACAAGTGTTGTCACGTTACAAATCGGAAAAATTAAGTATTATTGAAACCGTGGGCATTCTACTTACCAATTATGTGCGGCCACGCGTCCCCTTTTTTTATTGGCTAGGAGGTGCCGTGCGGGGTAGCTATTTGAGTACGGGAGGCGTGCGATCAGACCCCTGCGCGTGCTCATCAGGAGGAGAGCCCTTTGACCGCTACCTGCTGCGCACCTCCCTCCCAATGTCTCCATTAATGGCGCCCGAGCACCTGTTCTACGGCATGGCTATATGTCTCAATGGACTGAGATTTAAGAGAGAAAAATGAAAATCTGAAAAGAAAGTTTTGCACGGATCTTGATGTAAGATCCGACGGACCTATATATCATCAACTATGACTTATAGCAAGCATGATGAATATAAGGACGATGAAAGTGGATAATAATTGTCTTACATATTTAGAAACATAAATAAAAAAAGCCACATGCGGCAACGCCCGAAATACACAAGGGCAAAAGAAGAAGGAAGACAACGATCTGGCTCGCTGATCTCTACTTTCTTGATGCGTTGGTGTAGGCCGCCGGAACTACTCTCCGCGGCGAGCGGCGACGAGCTCTTTCTTGTCCTCAAGATGCTGCTTGAGAGCATCCACGGATTCCTCCACCAGCCTTCTGCGCTCGATGCGCAGCATGGCATTCTCGTCCATAAGTTTCTCGACAATGACGCCGGTCCTCTTCAACAAGGCAGTGGTCTGCTCCTGCTGCTCCGCACTTCCGATGATCTTCGCCCTCAGCAGGTCGCGCTCGTCTTGGAGCTTCGCATTGCTCTCATTTGGTTGCCGGATGACACCGGTAGACTGTTCAAACGAAGCTTTTAGGTCATCCTGCAGCCTCGCCCACCTAGAGATCTGATCCATCTGCCTAAGCACGAGGGCGCGCATGCGCCTGTAAGAGTCCTCGCCTGCCCGCGAGACATTTTCCTAGGCTGCCGTGGCGCGGGAGGACATCTCTGCTGCATTCGCGGCGCGGCAGGACATTTCTTCTGCCTCTGCGGTGTGGCCGGACCAGTCTGCTGCATCGACGGCGCGGCGGGACCTCCGTGCTGCTTCAGCGGCGCCAAGGGACCTTCAGGTTGCTACGGCCGTCTGGCAGACATGTTGGCTGCTTCGCGGCGGCGGGACATCTCTCGTGCTTCCGCTTCCAGGCTCGCCTCTCCCTGGTGGCAATCTCTCGACCCAGAACTCACGCTGGCCATGGCGGACACAAGGGAACGATGATGAATGACTTGTTTGTTTTAAACTTTTTCTGGATGAGGAATTGAGGAGGAATGTGCAGTCATCTTGGAGTAGTACTATTTATAACCGCGTAGTAATACCCTCCTAAGTGGGAAACCGTTTAGGTTTTGATCGGTGTGAATAGGTTTGCAATTTGGAATGTGACGGGACGCGGCCTCCCTGTTCTTCTAAAAAAAATTTACGGGACACATGCTCAAAATTTACGGACGGTTGTAAGTGTGGCACTATTCCCGGAAGGCGTAACGAGGGCACGTACGCCTTCTCGGCCGGGTACGTGGCGTTTGCACCATAGGGTGCACCACCATAGGCAATGTCAGCACACATCTTGTTCCAACAACCGTGCGCACTCATTATTACCATCGCGCACGCTTCTTTTAATTAGAATGTGTGTGCCCGTCTAGCGCACACACATTGATCTATCTAATTGTTTCAGTTTGTTGTGGCTAATCGCAAATAGTTCATCCATGTGAAGTGTAGGCCATCAATCGCAAACACTTTGATCTGGCTGACCCGTTTCTGTTTTGTTGCCTAATCGCAAACAGTTAATCCTTCTGAAGCGTATGCCCTCAATCACACACACCTTGATCTGGCCGACTGTTTCTTTTGTGTTTCCTAATCACAAACAGTTCATCCGAGTGAACCTTATGCTCTATATCACACACGCCTTCATCAGGCTGCCCGTTTCTTTTGTTCCGCCTCATCGCAAATAGTTCGTTGGATTGAATTGTATGCCCTTGATCGCACACGCAACTAAAATCCGAACCGTGCTTGATGGCTCCGCCATCGCACACGTTTTGCACCTTTTTTGACGGTTCTTTTACACCACCGTTTGCGATTATTGCATCGCACACAGTTTCGTCGAAGGGTCTCTGATCGTAGTGTCGCGTTAGCACCATCCTGCAGTGGTGAAAGATAGTCCTTGGACATTATCAATGATGTGTATCAGCAAGTATGTAACTTGTTTGTGGGACTATGCATTGTATGATGACTATCCTAAAAGGTCCCTAGTCGAAAGGGTTGTGTGGACGCGCAGCCAACTAGACTAGCATATGACACGGTCGATGGCTTGGTCTCACTAGCCATGGGGAATTGGATGCTAACCGGATAATATGGACTTGGAAGGATTTGGTCGGATTCGACGTAGTCGGATCCGAGTCGAGATAAGGTGCAAGTCGACCAGACCCAACTATGAGACGCAGTGATATGTCATCTGTGAGTCTCTAGTACAACATACGTTCTATGTCCTAAGACCTGAGTTGGCACATGTACTCGGGATGGTGACAGACTTGCTTTGGGCCGACTAAATGCTACTCCGTGACTGGGTAGTTACAAAGGTAGGTTTCAGGCTTGTCCAGACCCATGCTACGAGACATGGTCGAGCAAGATGGGATTTGCCCCTCCGATTAGGAGAGATATACTCTGGGCCCCTCGTGTGATCCGACCGGGATAAGCATGGCCATGCGACAAGGATTATGAGATAATCTGGTTTGTGGTCGGCATCACTGGAACGAGAAAGAGGTCGGGCTAGCACAAGGATGACAGACTCGCCTTGAGCTCGACAACATATATCGTGTGGCAAAAGGAATGGAAGTATGATGTACAGGTTCGCCTAACAAGCTTCATAGTCTGCTTGGTGTTCGGCATGCCTTGCTAGGGGCTGCTACCAACCGTGCAGTTCGGAGGTGATCCGAACTGCGACCAAGCCGGCTTGAACCTAAGGGGTCGCGCGCTTAAGGGAAGGAACCTACGAGGTCGGATCCGAGAACACTGGTCGGATGTTATCTGAGCTGTATTCGAATTGTGGCCGAGTAGACTTATGGGCCTTAGGGTCCGTGCGAGGCCCAAGTGTTGAGCCCGCGACGGACGCCTATATAAAGTGGAGGTGCCACACACTCATGCGATTGATCGCTTCGGCGCTGCCACTAGGGTTTGCATGTGTTGCGAATAGATACCTCCACTCGCCGCCGGTTGTGTGATCAGACCTAGCAGTCTGCTGCACAATGTTCCTCCTGCACGCGCGGATACCGTTAGAGGCGGTGCACTTGCGCCACTCCGGCGAACCTGTTCGAGGGAGATCAGACGAGGAGGAGACGATCCACGCGGATGCGCTACCCCAACTCTTCTTCCACTGCACGGCACTACGCGTCTAATGGTAACGAACTGTGATCCATCTCCCGTAGCATGTTCTTGGATGTTCTGCGCGTAGGAAATTTTAATTTGCAGTCGACGCACCCTACCATAGAACCCAACATGAGGGTCCTGTCTACCAGCTCCTGATAGTTGGTGAATGTTGCCATCGTCAACTGCATACCCAACTCATCATTCAATCCCTCCAGAAACTTCTCCTGCTTCGCAGCATCTGTAGCCACATCATCTGGGGCGTGGCGTGCTAACTTGCTGAATTCATCCACGTACTGCACCATGGTATGATTCCCTTGGCGTAAGTTGCGGAACTCACACTTCTTCATACTCATGGCTCCAGCTGAAACATGTGCAGTGCGGAAGGCTTGTTGAAACTCATCCCAAGTAACATTGGCCACGAGGAAAGTGGCGATGTAGTTCTCCCACCATGAGGCTGCGGGTCCATCCAGTTGATGTGCGGCAAAGCGCACCTTCTCAGCATCTGTGCAACCTATGGTGGTTAGCTCCCTTCCTATCTTGCGGAGCCACTCATCAGCAACAATCGGCTCGGTGCTACTAGAAAACACCGGCAGATTCAACCTTAGAAAGTGGGCTAAGTTGTCAACCGAGGGTGGTGGCGGTGGATTGTTGTTGTTGTTGTTGTTGTTGTTGTTGTTGTTGTTGTTGTTGTTGTTGTTGTTGTTGTTGTTGTTGTTGCCTTGGTTCTGGACTAGCAACTGCATCAAGGCATTCTGTTGTTGGATCAACTGAGTGAGCTCCGGTGGGAAAACGAATCCGGAGTCACGTCTTGGAGGCATCTGATAGGTTTAGAGGGGTGAGAACAGAATAGAGTAGGGTCTAAAGAGATATTTCACTACCCATATGCACATGAGACAAACATATTCATTCCACATCACTCAATATCAAACAAGAAGCATACAATCGATCTAACCTACCGTTACAAAATCTCGCGGACTATTACTATATACATGGAGGAACTTCTAATGGCAATATGGTGGTCGACTAGAAATTTTGATCGGTGGAAGACTCCATAATATCAGCTCCAGCTTTGTCTTCATAATCATCATCGCTGTCGGGGTTGGAGTCTCTGTCGTCTAGTATGATGTAGTCTTCAAAACGGATGTCCTCTTCAGGTTCGGGATCACCCATGAATATTCCTAGCTTCTTCTTCAGGTCTTCATTCTTCTCCAGTAGTACAACAATTTCCTCTTCGTATCCATCACGTGTAGCCTTGAGTTCCTCTTCTAGCTCCATGTTCCGAGTCATCACCTTCTTCGTGTCTATCATGTTGGCGCACATCTGGTTCTCATAACAATGAATGCGCTGATTCAACTCCTGTATGTAGGCTGCAATAGATTTATCCTTCCTGGTGCAAATCATCTCCCATTGCTCATCTCGGCGTCCACATATCTGGTAGATGGTGTCCTTAAGATCCTTGTTGTACACCTCGCCTATGCGTCCAACGACGATGTGGACGGCCATGCTCTTTCCTAAACTCCAGGTTGGTGCGTTAAAGGAAAACTCGATGGGCTCAGTAAATGGTGCAAAAGTCCTTCCTGGAACACGAGCTTGAATCGTCCAACGCTCCTCTTCTGGTAAAGTGGCGGTGAAGGTTCAGGTGAAGCTTGGTATGCCGATGTTCAGGTACCTATTGACTTTCTTCAAGTGTCGTCCAAAAGGGGTGTCGTCATCCGGTTGTGTGAACTTGTTCCTTGGGTCCACCATCTATAGAGTCGAAATGGATAAGAGTTAGAAATGAGTAGAGAAGAGTATCATGTGGCTTGTCCTAGTGGTCGCGTCCTACATTCAGCGTGTGCTCTGATACCATCTTGTAGCGACCCGACCCGAATGGATCGTAGTCTCTGTGCTTAAGAGTCATCCCTGGATCAGTATTGCTGACACACACAGTACTCGAGGATTTATAATAGAGTTCAATCTCACACTTATTACATCGAGTGTCTCAAAAAGAGTACTTATTACAATAATATGGCTGGAGGCCATCTAAATAAGATAACTGCGGAAGCATCGAAGATAAATGAGTCCATCCAACTCCACGGCAATACTGAGTGCATGACAACGACCTAGCGCACCTTACTCTTCGTGTGAAAATTCTACAACATGATACGTTGAAGCCGTGTAGGTCAGCACATGGAATATGCTGGCAAAATAACACCAAAGAGGTAATGATGCAAAAACAACTATCTCTACATGCATATATGGCTGGTGGAGGCTCTAAGTTTAACATTTCCATAAAGCCATTTTTTTCCTACAACAAAGGAATAGAGTTTATTTAACTACCAAGTTCAATGTCATTAATGAGAAGGTTCCTCCAACTCAATCCCAAAATGTTATTAATAACCCAACAAAATTCATTATTTAATGTGATGAGTTCAAATCAAAAATTCAAGTACCAGATACTCAAGATGTCCATAACCGGGGACACGGCTAACCATGATTAGTTTATACACTCTGCAGAGGTTTGCGCTCTTTTCCCCACAAGACTCAATCTCCTCCATTGGATTTCTCACACTAAATCGTGTTTGAGAAACGGATGATCGAGACACAGTCTTTCTGAAGCATTAACTCTTTACTCTGGGTAGACAGTACCACCTACTTCCCCTACATCTGCTAGCCTACCACTGAAAGAGGTCACACAACATACTCAACTATGCCAGAGCCCATAATGGCTTGTGGCTGCACACGGAAGTTTATAGCATGAATAATCTTATG
Organism: Aegilops longissima; assembly: GCA_021605205.1. NCBI lineage: Eukaryota > Viridiplantae > Streptophyta > Magnoliopsida > Poales > Poaceae > Aegilops > Aegilops longissima. The sequence continues at coordinate 235,836,372 of CM038678.1, read as the reverse complement.
ATCCCTTTGAGCCTGGGTGGCATTCCATAGGATGATCACACGGGTACTCCGGGATATCCTAGGACAACACTGGATTGCTCTAGGTGCCTGCAACCAATCCACCAATATGTGTATTAAAGTAGCCACCTTAGGTTTCTCTTAGTTTATATATCTCACAACTTTCATGAATCTCACATACTAATCCGTGTCTACGAGCATAGCAAACAATATGAGCATAACGTATAATCCCAGGGTTGATAAAGGACAATAGGTTCCTACCTCAACAACTACTTCCCCTATACACATGTTACCAATCCTACTCATGCAATGTTTGAGGGTTGAAACTAATGCATAAAAACTGGGTCGTAAAAGGGATATGATCAAAGTGTTACTTGCCTTGCTGACGATCGAAAAACCCTAGAGATTCGTAGTAGCAAGTTTCGCACTCCGGAAACTCTATCGTGGACAAACAATAGCATACATAAGCACTCAAGCATAAGATGCAAAGGTAAAACCAAAATAAAAGATCTAAACAGAAATTATAAGCGAAGAACTTCGATTTGCAAAAAGAATCAATCAAATCGGAATTACGAAACTCAAACTACGATCAAAATAAGTTTGAATTCAAATCTGCTTGAAACCAAATTTTAAATTTTTAAAATCATGTTCAAGTTGTTTATCTGAATAGAGGGGATCGGGATGAATAATTTGGCGCTGGTTTCGTTGGATTTGGATAAGCGAGCAAAAAGTTGTGAGGGTTTAAAAATCAGTGACTAATCTGTAAGAAAACTAATCGCGGATAAGTCCCTGGCCGAAAATAAACTGAAAAATAAAAATCTAACGAACAAACGTTCGTTAACAGAAACTAACGAACGAAAACATTCATTAACAGATCTAAACGAACGAACATTCGCAAATTAAACTAACCTAATAAAATTAACCGATCTAAAAAAACCGAAACTTAAAAAAAACTGGGGTGGGTTTTTGGCGGTTATACCAGTTCGTGAGAAAAACCGGCGGCGGATCGGAATGGGTCGGCGGCGGCGCGACTCCGGCATGATGCGGTGCAGCGACGGGCTGCTCTTGGCGGCGCCAAGGGAGGCGGCGATCGTTGATGAGGGGACGGGTGGCGGGGCGGCGGCTTATAAGGAGGTCGGGGGGTCCGACTTTGGTTAGGGGCGACGGGCGAGGCGGCGGCGGCTCGGACTCCGGCGGAGTCCGGCGCGGGCACGGCGGGGAAGGCGATGGCGCGTTGGGCCGGCTTTGCCTTCGGCCCAGTTCGGTCCAAAACTTTTTCTAAATTATTTCACCGTGAAGAAAAATCCAAATAAAATAAAATATAAATCCTAAAATTCCAGAAATAATTTTCACCGTCCTCTCCTAATATTTAAGACAAATTGAACTTTTTCGGCTAAATGCAATTTTTAAAAATGCACATTTTCCCCTAATTTTACCGAATAAAATTTCAGATAAAATACAAAACAAATATAATTTCATTCAAAATTAAATTTCCAACATTTCCTAGCTGTTTTGAAGAAGTCATATTATCTTCTCTCTTTTATTTAAATTGAAATAATTGGAAAAATAATTTGAATAAAACCACTTTGATCCAATTACCAATTTTGAAAAAAAATCAAAAACGGATTTTTTGTGAAAACCTCCAACTCTCTCAATTGGTCCTTGAGTTGCTTAAGGCTTCTTGGATAAAAAATGTCCAAATAAACCAAATTAAAAAATGCACAAATCATGGATGCATATGATGACCTAATGATTAACATCCAAATTGAAAATTGGGATGTTACAATGACGCTCAACGAACACGGGTATAATGTCTTAACCGTGTGCGATGCAAGTGCGCTGTGAATCACCACGACTGCGCAAGCGCGAGCAAAGGTGGAGGTACCGGCTCAATCGTGTGCGATGCAAGTGCGCTGTAAAATCACCATGACCGCGCAAGCGCGAGCAAAGCTGGAGGTACTGGCTTAACCGTGTGCGATGCAAGTGCGCTGTAAAATCACCACCTGCGCATGCTAAAGGCGGGTAGTTTATTTAGATTGAATTCCACGTCTGCGTTTGAAAATTAGGACGAAACGTGCGTGATAGACCAGCTAGCTAGAAATCTAAAAAAACTACCTGCCTTGAGCGTTGCAAAAATCGGCGGTTCCACCACTTTTCCTTATTATCATACACGCATATTCTTATTGGACCATGCGCCTTCTTGGGTACTCCCTCCCCGCATAAATTCCTTTACCCAAATTTTAGTAGTCGTCGTACTTCAACCGTCGCCCCACACTCCTCCAGCATTGACCTTATAGTAAAATTGCAGTAGCCGAGGCATTTGAATCGCCGCCCTCCCTCGTCCACCACCATATCCACTCACCATTACTAAAATTTTCAGTAGCCGCGGCGTATCCTCAAACACCACCCCCTCCACAGTCCCCCACCTGGCCCCCTTCCCCCTCAAACCCTGGATCACCGTCGCTGCCAGCATCGCCACCGCCAACCCCTGCCGGTTTGCCTGTTCCTCCTAGATTAGATAATAAAGTTCAGGTTAGCCAGCGATTCCCATACCGTCGCCCCACTCCCCTAAGTTTTTAGATGAGGCATGCAGTGTCCCTCCCCGCCAGATCCACATCCCATGCTCCAGATGTCGCAGCCTAATCTCGACCACGTATTCCAGGGATCCGGCGAGCATTCGGCCAAGAAGAGGTTTATCATGGCCTCTCCGGCGGACGTTGGCGAGGTGTCCGCCATTCGCCCCGACATGTCGATCCCGGAGCAACACATCGCCATGGAAGCCGGTGAAGACGTTGACTACGTTGTCGTGCCGAAGGCTTCATGTCAGCGGGCTAGCGTATTACTGTATATCGGGAAAGCTGGCTACAACATCAAGCTCGTTGACAGCGACGGCTTCACGCAGGCCATGTCACAAGTTAAGCGGTCCATCGCCAACCCCTCTGGTTCAACCACCGTCGATCTCTTCGATAGCCCTGCAACTGATCTCCTCCGCTAAGTGGTCAAGGATTTGTGATCCTTGTACGCCATCAAGCCCATTTTGTCATTTTTGAAGGACACGTTCTACGGCGATGGCTTGGGATCCTCAATTGCCAAGTCAGATCTCATCGACCATGACCACGACCATGAGGAGGGCACCCACAAAGGTTCTTCCAAGGTGAAACAACCCATCTGTGACATCCGAGAGCGCACCATGTGCAACGTCCCCGGCATCACACTACAGTAATCCCTTATGATCAATGCCAAGTCATCTTGATTTACAAACCTTAATCATATTGGACTTAATATCTCATTTCAAATTCATTCTCTGAATCCAATTCAAATTCAAAGTGAAAATTTCAAGTTGCACAAAGTTGCTGGAAAAATGTTCATCATTTAGCAAATATTCCAAAACAATTTATTGTTAAGGAAAACAATTTCACCACAATGCTAAGGTGGATGTAAGAAACTATTACAAAGGTAAATCAGCATTTTTAAATGCCTTTCCAATTAGGAAAATCCCAAATGGATTCAAATAAATCCCAAGTTTATGGTGGCGATGCACCACTTCCCTAGTATTTGTTTTCACTAGTGGCGATTTTTGCAAAAGGTAATTATTGCAAAAGAAAATGTAAAAGGCAAAATAAAAAAGGGAAATAGAAAGACCACCCCCATTTTTGCACCTGCCCAGCTTGACTGTACCAGGCCCGCCCACCGCCTCGGCCTTTTCCCTCACCTTCGTCGAGGCAGAGGCCATGGCGCTGGCCGGGCACGCGACTGTCCACACGCGAATCTCGCCTGTGTCGACCATCCGTCGGTGCCACGACACGGATAAGAGCATCCTCGCGCCCTCGATCGAACCCTAGCATTATTCCCTCTCCCCTTTCCTCGTTCTCGACTGAGCTTCAACCAAGCTGTGGTCGTCACGACCGTCGCCATAGCCATGGCCAACGAGCTCCCGCCACCGAGACCACATCCAGGAGGTCACCTTCATCTCCCTCGTCCTCGTGGTGCAAGTACAAGCCCGTGCTGCCTCGAAGCCTCGCCATCGACTCCCTTCTCCGACCACGGTCGCTTTGACGCCGCCCGTCGATCTGCCACATCCAGATATCCCGACCTCCTCAAGTTCACCTTCGCACCGATGTGAGCCCTTGCTCCATCCCCACTTTTTCCATTCAATCCGCACCGTAGGTCGTCGTCACCGCTGCTCGACCTCGCGCCCATCACGCCACCCCAGACGTCGTTGCGTTGTCGCTCTCGCTTGGCTGCCGTGCGCTGCTCTGCTCCCGATCTGCCTCGGCCGTGCTGGCCGCCCACTCCCCTCAGACGCCCATGAGCCGCCCCGCCAGCGTGGTCGCCACTCCGCGCTTACCTCGCTTGCAGCTGCTCAAACTACTGCAGCTGCGCCTGCCCGATTTGCGGTCGCCGCCCTCATCATCACCGTAGCCGTCTGCGTTACTTTGTCGCAGCACCACCTCGCCTTGGCGCGTACCTCGTTGCCTCGCTTCGATCGGCGGCGCCCACAAGACACTGCTGCTCGTCTGCTGCTCGCCGACCACGCCGACCAGCCCAGCGTCAGACGCTGCTGCTGCTGCCGCCGCTCGACCGCCGCTTCTTCCTCATCTATCGCTTCTCCCGCTAGTCTGCTGCTCTATACTTGCCGCTGCTACACCGTCGTTATTTCGCTGCCATAGCTACTGCTGCTGTTGGTTGAGGCCATAGCACCTTCAGCCTCTGTGTGTGTGGCCATGGCCTAATGCCTTTGCACATGGCCGTGTGGTGGACGGCTTGTTAGCTTAGTCTGCTAGACTAATTAGTGCTTAGGCATAGCCAAATGACATGTGGACCCTGCTGACAATTAAAGGTTAAAACAATTAAAAATACATGAGCCTAGGACATGTTGGCCCCCACTCCTACTGTTCATATATTGACCAGTCAAATGTTGACTGGGTCAACCCAACCACTGGACCCCACTTGTGAGCCACTGTAGCTAAGCTGCTGCTGTGTGCACTTAGCTTTTTCCTTTTCAATCGAATTAAAACATATTCAAGAAAATGTTTAAATCTTTGAAAATTAATAGAAATTAAACCGTAACTCCGATGAAAATGTTTTCTACATGAAAGTTGCTCAGAAAAACGAGGCGAACCCGAATACGCTACCCACATACCTGTCAGATGCCTCTAACTATCCGAACATGGAACATTCCCCCTCCGGTCATCTGTCTGACACAGGTCCGGAATCGGGAAAACATTCCCGGTTGACTTCCTCCTTCGTCGGTATCATGTAGCACCGCATTAGAACACGTCTTGCTCTGCCTGTTGTCCTGTTATGCACTTGCTTGCTATGTATTTACTGTTTCTCCCCCCTCTTCTCTTCGGTAGACCCCGTGACGGCTGCCGATGCCGCCGTGATCGACTACGTCACCGACGACCCTCCTTATCGTCTGAGCAACCAGGCAAGCCCCCCCTTTGATCATCCCGATATCACCCATTCCATTCTCTCATGCCTACATTAGATTTTGCTATTGTTATTGTTTATTCCTAATCTGATGCATAGCCTGCTTTTGTAACCTGCTTATTGTTACCTTACCTGCTTATCCTAAACTGCTTAGTATAGGTTGGTTAGAGATCCATCAGTGACCCCCGCCTTGTCCCGACTGCCCCGCTGGATTATCAGAAGACCCGATCAACGAGATCGAAGACCAGGCCCCGGCACCGCACATCACTTTACCCTTAGTTGCTCGACTCTACTGGGTTACTATCGAGTGCCGAGGGTGAGACCTCTACAAAGACTTCGATGTTAACCTCAGAGTGTAGTTATTCGGTCATGGTCATCGAGGGTGATTTCCTCTTTAACCACTTCCGATACGACTCTGTCGTGCAACCCCTCAAGTGTGGACGTCGAGGGTGAATCCTCTTACGTTCACCTTGATGATTACATCGAGTGGAATTCACCGGGGGTGATTCCTCTGGTTTTCTCCTTGATGTTTAGGCACACAGTTACTATGGTTACTATGACTTTACACTAAACCATGTTACTAAAGATGGGTCGACCCTGAGGGGTACTCGCGCGAGCATATTTGCGAGTGATGTGGAGACGGGTTGACCTGGAGGGTGCCCGCAAGATAATTATGAGGCGTGGCCGGGCATTCCTAGCCCTTGCCGCAAGTCCTCGAGATGGGGCAACGGGGTCACATCTTTCGTGAGTCTCTTCTTGTTACCGCGCGTTCCTAATCCACTACGATTTGGATATTTGATCCGAGGGGCCTCTGGCCTGATAGCACTAACCATCACGTGGGCATAGTATGGGCGTTCTGCGTCGTATACATCAGCCGAAGCTTAATAGACGTCAGCGACTGAGTGGCGCGCGCCGGGTTGGACTGCGTAAGCGCCTGCCTTGTTGAAGGAGGTAGCTAGGTCTGCTCACCGCCACAGACGCAACGTGCAGGAGTTCCCGGGGAGATGGCCCATGACCCCTGGGGGCATAGGTTTAGTCCGGCGTGCTGGCCTCTCTATTAAGCCTAGGTCGGGTTGCGGCGTATTGTTTTGCCGAGGCCGGGCATGACCCAGGAAAGTGTGTCCGGCCGGAGTTAAGCGAGCGTGGTGGGTAAGTTGGTGCACCCCTGCAGGGAAGAAAACATCTATCGATAGCCTGTCCTACGGTAACGGACACTTGGAGTTGTATCCCGATCGATACAACTAGAATCAGATACTTGTGATGAGAATTGGATGGTGATGAGTAATGAACTGTGATGATAACTGGATAGTATGGCTCTGGGATTTCTTTCTCGCAGGGAGTCGAGAAAGGATCTCCGGCCGAGGTTGATAACACCACTTCTACTTTACTTTATGCTACTCTTATCTCTTCTGATGCTGCAAGATGCTTGAAGATGCTGAAGATGCTAGTCTTCGGTAGGACTAGGCCTTCTCTCTGTTCTGGCATTTCTGCAGCCCAGTCCACATATACAGCCTTCCTTTGATAATGTTGCATCTGTAGTGTAGATCCTTGCTTGCGAGTACTTTGGATGAGTACTCACGGTTGCTTTGCTCCCCCTTTCCTCCTTTCTTCTTCTTTCCGGTTGATGCAACCAGATGACGGAGCCCAGGAGGCAGATGCCACCGCCGATGCTTACTACTACGTGGAGGCCGCCGATGACCAGGAGTAGTTAGGAGGCTCCCAGGCAGGAGGCCTTGCCTTTTCGATCAATGTTGCTTTTGTGATAGCCTTCTTAAGGCAAACTTGTCTAACTTATGTCTCAGACTCAGATATTGTTGCTTCCACGACTCTTGTGTATTCGAGCTTATGTATTCGAGCCCTCGAGGCCCTGGCTTGTAACATAAAGCTTGTATTATTTTATTTTTGTGTCTAGAGTTGTGTTGTGATATCTTCCGTGAGTCCTTGATCTTGATCGCATACATTTGCGCTTATGATTAGTGTACGATTGAATCGAGGGGGTCACAGTTGGTATCGAGCCGATCGCTGTAGGTAGCCCCCTTTCCAACTCCTTGGCCGTAGTTGAGTCTAGTCACCGAAAAACTTTTACTAACATTGGCTATGTGGCTTACGGGCCCACGTTGCCATTGGGTGGTATTAGGATCTTTTATTCCTCGTCTATACTCTGGGACTCTGATCTCTCTTCTATTCGGGTTAAAAGAATTTGCTAACTCTAACATTAGGATCTCGTAACTACTTCCTCCCGGAGAGCCCCTTATTACAGATGATCGCTCTTTGTACGTAAGACTTCGGTTACTCTCGATGTTCTCCCGAGAACATGTGCTCGTCGCTTTTGCAATTTCCTTCCACCATCAACCACTATGAATAACTACATACACCTATCGTTCTTACATCATATTCCAGCTGCTCTTGTTATTACAAGATGCTTCGTAATACACTCCGTTGTTCCGAGAATCCTTTTTTTTTGCCTACTGCCTTGCAGTTCCTTGTCGCCTGAAAATACACCAACAAATTAATCCTCACAAATATCGAGGATTTGTTTTTCCCCAGTTGTTCATGTATTCCACAAAAGTCGTCGAAATACCATTCAATCTTCTGAAAATCCTCAGCAGCCTATTGTTGTTGAAATTCTTGCTTGTTTGCATTATGGATAATCCCATAAGTCTAGTAATCTTATTGGCATCCTTTGTCACTATCCTTTTGAGTCCGTTGATTCAATATGTTGCGGATGCTCGCAATCCTCAGTCGGATCATAGAATTCATCCTACCGGCTTGGAAGTCATTTGACCAAGAGCTGTTTATCGACCAAAAAATTGTTGTCGATTGTATCCCTAGGGCTATTCAACTTACTTATCTTTTGATCAGAGCCTCTGCTTCAGATCTTTTGATTTGAAAATTGTAATTCCTTTGTATTCAAACTTTGAAGTTATCCAGTTATATCCATAATCCGATGCCTTTGCATTGTTTCTTCTTCTGGTTGAGTACCGATACTCACATCAGATCCCATGTGGACCACCAGATCCTTTGTTGGATTTTATCCGACAATGTCCTTCATATTCAAAGAACCTCGTGAAGTTCTTTCCCAGATAAATAATGCCTTTGATAATTGTATCATCTCCTTTTGTCAGCCATGCTCTGCTTTCAAGCTTGTGTTGTTTACTTCTGAAGTTTGTGAAATAGGTTCCTAAGATTCCCCTATGGGTTGAACCTATGCTTCCCATAATCCGTTTGAACCCGAGAGTTTTAACGAGTCTTACTCTTCTGGTGTTTAGCCAGATAACATTTCAACACTACAACTTCATCGAAAGTGAGAAGTAAATGAAATGATATGCATTGAAGAAGTGGGAGTCGACCTTGAACTTTGTGTTCATGCCCATGGACCCGATGTAGATCTTATCATGGAAGCTTCTCTTAAAATTAATTATCCCCATGGTATAAGATCATCTTATATTTGGGATTTGATCCCTTGCAACCGTGGTTCTAACCATGAGTGTTCCCCTTTGATCCAATTTCTCGGACAAGTCAAAGTAATCGCCTTCTGCAGATCAATACATCTCCGCAACCTCTATTTTGATCTTCCTTTTATTATTACCCTCCAGTATCTCGAGGATACCAAAAGACCGTGTTGCTTCCTATGAGTCTTCATCTAGTATTGCTTCTCACCGGTTTCATATTTCCCCTGGGTTCTGATTTATTAGTCACTCAAGAACACCGATGAGTGAATCGATCCCGCACTCCGAATCAATAACTCTAAGTGATTTTCGTTGCTTACGAGTTAAGTAATCCTTCAAGTCATTCTAGCCTGATCGGGTATATCATTATTGTGCTAATTTTAACTGTGCTACCTGGTCCTTATTCCTGAAGCACATCTTTTCGACGATGAGCGAAGCTTACGTCAATCTTCTTCATCTTAACATTTCACCTCGAAGAACAACCTTGATTTTGAACTTGTGTCGTATCCGTGGTTCCAATAACCTTTCGCTTCATCCTTCCTGTTGCTTGATGTCGTCGCTCCTCAATGGCATCTTCATAGAGCCTCTCGACAAATGTGTCGTGATCAGCTTCAACATTTTGTCTTCTGTTGAGATGACAGTTGAATTCATGGTGAGAAATACCATCCGTGACCTTTGATGATTTGAGTTATCATCGACAACCACCTTGTCTTCTTTCCAACACATGTTTGATCATGTCTTGGTTAAACCTTGGACTCCTTGCTATTCCTGCAATTGTTCCTTGAGTATTTCTTGTGATCTTCAACTCCAATCCCTACTTGCAACATCATGTTAATGCTACCTCGAAGCATGACTGAGGTATTTCGAATATCAATAAGAACATTGGAAACACATTGTCGAGTGTTTCTTGATCTATTATCCAAACACCATTGTATGGCTAATATCATGATTCTTCCCTCGCCCCCTTTATCTAAATGCTTTTGAACTTGTTGTCATATCATGTATATCCTGCTCCGCTTCCCCTTGGGAAGGATATACTCCTAATTCTTCGTGTGTAAACACATTTTCCTTTCCATTGGTCTGATTAATCTAATAATTTCATTTTCCTTTCCATTGGGTTGTTTAACCTTCTTGTGATCTATATGATATAAGCAGAAATAATTCCCTGCTTACGTAAACACCTCGACGTACAAACTCTATCAGTAAGACATTGTTACTATTGTTGATGACATTCCGGTAGCCACTGATGGACGAGAACTTTGCGTATTGGTCCGCCTCATCTTAACGAGCAGGAAAATGGTTCTCTTCGTCCCTCGCCCTCGGTACCAACGTCGTTGTCAACATAACTGACAGGCTATCCTCCGACATGCCTTGCTGCCATGACCGTGCAATATGTCAACGTCCTTCCTACTTTTGAACCACAAGGTGGGCCCATAAGCCACAGTTCCACAGGATCGAAACCTGACTCTCCTGTACATCCTTGATTTTGAAGTATCCTTTGTATTTGCCTTCGTATGTAATTCACGAGCCACCTTACGAAAGATGATCTATACCCAATACTCTGAACCCCCTTCTCACACGTTGTTCAGGTATCGATCGTTGGTTCATTTGCTTGAAACTTCTTATTGTGTCTTCTTATTTCTACTCTCGATGTTCGAGAGATACCTCTGCCACATTTCCTGAAATGTTCACTAGATAAGTAACCCTATAAGGGTCCGTTCTCCCGAAGTTACCCCTTACACCACCGCTAAAATCTCGGGACGAGATTTCTTGTAGTGAAGGAGATTTGTAACGTCCCCGGCATCACACTACAGTAATCCCTTATGATCAATGCCAAGTCATCTTGATTTACAAACCTTAATCATATTGGACTTAATATCTCATTTCAAATTCATTCTCTGAATCCAATTCAAATTCAAAGTGAAAATTTCAAGTTGCACAAAGTTGCTGGAAAAATGTTCATCATTTAGCAAATATTCCAAAACAATTTATTGTTAAGGGAAAACAATTTCACCACAATGCTAAGGTGGATGTAAGCAACTATTACAAAGGTAAATCAGCATTTTTAAATGCCTTTCCAATTAGGAAAATCTCAAATGGATTCAAATAAATCCCAAGTTTATGGTGGCAAAGCACCACTTCCCCTAGTATTTGTTTTCACCAGTGGCGCATTTTTGCAAAAGGTAATTATTGCAAAAGAAAATGTAAAAGGCAAAATAAAAAAGGGAAATAGAAAGACCACCCCTCCTCTTTTGCACCTGGCCCAGCTTTGCCTTTGACCAGGCCCGCCCACCGCCTCGGCCTTTTCCCTCACCTTCGTCGAGGCAGAGGCCATGGCGCTGGCCGGCGCCTTGACCGTCCACACGCGGATCTCGCCTGTCGACCATCCGTCGGTGCCTCGACACGGATAAGAGCATCCTCGCCCTCGATCGAACCCTAGCATTATTCCCATCTCCCCTTCCTCGCTCTCGATCCGAGCTTCAACCAAGCTGTGGTCGCCACGACCGTCGCCATAGCCATGGCCAACGAGCTCCCGCCACCGAGACCACATCCAGGAGGTCACCTTCATCTCCCTCGTCCTCGTGGTGCAAGTACAAGCCCGTGCTGCCTCGAAGCCTCGCCATCGACTCCTTCTCCGATTCACGGTCGCTGGCGCCTGCCCGTCGATGTGCCACATCCAGATATCCCGACCTCCTCAAGTTCACCTTCGGCACCGATGTGAGCCCTTGCTCCATCCCCACTTTTTCCCATTCAATCCGCACCGTGGGTCGTCGCCACCGCCTGCGTTCGACCTCGCGCCCATCACGCCACCCCCCGCTGACGCCATTGCGTTGTTGCTCTCGCTTGGCTGCCGTGCGCTGCTCGCTCCGCATCTGCCTCGGCCGTGCTGGCCTCCCACTCCCGCCAGCGTGGTCGCTACTCCGCGCCTACCTCGCTTGTCTGCTGCTCAAACTACTGCAGCTGCGCTGCCTGCCAGATTTCTGCGGTCGCCGCCGCCATCGTCACCGTAGCCGTCTGCGTTACGCTCAGGCGCAAGCACCGCCTCGCTTTGGCGCGTACCTCGTTGCCTCGTCGCTTGATCGGCGGCGCCCACACAGACACTGCAAGACTGCTGCTGCTCGCCGACCACGCCGACCAGCCCAGCGTGCGAGACGCTGCTGCTGTTGCCGCTGCTCGATCGCCGCTGCTTCAGATATCGCTTCTCCCGCTAGCTGCTGCTCTATACTTGCCGCTGCTACTGTCGTTATTTCGCTGCCATAGCTACTGCTGCTGTTGGTTGAGGCCGCAAGCACCTTCAGCCTCTGTGTCGTGGCTATGGCCTAATGCCTTTGCACATGGCCGTGTGGTGGGCGGCTTGTTAGCTTAGTCTGCTAGACTAATTAGTGCTTAGGCATAGCCAAATGACATGTGGACCCTGCTGACAATTAAATGTTAAAACAATTAAAAATACATGAGCCTAGGACATGTTGGACCCCACTCCTACTGTTCATATATTGACCAGTCAAATGTTGACTAGGTCAACCCAGCCACTGGACCCCACTTGTGAGCCACTGTAGCTAAGCTGCTGCTGTGTGCACTTAGCTTTTTCCTTTTCAAATCGAATTAAAACATATTCAAGAAAATGTTTAAATCTTTGAAAATTAATAGAAATTAAACCGTAACTCCGATGAAAATGTTTTCTACATGAAAGTTCCTCAGAAAAACGAGGCGAACCCGAATACGCTACCCACATACCGCCGATGCCTCTAACTATCTGAACATGGAACATTCCCCTCCGGTCATCTCGTCTGACACAGTCCGAATCGGAAAACATTCCTGCTGACTTCCTCCTTCGTCGGTATCGTGTAGCACCGCGTTAGAACACGTCTTGCTCTGCCTGTTGTCCTGTTATGCACTTGCTTGCTATGTATTTACTGTTTCTCCCCCCTCTTCTCTTCGGTAGACCCCGTGACGGCTGCCGATGCCGCCGTGATCGGCTACGTCACCGACGACCCTCCTTCTCGTCTGAGCAACCAGGCAAGCCCCCCCTTTGATCATCCCGATATCACCCATTCCATTCTCTCATGCCTACATTAGATTTTGCTACTGTTATTGTTTGCTCCTAATCTGATGCATAGCCTGCTTTTGTAACCTGCTTATTGTTACCTTACCTGCTTATCCTAAACTGCTTAGTATAGGTTGGTTAGAGATCCATCGCTGACCCCGCCTTGTCCCGACCGCCCGCTGGATTATCGAAGACCCATCAACGGATCAAGACCAGGCCCCGCACCGCACATCACTTTACCCTTAGTTGCTCGACTCTCACTGGGTTACTATCGAGTGCCGAGGGTGAGACCTCTACAAAGACTTCGGATGTTAACCTCAGAGTGTAGTTATTCGGTCATGGTCATCGAGGGTGATTTCTCTTTAACCACTTCCGATCGACTCTGTCGTGCAACCCTCAAGTGTGGACGCCGAGGGTGAATCCTCTTACGCTCACCTTGATGATTACATCGAGTGGAATTCACCGGGGTGATTCCTCCGGTTTTCTCCTTGATGTTTAGGCACACGCTACTATGGTTACTATGACTTTACACTAAACCATGTTACTAAAGATGGGTCGACCACGAGGGGTACCAGCGAGCATATTTATGCGAGTGATGTGGAGACGGGTTGACATGGAGGGTGCCCGCAAGATAATTATGAGGCGTGGCCGGGCATTCCTAGCCCTTGCCGCAAGTCCTCGAGATGGGGCAACGGGGTCACATCTTTCGTGAGTCTCTTCTTGTTACCGCGCGTTCCTAATCCACTACGATTTGGATATTTGATCCGAGGGGCCTCTGGCCTGATAGCACTAACCATCACGTGGGCATAGTATGGGCGTTCTGCGTCGTATACATCAGCCGAAGCTTAATAGACGCCAGCGACTGAGTGGCGCGCGCCGGGTTGGACTGCGTAAGCGCCTGCCTTGTTGAAGGAGGTAGCTAGGTCTGCTCACCGGCCGCGTACGCAACGTGCAGGAGTTCCCGGGAGATGGCCCATGACCCCTGGGGGCATAGGTTTAGTCCGGCGTGCTGGCCTCTCTATTAAGCCTAGGTCGGGTTGCGGCGTATTGTTTTGCCGAGGCCGGGCATGACCCAGGAAAGTGTGTCCGGCCGGAGTTAAGCGAGCGTGGTGGGTAAGTTGGTGCACCCCTGCAGGGAAGAAAACATCTATCGATAGCCTGTCCTACGGTAACGGACACTTGGAGTTGTATCCCGATCGATACAACTAGAACTGTATACTTGTGATGAGAATTGGATGGTGATGAGTAATGAACTGTGATGATAACTGGATAGTATGGCTCTGGGATTTCTTTCTCGCAGGGAGTCGAGAAAGGATCTCCGGCCGAGGTTGATAACACCACTTCTACTTTACTTTATGCTACTCTTATCTCTTCTGATGCTGCAAGATGCTTTACGATGCTAGTCTTCGATGGGACTAGGCCTTCTCTCTATTCTGGCATTTCTGCAGCCCAGTCCACATATACAGCCTTCCTTTGATAATGTTGCATCTATAGTGTAGATCCTTGCTTGCGAGTACTTTGGATGAGTACTCATGGTTGCTTTGCTCCCCCTTTTCCCCCTTTCTTCTTCTTTTGGTTGATGCAACCAGATGACTGAGCCCAGGGCCGATGCCACCGCGATGCTTACTACTACGTGGAGGCCGCCGATGACCGTGAGTAGTTAGGAGGCTCCCAGCAGGAGTCCTTGCCTTTTCGATCGATGTTGCTTTTGTGCTAGCCTTCTTAAGGCAAACTTGTCTAACTTATGTCCAGACTCAGATATTGTTGCTTCGGCGACTCTTGTGTATTCGAGCTTATGTATTCGAGCCCTCGAGGCCCCTGGCTTGTAACATAAAGCTTGTATTATTTTATTTTTGTGTCTAGAGTTGTGTTGTGATATCTTCCCATGAGTCCTTGATCTTGATCGTACACATTTGCGTGTATGATTAGTGTACGATTGAATCGAGGGCGTCACACCATGGGTCTGTCCTCTTCCAACTGGAAGGATCCCGTCCATGACATGTGAGGCAACATCCTATCAGCAAATCTGACCTTTTCTAGCTTGCCAATCTGTACCCTTTGTTGTAGTAGCATTTGTCGTGCAGTGCTTTAACTGTGTCGTGTTTAATTATTTCAGTTATGCAATAATGTCTTGTTCAATAGGGCTATGTGATGTTTAAGTATGAATTGTCCACTTCAGTTTCACGAATGGCTATATTTGGTTGTTTATAGTGAGTAGATGCCTTGTTTATCTATACTTGGTTGTTAGGTTGGTTGTAGTGAGCATTTTTCCAGTTATTAAGCAGATGCCTTGTTTATATGCATTTGGTTCTTAGGTTGGTTGAAGTGAGCATTTGTCCAGTTATCAAGCAGATGCCTTGTTTATCTATATTTAGTTGTTAGGTTGGTTGGAGTGAGCATTTGTCCAGTTTTCAAGCAAATGCCTTGTTTATCTATATTTGCTTGTTAGGTTGGTTGCAGTCAGCATTTGTACGGTTTTCAAGCATATGCCATGTTTATCTGTATTTGCTTGTTAGGTTGGTTGCACTGAGACTCTGTCCAGTTTTCAATGGCTATATTTGGTTGTTATACTGATAATTTATGCCTTGTTTATTTCAGTCATTCACAATGTGATGTTCATTTTGTGCAAGTCGGAACGGTGCCGCTCGACCGCATCAATACCAGTTTGAATAGCTATATTTGGTTCCAGCTATGCCTGGTGGTAGTTAACACATGCCCTTTATTTCAATTTTACACATTTATCCAGTGTGATGTTTAAGCATTACCTACGTTCTATTCATTTTCAACAATACCAGTTTGAATTGCAATATTTGATGACTGTTAAGCCTATTGTCGATAACATTGCCTTCCATTTTATATCTGCTTTAACAGCATGTTGAAACCAACACATTCAAGATATCATTTGGAGATGATGTTATTTACCTTTGCTATATTTGTTTGATGTTAAGGTTGTTGTACTTATCATGCCTTTCCACTACTTAAGCAGGATAAGAACGGGAGTGGCCGCCATTTTCCGCCGAGGTTAGTTTCATCCCTCGGCTTGTACTCCCCCCGTCGTTCCATAATGTAGTGCATATAGATCCAGGCCTGGACACTTGTTAGCTTCTAATATTGACTTGTTGCTTGTAGACGCCCTTGGCAAGGATCCACGCATCTACCCTTTTTGCGTATGGGGCAATGAGATATTCATGAACAAGCATCAAGTGAGGAAACTGATAAGTATTATTAGCAAAAAGACACGAATGGTGGCAAGAAAATTATTTGTTTATGCTCTATCCAACACAACAGTGAGCTGTAGGATGGTAACTACAAACTCTGCAGCCTTCTCTTTTTACTGCCCATAATGAGTTGTTAGACAACAATGTCTGAATCTTTTTCATTCGTAGTGGTTCCCGAGGCAGTTCACTCAAGTTTACCTCACAAAGTACATGATTGGTAGACACGCAATGAAGGTTAAAGTCATCCAGACTACAATGAGCATCAAGAAGTCCTAATGAAGACAATGAAGGATGGACGGGAAGCCATCACAAGGGGTTGGCCTAGAGTCCTGCACGCATTATGCATGCAGGAGGGCACAATATGGGCATTCCGCTTCACCTTCTCCAGTAACCAGAATGTCTTTTGCCTCTCTCTTTACAGTCTTTAATACAACTGTGGTTCATCATTCTTTACTTGGTGCTTCTGTAGTTCTTCAGTATATGTACCTGTGCATCGAATTATGCATTCATGGTTGAACCTATATTTGTAATAAACATGGTTGTATATGAAATAAGTGATTTCCTACTTTCAAATTCAAACCATGTGATTTTTAAATTAGGGATTACACTGCACACGGTTTATGGAAGCAAAACATCTGCTATAGACGTGGAGATCAGACACGTTTCTAGGATCCACTACGTGTGCGATCAATCTCTACTGCACACACGATCAGCCAAGAAAAAATGTGTGCGATTAACAATAGCATGGCACATAGTTCTTTCTTATTAAATGTTTGCGATAGTCACCTTATCACACACGCTTCACAATTATAGACTGTTCGTGATGTTGTGCACATCGCAAATGTTTGGTCATAGAAGAACGCGTGCGATAGGTCGATCATCTGACGCGGGTAAGACGGATGAATCGTGTGGGATGTATTCAAGCTTCACATATAGTTTTATAGCGACAACTGTGTGCGCTCTTACATCGAATCGCACACAGTCGAGAAAAAGTAAATGTGTGTGATTGTCTACTTCTATAATCATGAACTATTTGTGATGGGTCGTGCATCATAAACGTAGCACCACAGAATACTGACTGCGATGGCAATGTGACCACGAACGAGTAGGGAGTACTGTATATGCATCAAGGCTCCCTATCCCCGACAGTTTCTGGGTCATGTGGGAAGGACCCCCCCCCCCCATCACAGTCACTCACTTGGCGATGGTTCTGAACGCCGTCGTAGAAAGGGGTTAGAAACCGTTTGTATAGCACCTCACTGTACCAGTGCATGATGCTATGGTAGAATGCGAGCCAGATGGCCCAGATCAAGTGCTCCGTTGTGCCATTCTACGGTTCCACATATATAGGCGCGGGAACGTCCTTGGAAGCGATAGTAGCGCATCGCCCTTTCACCCACTTCTACATGGCACTGATGGCATCCATGGCCACAACAACATCTTCGGCACTATCGTCTTCCCCCATGATGTCAGCCTCTGAGCCTGCAGGTACGTACCAACATTGGTCTGGGTTTAGAGAAATACACTGCGGAAGGGATAGAGAAAGGAAATAAAAAATACACGAATCCTATATTTGTTTGAGAGGCCTTCATGGAAAAAATTGACCTCGGTGATGAGTGATGTCGCTTGAAGCTACATCGATATTTCCCCAAAGAGGAAGGGATGATGCAGCACAGCGGCGGTAGGTATTTCCCTCAAAAATGAAACCAAGGTTATTGAACTAGTAGGAGAACCAAGCAACACAACGTAAACAGCCCCTGCACACAAATAACAACAGCTCGCAACCCAACGTGTTAAAGGGGTTGTCAATCCCTTTCGGGGTACGGCGCCTCAAGTGGCAAACGGACATGAGATAAATTGTATGTAACATCCCAAATTTTGGAATGTTAATATAATTAATTGGATTGTTTGTTTGTTTGCTTGAGTGAATTAAACTTGAGTGAAATTTGAACCTTTTCAAAAACTTTTGAATGAGAGGGAATAAAATGACTTTCCCCTTCTCCGGTAAATTCAAATTCATCCTATTAAAATCAATGAGAGAAGATGACATGACTTCTTCAACTATAAAGAATTTGAACGGAGTTTTGCAATTTAATTCTTTCAAATATTTGCACTTGCTTCTCTATTTTTCTTCCCGAGAAATACCCGAAAATAAATTCTTGCAAGCAAGAAAGAGCGGAGGAAAATGACCCTCCAAAATCAGGGGCATTTTGAAAATATTTGAGCCAAGAAAACCAAAGTCTTTATTTAAAATTATTTGCAAAAAGAAATAAAGCCTTTAGGGATTTTCTAAAAACATTTTTTTAGTTTTTATTTTGGCCGTGGAATAATGCTCATCATCTACATTTTATTTTTTGATAATTTTAGTATATAAAACTCTTTATTCGAATTGATTTGATTTCCTTTTTATTGTTTTAGTTTCCTAATTTTAAAAATAGGAATGGAATCGTTTTATTAGGAAAACCTGCTGGCCCATTAAGCACTTTCCTATTCTAGCCCAACAAGAGATCATCTCCTTCCTCTGTTTCCTCTCACGTTACTGAAGCTTTCCATATCCATGGAGGCAGGAAACTCCACCTTCCCGATCTCCTCGTCTTTCCATCCCAGCGCCTCCCGAGACCGCCTATAAAACCCCTCCTCTCCTCGCTCCATTTTTCCCATCACCACGCCTCCCCTGCCCGTAGCCTTCTCGCCACCGTCCTCCTTTTCCTGCCTAGAACGCCACCAGAGCTCTCCTGAACCTCCCATCGCCCAGCAGAACCTCCCAAGCGCCACCTCCCCAAGCGCCGACCCTCCTCCGCCACCCCACCTCGCTTGGCGACCTCGCCTCCTCGCCGAGCAGCCTCCACATCGCCGCCTCCTTCCTGCCATCTCTGCCTCACGTACAGGTAACTCCGCTGTTTTCAGATTTATTTCCGTAACAGATTTAGTTCCGTTCTTGTTTAGCTTATAACTTTTGATCTAGAAGTCCAATGATGCTGATTCTTTTGTGTTAGATCACAATTTTCTTGTAGTTTCCAAAAATATATAATTTGTCTATGTTTGGATTTATAAAATTGAGTTAGATCAGATTTGAATTAAAGCTTGTTTTGCTTATTCCGGGAGTTTAAAAATAGATTTTATTTGATTCTTTTTCTACTGATCACTAGTGATCATATTTACCAGTGGTAAAAACTTCAAAATTGTTTGAGTATTTTAGCTTATGTAAAACAAATTATGTTTTAGTTCTATTCAATTATAGCTACTTCTTTTCTATAGTTGTTTTAAATTATTTTATTTTATATTTCAGAAAGTTTATGTTTGGTTTCTATTAGTTAAACAGTAGGTGTTCAACAAGTTTTTATATTTATTTTTATTTTGTTATCGTGAAATCAATTCAAGTTCGCTAATAACTTGCAATGGATTTCTACTGTTTTAACTCCCAATTGAAAATACTTTCAAAATAGCTTTATGAAAAAATACTTTATTTTTTTTTCTTTGTCTTAACTAAATTTATATTTTATTCTCTGTTATTTTAGTGTTTTATTTTCTGTTAGACAAAACTATTTTTGTGAATGTTGTAGAAGAAGACTCCTAGTTTTTCCTTGGATTCTTATTCGCTCTCTCTTTTGTTTTGATTGTTAGTGTGAGTGCTTATGTGAATGATATGTTTGTTATATAGATTTCATCAGAGAGTGACGAGTAGTCTATCAAGTTATTTCTTGAGAACGATAATTCTTCTTCGTCAACATCACCAGGCAAGTTCACTTTGACCATGCTTTCATGCCTATGTTTTATTGCATTTAGTGACATCCTTGCAACCACCCCTCAGTAGTGTTATTGAATCCTTGTAGTTGAGTAGTATGCATGAGGTAGGAACCCATCACCCTGTTACCAAGCTCGGGACGTTATTTATTTCAATGCTACGCTATAGTAGACGGGGTTTGGTATGAGTGCTCGGGAGTGGTGTGAGAATGGAGGATTCTACGCCAATGACGATAACTCCATGATGGAATCTGCAAGGACTGCATCTTCAAGGCCTCAAGACTTCAAGACTCGAGACAAGAATTCAATACACACTCTTGGGTGAAGGATGGTTGACGGGCACCTGGAGAAACCAAAGGTTGGCGGGATGCATGGAGAAGCGCCATGACATCTTGCGGAAAGCTTCACCCAGACTCAAAGAGACGGAAGAATACTTCATGCCCGAAGCTTACCTGCAACCGCAAGTCATTATGGGCTCGCTTGGTTGACCTTAGTTGTGACTCTGGCTGGGACGGTACTAGCAGATGTAGAACTACGGTAGGATGGGTTGAGTACCGACAAAGGGTCGAGGAACTCTTTGGAAGACCATGTTTGGTCATCTTGTTCTCAAACACTCAAGTGCGAGAACGTAAAGAGAGGGATCGAATCTTGCGGGTAAAGTGTACAAACCTCTGCAGAGGGTTATAACCTAATCGATTAGCCGTGTCCCCGGTTACGGACAATTTGAGCATCTGGACTTGGATCTATCTCGGAACTCTCAACACCGGACTGATAACTTAATTGTGGGCAACTTATGATGATTTGGGCTATGAGACATCGGTTGGCGGAACCATGTCATGATAGAAAACTCCACAGTATAGACTTCATTTATTCCTTTGATGTATGTAAAATAAAACCAGCTTTTACGCAAACAAAATTCAGATACAGAGCCACAAAGCCATATTGCATATAGTATAGTTTATCATCTGTTTTCTCTTATTGTGATCTTGCCGTACATTCAATGTATCGACCTACACGGCTGCAACGTATCATGTTGCGATACTTCCTCGACGAGTAAGAGTTACGATACAGGGTTACGCTCTACACTCAACCTGCCGATGGCGCTGATGGGACTCCACACCCGCTTGATTTGTTTCCGCTGAGTATTATGAGGTATATATCATTTTACGTTATTTATACATGTGATTGCACTTTGATATATACATTGATGTACTTGTGTGTGCCAAAGATACTGATCCGTGGATGGCACAAAGAACACGAGGCTTGACCGTCCGAGGTCGGGTCGCTCTGAAAATGGTATCGAGCACATGTTGACTGTGAGGACGTGACCCTAGAAATCGGAAAGCCCCTAGGACAGAAATCTCTAAAACTTTATTTTCAAAAGGATCCTTTACTTCGCCTTTTTCTGATTTTATCGATAGACCCTCTCACCTCAAATAGTTAGAATATACCCTTATCCTTTGAGCACCGGAGGATCAATCAAGACGCCCAAGAAAGATTTGATATCGGAGAACTGATGACCCTTCGAGTAAAGAGGATTTCTCCATTAGAATCTACAACAGTTGAAGACTCAAGACTTGAAGGATCTGAAGAATTATTTGACCTTTAGAAGACCAAACCCTCGCTATACACCTCGTTAGATGCGATGATTTGTGAGCTGTCATTTGTTTGATGTTTTCCGACAGCCCCAAAATAAAACTTGTTTCTTCAAAACTATTGGTTGTATTGTGTATATCCTCCCCACCTCTCTCATCTCACCCTAAAACCCTTGAACCCCATAGATGATGAATGAAGTTGGACTGATATTCTCGGACGAAGAATCAGCCCGAGGCGAGCTATGGATGCGAACATGGAAAATCACTTGAGCAATTTGGTTTCAAGGAAGTATGAGGTTCAATATGCTCTTCAATACTTTACGAAAAGTGCTGCAACCTGGTGGAACATGCATCAAGCCATACAGGATTTAATGGAGCAAGAACTTGGGAGGAATTCAAGAAGACCTGTTGAAATCATGTCTTATCCGAAACACAATGATGCACCAAGAAGTAAACCTTGTGCTCGCAAGATTTATGGAGAAATAGGACACACCTGGAGGAACACAAAGATGGATGCCCTCATTGTGAGGAGAAACACCCACCGAGGAATGCCCAACTAGCTGTGTGACTTGCTTCCTGTGTGAAGGAACCACCCACTACCCGGTGCAAAGTCACATTTACTCCACGGTGCAACAAACTATTCAAGCGGGAAGATGGAATGAAAGAAGCCCTCAAGGAAGATCTAGAAGAACCAAGATGATCGAAAGTGTTGAAGACCTAGATGGAGAAGGTCTCAACAGATTTTACTCCAATGCCTGCTATTCATGTGGAGAAGAAGGACATTTTCACAAGATTGCACCAAGGAAAGAAAGGAGTATCCAGGATATTTCCGACAGCAGAAGTGAAGTTTGACCCCGGAGATAGAAACTCGATCATTACAGAGAAATCCAGAAGAGAAAAGGAAGGCAACCCGAGAGCAACACAATTTTTGCAGAGAAGGACTTGAGTCATATCACCTGTTACAGTGCAAGGATTTAGGTCATTACGCTAGTAAATGCCCGTAAAAGAAACCAAGAATCCAAGGAGCCCAGATAATCACAAAGAAGCCCGAGACATGTCGGAAGTCATTTGTTTTCGCTGCAAGGAGGCAGGACATTATGCTATTAAATGTCCCGACAAGATGAAAGCTGGAGTTGAGTAGTTGGGATTTTGATATGGATAATAAGAGTAGTAGAAAGCAATTTCCTTTTCATGAGCTCAATGAGTTGAGTTATGTAATAGATTTCTCGAGTTTGTAATAGTTCATGACTCAATAAAGTTGTAATGTCACATGCTGAAAAGCTTTAAGGAGTTGTCATATTTTATCTTGGAAATTAATATTCTGGATGAACATGGAAGAAAGTGAGTTGTTATGCATAAACAGGAAATTGGAATTGAGTTTGAAGTTTTGTTTGGACGATATGAATGTGTGCCTGGAGATGTGTACCTCATTCGAGCACCACTTTTGTTATACAACTGCAGATGACGACCCTTTACGAGTCTTTCCTTAAAGGTCCGAAACCATCATGACCTCGACAAGTGATCATGATTACCCAAGATCTGAAGGACATGATGAAGCATATTCACCTTGAAGGAGATGCAGTCTACAAGGCTACCCTTCATGCAAAAGGGAGTGGAACTTTGGTATGTGGAGGTACACCTCCACCGTTTGAAAGGAGTTTGCCCAAAGAGGATGGGGCATTACTTTTTCATCTCACGTGTGCCACAAGCAACTTTCTTCGACGCTGTTCGTGAAGCAGCCATGGAAGCCATACGCCAGATCGGAGAAATACTTGAAGCAAGACTCCGTTATACTCAGGAATACCTAAGCAAAGTGCATGCAGAGATGATGAAGGTGAAGCTCAAGACCACCATGATGAAACAGAAGATTGAAGATTTCAAGGCTCATGTCGCACAATTCCAGTGGGACTGAAGAATCCTCGAGGAGGATAAATAAATAAAGTGGAAGTAATGTCTGACCATACCAAATCGTGTGGGTGGCAGCATTTGTAACAAGTACTTTTGGAATTTGGATTTACAAAATGGTTAAGGATGTAATGAAAGATTGATATGAGATTAATGAGATTTTATGGATAAACTTGTGCACTTCTTTTGGTCATAGTACTCTATAAAGCCACATGATCAATGAAGAAAGAAACGTGTTATTCATGACGGCCATAGAAGGAAGCTGGACAAAATAAGTTGGAGTTTTGTTTTGATATGATGGTATGAAGAAACAGAGTACTATCGATTTAAGGAGGTGTAACAAGAGAGTTACTCCAAGGATGAGTTAAAGCTGCACTAGTGCTGAAGTGGGCCATAACCCACAGGCCCAGGATTTTGATAAGGAACAGTTGTAACCTGGATAAAGGAATACACTTGGAAGAAGCAGTGATCAAATCAGCATACGTTTCGTAGGAGATTACGCAAAAACCTAAGAGTGGTGAAGTAACGATAGATGTTTCGTTTGGCTTGCAGAAACCATGGATTTACTCGAACCCAATTCGAGGACAAGAGAAATTCTGCAATGCTTGTGAGTATGCCCAAGTGTTAGAATACGTGATTCACTATTTACGTATGTGGTAATGATTCAAGTACGGGATGGATTGGCCCCCATACCGGAGACTTCTATCATGAACTATCATATGTTGATGGAAAATCAGAGAGCCTTGAAAAACTTAGAAGAGTGTCGACGCGATAAGCCATAAAACCATAAAATGGTAGGACGATGGAACCCCATTACAGTGCAACCGCTGCCAAACGAGGTTATACGGTGAGGTTCAACCTGACCCGTTTTCTGCAGGAGAAAACCATAAATTGTAGACCACCATGAGTGTTTCGATAGTTGTTTAGAATGGACACAGACCCATCAGCTAAGAAGATCCAGTCTCGGACGAACTTCAACTTTGACGAACCGACCCAAGCTTTTGAGGAAAACTCTATGCTTCTGACAGAAGAGCTTTAATGAAGGAGCTATTGTAAGATATGTGAAGAGACATACATTGTCAGCCCTCCAGAGGAAATATCTGAGTTTATTGGAACCATGACCTTGTTTTTAAGTGTGGTAGCACCTCGACCTTTCGACCAAGACATTTGCTAGAAGACCCCAACCCTAACCTTTTCTTGTTAGTTTCTTCAATCTCGAGGACTAGATTCATTTTAAGTGTGGTAGGTTTGTAACATCCCAAATTTTGGAATGTTAATATAATTAGTTGGATTGTTTGTTTGTTTGCTTGAGTGAATTAAACTTGAGTGAAATTTGAACCTTTTCAAAAACTTTTGAATGAGAGGAATAAAATGACTTTCCCTTCTCCGTAAATTCAAATTCATCCTATTAAAATCAATGAGAGAAGATGACATGACTTCTTCAACTATAAAGAATTTGAACGGAGTTTTGCAATTTAATTCTTTCAAATATTTGCACTTGCTTCTCTATTTTTCTTCCCGAGAAATATCCCGAAAATAAATTCTTGCAAGCAAGAAAGAGCGGAGGAAAATGACCCTCCAAAATCAGGGGCATTTTGAAAATATTTGAGCCAAGAAAACCAAAGTCTTTATTTAAAATTATTTGCAAAAAGAAATAAAGCCTTTAGGGATTTTCTGAAAACATTTTTTAGTTTTTATTTTGGCCGTGGAATAATGCTCATCATCTACATTTTATTTTTCTGATAATTTTAGTATATAAAAACTCTTTATTCGAATTGATTTGATTTCCTTTTTATTGTTTTAGTTTCCTAATTTTAAAAATAGGAATGGAATCGTTTTATTAGGAAAACCTGCTGGCCCATTAAGCACTTTCCTATTCTAGCCCAACAAGAGATCATCTCCTTCCTCTGTTTCCTCTCACGTTACAGAAGCTTTCCATATCCATGGAGGCAGAAACTCCACCTTCCCGATCTCCTCGTCTTTCCATCCCAGCGCCTCCCGAGACCGCCTATAAAACCCCTCCTCTCCTCGCTCCATTTTTCCCATCACCACGCCTCCCCGCCTGTAGCCTTCTCGCCACCGTCCTCCTTTTCCTGCCTAGAACGCCACCAGAGCTCTCCTGGAACCTCCCATCGCCCAGCGAACCTCCCAAGCGCCACCTCCCCAAGCGCCGACCCTCCTCCGCCACCCCCACCTCGCCGGAGACCTCGCCCCCTCGCCGAGCAGCCTCCACATCGCCTTCTCCTTCCTGCCATCTCTGCCTCACGTCAGGTAACTCCGTTTTCGTTTTCAGATTTATTTCCGTAACAGATTTAGTTCCGTTCTTGTTTAGCTTATAACTTTTGATCTAGAAGTCCAATGATGCTGATTCTTTTTGCGTTAGATCACAATTTTCTTGTAGTTTCCAAAATATATAATTTGTCTATGTTTGGATTTATAAAATTGAGTTAGATCAGATTTTAATTAAAACTTGTTTTGCTTATTCCGGGAGTTTAAAAATAGATTTTTATTTGATTCTTTTTCCTACTGATCACTAGTGATCATATTTACCAGTGGTAAAAACTTCAAAATTGTTTGAGTATTTTAGCTTATGTAAAACAAATTATGTTTTAGTTCTATTCAATTATAGCTACTTCTTTTTCTATAGTTGTTTTTAAATTATTTTATTTTATATTTCAGAAAGTTTATGTTTGGTTTCTATTAGTTAAACAGTAGGTGTTCAACAAGTTTTTATATTTATTTTTATTTTGTTATCGTGAAATCAATTCAAGTTCGCTAATAACTTGCAATGGATTTCTCTACTGTTTTAACTCCCAATTGAAAATACTTTCAAAATAGCTTTATGAAAAAAATACTTTATTTTTTTTCTTTGTCTTAACTAAATTTATATTTTATTCTCTGTTATTTTAGTGTTTTATTTTCCGTTAGACAAAACTATTTTTATGAATGTTGTAGAAGAAGACTCCCTAGTTTTTCCTTCGGATTCTTATTCGCTCTCTCTTTTGTTTTGATTGTTAGTGTGAGTGCTTATGTGAATGATATGTTTGTTATATAGATTTCATCAGAGAGTGACGAGTAGTCTATCAAGTTATTTCTTGAGAACGATAATTCTTCTTCGTCAACATCACCAGGCAAGTTCACTTTGACCATGCTTTCATGCCTATGTTTTATTGCATTTAGTGACATCCTTGCAACCACCCCTCAGTAGTGTTATTGAATCCTTGTAGTTGAGTAGTATGCATGAGGTAGGAACCCATCACCCTGTTACCAAGCCCGGACGTTATTTATTTCAATGCTACGCTATAGTAGACGGGGTTTGGTATGAGTGCTCAGGAGTGGTGTGAGAATGGAGGATTCTACGTCAATGACGACAACTCCATGATGGAATCTGCAAGGACTGCATATTCAAGGCCTCAAGACTTCAAGACTCGAGACAAGAATTCAATACACACTACTGGGTGAAGGATGGTTGACGGGCACCCTGGAGAAACCAGTGGTTGGCTGGGATGCATGGAGAAGCGCCATGACATCTTGTGGAAAGCTTCACCCAGACTCAAAGAGACGGAAGAATACTTCATGCCCGGAAGCTTACCTGTGCAACCGCAAGTCATTATGGGCTCGCTTGGTTGACCTTAGTTGTGACTCTGGCTGGGGCGGTACTAGCAGATGTAGAACTACGGTAGGATGGGTTGAGTACCGGACGGTGGTCGAGGAACTCTTTGGAAGACCATGTTTGGTCATCTTGTTCTCAAACACTCAAGTGCGAGAACGTAAAGAGAGGGATCGAATCTTGCGGGTAAAGTGTACAAACCTCTGCAGAGGGTTATAACCTAATCGATTAGCCGTGTCCCGATTACGGACAATTTGAGCATCTGGACTTGGATCTATCTCGGAACTCTCAACACCGGACTGATAACTTAATTGTGGGCAACTTATGATGATTTGGGCTATGAGACATCGGTTGGCGGAACCATGTCATGATAGAAAACTCCATAGTACAGACTTCATTTATTCCTTTGATGTATGTAAAATAAAACCAGCTTTTACGCAAACAAAATTCAGATACAGAGCCACAAAGCCATACTGCATATAGTATAGTTTATCATCTGTTTTCTCTTATTGTGATCTTGCGGTACATTCAATGTAATCGACCTACACGGCTGCAACGTATCATGTTGCGATACTTCCTCGACGAGTAAGAGTTACGATCTGGGTTACGGTCTACACTCAACCCGCCGATGGCGTTGATGGGACTCCACACCCGCTTGATTTGTTTCGCTGAGTATTATGAGGTATATATCATTTTACGTTATTTATACATGTGATTGCACTTTGATATATACATTGATGTACTGTGTGTGCCAGCATACTGATCTAGGGATGGCACAGCAACACAGAGGCTTGACCGTCTGAGGTCGGGTCGCTACATTGTAGTAGATTGAAAAATAGATCACAAATGAAACAAAATGCAGCAAGGTATTATTGTATTTTGGTTTAATAGATCTGAATAAAAATGCAAAAGAAAAATAGATCGCAAGCAAATATATGAGAAAGAAGACCCGGGGGCCATAGGTTTCACTTGTGGCTTCTCTCAAGAAAAATAGCAAACGGTGGGTAAACAAATTACTGTTGGGCAATTAATGGAACTTCAAATAATTATGACAATATCCAGGCAATGATCATTACATAGGCATCACCTCCAAGATCAGTAGACCGACTCCTGCCTGCATCTACTACTATTACTCCACACATCGACCGCTATCCAGCATGCATCTAGTGTATTAAGTACATGGAAAAACGGAGTGATGCAATAAGAACGATGACATGACGTAGACAAGATCCGTTTATCTATATGGCGGTAGATATAGATCTCGTCTTTTTATCCTTAGTAGCAATGATACATATGTGTCTGTTCCCTTTCTGTCACTGGGATCGAGCACCGTAAGATCGAACCCATTACCGGGCACCTCTTTCCATTGCAAGATAAATAGATCAAGTTGGCCAAACAAAACCCAAATATCATAGAAGAAATATGAGGCTATAAGAGATCAAAGAAACTCAAATAACTTTCATGGATATTAAAAGATATGACTGATCATAAACTCGAAGTTTATCAGATCCCAACAAACACACCGCAAAAGAGTTACATCATATGGATCTCCAAGAGACCATTGTATTGAGAATTTAGCGAGAGAGAGAAAGCCATCTAGCTACTAACTACGGACCCGAAGGTCTACAAGGAACTACTCACGCATCATCGGAGAGGCACCAATGGAGGTGGTGAACCTCATCCGAGATGGTGTCTAGATTGGATCTGGTGGTTCTGGACTCTGCGGCAGCTGGATGAATATCTCGTTGACTCCCCTAGGGTTCTGGTATTTTGGGGGTATTTATAGAGCAAAGAGGCAGTCCCGGGGGCACCCGAGGTGGGCACAACCCACAAGGGCGCGCCCGGGACTCCTGGCGCACCCTGTTGGTTTGTTCCCCCCTCGGGGCACCCCCCAGGTGCAACCAGGGCCCATTGCCTTCCTTCTGGCCCAGAAAAATCATCGTGGAGTTTCGTGGCATTTCGACTTCGTCTGATATTGATTTCCTGCGATGTGAAAAAACATGGAAAAAACAGCAACTGGCACTATATCAATAGGTTAGTACCCAAAAAATGATATAAAATGACTATAAAACATCCAAGAATGATAATAAAACAGCATGGAACAATAAAAAATTATAGATACGTTGGAGACGTATCAGCATCCCCAAGCTTAACTCCTACTCGTCCTCGAGTAGGTAAGTGATAAATACAGAATTTTTGATGTGGAGTGTTGTTCATCATGCCATAACATATTCCTTTCTTCATAGCATGGACAATTGGACTTTTATGTGATTCAAAGCAATAGTCTAGTTTGACATAATAATTTAGATACTCAAGCATATCAACAAGCAACCATGTCTTCCAAAATATCAATGCTAAAATAAGTTATCCCTAGCCCATCATGCTCACACATTGATCCATTCATGAAACACACTCGAATATTAACTACAACCAATACTTAAGTACGATCATATTGCCTCCTAGTTGGTGCTTTTTATAAGAGAAGATGGAGACTAAAATTAAAAATAAAAATTGCATAAAGTAAAAGAAGGGCCCTTCGCAGAGGGAAGTAGGGATTTGTAGATGTGCCCGAGCTCAAAGCGAAAAAAACTTAGAGATAAAAAAAATTTGGGAGGTGTATCCATCCCACCAACGAAAACGACTTAGAGTTCCCAACACTTTCCATTCTAGATATGCCATAAGCGGTTCCCAAACGGAAAATAAAGTTTATTCCTTTTTCCACCATTCTTTCACTCTTCGTGGCTAACCGTATCCACGGGTGCCCTCCATACCAACACCTTTCCAAGGAACTTAATATTTGACAACATAAAGTAAATTCATTTTTTTTGCATTTCGGGACTGGGCAACCCTAAGACCTTTGCCTTACTCTCGTGCAATGACAAGTGAATAAACACTCATCTTGAGAATAACACATCTAGCATGGAAAATATTAGCCACCCGTTACCGTTCCGCGAGCGAAACAAACACACAAAAGAGAAGTTTATTTTGAAAATTAGAGATGGCACATGCAAGTTTCCTTAGAACGGCAAAAGAATACCGCATATAGGTAGATATAGTGGACTCATGTGGCAAAACTTGTTTAAAGGATTTTGGATGCACAAGTAGAGATCATACTTCGTGCAAAATGAAGGCTAGCAAAAGATTGGGAAGCGACCAACCAAGAAATGAATAATATCATAAGCAAGCATTAAGCATAACTAACACCGAGTAATGCACCACAAGTAGGATATAATTTTCATTGCATGATTATTGACTTTCGTGCATGCATAGGGAATCACAAACCTTAACACTAATATTCTTAGTAGAGCACAATTACTCATCAACATAGCTCACATATCACATCATCATTTCTCAAAACTATTACTAAGAATCAAGTTTATTTTGTCCAATGATCTTCATGACATTTTTCTACTTTATCCTTCTTGGATATTTATCACTTTGGGACTAATTTCCATGTGTTGCTTTTCATAAGCTCAAACAAGTATAAGTGAAGATCATGAGCATAACAAATTTTCTTTCTCTCAAAATAATTTAAGTGAAGCAACAGAGAATTTCTTCAAAATTTACTAACTCTCGAATAAATCTAAGTGAAGCAAGATAGCATTTCTTCAAAAATACTAAGCACACCTTGCTCAAAAAGATATAAGTGAAGCACTAGAGCAAGTCCTAGCTCATAAAAGATTTAAATGAAGCATAGAGAGCAATTCTAACAAATCATGACATAATTTTAGCTCTCTCAGATAGGTGTGTCCAGCAAGGGTTGATGACTTAAAACAAAAAATGAAACAAGCAAAGACACATATCATACAAGACGCTCCAAGCAAAACACATATCATGTGACGAATAAAAATATAGCCTCGAGTAAAATACCGATAGTTGTTGGAAGAAAGCGGGGATGCCACTCGGGGGCATACACAAGCTTAGTTGGTTGCTCATTTTTGGATAATATCTTGGGATTCCGAGGCATCCCCAAGCTTAGGCTCTTACATCCTTCATTCATCCATCGTAAGATAACCCAAAACTTGAAAACTTCAATCACACAAAACTCAACAAAACTTTCGTGAGATCTTTTAGTGTAAGAAAAATAAACCACTACTATAAGTGATGTATCAAACCAATTCTTATTTTGCTGTTGTATTCTATCTACTGTATTACAACTTTTTATGGCAAAAACTCATCAAAGAAAACCATAGAGCCATCAAAAA
Organism: Aegilops longissima; assembly: GCA_021605205.1. Lineage (NCBI taxonomy): Eukaryota > Viridiplantae > Streptophyta > Magnoliopsida > Poales > Poaceae > Aegilops > Aegilops longissima. The sequence goes on along the minus strand of CM038678.1, from coordinate 235,805,171 downwards.
AAGCACACAACACAAAGAAAACAGAATCTGTCAAAATAGAACAGTCTGTAGCAATCTGATTTGTTCGAATACTTATGGAACTTCAAAAATTCTGAAAAACTAGGACGACCTGTATAATTTTTACATTGATCTTCTGCAAAAATAATTGCCATTTTATCACATTCTGGTGAATTTTAACAATTATTTTCGAGCACAAGGTTTCTGTCTTTTTCAGCAAGATCAAACAACTATCACCCAAGAAGATCCTATTGGTTCTACTTGGCACAGACACTAACTAAAACACAAAAAACACAATCATTACAGTAGCATAATTGTGTAAACACACAAGAACAGAAAGCAAAAAGCAAAAATAAATTTTATTCATTGGGTTGCCTCCCAACAAGCGCTATAGTTTTACGCCCTTAGCTAGGCATAATATTTCAATGATGCTCACACAACAGATAATAATCGAAACACAAAGAGAGTATCATGAAACATGTGACAAACACATTTAAGTCTAACATACTTCCTATGCATAGGAATTTTGTAGGAAAACAAATTATCAAGACAAGAAACATCTAGCATATGCAAAGGAGAGGAATAAAACATTGACAATCTGAACACAATGACAGGAAATTAATAACATGTAAATTTCTACAACCATATTTTCCTCTCATAATAATTATATGTATGATCATAATCAAATTCAATAATATAACTATCATATAAAACTTTATCTTTATGATCCACATGCATGCAAAGTTGACACTCTTCCAAAATAGTGGGATTATCATCAAATAAAGTCACGACTTCTCCAAACCCACTTTCATCAAAAAATTCATAAGATTGAACATTCTCCAAATATGTGGGATTATTTTTAGCTAAAGTTGACACTCCTCCAAACCCACTTTCAATATTATCGCAAACATATTCATCATGAGGCTTAAATATATTTTCAAGATCATAAGAAATATTATCACCCCAATCATGATCATTGCAATAAGTAGCGGACATGACAAAACAAACATCCCCAAGCTTGGGGTTTTGCATATTATTAGCAAAATTGACATTAATATAATTTATAGTAAATTTATTGCAATCATTCTTTTTATTCAAGGAGCTATCATAAATCACTTCATAAATTTCTTCATCACAATTTCCAGATTCATGGTTCTCAAGCAAAACTTCACAAAGATAATCTAGTGCACTCGAATCACTAGCAATTGGTTCATCATGATTGGATCTTTTAAAAATATTAGCAAGTGGATGGGGATCCATATCAATAGATTTTTAGCAAGAGAAGATGCAAGCATATAGAAGGCACATGCAACACAAGCAAACAAAAGATCTGACGAGAAAAGGGCAAACAAAAAAGAGGGCGAATAAAATGGCAAAATTTTGTGAAGTGGGGGAAAGGAAAACGAGAGGCAAATGGCAAATAATGTAAATTGCAAGGAGATGAGATTTGTGATTAGGAACCTGGTATATGTTGAAGATCCTCCACGGCAACGGCGCCAGAAATTCCTTTTGATGTCACTTGAAGCTACGTCGGTATTTCCCCAAAGAGGAAGCGATGATGCAGCACAGTGGCGGTAGGTATTTCCCTCAGAAATGAAACCAAGGTTATCGAACCAGTAGGAGAACCAAGCAACACAACGTAAACAACCCCTGGACACAAATAACAACACCTCGCAACCCAACGTGTTAAAGGGGTTGTCAATCCCATTCGGGGTACGACGCCTCAAGTGGCAAATGGACGTGAGATAAATTGTAGTAGATTGAATAATAGATAGCAAATAAAATAAAACACAGCAAGGTATTTTTTATATTTGGATTGATAGATCTGAATAAAAATGCAAAAGAAAAATAGATCGCAAGCAAATATATGAGAAAGAAGACCCGGGGGCCGTAGGTTTCACTAGTGGCTTCTCTCAAGAAAAATAGCAAACGGTGGGTAAACAAATTACTATTGGGCAATTGATAGAACTTCACATAATTATGACGATATCCAGGCAATGATCATTACATAGGCATCACGTCCAGAATTAGTAGACCGACTCCTGCCTGCATCTACTACTATTACTCCACACATCGACCGCTATCCAGCATGCATCTAGTGTATTAAGTTCATGGAAAAACGGAGTAATGCAACAAGAACGATGACATGATGTAGACAAGATCCGTTTATCTATATGGTGGTAGATATAGATCTCCTCTTTTTATCCTTAGTAGCAATGATACATACGTGTCGGTTCCCTTTCTGTCACTGGGATCGAGCACTGTAAGATTGAACCCACTACCGGGCACCTCTTCCCATTGCAAGATAAATAAATCAAGTTGGCCAAACAAAACCCAAATATCAGAGAAGAAATACGAGGCTATAAGAGATCATGCATATAAGAGATCAAAGAAACTCAAATAACTTTCATGGATATAAAGAGATATGACTGATCATAAACTCGAAGTTCATCAGATCCCAACAAACACACCGCAAAAGAGTTACATCATATGGATCTCCAAGAGACCATTGTATTGAGAATTCAGCGAGAGAGATAAAGCCATCTAGCTACTAACTACGGACTCGAAGGTTTACAAGGAACTACTCACGCATCATGGGAGAGGCACCAATGGAGGTGGTGAACCCCATCCGAGATGGTGTCTAGATTGGATCTGGTGGTTCTGGACTCTGCGGTGGCTGGATGAATATTTCGTCGACTCCCCTAGGGTTCTGGTATTTTGGTGGTATTTATAGAGCAAAGAGGTGGTCCGGGGGGCACCCGAGGTGGGCACAACCCACCGAGGCGCCTGGCCTCTGGCTACTACAGTGGGTTGTGCCCCCTTGGGGCACCCCCCCCCCCAGGTGCAACCAGGGCCCATTGCCTTCCTTCTGGCCCAAAAAAATCATCGTGGATTTTCGTGGCATTTGGACTTCGTCTGATATTGATTTCCTGTGATGTAAAAAAACATGGAAAAACAGCAACTAGCACTTGCCACTATGTGAATAGGTTAGTACCAAAAAATGATATAAAATGACTATAAAGTGATTATAAAACATCCAAGATTTATAATAAAATAGCATGGAACAATAAAAAAATATAGATATGTTGGAGACGTATCAATGAGCTTGTTGCTAGTATTTAGGAAGACTTCTTGTGAGAAGTATGTCTTGCAGAGTATGACCGGCGTGAAGCGTCTCTAGTTGAATGAGGTATTTAAATGCCAAAATGATCCCTCAATGCCTTCACCTTTTACTCTAAGATTTTTTTAATGGAGAAGTGAAATAGACATGAGATAGTGGGGATACGAATAGAGGAATGGTTCGTAAGTGTCAAGGTGAAAAAAGAGAAGTGATGACATGCATCAAGATTGAGCAGGAAAAAATGGTAGTGGGATGTGTTATTTGTAACAGAACTAATGATATGACATACGTGCTAAGGTGGACTCTATGCATGTTGAAAGAATTGCTTGTAGTGGGGATGAACTTCTTAAGAAAAGAGGATGCGTAAGTAGTTTCTAAAAATAACTAAATCTAATGAAAAGAAAGTTTAAGCTTGCAAATCAATAAAAGAAAGTGTCTAAAAATAAAATAAAAACTTTTGAATTACAGTTAAAAATGTCATTTCGAACAAAAATGTGAAGGATGATTGACATGAATATATGATGTGGCGGTGTTACATATATAGACTAATGCAAAAATAATTGTAATTTTATAAGTTAAATGCATGGCTGGCTTATGTGGCAGATTTTGCATGGCTTAGTGGAAGAGAAGACTTAAATGCTTTGCTTAGTGGGATGTTGAGGTGGACACTTTGCATGCTGAGAGAATTGGGACCAACTTCTTAAGAATGTAAGATTCAATTTTCATAAATGAATACATTCTTATGAAGAGCAATAAAAATACTCCAATAAATTTGTCTCGGGCATGTACATTGATAGACGCACTACCTCCATCCAAAATATAATCTGTTTTTGCTAGGCTAAATTTGGGGTAGAGGAAGTAACATTTTATATCATCTAGAAAGAAAATATATACTCCTTCTTTGGACTAAAACCATGACATTTATTTGAATCGGAGGGAGGATAATATTTATGGTGTTGGTACTTTCAGTCATAGGGAGTGGGATGGCATGTATCTCAATTCCCTATAAGGAAAGAGATGTCATTTTATGCATAAGATATGGATTTTTTCAGTGGGTCTAGCTAATTGTTTTTCTTTAAAATATGTAGGATTGATTAGTATTCTACATGGAAATACGCATCCATTCCTACAAACCAAATGGCTTCAAAGAAATTTTTCCTACAAAGTTTCTATCTTTTAGAGTTCCTTTAAAGCTCGTGTAAACCAAAGGAGGACTTCGACTATCGTTGTGTTTGTATGTTCATATTTGGGCTTAAAAACTGATTTGGTATTACTAGGGGTCCAATTCAGTTGTTTTGGTGCACTCTGTATTACATCATCTAAACTTTGCCCAATACCGAGCTGAAACATCCACACGCGAATGCACCTTCCCACAATATGGAGTCCCGAGTGGATCCGATTTTTACTAAATTTGCCTCGCTCCGCTCACGTAAAACATAGGACCCTCGCCACCTAGCGAACGATCGCCAGCTGGGGTGGCACATGCTAACGCCCGAGTGTCATTTTTAGTGTATAGGGGGTTGTTAGTTTTCAAAACTGCCATGACAGTTCCTTCCATTTTAGTCCAATTTTAGTGTATTTTCATAGAAGACTACGACCCTTAGATCCAGATCGGAGGGTTCAGGGGGCATTCGCACAGAATTGCTCCCTGGGGAACGTAAGCCAGATAACATTTTCGTAACCATATCGGTTTGTTCTCCCCCAACAAAGAAATTGAAAGGAGGTGAGAAGCGCGGCGGAGGATGGAGATATGCGGCCAACAGAGGTCAATGCAGGCATCGACGGTCGTGTCTTGTCCCTCTCTCCCATTCACTCCACCGTTGGAGCATTGTTCTCTCCATGGCAGTGCCCTACACCGCCTCCAGCACAGCGGCCATCAATGCCCTCCGCCGTCACCACGTCCCCTCCTACCGACATCTCCTCCGGTGAGGTAGTCTTCACATAGCCTTTCCAATTCGTTTCTCCCCCTCCCTGCTGCTCCAACAAGTGATGTAGCCCTCCCCTAGCCTCCTCGAAGCGGCGACTACCACACTTTGACATGCTGGCCAATCAATCCGGGAGGCTAGCGATGGGGATAGGTCCAGGAGGTTGGCAATTGGCGCCAGGGTGGGTCAAGGTGGTCAGCGGTTGGCGCTGAAGCGGTTCTAGGAGGTGGCGTTGGAATCGGGGAGGGTCCAGTAGGTGGCATCGAGCATTGGGTAGGATGTTATTCCCTTAGGGCACCTCCAACGCCGACCCTCAAACCACCTGCAGCCGTCCGGATCGTGCAGCCCGGACGTGTTGTGCCACCCAATGTGGGCCTGTACCGGTCCGCTCGGCGGTCCGAACACACTTTTTCCCCCAAATAGGAGACAAAGTAGGATGGTCATCTGGACCGCTGCCTGATACGTCTCCAATGTTTCTATAATTTTTGACTGTTCCATGCTATTATAGTATCCATCTCGGATGTTTTATATACAATTATATGCTATTTTATATCATTTTTTGGGACTAATCCTATTAACCTAGTCCCCAATGCTGGTTGCTGTTTTTTTCTTGTTTATTGGCTTTTAAAAAATCAATATCAAATGAAGTCCAAACGGAGAAAATTCTTTGGATTATTTTTTTGGACTAGAAGGGACCCACGAAGGATTGGGAGAAGACTAGAAGAGTCACGAGGGAGCAACAATCTCATAGGGTTCGCCCCAGAGGGGCCTCAGCTTTTGGGCCCATAGGTCTGTGGTGAACTACTCACGCATCATCAAAAGGCCTCCATAAGGCTTCTATATCATCCTTGAAGCCTTCTTATGATGCGTGAGTAGTTCACCACAGACCTACGGGTCCATAACTAGTATCTAGATGGCTTCTTCTCTCCCTTTGATCTTCAATACAATGTTCTCCTTGATGTTCTTGGAGCTATATCCGATGTAATCTTCTTTTGCATTTGTCGGGATCCAATGAATTGTAGGTTTATGATCTGAATATTCATGAGAATTAATTGAGTGTTTTTCCTAAACTTTATTATGTATGATTGTTACTTGTGAGCTGCGTTGGGATTTCCCCGAAGAGTAGAGGATGATGTGGTACAATAGAGATAAGTATTTCCCTCAGTAAAGAACCAAGTTTATCATTCTAGTAGGAGAACCAAGCAACACCTCGTTAGTAGTACCTACACAAAAAATAACAAATACTTGCACCCAACGCAAACAAGGGGTTGTCAATCCCTCAACGGTTAATATCAAGGATCAAATACCATAGTGATAGATAGATAAATAAAAACACAAAATAAAATAAGTAAATAAAATTGCAGCAAAGTATTTTTGGATTTTAATATATGATAAAAATAGACCCGGGGACCATAGTTTTCACTAGAGGCTTCTCCTCTCTTGAACATAGCATACGGTGGGTAAAGAAATTACTGTTGGGCAATTGATAGAAAAGCGAATAATCGCGACGATCTCCAAGGGAATGATCATGTATATAGGCATCACGTCTGAGACAAGTAGACCGACTCCTGCCTGCATCTACTACTATTACTCCACACATCGACCGTTATCCAACATGCATCTAGTATTAAGTTCATAAAGAACGGAGTAATGCCTTAAGCAAGATGGATTTATGTAGACAAAGTAAACTCAAGCAATATGAATAAACCCCATCGTTTTACCCTTAATGGCAACAATACAAATACGTGTCTTGTCCCCTTCTGTCACTCGTATATAGATCACCGCAAGATTGAACCCATCACAAAGCACCTCTCCCATTGCAAGATAAATCAATCTAGTTAGCCAAACAAAATCAATATATCAGAGAGAAATACAAAGCTATAGTAATCATGCATAAAAGAGTTCAAAGAAGACTCAAATAATATCCATGGATAATTTGATCATAAACTCACAATTCGTCGGACCCTGACAAACACACCGCAAAAAGCGATTACATCGAATAGATATGCAAGAACATCGAGGAGTATATTGTATTGAAGATCAAAGAGAGAGAGAAGCCATCTAGCTACTAGCTATGGACCCATAGGTCTATGGTAAACTACTCACACATCATCGGAGGGGTAGCAGGGTTGATGTACAAGCCCTTCGTGATCGATTCCCCCTCCGACAGAGTGCCGGAAAAGGCCTCCAGATGGGATCTCGCGAGAACAGAAGCTTGCGGCGGCGAAAAAGGTGTTTTGGGTGGCTCTTTGTTGGTTTATCGATTTTAGAGAATTTATAGAGGCAGAACTAGATCAAACGGAGTGAAGGGGGCCCATGGGGCACCAGGGTACGCACTGGTTGCTTGTGGACCACTCCTTTGTCTTCTGACTTCCTCCCAAACCTTCTAGGGTCTCTTATGTCCAGAAAAAAATCGTCAAAATGTTTCGTGGCATTTGGACTTCATTTGGTACCGATATCCTGGAGAAGCAAAAACAAGCAAAAATAGGAACTGACACTTGGCACTAATTAACATGTTAGTCCCATAAAATGATATATAATTGCATATAAAACATCCAAGATTGATACTATAATAGAATAGAACAATAAAAAATATATAGATACATTGGAGACGTATCAAGCATCCCTAAGCTTAATTCCTGCTCTTCCTCGAGTAGGTAAATGATAAAAAATCAGAACTTTTGATGTGGAATGCTACCTAACATGTTCGTCATGTAATCTTTCTTTTGTGGCATGAATTTTAAGATCTGAATGATTCAAAGCAATAGTCTATAGTTTTCCATAAAAACTACAATAGTAATAATAATAATACTAATAATAATAATAATAATAATAATAATAGTTTTTTACATCTGTGCCCCTGGTTCCTTAGCTCTACTCATCCATCCCCGCGCTCTTAACTTTTGCTCAGTTTTCCCCACTCCCTTGCCCGAAACCCTCAGAAGAGGTCACAATGGACGTCGCCGTCGGCTCAGTGCTTTGACCATTAACTCTGACGAGTGGGGCCGCGTTGGGGGTGTAGCTGTTCGACCGTTGGGCCGTGGTTTTGTTGGGCCGTCCCTTGCATTAAACGCATGCGCACGCCGCCACGACAGAAGCCTGCTATGCATGCACCCAACAAGCCTGCCTGCATGCGTCGATCCGCCGACCGAGCCTGCATGCGCTGATGCGTGCCGCCACGATGCACTGACCGAGCCGCTTTCGTGCACGCCAGCCGCCACGGATGCAGCAACGGTCGCTGCCGCTGGTTCCTCGATTTAGAGCATCATTTTTTACGATTAGTTGCAGCCTTTTCGATCCACTCGCATCTGCACCCATTTTGCTACAACAAATAAATTGAACAAATATGTTGTGGCTGCATGCACTAGCTAGGTGGCTACATATTTGTGGCTTATGTAAGAAAAGAAGGGTTCGTTGTGGCTGCATGCACTAGGTGGTTACTAACAAAGCGAGCTCTCTAAGAAAACAATCAACATACATGTAGATAGGGCCAACAAGCCCATAGAACGATCACATAGTTGAAACTAGGACGAACTTCATAATATAATAGATAGAAAACTTAATAATAGAACTTGATAAAAGGGCCAACAAGCCCATAGCATCTCTCACATAGTTCAATGGGATTACAACTTAACATAACATAGACTCAAAAAAATAAAATAGATAGAGGGTTTAGAACCCTAGACGCCGCCTTCTCCACCTCGCTCCTCCTCCGGGCGCCCTTCACTACTCCTCCGGGGCATTGTCGATGGGGTACGGAAGAGTGTGCATGTGGGACGCGGTGGGGAAGATGTTGGTGTACTCCGCGAACATGTTGTGGGTGGTGAAAGCGATGAACTCGCAGCCACACCAAAACACCCGGCCGAGGAGGTAGAAGGCGTCGAATGTGTTGGTGAAGTGGGCAAGGAGAGCAACCACCACCCCATTTTGGATGACCTCCTCGACACAGAACATCCTTGGAGATCCCCGCAGGAGGTGGTGGTAGCCGGACGCGAGGAAGAACTCGGTGAAGTTCCTTACGGTCCTCCACCTTGATATTGCCCACACATGTAGTGTGCGCTCAGCGTACACGCCAGGAGGGTACAGCCTCTCCGGCACGGTGGGTGGGAAGTGGTAGGTTGGTCCGGTGAACTGCATGGCTGAGGATGTGCTAGAAGAAGGATAAGTGGTCGAAGAGCAAGAAGGGCAGATGGCAGAGAGGATGGGAGATGGATGAGGGATGGCAGAGGCAGAGGGTGGCTTAAATAGCCGTGGTGCTACGTGTTATTTGGTCGTGGCAATAATGGGGTCAAATGTGAAGTAACCCGTTTTCAAATCCACCACAACATCGAGAGTGTACACGTGTGGGAAACGGTGGTTTGAAAAAGAAGAAGAAAAAGAAGCTAATTGCACGCGTGGGAATCCGTGGTCATATATATTATATGAACAAAAAGAGACAATTTTTGAATAGTTTGTGGCCATTTTGCATGATAAAAATAAATTTGGCCCTCAAAATTTTGGTCATTTGCTAGGCAATGTCAATTGATTTCAAACGATGCAAAAATACAGAGCCAGCACGTTCACAAAAAACAGAGCAAACGATGCAAAAAAACGACGCAGTTCGATGGCCCAACCAGAGCTTGGCTTCCTTTTGGGCCCATTAACAACGTTTTTTTTCGAGGATTCAGTGGTGGGCGAGTAGCCGAGCACAACCAATAGGATCGCCTCTCGCGGATCGCCCCACGATCCAACGATGCGGAGCCGTCCTTGTGATCCAACGGCGCGGAGCCTGCACGCAGCCAGCCCACCTAATTCCTTCTAGAAGACCAAATCTGAGGGTTGTCGCTTGGCGAGAGTATGATCGGACGGTGACGTTGGGAGCTAGGGTTAGCGAAACCCAGCGGGTTTAGAGGGTTTTGAGCTGGTCAACAGGGTTTCGAAGGCTTTGACTGAGCATAACTAATTTAAAAAAAATCGAAAAATATGAAACCTTCGCCATTCGTCGTTTTATAAGACACACTAACAAGGAAAAATACTAAACTTGGTCAATGGTCATGAAAAAACCCTAGTTGGCATGATCGAGGTCAAATGAGCACCATTAATTTAAAAAAAATAAAAAAAATATAAAACCCGCGCACAATGTTGTTTTATGTGACATGTTACCAACCAAAAATCATAAAATTGGTCTATGGTCATTTTCATGAGAAAACCTTCACACATATGAGCTATCATGTACATGAGTTCATAGAGTTCAATGAGAGGAGGTGGTGTTAGCTTCTGTTTTTGAAAAATTTAAAAAAATCAAAAAAATCACCAAAGCTTTATTTTAAAGTGAATAAGAAGGATCTGAAGTTAGTTTTCCATTTTCATATTTGAAAATGTGTTTTTAATAGTTTTATATTAAAGCATATGTTTTCAACAGAAAATGTAAAAATATGAAAATTAATTCAAAAAATAGCGAGACTTCGAATCTACACTATGGAAAGTGAATATGTGTTAATAAAAAAACATTTGGCTCATTTAGAGTAGGTCCAAAAAAACTTGATTACAAATGGGATGTTTACCCTAGCCTGGAAGCTCATTTGGAGTACATTTCTCAAATTCAAATTTCTTTGACCTCCTCTAAATCACTTCAAATTTTGCACACATGATCTCTTACACAAACATAGATAGTTTGCCAAGGTTTTACTTGTTTTTGCATTTTCTTGAATTTATACTGTCCAGGTTTGCCAAAGTTTACATTATCTCATTTGGAGCATGCATTTGATTTCCTACACAACATGTGTGATCATTGCAGCACCTAGAATCATAGTTCACAACATCTAAACATAACTAACCATAGATTCAGGACAGACAAATATACCACAAGAAAATTTAAGGACAGACAAATATAGATAGCAACCAGATTACTAGCATAACCAACGAGATTCAGTTCAACAAACCATAACCAACGAGATTCAGTTCAACAAACCAAAAGTAACCCAACAATTCAACAAACCAAACCAAAAGTAACACAACATCACATCATCGATCACATCACGCCAGAGTCAGGGCCTTCGCGAGGGCGGCATGCTGCCCCCTGTCATGTAGTCCTCCCCATGAATCGGTACATCCTCAGCATGAGACAGAAGGTGATCGAAGCAGCCATCCCTTGGCTTTGGCTTGGTGGTGCAGTAGAGGCAGTGCCACTTCTTGAACTTGCGGTTGTAGAAGTAAGCAACTCCCTTGGCCTTGATCTTCTCCACCTCCTTGGCTGTGAAGGACGCGACGTTGCCCTTGTACACATCATCTCCAGAATCATACTGCACACATGAATGAATTGCATTAATACATTGTAGATTCATATACATCATGTCAAAGGAACTAAATGAACAAGGGATAGGCTTACCTCATATTCAGAATCGTCACTAAACGCCCCCTCGTACGGGTCGTAGTCGGCCAGCTTCCTCTTTCTCTCCCCAACCATCATCCTCCTGAATATACAATTACATCCATCACTAGTAGCCAATTGAAAATTTAGATATGCACACATGACACATTGATCATAGGTCTAATATACTCCCAATATCAAAAATGTTTTAGAAGTGGGGTTTTTTATTTTCGTGCCCCTTAGCTCTATGCATTCAAAAACCACATCCATCACTAGTATATCAATGTATTAGATTTGTACACACATTGACCAAAAACCCCAATATGACATTCAAATAACACATTGATCATTGGTCATGCACACACATTGAAGAACGGAGCTAATATAACTACATAATGTGGACCAATTTATATACTAATGAATCAAATAACTTCTTAATCAATGGATTCCATTTGGGCATATGACATTCGAAACCCCAATCTGAGTAGCATTCAAAAACAAATCTAATAGGGACCCAATCTAAGGCAACGAATCTGAGTAGCATTAAAAACCCCGACCTGTGAGCACTAAAAACAAATCTAATGAGCATCATAGCATTAAAAAACCCAATCTGTTCACAACATATAGCATTTTTGCAGAAAATTTATCCAAATCTAAAAACCCCAATCATTGCAGCACCTAAAATCATAGTTCACAACATAGCATTTTTGCAACAAATTTCCAACAAACCCTGGTCCAAAAACCCCCGTCTCCCCAACCCATACCCTACAGAAAACCCTTGCCCGTCCGTCAAACCAACTACTCTAAACATCTGAACTACCGTATGAATCACAATCTAAACAATGCAACTAGGGAGCAACTAACTCTACAAGCTAAGAAAGTGCAAATGCCTGCTCCTCCACGGCAGGCGGCGCAACGGGGGCATCTGGATGGACTGCGTCGCTCGACGCCTTCACCTTCTGCAGTGATGAGGCGTAGCATGCCACATCCGCAGCGGTTGCGAGTTTCCCCGCGCCATCGTGGACGCCGCCGACATCCGCGGTCACCGCGCCCGGACCCTGCAGCTCCACCACATCTTCGGCCGCTGCGCCGGTGTCGCCACGAGCGTCGGCCATCTGACAGATGGAGGCGATGAAGGCGAGGAAGAGGATGCGATGGGGGAGAGCGAGACAGTGCGTTGGAGGCAGTGGAGGAGAGCGAGACGACGTCGGTGGGGGAGAGGAAGACGATGCGGCAGGGAGGTGATTTGGGGGAAAATGGTAGGGGTGATGGAGGTGGTTGCCCTCTTTATATGATGGGACGTTTCGGGCATGTCCATGGACACGTGCTACCCCACAACCGCGGTCTTGCATGCGCCCACGTATACGCAACCCCACTCGTCAGCTAACGGTCAAAGGCATTGACCCGACGGCAACGTCCGTTATAACCTGTTCTGAGGGTTTCGGGCAAGGGAGTGGGGAAAAGTGAGCAAAAGTTAATAGAGTGGGGATGAATGAGTAGAGCTAAGGAACCCGGGGCACAGAAACAAAAATCCCATCAAACAATCATGCCTTTCAAAATATCAATGCTAAAGAACGTTATCCCTACAAAATCATATAGCCATGTCATTCTCCATCTTCTTAACACAAAGTATTTAATACATGCAGAACCCCGATGACAAGACAAGCAATTGGCTCATACTTTTTAACGCGCTTCAGCTTTTTCAACCCTCACGCGATACATGAGCGCAAGCTATGAATATAGCACTATAGGTGGAATAGAGTATGGTGACAGATAATATGGAGAATACAAAAAGGAGAAAGTCTCACATCGACGAGGCTAATCAACGATCTAGGGAGATCCCCGTCAATTGATGTCAATGCAAGGAGTAGGGATTGCCATGCAATGGATGCACTAAGAGCTATAAGTGTATGAAAGCTCAAAAAGAAAACTAAGTGGGTGTGCATACAACTTGGTTGCTCATGAAGACCTCGGGCATTTGAGGAAGCCCATCATTGGAATATATAAGCAAAGTTCTATAACAAATAATTCACACTAGTTATATGAAAGTGAAAGCATAGGAGACTCTCTATATGAAAACATGGTGCTACTTTGAAGCACAAGTGTGGAAAGGATAGTAACATTGCCCCTTCTCTCTCTCTCTCTTTTTTCTCTTTTTTATCTTTTTCTCTTTTTTATTTCTTTTTCTTTAGGTTCTTTTGGCCTCTTTTTTTTATTTTTCGTCCTGAGTCTCATCCCGACTTGTGGGGGAATCATAGTCTCCATCATCCTTTCCTCACTTGGGACAATGCTCTAATAATGAATATGATGATCATCACACTTCTTTGTTCTTACAAGTCAAAAATTACAACTCGATACTAGAACAAAATATGACTCTATATTAATGCCTCTGGCGGTGTACCAGGATGTGCAATGATCTAGCGTAACATGTATACAAAATGATGGACGGTGGCTGAGCCACAAATACTATGTCAGCTATATGCTCATGCAAAGCAATATGACAATGATGATGTGTGTCATAAAAACAGAACGGTGGAAGTTGTGTGGCAATATATCTCAGAATGGCTATGGAAATGCCATAATAGGTAGGTATGGTGGCTGTTTTGAGGAGGATATTACACTGCAAAAAATGCAATTCTGTGATGATACTCGTTTGTCATAGTAGGTCATGTTTTCTGTCACACATGTACATCCATGACGATTTTATGACAGAATCAATATAGTCATACCTGTGTTGTCGTAGAAGTGTTCCATGACAATACTAAAATTATCATCACAGAAGTGTCCACTTCCATGACGATAAATGACGCGTCATGGAAGTGCTTTCGTCAAGGGTAACCGACACGTGGCCTCCACTATACGGGTCACTGTTAAGCTATCGGATCCGCTAACCCACTAACAGCATGGACCAATGGCGATTTTCCACGTGTAAAATTCTCATTGGTCGACGAAACCACGTGTCAGCTTCGCGCCACGATAGATGTCAACCATCCAATGGACAGCAGGCGCCTATGATACATAGACACGTGGCACGGCCCAACAGTGGCCCGTTTTGGTTAAAAGGTCGGGCCTGTCAAAATAAGTGGGCCGACCCATTAGCAGCCTACTTGAGTCAGGCCCATTCACAACACGGCCCATACGAGTTACATAGAATCGGCCCATCAAAGGGCCATTCTAGATTTGACAATTTCCAGCCCATCATCAGTTCCATCCCGTTAACGGCCCGCTACATCTTTGGGCTCGATTACAGCCCGACCTTCCTTCGGCCTATTATCAGCGCATTATAGATATGGACCAATATGCCGCCGGTACGTCTTTCGGCCTTTTCTCAGCCCATTCTGTAGTTGAGCCAACTTCTAGCCCATTGTGACTTTCGGCCTTTCCTTGGCCCATTCCGTACACGGGCCAACTTCTAGCCCATTTTGTCTTTCGGCCTGTTAACGACCCGCACAATAGTTGGGCCTTTGATGGTGCCACCTGATTTTGGGTCCATTAGCGGACCACGTTCCGCATGGCATAATTTTAGCCTGACGCGACTTTCGACCTGTTAAAAGCCTAGTTTGTAGATTGGGCCTCTTTTGGCCCAAAACACTTTCGGCCTCTTACTGGCCCGTCAAGTAAAAAGGCCGAGACAAAATTGACATTTGCTTCGGCCTGCTAGAGGCCCGTGGGCCATTTCCATTTATATGGCCCTATCGAGCTTTAGGCCTGTTAACGGCCTGCTAAGAGCCATTATTGCGGTGGGCCACATCAATGTGATCCACTAAATATTAAGTTGTACAGCCCAATTAAGGCCCGCTTTGACTACACATGTTTGTTCATTCGGATGGCGTCTAGGTAATGTTTGGGCGTGTTGGCCCCCATTTCAATGATATAGCATATACAAAGAATTATCCTACTCTATATACTATCGCCTCTAAAAAACCTACACTATACAATAAAGAGACTAATGCATGGAAACGAAGAATAATCCTACACCATACAAAAGAAACTACAGTAGAGTATATCCACTGGGCATTATAGTTTGGCACCAGTGATAATAAAGCGTAAACAAACAGCAAATTACATACAATGGGCAAATAAAGCTCATACATCATGGACGCGCATCAAGAGAACTTACCATTTGAACTATAATCTCTTCAGAAAATAGGATTGGCTAGATTCAGATAGCACAAATTTCAGTCTGCAAAATCTCCAATTCCTTTGTGGTTACCTCAGTGTCTTGTTTCATTTTTTTGACTCCTGCATCTAAAGACTGCAACTCCAGTCTCAACATGTTGATTACATGTTGAGAATCATATACACGTTGTCTTTCCACCTCTAGTTGATGCGTGAGAATATCAGCACATTCCAATTCCAACCCATAATCATTTGGTAACGGCCATGCCGCACTGCTCTCAGATTTTTGTGTTGATGTCACTTCATCCTGAAATGTTTTTGTAAGTACACATGACTAGGGAAAAAATATAGTTACAACAGTGAAGCGAGCAAGACAGACTATCTTGTACATGGCAAAACAGGACTAATAATAATGTTACACATCATGAAGCATAAGCAGGTGGTATTTTAAAAATTATAAAAATGGTAGTCTATGCAGCCCGCATACAGAAATCTCTCTTAGCTCACCAGAGGAGAATATTATAGACCCGGGTTTATGTTTGATATTCTCCTTTCCCTTGTTCTTATTTGTTTTTCAAATATATAATTTAGCATGGATAAGTCCAAGCTAAATAGGGGGCTAATGTTGGGGATATTTCCCTCCACTATGACCCGACATAAGGAATGACCCGACCCAGAGCACACCGGCTCATGGGTCACTTCAACCTGGCGGATCTCCATGCGGTGGAAGGCTCATAAGATTAAGTAAAGGCCGGATCGTGATAGACACTTGATGGGCCAGCTTGATGAAGGCCCAAAGATGAAGACTCTTTGATTGGGAGATAAGTAGCATAGCATACGGGCCCTAGTACAACCCGGACTCTGTTGTAAACCTAGGGTCTCAACCTGTATATAAAGGGGAGCCCCTGGGCCGGAAAGGCTAAGTTACAATCATCGAGAGCTAGCTTAGCGAATCCACATCCTTGTAATTGAGATTTCCAGCAATATCGATCAAGCATGACATAGGTATTTACGTCCACCGTGAGGGGTCGAACCTGGGTAAACATGTGTCCTTTGTTTCCCGATTAACCCCTCTCAAGTGACCTCCTAGTTGCAGTGGCCTCCACACTTAGTCCTTTCACAAGGACATCTGCCGTGACAAAACCACGACAGCGGCCATCCTATTTACTAAGGTATTCCATTTATCTGAATTTTCCCTACCAAATTTTCAATGAGAGCAAGTTGAGATTGAAGGTTGGCAACTTCTCTATTGACATCATCAAATTGTTTACTAATAGCATCCAATAAGGTAGTGTTCTTTAAGCTCTTTAGGAAAGAATTTATTATGCTCGAATTGTGTAAACATGAAGTCCTTTGTATTTTTCTCAATTTTGGCCAACCTTTTATTCTAAGAACTATCGCAAAAAAAATTCATAAGACATGGTAGAAACTTCAAGCAAGCAGACAAGTAAACAAGCAAAGAAGCAAAAAAGGAAAACGAACATATTTATTTTGTTTTTTGTGAAAATGTTTTAGAAGTGGGGGAGATGAAAACGAGAGGCAAATGGCAAATGGAAGTAAATACAACTAGATTAAAGTTTACGCGAAGGTACTTGATAAGTTTTGGTGATGTCTCCTCCGCAACGACGTCAGAAATTCTTCCTGCTACTTGTGAGCTACATTGGGATTTCCTCGAAGAGGAGAGGATGATGTAGTACAGTAGAGATAAGTATTTCCCTCATTTAAGAACTAAGGTTATCAATCCAGTAGGAGAACCACGCGAAACCTCGTGGACAACACCTACACACAAAAGAACAAATACTTGCACCCGATGCAATCAAGAGGGTTGTCAATCCCCTTGGCGGTTAATTGCAGGGATCAAATCTGGTAATGGGAGATAGATAAACAAAAACACAAAGTAAAAGAACGGTAAATAAATTGCAGCAAGGTATTTTTGGATTTTAATATATGGAAGGTAGAACCAGGGGCCATAGTTTTCACTAAAGGCTTCTTTCTCAAACAGAAAGCGTACGGTGGCTAAACAAATTAATGTTAGGCAATTGATAGAAAATTGCATAGTTATGACGATATTCAAGGCAATGACCATGTATATAGGCATCACGTCCAAGACAAGTAGACCGACTCCTGCCTGCATCTACTACTATTACTCCAGACATCGACCGCTATCATAAAGAACGGAGTAATGCCTTAAGCAAGATGACATGATGTAGACAAACCAAATCCAATCAATATGAATAAACCCCATCATTTTAGCATTAATGGAAACAATACAAATACGTGTCTTGTCCCCTTCCGTCACTGGGATATAGATCACCGCAAGATTGAACCCATTACAAAGCACCTCTCCCGTTGAAAGATAAATCAATCTAGTTGGCCAAACTAAACGGATAGACCTGAGAGAAATACAAAGCTATAATAATCATGCATATAAGAATTCAGAAAAGGCTCAAATAATATTTACGAGTAATCTGATCATAAACCCACAATTCATCGGATCCCAACCAACACACCGCAAAAGAAGATTACATCGAATAGATCTCCAAGAACATCAAGGAGAACATTGTATTGAAGATCAAAGAGAGAGAAGAAGCCATCTAGCTATTAACTATGGACACGTAGGTCTCTGGTAAACTACTCACACATCATCGGAAGGGCAGCGAGGTTGATGTAGAAGCCCTCCGTGATGGATTCCCCCTCTAGCAGAGTACCGGAAAAGCCCTCCAGATGGGATCATGGAAGGCAGAAACTTGCGGCGGCGAAAAAAGTATTTGGGTGGCTATCTGATGTATTGGGAATATTTGGGTATTTATAGAGGTGGAAATAGGTCAAGAGGTGCCACGAGGGTCCCACAAGCCTGGGGGCATGCGCCCCCCCCCCAAAGCTTGTTGTTCCCTCGTGGCCCTTTAGGTCTTCTCCCGAACCTTCTAGGGTCCCTTCTAGTCCAGAAAAAATTAATCCAAAGTTTTTTCTCTGTTTGGACTCTGTTTGATATTGATTTTCTGAAAAGCCAAAAACAGGCAGAAGACATTAACTGGCACTGGGCACTAGGTTAATAGGTTAGTCCCACAAATGATATATAATTGTATCTAAATCCAATATTGATACTATAATATCATGGAACAATCAAAAATTATGGATACGTTGGAGACGTATCACTACCTTGTACAAATATGATCCATCTTTCTTATAGCTTGCAGAGAAGACAAGGATACACCTATGGGAAACAATCCTATTGATTTGGTAGATGGATTACTTTGGTTTATCAACCTTCTTGCTCGAGGACGAGCAAGGTTTAAGCTTGGGGAAGTTGATGAGTGGATTTTATATGTGCATACCTTTTAGAGTATATTCTAGTGCAGAAATCCCTCATAACATATCCATCTAGCACTTATACATGTCCCAATGCATAGTTTTTGGTATTTATTCATTTTACCAACTTTGTTGCACAAATTTAACTTTTTTTTATTTTTTATTAGTTTTCCTTTTTTGTGTGCTCTTTGTAACTGTATTGGCATGTTCAAGGACTTGGCACATCAAAAGAACCAAGTTGGGTGCCAAACCGGAGAAGTTCCGGGCACTAGATGAAGGCCCTATGGAGTATTTGATGATTTGACATTTATTAAAGTGTCCAGATTGAATATCTGAGGCTACAAACGCATCAGGATTTTCACTAGCAACCCAACGAGCCCAAGAACAACAAAATGGAGTTCATATGAAGAAATGGTGACTAAAATACTAAAGTGCTCCCAAAGTCCAGACCGGATGACGGCCTTCCAAACGACCATAGCCGCTTGTTTGGGCGCTCGTATGATCTCCACACAGCTTCGTAAATTGGCTAGAATCCCGATCTTGCTTCGATTTTTTCCCGGTTTGTTCCTACGGGATCCTTGGCAGATAAGGCATCATTTGGGTGTGGATTTGACTCCCCTAGATCCCATGGATGAAGGGGAGGAGGCGGCATCAATGGAGAAGACTTGAGGATGCCTCCTATATGAAGAGCTCCAACCCTAGCCACCGGGATCACCATCCTCATTCCACACAAGTCCACACAGCCGCCAAGATGATCTCCCATCTCATCTAGGGGAAGGCCTTTCACTCCATCACCATCTCCACAAAGGCCACACAAGAGGAGGAGAAGGAGGCGTCCCCGCCATCAACGAGCACCGGCCATGGGCCGGGCGCGCCGGTGCCCATCTCCATCTTCGTCCTTGCATATGTATTTTGTATGATTGAACAAGTGTGAGTAATTGATTCGGTTCTAGGTTGTGGTATGATCTAGTACGCACTACTAGTCTTCGTGGCTTCGTTTAGTATTTACTATGTTTCATGTTGCATGTATGTTACTTGCAGGTACACGGGGTAGATAGATGAACTTCATGATCCTTTGGCTCCGTGGTGTATTACTGACAGTCGCATGTGACCTTGCTGCGATGTTATGTCTAGTACACCTAGGAGAGATAGACCACGGATGCAAACCAGAGGAGAGCGATTAGTAGTCTATAATACTTGGATGCCACTAAGACGCTCCTCTAGTGCTGGTGATACCGAAAGCCTAGATACCGCATTTTGCTCTATTCAATCCTACAAGTACAACCCCTTTTACTTTGTGTTCTAGTTTATTATATTTTCTGTACAAGCCTATAGTCTAGTTAAAACCCCCGTTTATTATTGTTCCAGTAGCAACTGATAGAATAGGCTATTTCCAAACTATGGTTTTGGTGCGAACGTAGCTACACAGACAACGTAGTTGCGGGGTTGGTAGTGTCTTCCTATTTGCTCCATATGGGTTCGACACTCTACTTATCACACGAAAGTGCTACAATAGCCCTGAACCCTTGCAGGACATCAATGGCCTTGATGGAGCTTCTTGAGGGGTTGGTGTGCCGTCTCAGCCTCGGCCTTCCCCAACTCCTCTTCACCTGTAACATCCCAAATTTCCTATTTGGAATGTTTTACAATTATAGCTAAGCATCCTATGCATCCTGTTTGAATTTGAATGCCATTTGAAGTTTCAGAGAATTTTGAGTTTTAAATTTGAATTTCAAACTTTGGCATGTGGGAAACATTTCAAAACTAAGCTCGATAGATACTTGATCAAAAGTATGAGAGGAGCAAACATGACACTCCAAAAATATCGAGGAAACAATGCCAAAAGATTTGGATTCAAATCTGAAATTTATTTGAATTTGAAAAAAATAGATTTTTATAAAGTTTGGATTTTGCCTTTGGAAAAATGTTCAAATGAAAGGGAATATTCCCCTGATCATTTTGGTATATATATACCCTATATAAAATATTTATAGATATGGTTTTATTTTTGTTTTTGTTTTATTTAAAAAATAAAGAAAAAACCCCCAGGCGCCAGCCAAAGCCACCCAGTGCCCAGCCAGCGCCCGCACCCAGGCCGCCCAAGCCAGCCGCCCACTAGGCCAACCGCCAGCCAGCACCACCGCCTCGCCCCTCGCCCGAACCCCTAGGCTTCGCCACCCGCTCGTTCCTCCCTCTCTCTCTCATCGACCCATGGGCCCGCCTTCTTCTTCCCCGCCCGCGCCGACCTCGCTGGAGATCGACCGGATCCCGGGATCCGGATTCCCGATCGCCTGATCGACCCCGGCAAGGCCCGACCCTGGCTATAAAAGCCGAGTCGCCGCACCCCATTCCCCGAGACCACGCCGCACCCTCTCCTCCCGCTCGACGTCGCCGGAGCTCAAGCTCGCCATCCGCCCATAGTCGCCGCCGTCGACGCCCTAGTCCACCCCGACCACCCCGACCCCACCGAACCACTCCCCGGGCTCCCCCGCATCTTCCCGACGACTCGCCGGAGCTCCCCGACGCTCGAAGCCCCCGACGCACTCTCGCCGCCGCCGCCGCCGTCGCCGGAGTCCGGTAAGCCACCGGCATCGCCCTCCCCCGTCCGATCCTAGATCTATGGCTAGGATTAGAACCCCCGAAGGGGTAGGTTTTATTTAGAAAAACCGGCCGGTCCAATCGGTTTAGTATTAGTTAGGTTTTTATTTTTTAGGCCGGTTCATTTTAGTTAACCCTAGAGCCCGTTAGGCTATCTAACGCACAGGGCACAGTATAGGCCCATTAGGCCTTTTTCTTTTATTTTGATTTTCTGTTTTAGCCGAAGAGTTTCTGTTTTCAAAAATTTATATCTTTTATTCTGTTTAATATTTTTAGATGATTCTTTTTTTGTTGGATTGAAAATTTTATGTAGTTTTTGTAGAATATATATTTAGCTATGTTAAAAATAATTAAAATTGCTTTATTTTAGTTTTGGTCAGAATAGTAAATCTGCTATAACTTTAGTTAGAAAAATTATTTTTGCATGATTCTTTTTGTCACCACTTTATTTTGACATTGCCAAACCCTAGAAATTAACTTGGGTATTTTAGGATTAATAAATAATTAGTTTTAGACAGAATCCTATTAATCCTAATTAATTAACTAGTTCCTGTTTTCCTAATTAATTAATTAGTAAATGAATTTATTTTTAACTTGTGATTAGTTATTCTAGGTTAGTTTCTGACACCCCATTAGATGAACTTTTATTTATAATTAATAAAAGTTTTAAATTATTTTTCTTAATAGAAATTGGATTAGGCCTAAAATGAGTTTTATAATAGCTTTTTAATTAATTCTTTTTGCTCCTAGTTGCTTATTGAAACCTTTTCTGTTAAGTTAACTTAAAACCATGATTAGGTTATATTAAGGAATCTTTGTTATATAAAAACTATTTTAGTTATTGTTTGGAGTAGGGAAAACTTTGAATTGGTTTCTTTGAGTTTTCCTTTTGGATTTGGATTTGGTTGATTTTGTTGTGCTATGTTACTTTTGTTATGTTGTGTGATCCTATTGCTTTGTGCTTATTGTGTTATTGTTTGTCTCGGTAGAGTTTCCGGAGTGCGAAGCTTGCTACTACGACTCTTTAGCTTACGAGGATCATCAGCAAGGCAAGTTTTGATCATGTTATTTCTATACCTATGTTTTTTTGTGCATTAGTAGTTGTCACCACCCCACCATGCATGCAGTAGTGAAATCTTGAAGTCATTAAACTTGAGTAGTATCATGTGGTAGGATGAACCAATCCCCTTGTTACCATGACCCCGGACGTAGTAGTTACTTTGCTATGCTCAGAGACGGATTTGGGATGAGTGAAATTCATAAGCAAGATGTGAGAGTCAATGATGATGACAACCCCATGAACTACAATGATCAAGATGGACTTGAAAAATCACTCTGGGTGGAGGATTTGTTGACGGGCACCTGGAGCACCCAGTGGTGGCCGGGATGCATGGAGAAGCGCCATGACATCCTGCGAAAGCTTCACCCAGCCACAAAGAGAAGGATGGATGCCCCATGACCGGAAGCTTACTGCAGCCGCAAGCCATTATGGGCTCTGGCTGGGTTGACCCTAGTAGTGACGCTGGCTGGGCGGTACTACGAGAAGTAGACGAACGGTAGGATTGGATGGGTACCGCAGAGCCGAAGAACTCTTTGGAAGACCCTGTTTCATTCGTCCCGTCTTCAAACACCATGAAGTGCGAAGACTTTAAAGGAGGGAATGATTCTTGCGGGGAAAGTGCGCAACCCTCTGCAGAGTTTAAAGATCTAATCGATTAGCCGTGTCCCCGGTTACGGACATTTGAGCCTCTGGAACTTGGAAGTATTCGGATATCTCAACATTAAAACTAATGGATTAATTTGAGGGGTTTATGACTTAATAATTTGGGAACGAGATATTGGTTGGCGGAACCATCTCAATAACTACCAACAATTGTAGTAATTTGCAAGCAAGTCCATCTTGTAGTAGGATAAAATTTGCTTTTCGCAAAATGATGAAACTTAGAGCTCCACGACCAAAAATGCATATAGTGTTAGTAACTTTATTATTGTTATTCTTCATGACTTGCCAGCTTATTCCAAAAGCTGACCTACATGGCTGCAACGTATTATGTTGCGTAGATATATTCGATCGGGGTGAGGCTACGCTCGCGCTTGGCGATTGCCCTTTGAGTCGGATGGACTCGCTTATCTTCGACGCTCCGCAGCATTTGTAGTTTATTTCTCATGAGTTGGCCTTGAGCGAATTTATTCCCTTGTAATAAAGACTCTATATGAGAATCGTTTAATGATATTCAGGTGTGATTGAACTTTGATTACTTTATCGATGTCTTGTGAGTACCAAAGCATGATCTTGGGATGGCATGCAGACGTAGATTTGACCGATTTTGGGTCAGGTCGCTACATCACCGATCTCTTACTCCTCATCCTCTTCGTCGCCATCATCCTTGTTGCAGACATCCTCATCCTCGCCATCATTATCTTCGTTGTTGTGTTCACCACCCTCACCATTGCTTTTGTGGCCTTCAAGCGAAGAGGTCACAACCTCGTCGCCCTCTGGATCGATGGGATCTTCCCCATCCATGTCATCTGAGGCCTCCATCTGGGAGGCCTCTTCCTCCTCTTCCTTAGAAACCTGCTTGGGAGCCTTCTTCCGCCTTTTGGCGGGCTCACCCTTTATTCGGGCAAGCCAAGGGAGGGCTCGTTTCATAAGAGCATCCAAGTTAGGGCTCACAACTTGCTCCGGTAGTGGGGGCTCCGAGTGTATGCCGCAAAGGTAGCAAACCCCTGTAACAACAGCAAGAGGCATTAAAAGGGAAATGCCCCAGCCTCCAGCAAGGATGAAGCTACAAAGAAACGTTTAGGCTGCCCAGAGAGCCGAGGAAGGTGTCGATGTCCTCCAGGCTTAGCTCCAGTTTGGGGAGCCACGCGGGGTCTCTTGTCCCCAATGTATTGGGACAAGGGGAGGCCCTGGGCCTGAAACAGTAGGACGCGATGAGCCACTCAAGTCCGCACGATGTGGCCTATGGTCAATCCATCCTTATTCAGACGAGTGGTAGCATCGGCCAACACCTTCGCCTCTGGTGATAGCTGGGACACAGGAGCCCACAAAAATAGCTTCCCCGGGGCACACTCACAAAGACTGGCAGGTCATCGCCAAGGCCCTCTGCATAAAACCAAGATTTATGCCACTACTGAACAGATTTCGGGAGGTCGAAAGAAACAAAGGCGAAATTAGGGCAGAGCTGCAGTATGGCTCCCCCAAGATTGCAGACCATGCCCTTGTTCGACTAAACGCAAACGCGGAAGAATGTCAGAACAACTCGAAATGGGGAGCTATCCAAAGGAAACACTCACAAAAAGTGATAAATTGGCAATATGAAGAACTCCATTGGGAGAAATGTGGTGCAGCTGGCAGCCGAAGAACCGGAGAATGCCACGCACGAAATTGTGGAGGGGATATCCAAGCCTCCACCCGAAGTATCCTAAGCACAACACATGCTCACCGTCACTGGGTTTGGCGAGACCTCACCGGACGGAAGCCGAGACGGAAGCCGAGTTTTCAAATCCGCCAGCATCAGGAGCTAGTCCTTGTATGACTGAACTTCCTCTTCCATGACCACAAAAGGAAACCACTTCCCCGTGGTCTTGGGGGTGGCCCGCACCGATCTCTTGCCGCCCTTGGAGGCGACCCGCTTCCACTTCTGGCCGGCGACGCTTGTAGCCGGCTCCTAGCTAGGGGCCCGGACCCCTTTGTCACTACTGGTCTTGGCCATCTATGGCGACCATAACTAGATTGATGAAGTTCATGCTGAGGGAACGAAAGCGGCATACTAACACGCGTTGGACTCGACTGGCAACGAGAAGGAGGGTTGAAATGGGCAGAGATGAGGGAAGCTGAAACCTCCCACTCTCCCCGCTTTTATAGCCGCCCCAAAAATGAAGCGTCGGGCCTCGCGACACTGTAGGATCAAAAGTATGTCTAGAGGGGGTGATTAGACTACTTGACCAAATAAAATCTATCCTTTTCCCAATTCTAATTGTGGGCAGATTTTAGCAATTCTACCAAGTCTAGTATCACCCTACACATGCAATTCTAAGATTATAGCAGCGGAAAGTAAAACATTGCACATGTAAGTAAATGAGGGGTTTGGAGATTTCAAATGCAATGAAGACACGATGATTTTTTGCGTGGTTCTGATAGGTGGTGTTGTCGTAATTCCACGTTGATCGAGACTTCAACCTACGGAGGGTAATAGTTGCACGAGTCCATGAAGGGCTCCACCCACAAATGGTCCACAAAGAAGCAACCTTGTCTATTCCACCATGGATTACGTCCACGAAGGACTAGCCTCACTCGGGTAGATATTCACGAAGTAGGCGATCTCCTTGCCCTTAGAAACTCTTTGGTTCAACTCCACGTGATCTTGGAGGCTCCCAAGTGACACCTAACCAATCTAGGAGACACCACTCTCCAAAAGGTAATAGATGTTGTGTTGGTGATGAACTCCTTGCTCTTGTGCTTCAAATGATAGTCTCCTCAGCACTCAATCTCTCTCACACACATATTTGGCTTGGGTAGGAGAAGGATTGGAGTGGAAATCAACTTGAAGAGGCTAGAAATCAAGGTTCAAATGGTAGGAATGGAATATCTTGATCTCAACACATGAGTAGGTGGTTCTCTCTCAGAAAATGAATGGTAGAAGTTGTGTTTCGTTTCTATTTTAGAGTAAGTGGTAGTGAAGGGGTATCAATAGGCAACACCAATAATCCAACCGTTACAAGTCTTTGACCCAACTCGGTGGCACCAACATGAAATCTTGGTGAGACCGACTAGTGCAAAAGACTTGACCGTTAGGCTTTTCGGTGAGACCGATTATACCAACTTGATGGGACCAAAGTGCAATGGCTAGGGCAAAACCTCGTTTCGGTAATTCCAATCGGTTAAGCCCGGTGATTCCGAAATGAAGCAACTTCATCACAGGAACTTGGTCAGGTAGTCTCGGTGGGACTGAGAACCATTTCAGTCAGACCAAATTGCTAGGGTTTTGGCTGTGGCAATGGAAGGGTCATCTCGGTGGATCCGAAGTAGGTGATATTGGTGGTATCGAAATGAAGATCTAGGGTTTTGGACATATGTGTTTTGAGAAAGTGATTGAGGGTTTTTGGAGCAATATCACTAAGCACTTGAGCAACAACCTCATCAATATTACCTCATCCCCTTTTAATAGTATTGGCTTTCCTAAGGGACTCAATGTGATCTTGGATCACTAAACCAAAAATTTAGAGTCTTGGAGCAGCCAACTCTTGTCCTTGACATTTTGAGGGGTCCACATCCATTAGTCCTTACCATGCCAATCATTGGTCTCTTCTGAAATCTATCATCAATGTTCGTTAGATCAATGACATATATCTTGTTATTAATTACCAAAACCACCCGGGGATTAGTTCCACTTTCAGGCACGCCACGTGACCCGCACCCTGCACGATTCCCTTTTTTTACAGGGGCATGCGCAAGGAGCACGCCATCATCATCACCATCATAGCCTAAGATTGTCAGGATACACTTCAAACAATTTTTACCGGCCTGGCCCAAGCTTAGAAGTGTCGCTCGGTCGTGAAGCCCTTTGGAAAAGCACAACAGTCGTAAGAGGCCAGGTGCTGACTTCCCTAAAGAAGAAGGATCAAGATATGAAACCAAGAAGGACAAGAGCCCGTCGAAGGTCTCAAGGATCACCTCTGTGACCTCTACCACACTCAGGCGGTACTAACAGTGTCATACACCAGGGGTGGCTCAGCCCCGAGGATGACCCCGAGCCTTGCCAAAGCCCGTAAGGCCCAAGACAAGGGCGAAACCCTAGGGACAGCACCAGATGCTTTCTTGGACGCCAATGAAGAGGCGATGGCAGGACAGATCGGATCCACCTCTATGTAAACCCGAGACCTCCACTGCCTATATAAAGGAAGGTCTAGGGTCCTCATTCCCATCTAATCTCACATAACAACTATCGGTAGCAACATCAAACACCATTGTAAACCCCTCACACGAGGTATCCCTCAACCATTGAAATATTAAAGCAAGCAAGATGTAGGGTATTACTCTATGGAGGCCCGAACCTAGGTAAAACCTTTATGCGACCTTCGATCTGAGACTTCTGTCCGTGCTTCGATTCCTACCGAGGGATCTAACGATGTTTTGCACCATCAACTATGTTGTATTGTTCCTCTCGTGCCTGTGATAGCGCCATCCGTCGTCAATGTTCGTGTAACAGTGCTCTGCAGACG
Source organism: Aegilops longissima (assembly GCA_021605205.1). Lineage (NCBI taxonomy): Eukaryota > Viridiplantae > Streptophyta > Magnoliopsida > Poales > Poaceae > Aegilops > Aegilops longissima. The sequence goes on along the minus strand of CM038678.1, from coordinate 235,777,528 downwards.
GAGAAATAAGCCGTCTTGATGGAGATCGACGAGGCAGCGTCCAGCATGTCGGCGCCCACCGCCATCATCAAGGAGAAGTAGAACATGGAAGGCTGCCGCCGCTTGGGTCCCATAAAGGCAACCGACTAGGAGACACCGGCGTACACAATCCGTGTCTTGCCTAGTAGCAAGCCACCATCATCCCGCCCCCAAAACCAACCTTGATCTATGCTTCAAGGAAGCGAAGGGCACCCTCCCCCTCCGGTGAAAGCATATCCTCGCGGTGCCACTCTGATGAGCACTTCTGATGAACATGAGGAGTGAGCCACCCTTTATGCAGAAGCATATACTTTTGGGGCTCACGACAATCTGATGAGCGGGTTACCGGACATGGGGAAGACAATGGAGATCCGTCACGGCTGGCCGTAGACTAGTCAAGGGTACTCGTGTCGTGGGAATGGGTATCCACCGGTGCTAGCCCTAGACTACATTTACCTTAGTATGGTATAGTTTTTTAGCTAAAAATGTCAAAAACATAATGAATTCCGTCCGGTTTATATGAAATCCGCCGTGTTTGCATGAATTTCATCCATTTAGTTCAAACAGTGGTTGAAATGTAGGTTGGCGGTGTTGGATGGCCGAATCCCACATCTGTGTCCATGAACTGGCCCTCCCTATCCGCGGATGAATGCATGAGGGAATTTGTGGTTCAACGTTGGAGATGCCCTTATGAATGGTCGTTGTTATTTGTTTTGCCTCTAGATCCCTCGATGCATCACATTGACTTGTTAAACCAGCTTGTTGGGTTGTGAAATGAATAGTATTCCCTCCGCCCAAATAACTTGTCGCATAAATGGATAGAAATGGATGTATTGAGAACTAAAATATGTCTAGATGATGACGATGACGGCTTTGCTGATACCGTCCCGCTCCGCACCATGTTCCCGTAGGCTCTACTGTCTGCCTCTAGATCCACTCGCTTGCTCCTCCCTCGACGCCCATTATTCCACCAACCCCCGCCACCTCAATTCCATATGGATGGCGGTCCGCCAATTTTCCATTGGCCTGTTGAGTGCTACAGGAGAAATCCATGCTGACCACGACGACACTACCCTAGCGTCACTTACCGCCCTGGGGGTGTGGTCCTTCAGCTCTCCTCAGCGTATGGCCCGGCTCCACATCACTACAGTCTTGTTGTTCATTGTGGATCTGCTTGGTATGTGCTCCAGGCAAAATTCCATTGGCGGCATGATCCTCGGATGTTGTTTACCTTCCTGACGGCGTCATTTGTGAGTACACCACCATGCATCCATCCGCCCGTACCCTCTGTGTGGTGTGTCGTCCTATTGTTGTGCATCCTCAAGATCCTCCCATGGTTGTCGGTGTGTTGCGGCGACCTTTGGCTCTTGGTGTTGTCTTGATTCACTTTTGCTCAACGACGACACAATGATGCCTCCCCATCTTGCTAATCTTTTTGATTTTTTGTAATGGAGCTCCCCATCAAGGTTTGTGTTCGGCTATGTCACTTGTTTATTGTGGATGCTCATGTGTTGCGCCATGGGGCTCGATACGCATGCCGGTGTGGTGCATTAGGTTGTTTATTTACTTTTGGTATTGTGATGCTCGACGAGACCCCATATATACTTGTGTATTTCATGGTGATGGCCATTCTATCTGCTAGCTAGGTTGTGCCTTCTCCTAAGAATCCATGTTTTCTCATCTTCTTTCCCCCCTTGCTGCTTGTACGGTTCTTGGTCCAGTTTCCCTTATAAACATGTCAATTTGTTTAGTTTTTCTGGCTTCCCTTATAATATGGATCAATTTTTTATATTGAATGAGATCAAATTCAGGTTGGGAAGCTCCCCCTGGTGACTGTTAAAAAACGTCTAGTTACATCCATTTTTGTAATTCAGATCGGAGGGAGTACATGTTAGCTCGTAACTCAATCTGTATTGTCCAGATTTGTGAAGTAAACACTATATGCTACCTTTTAATCCAATTTGTTGTGCGATTTCATTGATATAGATAGAGCAAAGCATGTGAATATGTAATTCCAAAGTTTTCCATGCGAACACAATTTGAAATCAAAACCTAACTAGGATTACATGCTTCGGTTCAGCGACCAACCAAACTATCGAATTCGTATTATGCCCATTGAAGTTTCCTGGCTGGATTGGTATTCCACCCAATTCAATATGGAGCCCTACAATACAGACATCCAAACATAGAATAATGATAAAATGATAGTTGTGTAGTTGTCTCGGGGATGAACACAGGGTAAAGATAACATACTATCGACATTATGCCACCTTACTTAATGCACTGCTCGGTTTTACTTAATACTCCGAGATGCATACTAGATTGTGATCTTGGGGTGGAGTATTAGCTATAGATGTAGTTGGATAACGGTCTATAGATATAAGGATGTAATGCATATATGCAATAATGCCATGAATAATCATAATAATAAAAGTTGTAATTTAATTGATACAAAACTATAATTTATTCACCACATCCATGCTATTTTGTTTGGAGATATGCCTATGAGACCATGTACCCTAGTCCATTCACCCTTATTGATTTCAATCTCGATCACTTACTTTTATTACCATCTACAGTCTGATTTGTTATTTCATTTATCTACAATTATCAATTAATATCACACCATATGCTTAATCCTTGTAACTAGCAAGATGGGATGACTGACAACCTTCCCGACCAAGTTGGGGACAAGAAGTTTGTTAACTATGTGTGCAGGTATTGATCAATAACCGAATACTAATTGATGGTGTCCCAGACAATGGCGTATCTCACCACGTCAGTTGTCGGCCTAGTGGGCCATGCTGAGGACCCCTAGGTCGATTACGTCCTGAGCAACATTGGGCGGCCCATGGCGGAATATGTGAAGACTCTGGAAGACTTGGCATACAATCTGAAGATACCGGAGCCGTGGAGGTATCTAACTCCACAAACGTACCCGACTAGGATCTGTAACCCTAGGACCCCCGATACGATATATAAGTCGAGGGTTGTGCTCGTAGAAGTATTACAATCCCTTGGTCCTCATTTGTACTTTGTACACACCCCAACACAATATATGAGAGTAGGAGTAGGTTATTATCTCCATTGTGAGAGCCGAACCTGGGTAAAACCTTTCTTCTTGTTACCATTTAGACCAATCGCCTAGCTAGGATACCATACCAAGGGATCTGCAGAATTTAGCTTCGACAGTGGTGGCCCATGCAGGTCTTTCTAGGTGAACGCAGGGGCTCGATGTGAGTTCAGATTGAAGCTCAGATCGGTTCCGGCGTGACCTTGATGTTTGGGTGGATGTTTATCTTTGATGTCACCGCCTTAATCATCGACTGGTCACATCGGCCAGGTCACGAATTTGCCTCGGGTTGATCCTCGAGAGCTTGGCGTCACACTAGATCCAAGAGCCCAGGAGCCGGTTCACCTAGACTCAATGTTAGATCGGATCCATGAGTTGTCAGAGAAAGTCAAATTTTTTGACCCACCCACCACCCATCTCATTGCCATGTCGAGGACCTCACTCTCCCGGAGGGAGTCATCGAGGAAGCAGAAGATATGGAGGAGGAAACCGACGAGTCCATAGGCAGTCGGCCATCAACCATGGTGCCCTCATGCTAGTGGCAGGTGACTTTGACCTGTGAATTCTACATGGTGGACACGAACCGCACAAGCCAAGGCTCGGGCAGTGTCATGGAGGATGATCCCCGAGTACATGATGGGAGAGGAAAGTGAGGAGAACCGGATGTGGGGTGCAGGGAATGAAATCGGCGGTGGCGATCAAAAAGTGAGGGCGGGGAAGATGCAGAGGGGGATAACCCGGCATGAGGTCAGAAGGGAAAGGGAAAGAACTGGGATGGGTCAGACCTGGAGATTGGAGGAGAAATCAGGAGTTCAAATCAGATTGATAAAGAAATGTACAAATCAAGTTAACCATAAATAAAAAAAATTCGCCAATACGCCTAGGAGCGTATCATTGCATTGATAGGAAGGGTAAAAGTACAAGGTGTGAGATCCTTCGACTTGTGCGCCTGGAGGCAAGTTAGAGGCTCCCGAGAGCAGTAGAGAGGGGGTCCTCGGCCCCATTATAGCCTAGTTTACATTACATCAATTAGCTTTTGTAGCCCTTTGGCGCCGGCCTTGGCCCAGGCGCGCATCATCTTGAATCGATGTGAACAGGAGATTGATGGAGGGTTGCCTATGATCAAAGATACACGCGTTGCAGTGCTTCCAAATTGCCCAAGCAATGAGAGGGACAATCGAAGCAAGTGCCTTCCAAAGTGAGAGAGGTGCGGAGTCGTTTGCGGATTGCCACCAAGCGTAGAGGGGGAGGGCACCATCCGGGTGTGCAGTTGTGAAGCGGAACCAAGCCAAAGTGTGGAACCAAACTTCATTGAAGAAGGGGTTGTCCACAAGCAGGTGATGGATGTCTTCGGCCTCTTGGTCATAGAGTACACATCATGGGGGGCGAGCTAAGCCTCGCTTGGCCAGTCTCTCAGCTGTCTAGCAATGATCTTGCCTAGCGAGCCAGAGGAATAGCTTGGCGTCCGTGGGAGCCCAACTCGTCCAGGTCAGTCTCCACTCGGAGTCAGAAATAGAACCATGGAAGAGACCTTTGTAGCATGATTTGGCGGAGTAGGAGCCACAATCAGTCCACTGCTAGCATATAGAGTCGGGCTTGAATGAAAGAGAGACCTGAAGAAGGCACCTCCAAAGTTGGATGTAATCAACAGTGGTGACAATGCCCAGTGCACCGTGGATATCCTGGATCCAAGCATGATTCTGGAGCCCATCATGCACCAACCTTTTGGTGCAGAAGCGTCAGGGAACAAGCGCAACTAGGTGCGATTCTAGCTCGGGCAATGAACTTGCCGTCTAGCCAGTGGTCGATCTAGAAGCGGTAAGTACGACCATCGCCCACGGTCCAGGAGGTGGACGTCGGAAGATATCACGAACGCTGGCATCGTCAGGCAGGTGGAGGTGATGCCAGGGCCGGGATGGGTCAGTGATGCGTAGCTAGAGCCATCGAACACGAAGAGAGATGTCGGTGCGCTGGATGGCCTCCAAGGTCGAGAGGGCGGCAGACACGCAACCAGTTCACAAGGCAGTTTCCAGAATGGGCTTCTCTGCGCCCATGCCATAGGAAATCTCGGATCAACTAGTTGATGAGCTTGAGTATCGCAGGTGAGAGGGTCATGGCTAGAAGCAGGTGGATGGGAATGGCAGACAACACATGTCGCACGAGGGCGAGGCACTCGCCGCGGGAGAGTAGACAAGCCTGCCAAGATCCCATATGTTTGGCCATCTTCTCGACGAGGGGCATAAGAGCCGATGTGCTGATTTTTCTGGTCGAAAGTGGGAGGCCCAGGTAGTTGATGGGGAAGGCCTTGGTTGTGCACGAGAGAGTCTCTCCCGCAAGTGTGGCCATCTCCGGAGTGCAGTAGATGGGCGTCGCGGAGCACTTCGCAAAGTTGGTCCTGAGACCGTTAGCTTGGTCGAACAATTTGAGGATGCCCTGAACCGCCCGGAGATCGTGGTCGTCGTGGTGGCAGAATGGAACGACATCATCCGTGAACGGAGAGATGTCGGGGATGGCGTGCCTGCTGATGAGGCGGTGAAGGATGCCGCGACCGCTCGCATGCTGGACCAAAGTGTTGAGGACGTCGATCGCCAGGACAAACATCATGGGTGAAATGGGGTCGCCTTGCCCGAGTCCACTAGCATGATCCACGGGCAGTCCTGGGGTGTTGTTTATGAGTACTCTCATTGAGGAGGTCGAGAGGAGGATGGCCACCCACGCACACCATCGATGGCCGAAGTCGAGGTGCTTCAAGACCTCGAATAGGAATGGCCAGGAAACCGTGTCCAAAGCCTGGGCGATGTCGAGCTTGAGGAGGACGCGCGAGGCCTTGAGATTATGGAGAAGCCGAGCAGTTTGCTGCACCATCACGAGGTTGTCATGGACCCCGTGCGATGAACGAGCTTTGGTTGGCTGAGATGATGCTACCAAGATGGGGGCCCAGCCTCAGAGATAACACCTTGGTGAACAGCTTCGCGAGGAGATGAATCAAGCTTATGGGGCGATAGTCGAACAGTGAGGACACCTTGGCCTTTTGGGGAGCAATGTGAGAAGCACCTCATTGAGCTTGTGGAAACCACGCCCATTCATCTAGAAGATTTTGAGAAATACATCACAAATGTCTTGCTTGACAATGTCCCAGCAAGCCTGGAGGAATTCCGCGGTGAACGCATCAGGGCCCGGGACCTTGCCGGCCGGTAAGCGCTTGACGGCCTCCCAAATTTCTTGCTCAGAAAATGGTGTGTCAAGATCTGACATATCAAATGTCGGGTGATCTATAGCCCCAAGGTCGATGGTGAAGTCATGAGTTGTGTGAGAGCCGAAGATGGACGAGAAGGGCTCGTAGGCCAGTCGGGCCATGCCCGCATCCTCTGAGATCGGGAGGCCATCTTCGTGAAGCTTCGAGGAGGAAAAGTGCCGCCAGTACCACTATCTCACTAGTTCCTTTGTGAGGAGGTTTGAATTTTCATCTTCACGCAATTCTCAAACTGTCCTGTTTGATCTTTATGAAAAATCTTATACGATGGACTTAGAGGATTTTACCACTTCTTGCAAACTTCCACAATGGGGTAGTGCTAGTGAACCTCGCAAATCTGAATTTAGAGATTTTCTTACTAGTATAATTGTGGGGGAATCTATAGATATAGCACAAGCTACCATAGGGAGCATTCATTTTCCTGCTATACATTATTTTGCTCTCTTCATAGGTAGGTGCATAAATGGTAAAGATGAAGCATGTCATATGTGTGTCCTTGACCTCAGTATTCTTAGGAGTGTTGTGTTAGGAGACAAATCTTATAATTTGGGAGCCATTGTTGCACGTAGGTTGCATCATAATAGATTTCATGGAGATTTCTTTGGTGGAATTTATGCAAACCGCTTAGCTGATTTTCTTGGTGTAACCATATGTGATGATGATATTGAATTGCCTTCTACTTATCTAGACTTTAATGCTATGGTTCACCATCAGTTTGTCGAGAGGAATGAACCACCTCTCCAGTACCGACTAATCTTTGACAGGCGTCACCCTGTCAATATTGTTCTCCCTGCTCCTACTCTCTTTGAATTTCAGGCAAAAGGAAGACATTTTATAACCAGGGAGGAGGCAAATGAGTACGAAGGGAGGACAAGGGCAGCTCGCCTCCAAGCTGCAGCCCACGATGCAATAGCCGCCGCATCTCAGTACGACCCCGGTTACAACTATGTATATTCGCCAGGCCATCCGTGGCAATAAACAAACTTAGGCCAAAAGCCTAAGCTCGGGGGAGTACGTATTTCTCACCGACATTACATTCATGTTCACACACTCATTGCTAGATGTCGGTGCTCATACTCTTTCACTGTAATATCCATGCTAGTTTATTTTCCTTTTTCTTGCTTTCTTCTTGTGTGTTTAATAAACCTTAAGAAAAACAAAAAAATAGTAATAGCTTTCAGTTAGTTTACTTTTCTTGCTGTAGTAGTAATAATTAAAAAGAAAACCCAAAAATATTTCCCGTTCTTCTTTTGCTTGTTGGGAGCTTTCCCGTGTAAATAGTTTTATTTCTTTTCTTTTCTTTGGGGGTCGATAGGACAAGGCCATAATGAAATTGTTGAAGTGGCTCTTATATGCATTATTGTTGATCTAACCAAGAGCCCATATTACCTTGTCTTATCCTTTGAATTGAATGCTCGCAGATTCCATCTTAGTCCAATGTACATGCACTCTTATTATTTTCACATCGTTCGGTCGTGCAAGTGAAAGGCAATTATGATGATATATGATGGACTGATTGATATGAGAGAAGCTGGTATGAACTCGACCTCTCTTGTTTTTGTAAATATGATTAGTTCATCGTTCTTGATTCAGCCTATTATGAATAAACATGTTTGCAATGACAATTAGAGATTATAGTTGCTTGTGCCATGCTTGATTAGCTATGAGTTATAATGGTTTACCTTGCGTGCCAACATGTTATTAAAATGGTTGTGATGTGGTATAGTGGGGTGGTATCCTCCTTTGAATGATTTAAGTGACTCGACTTGGCACATGTTCACACATGTAGTTGAAACAAAATCAACATAGCCTTCACGATATTTATGTTCATGGTGGATTATATCCTACTCATGCTTGCACTCAATGTTTATTAATTTTAATACATGTTCATGACTGTTGTCGCTCTCTGGTTGGTCGCTTCCCAGTCTTTTGCTAGTCTTCACTTGTACTAAGCGGGAATACTGCTTGTGCATCCGATCCCTTAAACCCCGAAGTTATTCCATATGAGTCCACTATACCTTCCTATATCCGCTATCTACCTGCCGTTCCAAGTAAATTTGTATGTGCCAAACTCTAAACCTTCAAATGAAATTCTGTTTTGTATGCTCGAATAGCTCATGTATCAACTAGGGCTGTCCGTATCTTCCATGCTAGGCGGGTTATTCTCAAGAGGAGTGGACCCCGCTCCTCACTCACGAGAAAATGGCTGGTCACCGGGATGCCCAGTCCCATGCTTTATGTAAAACAAATCGAAACAATTGCAAACAAAACTCCCCCTAGGACTGTTGTTAGTTGGAGGCACTCGTTGTTTCGAGCAAGCCATGGATTGATGCTTGTTGGTGGAGGGGGAGTATAAACTTTACCATTCTGTTTGGGAACCGCCTATAATGTGTGTAGCATGGAAGATATCGCCATCTCTTGGTTGTTATGTTGACAATGAAAGTGTGTCGCTCAAAATATTATTTATCTCTGCTTTAAAATCAAGCTCTGGCACCTCTACAAATCCCTGCTTCCTTCTACGAAGGGCCTATCTATTTACTTTCATGTTGAGTCATCACCCTCTTATTAAAAGCACCAGCTGGAGAGCACTGATGTCATTTTCATCCATTACTATTGATTTATATTGGGTATGACTATGACTGGATCTCTTTTACCATGAATTACAATGTCTAGTCAGTCCTTGATCTTTAAAGGTGCTCTGCATTTATGTTTTACGGTCTCAGAAAGGGCTAGCGAGATACCATCTTGTTATATCATATTATGATTGTTTTGAGAAAGTGTTGTCATCTGAGATTTATTATTATTGCTCGCTAGTTGATTATGCCATTGACATGAGTAAACATGAGACCTAAGAGTTATTGTGAATGTGGTTAGTCATAATCTTTGCTGAAAACATGAATGATGGCTTTACATATTTACAACAACAAGAGCAAACAGAGTTTGTAAAAGTTTTTCTTTATCACTTTCAGTTTATCAACTGAATTGCTTGAGGACAAGCAAAGGTTTAAGCTTGGGGGAGTTGGTACGTCTCCGTCGTATCTACTTTTCCAAACACTTTTGCCCTTGTTTTGGACTCTAACTTGCATGATTTGAATGGAACTAACCCGGACTGACGCTGTTTTCAGCAGAATTGCCATGGTATTATTTATGTGCAGAAACAAAAGTCTCGGAATGACCTGACACTCCAGGGAACTTATTTTTGGAAAATATTAAAAAATACTGGAAGAAAAATCCACGTTAGGGGGGCCTCCACCTGTCCACGAGGGTGGGGGGCGCACTGATCCCCTCGGCGCGCCCCCTGCCTCGTGGGCCCCCTGTTGCTCCACCGACCTCAACTACAACTCCATATATTCGTGTTCGGGGAAAAAATCAGAGAGAAGGATTCATCGCGTTTTACGATACGGAGCCACCGCCAAGCCCTAAAACCTCTCGGGAGGGCTGATCTGGACTCCGTTCGGGGCTCCGGAGAGGGGAATCCGTCGCCATCGTCATTATCAACCATCCTCCATCACCAATTTCATGATGCTCACCGCCGTGCGTGAGTAATTCCATCGTAGGCTTGCTGGACGATGATGGGTTGGATGACATCTATCATGTAATCGAGTTAGTTTTGTTAGGGTTTGATCCCTAGCATCCACTATGTTCTGCGACTGATGTTGCTATGACTTTGCTATGCTTAATGCTTGTCACTAGGGCCCGAGTGCCATGATTTCAGATCTGAACCTATTATGTTTTCATGAATATATGTGAGTTCTTGATCCTATCTTGCAAGTCTATAGTCACCTACTATGTGTTATGATCCAGCAACCCCGAAGTGACAATAATCGGGACCACTCCCGGTGATGACCGTAGTTTAAGGAGTTCATGTATTCACTATGTGTTAATGCTTTGGTCCGGTACTCTTTTAAAAGGAGGCCTTAATATCCCTTAGTTTCCATTAGGACCCCGCTGCCACGGGAGGGTAGGACAAAAGATGTCATGCAAGTTCTTTTCTATAAGCACGTATGACTATATTCGGAATACATGCCTACATTACATTGATGAATTGGAGCTAGTTATGTGTCACCATATGTTATGGATGTTACATGATGAACCGCATCCGGCATAATTCTCCATCACCGATCCAATTCCTACGAGCTTTTCACATATTGTTCTTCGTTTATTTACTTTTCCGCTGCTACTGTTACAATCACTACAGAACTCAAAAATATTACTTTTGCTACCGTTATCGTTATTTCCATATTACTTTGCTACTAAATACTTTGCTGCAGATACTAAGTTATCCAGGTGTGGTTGAATTGACAACTCAACTGCTAATACTTGAGAATATTCTTTGGCTCCCCTTGTGTCGAATCAATAAATTTGGGTTGAATACTCTACCCTCGAAAACTGTTGCGCTCCCCTATACTTGTGGATTATCACGAACTGCGATGCGTTTGGCGTGGCTATTAAGACCACGCACGTTCCAGAAGACTACTTTTAGGTGTACATCATGGGAAGGAATGGGTAGCCGGGGTGAAGTGCCGCACTGGCGAGGTCAGACCTCGACAAGGTGAGGCTGAGATAGCGAGCGCGTCGTGGCGAGGAGACCCGCAACATCAGTGGGGACCTGCCACCCATAGATGTCCGCGATGTCCTGCACGATATCCCCGTCCAGTGGGCGCTCGAACATCCTATGGTAGTGCTCAAGGGCTACGACAGAAGCAGGCTCGTCTTTAGTGATGATGCCGAGGCATAGGAGGAGAACACGCTTCGCCTTGGCCTTGGAATTCAGTCCACGGTCAGCCTTGGCTATGCGGTCGCTACGCCTAGAAGTAAAGTTCACTGGCAGTTCTAGGCAACACCGGCGGGCTGCCGGGGTGGTGAGAATGGGGGTGATCGGCGCCCTGACATTGTCTAGGAAGCCCTGCAGCTGGAGATGTGCATATAGAAGCTCGCCACATCCAGCGGGGGTATGTGAGGGCTGCATGGTTTCCTCGCATCCATCGCCACGCGTCACGGCCGCATCGGCATAACAGCCTCTCCGTACATGTGCCTCGGCAAAAGCCTGGGATTCCATGGGGTAGCACGTCAAAAGTGGGGGTGAGGGTGGGGTTGATCGGGTGAGGGGGGGAGGGACCGATGGTAGCGGCGTGTCAGTCGAGGATGATATGGTATTGGAAACTGGCGCCGCATACTGCATGCCATTGCCGGAAGTGCAAACCGAGCCTGTCTGCTCGCAGCAAGGGCCACAGTGCCAGGAGGGGTGGTGGCAGGATCTGGCACGCGAAGGGATCCATCGAGATTGTCGCTCTGCGCGCGAGCGAAGGGATCCATCAAGATTGTCGCTCTGCGCGCGAGCGAAGGGATCCATCGAGATTGTCGCTCTGCGCGTGACTAATCGGGGTTGGTGGGGCGCACGTGTTTGGCCCCAAGGGAGGGGACGCGGGGTTGGGAAACGGTTCAGCAACGGGTGGTTGAGACTGAGGTGGGGGCGCGGTCAAGAGCCGTTGCAGGACCGGCGCGGCTTCGAAGGCGGGCGCAGTGCTGATGACCAAAGCGTTTTGGAGCGTAGCGATGGGGCCGACCAGCGTAGGAGTAGATATGCGCTAACGTGGCGGGGCCCTATGGCTCCCCAGCGGGATGGGGGGGTGTGGGCCCAGGATGCCCTGCCAACCCTGGAATGGCAGCTGCCAGCGCCGGCCACCGGCACCACAGTGACGGTCGGAGGCGGGGGCGGAAGCACGACCATGGCCAGAACCACCAGAACGAGGGGGGAAGTCGTGGTGCTGAGGCCAGCGCGGCGGGAGCGGTGGCGAGGACGCGCCCGCCCCGCCAGAAGAATCTCCGTCGTCATCGATCGACGGGGGAGGAGGCGCAGGCAGGATGGGGCGCCGGTAATCCACGGACTGCGACACGTGGATGGATACAGGCCAGCGTAGTAGGTGTAGCGCGAGGCGCTCGGCGCGGTCAGGGTCCGCATCCGGCATGACAGCGTCATGCTCCTGGAGGAACAACTCCGAGACGTGAGGAATAGCATCGGGATTGGGAGTCCAGGCGGTCAGCTTGAAGATGGACATGTCGAGTCCAAGGGCGAGTGGTGCGATCCAAATCCTCGATCTTGCAGTAGGGTGTCAGCAGCATCTCCGCGGAGCTCCGGTGCCAGGCGTGATCGGGAATGCCACGAATCTCGATGAAGACCTTGAAGAGGAGCTGCACCGGCTCCGCGCCCGTGAGGTGGCTATAGGTTGAGAACAGGAGACGGAACTGCGGAGAGCGCACGAGCCCGGCGGCAACGCGGGCACGGTCTTCCGCAGAGGAGAAATGGATGAGGAAATCGCCGTCGCGGTGGCGGTGGACGAAAAACGCGTCCGGGGGAAGGGAGGAGTTGTCGCGTAGCGCCCTGACGATGTCATCGCAGGCGATGCTAGTCCGGTGGCAGGCAGGCGTGGCGATGAGTGTGCGCTGGAGGGAGACCTCGGCCGCGTCAATCTCCGCCGTGCGCGGGAGGAAGCAGAGCGCTCCCGCCGGCCGGGGGGACGGGTGCCCGGACATAGCAGCGGGGGCCGCGGCGCCAGAAGCAGAGGATGCAGGCGACGGTGGCCGCGGGAGACTCGCGGCGGAGGAGCCGGAGGGATTGGACATGGACAGGCTGGGCGTGGCGGAAGGCAGAGACCAGGACCCGGAGGACGCGGGGCTGGAGGTACCGGCCACGCCGAGGTCCGGCGACCCAGGGGAGCGCGGGCGCAGGCGCTTGGCCGCTGGCGAGGCGGGAAGGGTGGTGGCGCGGGGAAAAACCAAACGTTAGAGCATCTCCAACAGGCGCCGAACGCGCCGCGCGCTAAAAACTGATTTGGCGCGCGCCCAACGCCTGGTTTGGCGCGGCGCGCGGCGTTTGCTCCAGCAGCCGGGCTGTAAAGCCGCGCGCGCAGCTCCAGCAGGCGCGGTAAAAATACAGCGCGCGAACATTTTTTTTGCATAGATAAAAAAAACGATGCAAGATATTTTACATAGACAGATAGATAGTTCAACATACATAGATAGATAGTTCGACATACATAGATAGATGGCCACTACTACGGCATAGATAGATAGATAGAAACTACTCCAAGTCGCTACCATCATCATCCTCGTCGGTGTCGTCTGAGGTTGAGAGCCATATGTCGTCCCAACGGTCATCGTCGGACGTGAAGAACGACCTCCCACCTGCTGAAACTATGTCGCACCGCTCGTTCGCCAATGCCTTCGGCGACGCCGGTCAGCCCGCTCTACGGGCGCTTTGCTGTCCTCTCCGCCAAAGATGGCGTGTTTCGTCGGCGACGTCCTCCGGTGGCGGCGGCGCCACTCCGCCATGGCTCGCTTCGTCCTCCTCGGCGACGAGGAGGCTACCGCCGAGCATGGTCGGCACGGTCGAGGTCGGTGATGAGGCGCGGCGAGGGCGGCCACTGCGCCGCTTTCGCTGCGTGAAGACGTCCGGAAGTTCATCTGCGACGGGGCTGTCAAAGCGCCACGCCGCCGCGCGCGTCTGTGACGCTGGCCGCCTCGTCGCGCCCGGAATGTCCCGAGGCCGAGCCGCACGTCGCCGGACCGTATCTCGGCGGAGAACCAGCCGTTAGGGCGCGCGTGGACGTCGCGATAGCCCGAAGCACCCCGGCGGCGCGGCGGCATGGTGGCGCGGTGGTGGCGCGAAAAGCTGCGAAGCGGCAAGCTCGCGAGGGGAGGGCGCGTGGCTATGTGCGGTGCGCGTGGCGGGCGCAGCAATTTATAGGCAATTTATAGGCGCGCGGTAAGCGGCGCGCCAAATCTACCGCGCCGCGTGCCGCTTTCTCCCGCGCGCGGTAAGTTCCCGCCACTGCTGGAGCGCGGAATCAGCCGGCGCGCGCTAAAACGTAATTTTACCGCGCGGGCGCGCCTGTTGGAGATGCTCTTACTGTCTTCTGTTATTCGGGCTCAACTGAGAAAGTCTAAGCAAAACAACATTTACTGGCGCCAGCTATTTTCACGCAGGGCCAATAGTTGGCGCCAAGCCTATTCAAGGCGTCCCTCCCCAACCGCACGTCTCTTTTTCCCCCCACATGCCCACCCACCATCGCCGCCGCCGCGCCACCATCCTCGCACCCCGCCAGACCGTCGCGCTGCCGCTGGCAGCGCCGACCACCACATGACACAACCTCCGCGACGACCCACCACGACCGCCGAGCCAGTCTTCCTCGGCGCCACATCCATCCCAAGTCCATGGCCCGAGCCGGCCACCGACATCCCCGTCTTCCGGCACCCGCCTCCCCCGCCGCCGCCGCAGAAGCACCCGCACGGGAAGCACCGGTCCCGCCCCGCCCGCCTCATGCGTTCGGTGCGCGCCGCGTTCCGTTCGTTCCCAATTCTCCCGGCACCGTCCTGCCGTGGGATGCCGTCGCTGCCCCACCTCCCGAGCCTCAACGGTGCCAGCCTCGTCAGGAACCAGTTCCATGGCTCCACGCGCACCACGGGGACGCTGTACGGCCGCCGCCGGTCGCGCATCACCATTGCCTTCCACGACAGCCCGGACAGCCCGCCGGGATTGCTGCTGGAGATGTGCGTGCCGACGGCCAAGTTTATCCAGGACGTCAGCGCGGCCGGCATGGTGCGCGTCACGCTCGAGTGCGACAAGCAGCAGCAGTACCAGCATCAGCACGCGGGCGAAGCGTCGCCGGCGCAACGGCGGCTGCTGGACGAGCCGACCTGGTCGGCGGAGGTGAACGGCGAGAGCGTGGGGTACGCGTCTCGGCGGGAGGCAACGGAGGAGGACGAGCGGGTGATGCGGTTGCTGTACGCCACGTCCATGGGCGCCGGCGTGCTGCCGGACGACGTGGCCGCGCATGCCAACGGCGAGCTCACGTACATGCGCGGGCACTTCGACCGCGTCGTGGGATCCAAGGACTCTGAGACGTACTACATGTACAATCCCGAGGGCACCGCCACCGGGCCGGAGCTCACCATCTTCTTCGTTAGGAATTGATTAGTTAATCTTATTCTCCTCCACCCTTATTTTTCTCTTCGATTTGTTTTATCATCTCCCCAGCCTTCTCTGTTTATGTTACCTATGTGTGCATAGATTGTACTGACTTATTATTATTTTAGCCTAGATTGTTTAAAATAAGAACAAAATGTAGCAAAATGTGAAATTTAACTGCAAATTGATAGAATAGGAGTTCTCGCTTGATATATTATTTATAAAGGAAAATGTTATACATACGACGTTCGCCCCGGTGCAAACGCACGCGACATAAAAATAGTCATGCGACGTAATGCGCAAATTTCCACACACACCTCTGCCGACGAATCCATCATGGAGCAACCGTTCGCTCCAGTACTTCATCGCTCGAACGATTTTCTCATGCATACGTCACACCACCTACATTTCCCCTACCTATCCATTTTCCGACAATCTGCTAGCCATGGCGGCTCTCCATTTTAAGCACAAGCCGCAGCGCGCCCTGGAATGTCATGTCGTCCTCACCGACCACCTCCCCTTGAAAAAAATCAGCTCCAGATCCGGTCGCCTCCTCACCGCTAGCCTCCAAGGGCAAGACCCCGATCTTTGTCGCCGCTGCCATCAAGTCCTCGCCCTGGGTCCCTCGTTGGCGTAGCGACCGCTGCCGCCGGCTGAGACCACGCCTATCCTCGCCACCAATAGTCAATATCCGCCTCCCCTCGTCATTGTTTGGTCTGCGACATGTGCAATGCGGTGGCGCCACCCTCACTGTTTGACCGTAGAGATTCACCATCATCATCCACTACAAGGTTGAGGCTCCGGTGGTCGAAGTGGCTATAGCCATTTGAGTACCGCCATGTCATCGACCTCGCCGTCTCTGTAGGATCGAAAGTAGGTCTAGAAGGGGGAGGGGGTGATTAGACTACTTGACCAAATAAAAATCCAACTTTTTTCCAATTTTAGTTGTGCGCAGATTTTAGCGATTTAGCATAAGTCAAGCAATCAACCTTCACATGCAATTCTAAGAGTGTACCAGCGGAAAGTAAAACATTGCATATGAAGGTAAAGGTAGGGTTTGGAGAGTGCAAACGCAATGATGACAGGGAGATTTTTGGCGTGGTTCCGATAGGTGGTGCTCATCCACGTTGATGAAGACTTCAACCCACGAAGGGTAACGGTTGCGCGGGTCCACGGAGGGCTCCATCCACGAAGGGTCCATGAAGAAGCAATCTTATCTATCCCACCATGGCCATCGCCCATGAAGGACTTGCCTCACTCGGGTAGATCTTCATGAAGTAGGCGATCTCCTTCCCTTCCAAACTTCTTGGTTCAACTCCACAATCTTGTCGGAGGCTCCCAAGCGACACCTAACCAATCTAGGAGACACCGCTCTCCAAAAGGTAATAGATGTTGTGTTGATGATGAATTCTTTGCTCTTGTGCTTCAAATGATAGTCTTCCCAACACTCAACTCTCTCTCACAGATTTGGATATGGTGAAAAGATGATTTGAGTGGAAAGCAACTTGGGGAAGGGTAGAGATCAAGATTCTTGTGGTAGGATTGGAATATCTTGGTCTCAACACATGAGTAGGTGGTACTCTCTCAAAAAATGAGTAGTGGAAGTGTAGGCACGTTCTGATGGCTCTCTCACATATGGAGAAGGGGGTGGAGGGGGTATATATAGCCTCCACACAAAATCCAACCATTACACACATTTGACCAAACTCGGTCAGACTGAATAGAAGAACTCGGTGAGACCAATTTAGTTCAAAATGTGAACGTTAGGAATCTCGGTGGGACCGACTGAAACAACTCAGTGGGACCGTTGTGCTAGGGCTAGGGCAAAACCTCATCTCAATGAAGCCGACTACTTGAACTCGGTGAGACTGATTTTAGCAAGGAGCAAACAGAGAGTTGGTCAAGCAAACTCGGTGGGACCGATTTCACATTTCGGTAAGACCAAAATAATTGCAACATGCAATAGAGTCACTACAAAAAAAAGACACATCCGTGACATTTTGGGCCGAACGAATTTTTTTCCTATCATGGTTATGACACATCATTGATGTGGTGGGCTCCTACTTCTATGACAAAAAATCATGGCAGAAAATGGGCTTTTCGTCCTGGGCGGGCCGGAGACGCAACTGCATGACATTCTTTGGGCCGCCCATGACGGAAAAAATCATGGTAGAAGCGTGGGCGAGGAAAATATCGGGGAGTTCCCGGTTACGGTGTGTGGTCAGGGCCGAGTGATGCATGGAGGTTTGCGCATTTCTCTTGTACACGTACGCGCGTGTGTGCGAGTCATTGCGCTCTAACTGAACCCGAGTGAGGCGTTGGGTTCTAACTGAACCTGAGCGATTGCACTAGCTACGTTACTGAACCTCGATCGATCCCTTGCTGTTAACTGAACCCGAGTGATTCCTTCGCTACTGCTGCTAACTAAAGCCGATTGAAGCTGCCTCTTGATGAACAATTTGTGGTGGGGGTTGTATGAACAGTTCCCGGTAGGGGTTGGATGAACAGGATCCCGTGGTAGTAGAGGCCGTTGCCGCTGGATGAACAGGACCCCGATCGAGGAGGCGTGGGGGTGGATGAACAGTAGCCGATGGAGGGACCTCGTACGTGGAGGGCTGGTTGAACATGACCTAGTTGAACAGGACCCAGTGGAGGGCTGGTTGAATAGTAGCCGGTGGAGGCTGGATGAACAGGACCCCGTGGAGGGCTGGATGAACAGTAGTCGGGGAGGCTGGATGAACAGGACCCCGTGGATGAACAGTAGCAGGTGGAGGCTGGAGGAAGTCGACGGTGGATGAACAGTAGCCCGTGGAGTCCTGTTTTGCAGTACGACACACCCCTCCCGATCAACAGGACCCCGTTTCGATCGTAGGCGCTCCAACACTCGTCCGTTTCCTCCATTTTACGGTACGCCACACCCCTCCTGATCAACAAGACCTCGTTCCGACCGTACGCGGTCGAACACAAGTCCGTTTCCTCCGTTTTGCGATACGCCAGACCCTCCCCGATAAACAGGACCACGTTTCGACTGTACGCGGTCGAACAGAAGGCCCGTTTCCTCCTTTCTGCGGTACGCCAGACCTTGTTTCGGCTATTATGTCCAAGCCGGTTGGCTCCCGTTGAACACGACGTATTCCGTTGCCTCTCGATGAACACGACGCATTCCATTGCCTCCCCATGAACACGACGCAGTTTCTCCGTTCCGACCCAGCCAGTTGGCTTCCGATGAACAGGATTAGTCGATGTACGCGTTAGAGACCCCGCCCGTATGTACGTACGTAGCCGTATTTACTATATTGTATTATGGCCGTACGCACGTGTACATGATATAGACGGGACTGCATGACATGCTACATCGGCGCCTCTACCTCAAGACGTGCTGCTCCTTACTCGGCTATGGTACGTCGCTGCAGAGACACCGATCGACCGCTATGTACATACACGTTCGCAGCCAGACAGATAACGCTACCTTCGCTTCAACCTGGTGGGTCCCAGCTGTCAGGAGGTAAGAAGGCAGTTCCTTCCGTGGGAAGATAAAGCCGGTGGGTCCCAGCTGTCAGGGGGGCATTTTTTTGCGAAATACAGAGGCCCTTCCGGTAGGAACGAGGTGTCAGGTGGAGGAATCATTCTTTTGCGCATAATAAGGAGGCACTTCCTTGCGTGCGGCCATGGACCCAGCTGTCAGCCTCTCCACTTACAGTCCTCTTCTGATGGTTGTCGTTCGTTGACCGCGTTGATGATGCCGTACCACCCGAGAGCACCAAGGTGGCGGACGACGGCGCGACCTAGGAAGGGAATGACCCAGAGTCTGGGAATACGCGGCAGCGTATGCCCACGCGGAGGGGAGTATGAGGGTTGACTGCTTCAGTTGCGGTTTGAAGCTGGCGTCTTCGGAGGATAACAGGGGGTGTGGTGAGTAGAGGGAATGCCTGACTAGTAGTAGTATGGTCGGGTGGTGAGGCCTGCGCGGCAGCATAGCCGGCCACGGGAGGTTGAAGCAGGCGGTATGGCGGACGCAGGTTTGGGTGGCTGGTGCAACAAGACCAGAGGTTGAAGACGCAACTTGGTCGCTGGATTAACATCCAACAGTCAGTGCAGCTAGAATCATTTATTGACTAAGTTGACAAAGCCCTGCGTACACGTTAACTTAGTAGGCCCACAAGTCAGCCTCCAAATCTGGTGGGTCCCAGCTAGCAGGAGAATCAATTTTTTCCGCGTAATAAGGTGGCACTTCCTTGCGTGCGAATATGTTTTCTGTTTTTTTATTTCTTCTTTTTCGAGTTAGAATAAAAAGAAAACAATTTAGCATCTTCGGTACAATCTATATTTTCACAAAAATGATCATAATAAAGCTGGTGGGTCCCAGCTGCCAGGGAGAGGAAACTTTTTATTTCGGCGTAATAAAGGAAGCACTTCCATGCGTGCGAAGATGTAGCTGGTGGGTTAAACCCGTCAGGGGGATAAATTATTTGTTTTCACACAATACGTGGCACTTGCTGTGTGCGGCCATGGGCCATGTGGGTCCCTACTGTTAGCCAATCCACGTACATGCCTCATCCGATGATTGTCGTTTGTTGAAAAAGTTGACCACGCCGCGCCGAGAGAACCAACACAGTGAACGATGGCGAGTATTATGAAGGGAACGATCCGGAGCCGGCGAAGACACATCGGTGGCTACCAATGCGTAGGGGAGTACGAGGGTTCACTGGTTCGGCTGCATTCTGAGGCTGCCGTCGCAGGTGAAGAACAGGAGGTGTTGGTGAGTAGAGGAATGGCCTGGATGGTGTTTGGGAGTAGAGTGGGCCGGTGAAGCCTGCGCGGCGGCACAACCGGCCACGGGAGGCGGTACCGCCGGTGGTGGTTTGGGCAGCTGAAGCAAGAATATCCAAGATTGAAGAAGCATTACAACCATTGGATGGACATCCAACGACCACTGCTACCAGAATCGTGTCTTGACTATAAGTTTACAAAGCCTTTCGTACGCCTTAGTAGGCCCACAAGCCTTCCATACGCGTAACTGACTATAATTCTCAAAAAATAGTAGGCCCACAAGTGAGCATCACATCTGTGGAAGAGAACATATAGCCCATTTGCAATTTGTAATAGTGTACAACCCATTTTTGAATTCTAATGGAATTTATTACAACCCATTTACAGTCTGTTAAAATTATAGCCCATTTCTAGCCAGGACAACGATTAATAATTTCAACCAACCTCTCAAAACAGAATTCAACAAAAAATCCCACATTTTGATGGGATCCGAAAAAAATTATCCTGAAATTTCGAGCCAGATTAAATATAATTTCAAAATGAATTTGTATTAGGTAAAAATCTAAAGAAATATTGCGCGCGCAATAAGTAATGAAACTAAAATTTCCAATTCAAACAATAATATTTTTGAAACTAATTACCTGTTTGGTGCGTTTTTGTATATTTACAGCCCAGTTTTTATAATTACATCCCATTTATTATTTCTTAAAGGTCATTTTCTTGTTAGGCCTAATGCATCCTCATAGGAAATATTTACAGCCTAGCGGGGCAGAGAATAACAAGTTGACCTGGGTTGGGTATTCGGCAAAAAAAGTATAGATAGGCTAGCCATTTTCACCTTGAAAAAATAATATCCGGGCTGGATATTTGGTTGACATAAAATAATAGCCTGGGCTAGACGGGCCACTGCCCGCCTAGTTGACACCCTACTTCTCTAAACAATAACAAAAACATCGCTCAAGAAAAACTCCACTTACACCTAAAAAAACAAATACTGCTCGAGCTGTGGGACCCAACTGTCGGCCGGTCCTTGTGCAATTCTCTCGTTTATTGACTATATAGGTTGACGATAGTGTGTGATCATGATGTCAGGAAACCAGGAGGAAGTAAAAAACTTATAGTTGTATATAATAAGGAGGAACTTGCGTACGTACGGCTATGGCCCTAGTGGGTCCCTACTGTCATCCTGTCCAAACACTACAAAAAAAGACACATCCGTGACATTTTGGGCCGAACGAAAATCTTTTCTGTCATACTTATGACATTTCTATGACGATAATTGTGACAAAACAAGGTATCATCATAGATGTGGTGGGGTCCTACTTCTATGACAAACGTTCATGACAGAAAATGGGCTTTTCGTCCTGGATGGGCCGGAGGCGCAGCTGCATGATATTCTTTGGGCCGTCCATGATGGGAAAAACCATGGTAGAAGCGAGGGCGAGGAAAATATCGGGGTGTCCCCGGTTACGATGGGTGGTCGGGGACCGAAGCGATCGCTGCTTTCTCTCGACGACGCTGCTGCGCGTCGAGGCGTTGAGCTCTAATCGAACCCGAAGCGAGGCGTTGGGCTCTAATCAACCCGAGTCATTGCACTACAGAGCTACGCGTTCTTCGAACCCGAGTGATCGATCGATGGCTGTTAATCAACCCAATCGGCGATTCGCCGCTCTCGCTGCTAATCAAGCCGATCGATGCCTCTGGATGAACAAAGGAGCGTTCTTTGGGGGTTTGGATGAACAGTTCCCGGTGGGGTGGATGAAGAGGACCCTGTGGCGTTGCCTCTGGATGAAGAGGACCCAGATCGTTCGAGCCGGTTGGGGCTGGCTGAACAGGACCCCGTGGAGGGCAGGATGAACAGGACCACCCCGTGGAGGGCAGGATGAACAGTAGACGCTGGAGGGATGGATGAACAGGAGCCCGTGGAGGGGTGGTTGAACAGGTGCCCATCGAGAGGGCTGGTTGAACAGTAGCCGGTGGAGTAGCGCGCGGTGGAGGCTGGATGTACAGGAGCCCGTGGATGAACAGTCGCAGGTGGAGGCTGGAGGACGTCGACGGTGGATGAACAGTAGCCCGTGGAGGCTGGAGGGGGTCGACGGTGGAGATGAACAGTATCCCGTGGAGTCCCATTTTGTGGTACGCCACACCCCTCCCGATGAACAGGACCCCTATATCGACCGTAGCGCTCCAACACAAGTCTGTGTCCTCCGTTTTGCGGTACGCCACACCCCTCCCGATCAACAGGACCCTCGTTTCGACCGTAGGAGGTTCGTTTCCTCCGTTTTGCGGTACGCCAGACTCCTCCCATTGAACAAGATCCCTTTTTGAATGTGGCCAGTCGAACACAAGACCGTTTCCTCCATTCTGCGGTATGCCAGGCCTCGTTTCCATCGGCTGTTCTGTCCAAGCCCTCCCGATGAACACAACGGCGCAGTTTCTCCGTTCCGGTCCAGCCATGTACCCAAGCCCTGGCCGTACATACGCGCGAGTAGGCGTTCGAGACCCTGCCCGTATGTACGTACGTGACCGTATTTTCTTTCTTGCACCCTGGCAGCTGTACGTACGTGTACATGCTACGTGCGCGCCTCTACTACGACACGTGCGCGCCTCTACAACGACCAGTATGTACGTACACGTTCGCGATCAGAATGACAATGCTACGTACGCTTCGACCAGGTGGGTCCTGACTATTAGGCACTCCCTTGCCTGCGAAGATGTAGCTGGTGGGTCCTAGCATTCAGGGGGGCGAATCGTTTCTTTTGCCCGGACGCACTTCCTTGCGTGCGAAGATGTAGCTGGTGGGTCCCAGCAGTCAGGGGGAAACGTTTTTTTTCGCGAAATATGGTGGCCCGTCCGATGGGTCCGCTGTCAGGTGGAGGAATAATTATTTTGCGCATAATAAGGAGGCACTTACTTGCTGCGGACGTGGACCCAGCTGTCAGCCTCTCCACATACAGTCCACGTCTGATGGGAGCCGTTCCTTGACCACGTTGACCACGCCGCGCCGAGAGCACCAGGGCGGTGGACGACGGCGAGGCCTAGGAAGGGGACGACGCGGAGCCGGGGAAGACGCGACAATGGATGCCCACGCGTAGAGGAGTATGAGGGTTCACTGGTTCGCTACGGTGTGAGGCTGCCGTCGCCGCAGAATAACAGGGGTTGTGGGTGAGTAGAGGGATGGCCTGGCCAGCGGTGGGAGTAGTAGGGGGCGGTGAGGCCTCCGCCGCATCGCAGCCGGCCACGAAAGGCAGGAGCACGAGGCACGACCGATGCTTTGGGCGGCTAGAGCAAGAAGACCAGAGGTTGAAGAAGCACTACGGCCGTTGGATGGACATCGTACGGTCACTGGAGCTCGAATCGTGCATATTGACTAAGTTGACAAAGCCCTCCGTCCCCGTCAACTTAGTAGGCCCACAAGTCAGCCTACCACTATACTGGGTCCCAGTTAGCAGGGGGAGTATTCATTTTTTTATGCGTAACAAGGAGGCACTTCCGTGCGTGCGAAGATATAGCTAGTGGGTCCAAGCTGTCAGCGGCAGTAACATTTTTTTTGCGAAATACAGAGGCCCTTTCGGTGGGTCCCAGATGTCAGGTGGAGGAATCATTATTTTGCGCGTAATAAGGAGGCATTTCCTTGAGTGCGACCGTGGACCCAGCTGTCAGCCTCTCCATGTACAGTCCACTTCAGATGCATGTCGGTCGTTGACCACGTTGACCAGGCCACACCGAGAGCACCAGTGCGGTGGACGACGGCGAGGCCTAGGAAGGGAACGACATGGAGACAGGGAAGACTCGACAGTTGTTTCCCACGCGGAGGGGAGTACGACTGTACGAGGGTTTACTGGTTCGTCTGCCGTCGCCGGAGAATAACAGTAGGTGTGGGTGAGTAGAGGGATGGCTAGACCAGCGATGGGAGTACGGTGGGGCGCTGAGGCCTGCGCGGCAGCACAGCCGGTCGTGGGGAGGAGGGAGCAGACAGTCCCGCTGGCGCTTGTTTGAGCGGCTAGAGCAGGAAGAGCAGAGATTGAAGAAGCACGACGGCCATTGGATGGAAATCCAACAGTCACTGCTTGTGCGTCAACTTTTTTTTAGGAAAGCCTCAAATCTATGGGAAATAGCATACAACCCATCCGCCATTATTTCTAATAATTTACAGCCCATTTGCTAGTTTTTAACGTTTTTTTGAGCCCATATTCTTTTTGTTAGCATTACAGCCCATATTGTGGCCACGGTTAAAAAGTTATACGAAATTTTGCATATTTCAAAAGCGGTCCGAACTGTTTTAATCCCGAAATTTTGAGTCACATTCAAACTGATTTTAAAAATAAATGTATATCAATATAAAATCCAACAAATTTTCCACGCATAAAAATCAATGCAATTTTAAATCTCAAAATGAAAAAAAGAAATTTGAAACTAATTGTCGGTTTGATGTGTTTTAAAAATGTACAGCCCATTTCTCATTACTGATAGGCCATTCTCTCGGCCAGCCGAATGAAGCTCTCCTTGTCTTGAAAGATTTGCAGCCCAACATGCCTGACAAAGCGACTTACTTGGCAAATCACAAAAAAACTGTGCTATTGCTGTGGACCCAGCTGCGGCCGTGGACCCAGCTGTCAGCCTCTCCACATACAGTACTCTTCCGGTGGAAGTCGGTCGTTGACCACATTGACCACGCCGCGCCGAGAGCACCAAGACGGTGACGACGGCGAGGCCTAGGAAGGGGACGACGCGGAGCCGGGAAGACGCGACAGTGGATGCCCACGCGGAGAGGAGTACGAGGGTTCACTGATTCGGCTGTTGCATGAGGCTGCCGTCGCCGCAAAATAACAGGGGGTGTGGGTGAGTAGAGGGATGCCCTAGCCAGCGGTGGGAGTAGTAGGGGGCAGTGAGGCCTCCGCGGCATCACAGCCGCCCACGGGTGGCAGGAGCATGCGGCACGAACGACGTTGCTTTGGGCGGCTGGAGCAAGAAGACCAGAGGTTGAAGAAGCACTATGGCCGTTGGATGGACATCGTATGGTCACTAGAGCTAGAACCGTTCATATTGACTAAGTTGACAAAGCCCCTCGTCCCCGTCAACTTAGTAGGCCCACAAGTCAGCCACCCACTATGGTGGGTCCCAGCTAGCAGGGGGTATTCATTTTTTTGTGCGTAATAAGGAGGCACTTCCTTGCGTGCGAAGATATAGCTGGTGGGTCCGACCTGTCAGCGGGGGGAACGTTTTTTTCGTGAAATACAGAAGCCCTTCCCACGTATAGTCCACGTATAGTGCGTAATAAGGAGGAACTTTCCTTGCGTGCGACCATGGACCTCGTGGGTCCGAGCCGTCAGGCTCTCCACGTACAGTCCTCTTCCGATGACTCTCGTATGTTGAGCACGACGCGCCGAGCGCACCGAGGCGATGGACGACGGTGAGGCCCCAGACAGGAACGACCCGGAGATGGGGAAGACGCGGCAGTGGAGTCGCAGACGGAGAGGAGTGGGAAACTTGATTGGTTCGGGTGCGGGGTGGGCCTACACTCGGCAGAGAACAAGAGGAGGTGCAGAGTGGAGGGATGGCCTGGCCATCGGCGGGGTAGCGTTTCGCTGAGGAGCGCAAAACAATGCCGCTGGACGCCGGAGGCTGGAGCAGGCGGTCCCGGCGGCGCTGGGAAAGAAGACGAGAGATTGAAGAAGAATGCCGGCCGTTGGATGTAAATCCAATGCCTTCTTAGGCTTCGACCTACCGGCCCACATGTCAGCCACTCCATTTGTTTTTTAGTCCATTTGGTGGGCTGGGTGAAACAATGATGTAGCATCTATGCAGCCCGTTTATATGTATGATAGAATTTAAAGCCCATTTGCATTTTTCTCGAAATCCACGGACTTGCTGGGCTGGGTGAAAATATAATGTTGGCCTAGATGGAGAAATGTTATAAAAACATAAACACATGATTGCACGTCTATTACTGCATTGGTCAGTAAAATCTTTGCAAGCTTATGTATGCAATCACTAAGAGTTAACTTGCCAAGTTATATACAAACAATTATTATTATTATTTTATAAGAACTTTCAACTTACAAAATAAAATATCATTTAAATTTTATGAGTTAATAGTACATGGGGTATTATTATTTTTTAGGCTAGACGTGGGACAGTTGAGTTGGTTCTAGGGAAAAGTACTGGGAGAAAACTCAGTTTGCATCGAAAAAGAAAGTGGGAGAAAATTCAGATATAGGATTAATGAAAATGAAAAATAGAACTGACCTGTATAGGAAGAGGACGAAAGATTGAAGAAAATAAAGAAATACAAATGGATAGGTGGTTGGTCCCATATGTCTGTGTACAAGACCTGCTGGGTCCACCTGAGGAAGGGAATATGTTGGGAGGAAGGAGATTCAAAGCACGGCAGCCGAGTGAACCAGTTTTTTTAACGGACAAGTGAACTAGTTACATACATAAGCAAATAGCCACTAAAAAAAGCAAATTGGTTAATGGGTTCTTAAAAGAAAAATTTCGGACAAAACAGATAATTACGACACTTAGGCTAATGCATGAAACACTCAGATGATAAAGGTGCTTATAAATAGATAAAGTACAAAATCTAGACCTTCCTAGCACGCTTGATCATGATGTTGCGGCTGTCCGTGTACTCGTCGGTTACGGGAAGCAGACACACCCTCATGTCTAAGATCTGCATGTACATGTCGTAGCATGCGTATGCGTCCTTGGCCGCGTAGGTTATGTAGGCTAGATTTAGAGGTACCTCCCACGTGTTCTGGTCCTTGGTATTGTTGTCTTCTTTCATGCTGGCGCATCAGGGGTAGATGATGGTCTCGGCGAGGTCAACCACGAACTCCTTCTCCTGCCCGTTGCTGATGATCTTGTATTGCTTCTGGATCTCGACAAGCTTGTTGCACCAGATGGCCAAATCGTCGCGTTCTTCCTTCTCTCCACCGTAGCGAAGGTGCAGTCGGTGTTGCCGATGAAACGAGCGAATGCTCCAGAACCTCTAATGGCACTACAGAAGTGGTAGATGAGAACCTCGTCCCGCACACATACCTGGGCGACGGCGATCCGCTGGTCCCTGTCAGGAGACGAATGGATGGGCACAAGGTCTAGTCCTGCAACCTTGTGCTTTCTCGTCCTGTAGGTACTGCTTGAACTCGGCGAGGCAGAGCTTCACCGATTCCGGATCGTTGGTGTACATCACATTCAACTTGGTGCAGCCATAGGACTGAACGGCGAACTCAAAGGGGAACTCCTTGCTAAAGTCCATATCCAGCAGGCTCACCCCTCGGATCGCCATTGGAGTTTCTTCAAGTGAACGAGTGTGTAGGCGGCGACAGCAGCTCGTTTTTCAGCTCTTGGGGAACTGGATTCAATAGTAAACTGAGTGTGTACAGGCGACAACAGTTACTACCCCTCCCTCGTCCGCTGCACGCCCGGCAGAAGATGCACCCTCGACGCATTCAAATGCCTCCATTAAGAAACCTACTCCGGCCACACGTCGGTTCACGAGCGGGTCTGTATTGGTCCTGTAATAACAGGAGTTAGTGGTCACTTTACTTAAATTTAATTAGCTTTAATAGAAATTTATACTTAAAACAAGCAATGCATTGGCTCATTCTATCAGTGACACAGGATCAACATGCACAACAATTAGAATTATTATTCTCAGGACGCACACAATCAGCACATTTGTCGCACTTTCACAAAGATAATACTACCAAGTTTGAACTGTTTGTTATGGTTGTTGTCCTCTGCATCATCATGCCATGTTTCCCAGCTTGCAAGATTCAGAACCAACAAATAAGATCCAAATTATAAGTACAACAAAGATTCCTACACATCTCATTGATTCCCAGCTTGCAAGATTCAGAACCAACAAATAAGATCTAAATAATAAGTACAACAAAGATGGCTACACATCTCATTGCTTCCCAGCTTGCAAGATTCAGAACCAACAAATAAGATTCAAATAATAAGTACAACAAAGATGCCTGCACATCTCATTGATTCCCAGCTTGCAAGATTCAGAACCAACTCATTAGAGCCTTTTGATAAAGTGAATATCGGGATTAAATCCATCTTGGCTAGCCATGTCATACAATCGAAGAACTTGGCGAATGCTCTTACCGTCACAACATCTGTAGTTGAGTATTCCTGTTTGCACACCACAAACCAGGAGAGCATGATTTCACTTTAATAGTGGCCTCCTTTACTCAACCTGCAGCTCCACTAGGATGAGGCTGATACGTCTCCGTCGTATCTACTTTTCCAAACACTTTTGCCCTTGTTTTGGACTCTAACTTGCATGATTTGAATGAAACTAACCCGGACTGACGCTGTTTTCAGCAGAATTGCCATGGTGTTATTTATGTGCAGAAACAGAAGTTCTCGGAATGACCAGAAACTCCACGAAATGTCTAGTTGAAAATAATAAAAAATCATTGCAAAAGATGAGGACCAGGGGGCCCACACCCTGTCCACGAGGGTGGGGGGCGCGCCCCCTACCTCGTGGGCCCCCTGGAGCTCCTCCGACACCAACTCCAACTCTATATATTTGCTTACGGAGAGAAAAAAATCAAGGAGAAGAAATCATCGCGTTTTACGATACGGAGCCGCCGCCAAACCCTAAGACCTCTCGGGAGGGCTGATCTGGAGTCCGCTCGGGGCTCCGGAGAGGGGGATTCGTCGTCGTCGTCATCATCATCAACCATCCCCCGTCACCAATTTCATGATGCTCACCGCCGTGTGTGAGTAATTCCATCGTAGGCTTGCTGGCCGGTGATGGGTTGGATAAGATCTATCATGTAATCGAGTTAGTTTTGTTAGGGTTTGATCCCTAGTATCCACTATATTCTGAGATTGATGTTGCTATGACTTTGCTATGCTTAATGCTTGTCACTAGGGCTCGAGTGCCGTGATTTCAGATCTGAACCTATTATGTTTTCATGAATATATGCGTGTTCTTGATCCTATCTTGCAAGTCTATAGTCACCTACTATGTGTTATGATCCGGCAACCTTGAAGTGACAATAATCGGGACCACTCCCGGTGATGACCATAGTTTGAGGAGTTCATGTATTCACTATGTGCTAATGCTTTGTTCCGGTTCTCTATTAAAAGGAGGCCTTAATATCCCTTAGTTTCCATTAGGACCCCGCTGCCACGGGAGGGTAGGACAAAAGATGTTATGCAAGTTCTTTTCCACAAGCACGTATGACTATATTCGGAATACATGCCTACATTACATTGATGAATTGGAGCTAGTTCTGTGTCACCCTATGTTATGACTGTTACATGATGAACCGCATCCGGCATAATTTTCCATCACGGATCCAATGCCTATGAGCTTTCCATATACTGGTTTTCGCTTATTTACTTTTCCGTTGCTACTGTTACAATCACTACAAAACACCAAAAATATTACTTTTGCTTTCGTTACTCTTTTGTTACCGTTACCACTACTATCATATTACTTTGCTACTAAATACTTTACTGCAGATATTAAGTTATCCAGGTGTGGTTGAATTGACAACTCAACTGCTAATACTTGAGAATATTCTTTGGCTCCCCTTGTATCGAATCAATAAATTTGGGTTGAATACTCTACCCTCGAAAGCTGTTGCGATCCCCTACACTTGTGGGTTATCAAGACTAATTTCAAGGCGCCGTTGTCGGGAGCATAGCTCTATTCTTTGAGTCACTTGGGATTTATATCTGCTGGTCACTATGAAGAACTTGAAAGACGCTAAAACAACAATTTATCCCTCAACTACGAGGGAGGTAAGGAACTGCCACTAGCTCGCACTTGATTCACCTTCTGCTTTTGAGTAAGCTTATGGCACCTAAACCCGCTTCGCTATTCATTTTGATATGTCGCATGTTATTGATGATGCCACTTCTGCTATGCATGATACTTATGATGAAACTACTTCTATGCTTGATACTATTGTGCCCCTTAGTGAATTTCTTGATGAACAAATTGCTAGGGCTAGAGAGAAATAAATTATTCAAACTGATTATATTGAAGAAAGTAATGATGAAGATATGCTTGTTATTCCTGAGGGTTATGTTATTGATATGGAAGCTTCTACAACTATTTTAGCCTGCAAAGATAGGTCTGAGCTCAAGAGGCTATTAGTTAAATGGAATAAGGAATCTCTTAAAGATAGAATGAAACCTGACCCTGCTTTTGCTACTTCACCTATCTGTGTTGCCGATAAGGATTATGAATTCTTTGTTGATCCTGATATAATTAATTTGGTTGAATCTGATCCTTTTCATGGTTATGAATATGAAACTGTTGTGGCACATCTTACTAAATTAAATGATATAGCCACCCTGTTCACTAATGATGAGAGATCTCGCTACTTATATGTCCTTAAAATATTTCCGTTCTCATTAAAGGGTGATGCTAAGATATGGTTAATTTCTCTTGATCCTGGTTGTGTGCGTAATCCCCAGGATATGATTTGTTACTTCTCTTCTAAATATTTCCCTGCTCATAAGAAACAAGCTGCTTTGAGGGAAATATACAACTTTGTGCAAATTGAAGAAGAGAGTCTCACACAAGCTTGGGGGAGGCTTCTCAAGTTACTTAATGCTTTGCCTGTCATCCTCTTAAGAAAAATGAAATACTTGATATCTTTTATAATGGACTAACAGATGCTTCCAGAGATTACCTGGATAGTTGTGTTGGTTCTGTTTTTAGGGAAAGAACACCGGATGAAGCTGAAATTCTATTGAATAATATGTTGACAAATGAAAATAATTGGGCACTTCCGGAGCCAGCTCCTGAGCCAATTACTGAGCCTATTCCTAAACCAACTCCGAAGAAGAGAGGTGTTCTATTTCTCAGTCCTGAAGATATGCAAGGGGCAAAGAAATCTATGAAAGAAAAAGGTATTAAAGCTGAAGATGTTAAGAATTTACCTCCTATTGAAGAAATACATGGTATTAATCTACCGCTTGTAGAAGAAACTTATGATCTTAATCCATTACCTATTGAAGAACCTCCTGGTCTTGATAACCCGACACAGGTAGTAAAGGTAAATTCTCTCTATAGATATGATAGAGCTGAAATCCCTCCCACTAAAATTGCTAGCCAGTGCTTGGATGAGTTTGATAACTTTATGGTTAAGCGAGAAGATTTCAATGCTTATTTTGGTAGACAATTAAAACAAAATACTTATATGATTAAACACTTGGGTGATTATATGGCTAATGTTAGAGGTGAACTTAAACTTGTTAGCAAACATGCTTCTATGGTTACCACTCAAGTAGAACAAGTACTTAAGGCTCAAATGATTTGCTCAATGAAATGAATAGTAAGAAAAATGATTATGCTGTTAGAGTGGCTACTAGAACTGGTAGAATGACTCAGGAACCTTTGTATCCTGAAGGCCACTGCTACATCTTGAGCTTGCGTTGGATTTCCCCGAAGAGGAAAGGATGATGCAGCAGAGTAGCGTAAGTATTTCCCTCAGTTTTTGAGAACCAAGGTATCAATCCAGTAGGAGGCCACGCGCAAGTCCCTCGTACCTACACAAAAACAATAGCTCAGTGCAACCAACGCGATTAGGGGTTGTCAATCCCTTCACGGTCACTTACGAGAGTGAGATCTGATAGAGACGATAGATAATATTTTTGGTATTTTTGATATAGAGATGCAAAGTGAAAAGTAAAAGGCAAAGTAAAAGCAAAGCAAAAATAAAAGTGATGGAGATTGATATGATGAGAATAGACCTGGGGGCCATAGGTTTCACTAGTGGCTTCTCTCAAGAGCATAAGTATTCTACGGTGGGTGAACAAATTACTGTTGAGCAATTGACAGAATTGAGCATAGTTATGAGAATATCTAGGTATGATCATGTATATAGGCATCACGTCCGAGACAAGTAGACCGACTCCTGCCTCTGCATCTACTACTATTACTCCACTCATCGACCGCTATCCAAATGCATCTAGAGTATTAAGTTAAAAACAGAGTAACGCCTTAAGCAAGATGACATGATGTAGAGAGATAAATTCATGCAATATGAAATAAACCCCATCTTGTTATCCTCGATGGCAACGATACAATACATGCTTTGCTGCCCCTTCTTTCACCGGGAAAGGACACCGCAAGATCGAACCCAAAGCTAAGCACTTCTCCCATGGCAAGAAAAAAACAATCTAGTAGGCCAAACCAAACTGATAATTCGAAGAGACTTGCAAAGATAACCAATCATACATAAAAGAATTCAGAGAAGATTCAAATATTATTCATAGATAGACTTGATCATAAACCCATGATTCATTGGTCTCAACAAACACACCGCAAAAAGAAGATTACATCGAATAGATCTCCACGAGAGAGGGGGAGAACATTGTATTGAGATCCAAAAAGAGAGAAGAAGCCATCTAGCTACTAACTATGGACCCGAAGGTCTGAGGTAAACTACTCACACTTCATCGGAGGGGCTATGATGATGTAGAAGCCCTCCGTGATGACGGCCCTCTCGGTGGAGCTCTGAACAGGCCCCAAGATGGGATCTCGTGGATCTGAGAAAGTTGCGGCGGTGGAATTAGGTTTTGGCTCCGTGTCGATCGCTTGAAGTGCGTGGGTATATATAGGAGGAAGGAGTACGTCGGTGGAGCAACAGGGGCCCACGAGGCGGGCGCGCCCTGGGCGCCCCACCTCGTGACCGCCTCTTTGTTCCTTGGAGCAGGTCCAAGTCTCTGGATCACGTTCGTGAGAAAATCATGTTCCCGAAGGTTTCATTCTGTTTGGACTCCGTTTGATATTCTGTTTCTTCGAAACACCGAAATAGGCAAAAAACAACAATTCTGGGTTGGGCCTCCGGTTAATAGGTTAGTCCCAAAAATACTATAAAAGTGGAAAATAAAGCCTAATATGGTCCAAAACAGTAGATAATATAGCATGGAGCAATCAAAAATTATAGATACGTTGGAGACGTATCAGCCACCCTAAGAGAATTGAGCAAGATTCTCAGAGAAATAATATTGATGCACCTAGGTCTTCTAAAAGGAAGAAAAAGAAAAATGATAGGACTTTGCAAACTTTTAGTGAACCTATTGCTGAACCACCTGAGAATCCAAATGATATCTCTATTTCTGATGCTGAAACACAATCTGGTAATGAATATGAACCTAGTGAAAATATGAATGATGATGTTCATGATGATGCTCAACCTAGTAATGATAATGATGTAGAAATTGAACCTGCTGTTGATCTTGATAACCCACAATCAAAGAATCAACGTTATGATAAGAGATACTTTGTTGCTAGGAAACATGGTAAAGAAAGGGAACCATGGGTCCAGAAACCCATGCCTTTTCCTCCCAAACCATCCAAGAAAAAGGATGATGAGGATTTTGAGTGCTTTGCTGAAATGATTAGACCTATCTTTTTGCGTATGCGATTGACTGATATGCTCAAAATGAATCCTTATGCTAGTATATGAAAGATATTGTTACAAATAAGAGAAAGATATCGGAAGCTGAAATTTCCACCATGCTTGCTAATTATACTTTTTAAGGGTGGAATACCAAAGAAACTTGGAGATCCAGGAGTACCTACTATACCATGCTCCATTAAAAGAAATTATGTTAAAACTGCTTTATGTGATCTTGGAGCCGGTGTTAGTGTTATGCCTCTCTCTTTATATCATAGACTTGACTTGAATAAGTTGACACCTACTGAAATATCTTTGCAAATGGCTGATAAATCAACTGCTATACCTGTCGGTATTTGTGAGGATGTGCTTGTTGTGGTTGCAAACGTTACTATTTTAACGGACTTTGTTATTCTTGATATTCCCGAGGACGGTAGTATGTCTATTATTCTTGGAAGACTTTTTTTTTAATACTGCAGGGGATGTTATTGATTGCAACAAAGGCAATGTCAATTTTCATGTTAATGGTAATGAGCATACGGTACACTTTCCGAGGAAACAACCTCAAGTTCACAGTATCAACTCTATTGGAAAAATTCCATCGATCATATTTGGAGGTTTTGAATTTCCTCTTCCTACTATCAAGAAGAAATATGATATTCTTATTATAGAGGATGTGCATATCCCCGTTGAGGTAACATAGTGTTATTCAAAATTTCTCCGATTCCATGTTATTCGGAATGAGTTTGTTAACAAGACTTGATCAACCTTGTTAGTAGATTCCTTTTGATGAGCATGAGATGGATGAAACTAGAAGGCACAACCTTCTGTACCCTCTTTATACTTTCTGTTATTTAGTTGAAATAAAGTAAAAATAGTATTTTTTTCTGTCTGTTTTCTGATTTATCTGTGCAATATAAAAATACCCCGAAAATAAAAGTTCTCCAAATGCCCTGAAAATGAAATATGATTTTTTCTAGAATATTTGAGGATTTATGGAACTGAGAACACACGAGGGGGGTCAACCACCTGGGCACGAGGGTGGAGGGCGCGCCCCCTGCCTCATGGGCCCATGGTGGTTCTCCTCCACTTATTCCTGCACCCATCCACTCCTTCTTCCTCCCACAAACACGAATATCTAGCTCAAGCACGAGTTCTAGCTCATTTTGCTACGATTTTCGATCTCATTGCTCAAAGTACCTCTCACAAAACCGATTGGGGAGATTGTTCCTTGGTATGTGACTCCTCCATTGGTCCAATTAGTTTTTTTTCTAGTGCTTTATTCATTACAAATTTGTGCTGCCTAGGCGACCATGTTCTTGAGCTTGCATGTCAAATTTATATGGTCCCAAGTAGTTCTAATGCTTGATATAGGCTCTAGGCACTTGTAGGAGTAGTTGCTATCAATTTCGTTGAGCTTGGTTCACTTTTGTCTGAAGTTACTAAAAATTTCAGAAATTTTTCAGAGGAAGAAATATGTTTAGGAAAATGTTCCAAGGTGGTTCTTCAAGGAAGCAAGGACCCAAGCTTGCAATACGTGATGCTGAC
The DNA here is from genome assembly GCA_021605205.1 of Aegilops longissima. Classification (NCBI taxonomy): domain Eukaryota; kingdom Viridiplantae; phylum Streptophyta; class Magnoliopsida; order Poales; family Poaceae; genus Aegilops; species Aegilops longissima. The sequence continues at coordinate 235,742,510 of CM038678.1, read as the reverse complement.
GAGGAGCCACCAAGGGACGCTACAGTGCGGCCTTGTGAATGGCCTTCAGAAAGTTTTATGGATCGAGCGGGAATCAAGGAAGAATTTAACGCATATTTGCGTAACGCCTATCTTGTGAGCTTTGAGGCAGACAAATGCCCACAGTACTGTCATCTCACTAGTTCACTAGTTCATATCACGTAATTCTCCAACTGTCATGTTTGATCTTTATGAAAAATCTTATACCATGGACTTAGAGGATTTTACTTCTGCTTGCAAACTTCCACAATGGGGTAGTGTTAGTGATCCCCGTAAATCTGAATTTAGACACTTTCTTGCTGGTATAACCGTAGGGGAATCTAGAGATATAGCACAAGCTACCATAGGGAGCATTCACTTTCCTGCTATACATTATTTTGCTCTCTTCATAGGTAGGTGCATAAATGGTAAGGATGAAGCATGTCATATGTGTGTCCCTGATCTCAGTATTCTTAGGAGTGCTGTGCTGGGAGACCAATCTTATAATATGGGAGCCATTGTTGCACGTAGGTTGCATCATAATAGATTTAATGGAGATTTCTTTGGAGGAATTTATGCAACCCGCTTAGCTGATTATCTTGATGTGGACATTCGTGAGGATGATATGGAGTTGCCTCCTACTTATTTAGACTATAATTCTATGGTCTACCACCAGTTTATCGAGAGGAATGAATCACCTCTCCATTATCGACTAATCTTTGACAAACGGCGTGTTGTCCGTATTACTCTCCCAGCTCCTACCTTCTTTGATTATCAGGCAAAACGAAGATATATTATTACCAGAGAGGAGTTAGATGAGTACGAGAGGAGAGCGGAGGCAGCTCAACGCCACGCTGCAGCTCAGGAGGCGATAGCCGCTGCATCGCAGTACGACCCCAGCTACAACTATGGGTATCCGCCAGGCCATCCGTGGCAATGAACCAACTTAGGCCAAAAGCCTAAGCTTGGGGGAGTATGTATTTCCCACCGACATTACATTTATGTTCACACACACTCATTGCTAGATGTCGGTGCTCATACTTTTTCATTGTAATATCCATGCTAGTTTATTTTATTTTTCTTGCTTTCTTCTTGTGTGTTTGTTAAACCTTAAAAAAACCAAAAAAATTAGTAGTAACTTTTAGTTAGTTTACTTTTCTTGCTATAGTAGTAATAATTAAAAGAAAACCTAAAAAGATTTCTTGTTCCTCTTTTGCTTGTTGGGAGCTTTCCGATGTAAATAGTTTTTATTTCTTTTCTTTTCTTTGGGGGTCGATAGGAGAAGACCATGATTAAATTGTTGAAGTGGCTCTTATATGCTTTATTGTAGATTTAACCAAGAGCCCATATTGCCTTGTCTTCTCCTGTTTATTGAATGCTCGCAGATTCCAGCTTAGTCCAATGCACGTGCACTCTTATTATTATTCACATCGTTCGGTCGTGCAAGTGAAAGGCAATTATGATGATATATGATGGACTGACTAAGATGAGAAAAGCTGGTATGAACTCGACCTCTCTTGTTTTTGTAAATATGATGAGTTCATCGTTCCTGATTCAGCCAAATATGAATAAACATGTTTGCAATGACAATTAGAGATCATAGTTGCTTATGCCATGCTTGATTAGCTATGAGTTATAATGATTTACCTTGCGTGCCAACATGCTATTAAAATGGTTATGATGTGGTATGATGGGGTGGTATCCTCCCTTGAATGATTTAAGTGACTTGACTTGGCACATGTTCACTCATGTAGTTGAAACAAATCAACAATAGCCTTCACGATATTTATGTTCATGGAGGATTATATCCTACTCATGCTTGCATCCAATGTTTATTAATTTTAATGCATGTTCATGACTGTTGTCGCTCTCTAGTTGGTCGCTTCCCAGTCTTTTGCTGGCCTTCACTTGTACTAAGCGGGAATACTGCTTGTGCATCCAATCCCTTAAACCCCAAAGTTATTCCATATGAGTCCACTATACCTTCCTATATGCGGTATCTACCTACCATTCCAAGTAAATTTGTATGTGCCAAACTCTAAACCTTCAAATAAACATTCTGCTTTGTATGCTCGAATAGCTCATGTATCAACTAGGGCTGCCCTTATCTTCCATGTTAGGCGGGTTATTCTCAAGAGGAGTGGATTCCGCTCCTCATTCACGAGAAAATGGCTGGTCACCAGGAAGCCCAGTCCCATGCTTTATGCAAACTAAATCAAAATAATTGCAAACAAAACTCCCCCTGGGACTGTTGCTAGTTGGATACACTTGTTGTTTCGAGCAAGTCATGGATTGATGCTTGTTGGTGGAGGGGGAGTATAAACTTTACCATTCTGTTTGGGAACCGCCTATAATGTCTGTAGCATGGAAGATATCGCCATCTCTTAGTTGTTATGTTGACAATGAAAGTATGCTTCTCAAAATATTATTTATCTCTATTTCAAAACCGAGCTCTGGCACCTCTACAAATCAATGCTTCCCTCTGCGAAGGGCCTATCTATTTACTTTTATGTTGAGTCATCACCCTCTTATTAAAAAGCACTAGCTGGAGAGCGCAGCTGTCGTTTGCATTCATTACTATTAATTTATATTGGGTATGACTATGATTAGATTTCTTTTACCATGAATTACAATGTCTAGTCAGTCCTTGATCTTTAAAGGTGCTCTGCATTTATGTTTTGCGGTCTCAGAAAGGGCTAGCGAGATACCATCTTGTTATATCATATTATGATTGTTTTGAGAAAGTGTTGTCATCCGAGATTTATTATTATTGCTCGCTAGTTGATTATGCTATTGATATGAGTAAACAAGAGACCTGAGAGTTGTTGCAAATGTGGTTAGTTATAATCTTTGCTGAAAACTTGAATGCCGGCTTTACATATTTACAACAACAAGAGCAAACAGAGTTTGTAAAAGTTTTCTTTATCACTTTCAGTTTATCAACTGAATTGCTTGAGGACAAGCAAAGGTTTAAGCTTGGGGGAGTTGATACGTCTTCGTCGTATCTACTTTTCCAAACACCTTTGCCTTTGTTTTGGACTCTAACTTGCATGATTTGAATGAAACTAACCCGGACTGACGCTGTTTTCAGCAGAATTGCCATGGTGTTATTTATGCGCAGAAACAAAAGTTCTCGGAATGACCTGAAACTCCACGGAACGTCTAGTTGAAAATAATAAAAAAATCATTGGAAAAGATGAAGACCAGGGGGCCCACACCCTGTCCACGAGGGTGGGAGGCGCGCCCTTCCCCCTAGGACGCGCCCCCTACCTCATGGGCCCCCTGGAGCTCCTCCGACGCTAACTCCAACTCTATATATTTGCTTTCAGAGAGAAAAAAATCAAGGAAAAGAAATCATCGCGTTTTACGATACGGAGCCGCCGCCAAGCCCTAAAACCTCTCGGGAGGGCTGATCTGGAGTCCGTTCGGGGCTCCGGAGAGGGGGATTCATCGTCGTCGTCATCATCAACCATCCTCCATCACCAATTTCATGATGCTCACCGCCGTGCGTGAGTAATTCCATCGTAGGCTTGCTGGACGGTGATGAGTTGGATGAGATCTATCATGTAATCAAGTTAGTTTTGTTAGGGTTTGATCCCTAGTATCCACTATGTTCTGAGATTGATGTTGCTATGACTTTCTATGCTTAATGCTTGTCACTAGGGCCCGAGTGCCATGATTTCAGATCTGAACCTATTATGTTTTCATGAATATATGTGTGTTCTTGATCCTATCTTGCAAGTCTATAGTCACCTACTATGTGTTACGATCCGGCAACCCTGAAGTGACAATAATCGGGACCACTCCCGGTGAGGACCATAGTTTGAGGAGTTCATGTATTCACTACGTGCTAATGCTTTGTTCCGGTTCTCTATTAAAAGGAGGCCTTAATATCCCTTAGTTTCCATTAGGACCTCGCTGCCACGGGAGGGTAGGACAAAAGATGTCATGCAAGTTCTTTTCCACAAGCACGTATGACTATATTCGGAATACATGCCTACATTAGATTGATGAATTGGAGCTAGTTCTGTGTCACCCTATGTTATGACTGTTTCATGATGAACCGCATCCGGCATAATTTTCCATCACCGATTCAATGCCTACGAGCTTTCCGCATACTGGTGTTCGCTTACTTACTTTTCCGTTGCTACTGTTACAATCACTACAAAACACCAACAATATTACTTTTGCTTTCGTTACTCTTTTGTTACCGTTACCACTACTATCATATTACTTTGCTACTAAATACTTTGCTGCAGATATTAAGTTATCCAGGTGTGGTTGAATTGACAACTCAACTGCTAATACTTGAGAATATTCTTTGGCTCCCCTTGTGTCGAATCAATAAATTTGGGTTGAATACTATACCCTCGAAAGCTGTTGCGATCCCCTAAACTTTTGTGTTATCAGAGGCCTGCCTGGAGTTCCATGATTCAATTCATGCGCCTTTTTCTGCAGTTCACCTGAAATTAAGCAAAGATTGCATCATTCAGCTAGCAAGAAGTACTTGCTCTTGTGAGCTGGCAGAATCTTCTTTAGTAGTTGCACTAAAATTGAGGAACATTAAGGTTGGCTGTCCGGCTCATGTAAGGTGCGACTATAATTTTCTTATCCTTTTGTGCAGTTCCACTAAAATAAAGTGCCATTGTGGTGACAGTGACGGCTCATCTTGCAAAGGCTAATAAAATGATGCACGAGATTACCAGCAGAACTTGACGGAGATTTTGGAAACTCCAATCACCATTTTGTGCAGTTCCACCAAAATTGAGAGATGTTGCCCACGTGACATTTTAGTTGAACTGCACAAGACACTCATTCCAAAAAAAGTGTTTTGTGCAGTTCACCAAAAGGTCACAATAGCAACAAGGTGAAATGGATATCCCTATCTGCACAAAAAGAGAAAGTAAACAGTTGCTGGTCAATAAGAATATACGAAACATATACGAAATGAAAAGAAGCATCTTAATTATGTTCATGGCAATCACGCAAGGACAACAGAAATTTTAAAACGTCAGCAATGCCTCATGTTACCATAAGCATTACGATCAACAATGAGATTCCTCAAATATGGGATTACTTTATTGGTGGCATTGCTTGTTTACCAGATACAGTAAATCAACAACAGCTAAAGAGTTGGTCTAAGGGCATGGGACCGTGGGGACACCAGGACACTGAGCCGCGTAAAGGAGCAACTTACTTATCATACTGGGGAAAACAGCAGGAGTGCCATTTGTAACACAGTTTAATTCATCTTATCACTGGAGGCATTAGATTAACAATAACACTGGTTAGACATGTCCCTAAGGTAACAGTGTGATCGCTTCATTTTACATGCGCCCTTACATTAACAACAGAAAAGGTTGGTATAAGGACATGCGACAAAGGGCGATCAAGACAATGTACCTACAAGGAGGCATAAAGTGGTGATGCAGAGTTTGTTCATGCTATGTGAGGGCAGCAAATCTAATCTCGAGACCTTTTACTATGTGAGGGAAGCAAACCTAATCCAGAGACCTTGTACTATGTCGTGGTAGCAAATCTAATCTCGAGACCTTTTACTATGTGAGGGCAGCAAACCTAATCACGAGACCTTGTACTATGTGAGGGCAGCAAATCTAATCTCGAGACCTTTTACTATGTGAGGGCACCAAATCTAATCCTGGAGACCTTTTACTATGTGAGGGCAGCAAATCTAATCCTGAGACCTTTTACTATGTGAGGGTAGCAATTCTAATCCTGGAGACCTTTTACTATGTGAGGGCAACAAATCTAATCCTGGACATACTCTGTTGACTTGTCCACCAGCCGCCACTTTCTATCCTTTTTTCAACCAATAATAGATATGTTCCTTATCCAGTTCGTACCGCGTTTTCCCATTATTTCCCTTTTCAGCCAAGAGACCAGTTGGGTATCCGGTCTCTACTACTTTCACCATATTATTTCCTCTTTGAATCAAGTCCTGGATGCATGCTACAAATTTCCCCCCTTTCTTCGTTGTTTGAACAAAGCCCTAGATTCGAATGCATGAAGTAGCTTTACCTCTAATAATACTAAAAATTTAGGTGGCTTTGGAAGAGCTGATGGGAGTAGAAAAAGATGCACATGCAGACACGTGGGGAGCTGGGGCAGTACAGCAAGGCCGCTTTTGAAGAACCTATACCTGAGGGTCGTTGGGATGTCGGCGGCGGCAGGTCGGATCTGCGGACAATAAGGCAGGGAGGAAGAAGGGTCAGAGGACCTCCCGAGCCGGCCTGTGTCGGAGAGAACGGCACGGGTAGAGGACCAGGCCCGTCCGACAGCTGTGGGTTTCCTCCCTCGCCGGCGATGACCGCATGAACGATGCACCCAGTCCTCTACACACACCAGCCGAAGGGATCCGGCCGGATCTGTGACCAGCGGTGAGTAGAGAGAAAATGTCACTACCGCTGTCTTGTTTATATCTGGAGAGGATGAGAGAATGAAGAGAGCAACCCTAGTAAAGCAAGCGCTCAGGCCCCTGTGTACATATATAGTGGAGTGATTATCTTTTTCTCTCGACAACAAGCGTTTCAATTTGTGTACGTGGCATTAAAGAAAAGAAACTCTCTATTTAAGGTGACTACCTGTACGACTCCTACTTACTACTACTAGCAGTAGTATTGTTCACTTGTGCTCCCCGGCCCTCCATTCATTGAACAACCCCACGGGTGAATAAACATACAGTACTAGTATTTATATAGAACGAACAAGCTCGAACTATTTTTGCGTAGTTAAAAGTTGAGGGCGGGGCTTTTCCCGGACAGTACGTGCGGCAGTTACGCGTAGGCGGTTTGACAGTGAGGCGAGGAGGGTGAGGGAGTAGCGGATTCAACTTACTTACTGCTGGAAAGGTCGGGATGTGCGATTTGAACTCAACTAACCCAAAAATATCCAAACAAGAGGGTTAGTTTCGGTTAGATTGAACTCGACTAACCCAAAAATATCCAAACAGGAGGGTTAGTTTGGGTTACTGTTTTGATCCACGTGTTAGAGTTAGTTTGGGTTAGTTTGAACTCAACTAACCCAAAAAAAATCTAACCCACCCAAGAGGTGCTTATTTGGGTTAGTTCTTCTCGGGACACTAAAAAACACATTTTTCTCTCACTCTCCCCGCAGCAGATCCCTCCCCACTTCCTCGAAGCTTCTCGTCCTCTCCCTCCCTCCCTCCCTCTCGCACCACCCATGAAGGCACGTTGCCGTATCCGCGCTCCATCTAACCCTGTCATCCAAACACCTCTTTCGCTAGAGTTACTTCAGGCTTAGTTCAGGATTAGAATCTAACTCTAACCTTTAACTGAGTTAGAGTATCCAAACAGGGCCTTTGAGAGAGACGAGGAGGGAGAAGCGATACGGGCTGCTGGATTACTAGAGATAGGTGTCGCATGGAAGCCAAGAAATATGGTGATAGCGTGGGTTAGCCATGTACTAGTATGATGTAACTACACTGCGCTGCCGTGTTTCGTACTCTTCCAGTCCACTATGGAGATGATTGGTTGATGTTATATCGCTGAATAATATAAAATATTATGAGTGCAGACGCTCCACCCCGAGGTTCCTTGCTCCTTCTCGGTCGTTGGGAATTTATGTTCTTCCACTCTATTTTTTTTACATGAGCTTTGTTCATCCTTTTGCCAACACGCGACACATCTAGCATCAAGGTGCACATGTCATGCAAGGATCGTTCCATCTATATGAAGAATACGTGGGACTGGAACTACGAGACGGACATGTACCCAGGAGTAGACGTGCGAACCTGTGTAACGTAGCGCAGTAAGTGAAGTGGAAAGGCACAAATAGTATGAACATGCGTGGCATATAGGCATTTGTCTCTTACTACCACTAAATGTTGTACGTGCAATGCCCGGTGATGTTATGGAGTACGTGACTAAGTACTCTACTACTACTACTATATTAATTGGAGGCACATATTAGGTTTTATATTTGTTTACGTGTATGCCCCGAGACCTTCCAACTAGATGTGTCTTTCTCTCCGGGGCGCACTATGTATTGTTCATACCACTAGTACAGTAGTACTACTACGTGTGGTCTCCGACCCAGAAGTGGAGATGCTCTACCACGCTGTTCATGTCCCACTCTTTCGCGACGTAGCGACATCCAAAGACGCGTGCGTGTGTTTGGCACTCCTTCATCGTAAGAGTTGAAACGCTAGCATTCATTAGAAATAAAAATAAATATAAATCACCAGTGATACTATACCACACGGTTTCCTTGCTCCTCGATATTGGAAAGAATACTTCCGCTCGCCGACATGTAGGACGTCGACCATCCTGGTCCACTTGCCATGCCTGCAGAACTCCAAGGGAGACTCACCCCCGTCGTCGCGCCGCAGTAATTACTAATGAGCCGTCAAATCACAGGCCCAACCTTACCCACTATGAAGTTGCTCGAACGAAGGAACCATCATGACTTTGAATTTCGCTTCTTGAAGAAAACTACTGTACCAGCAGTACTGCTAGCTACAGTAGTTACTCCAGCAGAGGCCTCCTTTGGTTCATAGGATAGGAATTTTATAGGAATATGAAAATCATAGGAAGTGAGATGACATGCATCTCAATTCCTATAGAGAAAGATATGCCATTTGATGCATAGGATAGGAATTTTTCCATTGAGTCTAGGCTAATGTACTGGTAATTTGCTTTAAAAACTACAGTAGTAACTAGTAGTACTGTTACATGCTCGTAATTAATTAAACAAACGTACGGGCGACACAGACACACACACTAACTACTAATACTACTACTTCTCACATGCTGGCCAGACGCCGTCGTTCTCCTTCCCGGTTTTGTCGGCGACACCCCACCGTGCTTGGATCTCCGCCGACCTCTCCGCAGCAGCGTGTGCGTCCTCTTATTTCTTGCCACGGCGGGCCTCTCTTTTCTTGAGTGCTTTCTGACTTTTCCGCTCCCTCCGTGCGGCTTTGGCCGCCTCTTGCTCTACCGCCCATTCGGCCTTGGCAGCTTCAAATTCCGCCCACATAGGTGTGAGGTCGCGAGCGGCGATGAACTCGGCACGGTGGGATGCCACCGCTTGCCTACCATTTTGTGTGCGGTCCTGGGCGGCGAGGAACTCGGCGCGGCGGGATGCCATCGCTTCCTTACCGGTTAGTGTGCGACACAGTGGCATGAACGACGCTTGGTGACAGCTCTGTGGTGGAGTGGCCGGACAACCGTAAAATGCATTGATTTGCCAAGAGCTCAAGGACAGAAGACGAAGGAAATTTGGATTCCCCTTCAATCCTGGTCATTTATTACCGAGTAAAATGCATTGGCGGTCATTGAACTTGTCTTGATAGCTCACTTTGATCATTGTATACGAGATATGGTGATTATACGGTCACTGGCTCAATGTATAGCTCCGTATTTGTCTGGTTGACCAGTCAAACAGTTTGCATGCGCCTCATCAGCTCGTGTTCTTTATCTATCTATCTATGCGGGCCTACCTATCAGTGGAGAAAGAAATAAAAACCAAAATTATGTGTATGTGACATTACTGTTTAGACGTTTGCTGGAGGCCTCCGCGAATTTCGAGCATGTATTCACCTGGATCAACACCAACGGTCATACTCGTGACTCGGCGCCTTGCTCATGTATATCGTCCATCACAATGACAATCTATAAAACAGCCTAGCTAGAGAGGGTACTGTGGTGCGGAGTATGTACTATCGTGAGCAACCGATCATAGTGTCACTGCCCACGAGTGTGTGTTTGATCGATTCGTCCATTATTCGTAAGTTATGTATGGTTGTGTGGTGTCTAATGGTGGTCGTCGAATGCTAGCTGGCGACAAGAGCGGTTGCATGGACGCCTGGTTGTCAATACGCGCCGCATACGCTTCAAAGGCTCGTCATCCATGAGTTCACATTTTACCACCACGCCAGCGTCGACCGCCTCGCCTACCAAACCCTTCCATCGCTAGCGCTTCCGCTGAAACGATCACCATCTCTCCAGAACGTCAATGCCGCATTCACCGGCCTTAACTGCAGGTGTAGTTGGTGTGTCACTGACATGCGGGCCTGATGCCCGTTGGGCCCACATGTCAGTGAGACTAAGCACCTGCGTTAAGTCACTGAAGCAGCGTCCGCATTCACGCCTGACGTGACCTCTCACTGGCGTCGGCATTGCAGCAGCGCAACGGCCGAGAGAGCGCCACCCGCGCGGCCTCCCGGTGCAAGCGATTGCTCCACGTTACACCACGGCTACCGACGAACTTACTCCGGTGCCAGCCGTCCATCCGTCTACCGTGGCTCATTGCCATTCTCCCGCTATATTAACTTGAGCCCCAGCTCCCAGCCATAGCCAAAGACCCACACTCATTCTCCTCCAGTCCCTTCCTTCTGTTGGCACCACTCCAACCATGGCCTCCAGGCACTCCAAAGCTCTCTTGGACGTACTGTTGCAGGAGCAGACGAAGGACATCAGTGGCTCCGCTCCGGGCACGCTCCAAATCTCTCTTGGACATACTCTCGCAGGAGCAGACGAAGGAGATCGCTGGCTCCCCCCGGCCGCCCTCCGCCGCCACAACCACGAAGCCGGCGTGCGTGCGCGGGCGCACCCGGCATCTAGGAAGAGTAGTACATGGTAGGTAGCCACCGCTCCTCCACTCAGTCGACGCCAAGCTTGGTGGGACAAAAATCGGCGGCCGATTAGCCGCTTGACGGCGACGTGGAGGCGGAAATCTACATAACCTTGTGCTCTAGAGGAGGAGGTTACCGAGGCGGATAAGGAGGAGGCAAAGGCAATGGCCGGCTTTCTCGGGTTTAGGGCCGGACATGGTGGTCGGGGCCCGACGATCGTTTAGATTAGGTTTACAGTAGGTTTTAGTATGGTTTGTGCGAAATATGTAATGAATTTCGTCCAGTTTATAGGAAAAGTTCTCAAAATGTAATGAATTTCATCCAGTCAATTTGAAATTTGCTTTGTTTGCACGAATTTCGTCCTGTTAGTTCATATAGTTGTCGAAAGGTATGTGGGCAGCATTGGGTGGCATCCACTAGTGTCCTCGGACAGATGCCGGTGTAAATTTGAGGGCCAGCGCTGGAGATGCCCTAACTATCATGCTATAATCGCTAACAGTGCTCCATTATTTCGCAGGGAATAGTTATCCCTCGATCAAAATCAGATCCGCCGTGTTTCACACTCCTCCCACGTAAGAGTGTAGACTCTTTCTTACATAAAAATGGAGCAAGTGGACGGCACTGTAGCATGTCATATCACTCAAACTAGTCCTCCTAACGCGTGGGAAAGCACCGCCCTCGTCATTTTGTTCTGGATTTCTATCAATCGATCGCACGAAAATGTTACGCTTTGCAAGTTCAAAAGGAAAAGGTGGCACACTTACAACTCATACACGTCGCGTTCACATCGCACCCCCGACAGTCCGGCTCGCACGCCACTCACCCGAGGGGACACGCGTTGTCTTGCATTTTCACTGACATGTGGGACTGCAATTGAATAAACCGTCGATAGCCGAAATCTAATCGCTCGGCGGGTGTCGGCTGAGAGGAGAGAGATGGGGGAGGGAGAAGAGATCGCCTGCCAGCTGTGCACGGACTCCAAGAAATATGTGGTGATAATGTGAGGTGGGCCGAGTCCGCACCGCTTCCAAGCCTGCTTCTTACCGCCCTGGCCCACCAGAACCCCTCCCCCACCCCACCACCTCCCCGCGCGCGCTCTCCCCTCAGAGGCCAGCTGCCCGCGTTCATAGCAAGTACTACCAGTAAAATTCTGGGCTATAAAGGGCATGTACAATGGTTGATAAGATAGTCTTATCATAAGTCTTGCATGTAATTTAGAGATGACAAAAAACATGTGTACAATGGATCATCACTTAGCCTTATCTTCAATAACTAGTTAGTCCTAAAAACATGGTGAAACATATTGTGCTAAGAGATCATCTCTTGTCTTCTCGACAAGCCCGCTTATGTGGAGGAGAGAGAGGCATTGACAAAGTCAAGGAGTGGGATCTACATGAGCTCATCTCTACACGTGCTCCTAGGTATAAAAAAACTAATTCTAAAAAAGAGGCATAAAAACAATTGTGTCTAAAAATAGAAAGGTAAAAAACATTTGAGAGGAAATAGGTAGAGATAAAGTGAGAAAAAGTTGTAACCTTATAGTCAACACTATGGTAGTATTACATGAGGAAGGAGGGAGTGATGCACATGCCAAGTTCACTGGGCTGCCATGTTTCACACTCCTCCGTCGTAACTGTGGAGACAATAGGTTTCATAAAAAATAAACAATGAATACTCGTTGCTCGTCCACTATATTGGAAAGAATACTTTCATTCGCCGACATGTGGGACGTCGACCATCCTGGTCCACCTGCCATGCACAAAATTATCCTGGTCCACCCCGGTCGTAGCGCGGGCTCAACCTTTCCCACTGTTAGTTAGTCGGACGAAGGAACCATCATGACTTCGTTGAATTCGCTTCTTCAAGAAAACTTATTCTACCCGCAGTACTGCTACCACACGCGAAGACTGGACGACACTGTACCACGTCATATCACTAAAACCCACTAGGCCAAACTAGCCCGCCTAGGATCTGTATTCCCTCTGTTTCAAAGTTAGTAGTACAAAGTTGACTCATCTATTTTGAAACGGAGGGACGTCTCTATAATGCTATGATTTTGTGTTGTACGTCTCTGTACTTTTGCTACGATTTTCCTAACCTATGAACCAAATGAGGCCTGAATGTATCCGTGTCGACTATTGTCTGATCGATCGCTAAGCCTACAATTTTAGGAGCTTGGGCTATTGGCCGATCAACGACGGATCGGTATAAGCGTACCACGAGCTTATCAGCCCCAGCATTTCTCTTCGGTGAGTGTTTTGCAAGTACTATAGCTCGCACAGTAGCTAGCCTACTAACACCAAGAATCATCAAATAAGCCCTGCTGATATGATAACAGTTCAAACTTACATCTAAGCATGCCATATATTACATCAAAAGCTGGTGAGGATACATCTGTTTCCATAACTCAGAGAGGGTTCGCCTGATTCACTATCAAACAAAAGTACTAGCAAGTACCGCCCACACAAGACAGTGCACTAGCCCTAAGATGGTTTGATAACACACATCATTCTGGTAATTAAACACAGGGCAATGCAAACTACCCTGAAGGATTAGCGCGACCAACTATTTCTTGTCATCGATCTCTCGGGCAATGACCACAACACGGACAGCGGCATGGGAATCGATCTCTGGGGAGATGTCCACAGGACTGACCGCGACATCGTAATCGATCTCTGGGGCGATGTCCACAGGATGGACAGCGGCATCGGAATCGATCTCCGGGGCGATGCCAACAAGATGGACCGCGACATCGAAAACGATCTCTGGGGCGTTGTCCACAGGACGGGCCGCGACATCGGAATCATCAAGGACGTCCACCGGCACCTGCACAACCCTAACATATTAGCAAGCACATTGCAAATAATCAAAAACCACAACTTCCATTTTTTACCTTGTGCAGCTCACTTGGGGATCCCATCCCTCCGGGGGCCATCTCCTCGTCCTTGATGGGGGCCATCACCTTGCTAGGGGAATACTGCTTCTCAACAGCAACTATCTCCTCAAACTCGGCCTTGAGCCGCGCAAAGGTGGCCATCAGAGTTTCTGGGGTAGGCACGGTGGGGCCCTTGCTGTTCTTCCAACTTTCTTTGAGGAGTTCGTCCGCCAACGTCGTCACCTCTTTGGCCAGTGCTTGTTTCTTGGAGTTCTTGTCTCCATGGGTTGGCCCGCCAACATGGTCAACTCGTGGTCGGTGCTCGCTTCACGGAGATCGTTGTCTCCAAAGGGGTTGTCCGCCGCAACTCTTGGCCTAGTGCTCCGTGATCCATCAATGAACCGACAAACAAAAATCAATCGAAAGGAAACCACAATCGCAATGAAAACGGAAAAGAATAGGCTACGAGAATCGGTCGAAGCTTCGCAAGAATAAGATTCTTGAATGAAAATATAGCAGCATCACCGATTCGCCCACCTTTCCTTCATCGATGCAGTAAGAAAAATGGCGAAGTGAGTAGCCCGGAGTGAGGTTTTCTTCAAGAAAGGGGAGAAAGGGCTTCAACGAGCATTCCAGTGAAATGATGGTTGGTTCGTCCAGTCCAACTTCGAGGCCACTTTACCAGTGCTGGTAAAGGTGTGGGTTTTGTGATATGACGGGTCATGACGGCCACACCGGGGTGACCGGTGAGTTTCGACTGTAGAACCTCGCTGTGATTTGGTGGATGGCATGCGGCCCCGGATGCTTTGATGTCCCGCATGTAGATAGAGCGGCTAGTCATATAGGAGTGGTCAATATTGTGCACCGTGGCCAAGGCAGAGAGGAAAACGAGAAAACTACGTAATTAATGCATGAGTTTAATTAGGGTAGTTTTTTAAAGTACAAGATACATTCCTCCAATCGCAAAATGCCTTGGTTGATGAGATTTGAGATTTGAGCCCTATAAACCGGAAGGGAGATTTGAGATTTTAGATACTGCACGCGGTGTAGTCTAGTCACTTGTTGGAATCTCTAGTATACCGCATGATTCTTTGCTTCTTCTTACTACTACGTACTACTACCTCCGTCCGGGATTATTAGTCCCGCAGACCAAAACTCTAAGACCAAGGCAACCATAGTTAATTGCATGCACGCGTTTAGATAAGATTTAATTGCAGCAATTCAGGCGTCACTAATTGCGCATTGGAAAACAAATCATGGCCTAATATTTACGAACGAGACTCAGGCGCTCAGGGGACTAATAATCCCAGACGGACGTAGTACTTCACCGACATGTGGGACAGCCAGCAGCATCCGGGTCGACATAATACGTGTCATGCACCAGATTAGAGTGTGAAACGGAAGGGGGGCATCACCCCGGTCGATGGCCAGCCTCGACGCGGAGCAGTCGGTGCACCGGGAAGCGGCGCTCTCTCGGCCGTCGCACCGCTTCAAAGCCGGCGCCAGTGAGAGGTCACCTCTCCTCTGGCCGGGCATTAATGCGACAATGCGCCCAGTATGACGCTGACCGCTTCACGCGGAAGCGCTACCGCAAGGGAGTATAGGTTTTGAACCGTTTCATGTGTAATCGGTAGTTTGCAAAACTACTCAATTATTGCACCCAGCTTCCTAAGAAATTGTGGTAAAAACGTTACTCCACAGCCCGCTTCCTTCTCCTTCCTCTTCCACTGCCACAAGACGCGTCAAGGGAAGCGAGCGTTCAACCGTTATATAGGAGTGCTAGCACAAAAAGATGCATGTGTGACCACTAAAATTTCCAGATTAAACAGCCGCTCCGGCGGGAGTATGGCGTATGTTGTTACCTTCGGCCGGGCCATGGCTACCGGGCGATGGCGACCAAAGAAGAGGTGGCGGGAGGGGAATGAATGCAGCTACTGTTTGGGTTCGCCTTCTATCTTAAATAAATGTGCAGCATCGCGTGTACCCGCGGGTGCACAAATTGTAACATACGTGTCTGCTTAAGTGGGCGTCAGGTAACTGTGTGTGTGTGTGTGTGTGTGTGTGTGTGTGTGTGTGTGTGTGTGTGTGTGTGTGTGTGTGTGTGTGTGTGTGTGTGTGTGTGTGAGATTCTGAGAGACAGAGTGCATGTGTGCGACTCTACTCTTAGGACAAGTACTCAACCTTTTGCATCGGGATATAAGTATAATGGTATTTACTTTAGCTAGTGATTTACGTGGCCATGTTAACGTGGTTGTGTAAAAAAATGTCACTTCCTGCTCGTGATTTGCGTCATATAATTACAAGCAAGATGCTCGTGCATTGCACGGAACATCAATATGCATTTTTTTTACAAAACACATGTTGTGATTTACTCATGCAGGAGTAATCCCATGTGTAAAAACTAATGATATTTCAAGAATTTTATCGGAAAACTGGTATTCGAGTATGTCATCGAAAAAATGAAAGATGAGAGATAAGGTGAGGAGGAGTGGAGTGTGGTGGTGACTGGTGGTCAGAATGGGCAGAGGCATGGGGATGGATGGCGCCGGCAGGCGGCAGCGGCCACCATGCTTGATTGTTCCGGAGACTTTCTTTTTTAATTGCTCAGCAATGAGGTGTGGGAGATAAGGATGTGGAGAGAGGTGCGGCTATCTTTTGTAAAATTATCATAGTTTGCTTTCTATCCGTCAGATATAGATCAGCCGGTCTATATTACAAGATGGGCAGGCACACCATCATCGCCAACTCGGTTTTTTATAAGGGTACAAATGATAAGTTTGCTAACTACTAAAGTGAAGTGGAATCTGTCCATGTTATACAAGTAAATTAAGGTGATTGTTTATCATATGGGTAAGGGTGGATGAAGGGTGGTAGGAACAAATGCTCCGCCTAGAGCATGTGTGTGTGAGATGGAGTCTCAGTGTGTGTGTGTGTGTGTGTGTGTGTGGGAGAGAGAGAGAGAGAGATGGAGTCTTAGTGTGTGTGTGTGCGTGTGTGTGTGATGGAGTCTTATTGTGTGTGTGTGTGTATGGGTGGGTGGGTGCATGTGTGTGTGTGTGTGTGTTTGTTTGTTTGTGTGTGTGTGTGTGTCGCGGGGTCTTCGGTGGCGGATGTAATTTAAGTGTGCATGGCTTCATCATAGAGAGGTGATGTGTATGGCAGAGGCCACCAATGATGGGGTGCGAGAGAGAAAATGCCCGTAGAGAGGGAAGGGAAGGTGTGTGCGCGTGAGAGTAGTCGACATCGAGAGAACGTGTTTGTTTGAGAGACACCAAGGAAGACTACTATATATCGATGGTGCATGTAGGCGGGAATTAAACGAAGGGATGGTCTTATTGGTTTCGTGGATATAGCGGAAGAGTGAGAGGGGGTAGCTACAAGGAGATTGTTAAGTGTGAGTGTGTGTTTTACCCATCCAGGCGGAAGTTATGTGCACACAAGAAGAGAACGATTCGATGTGGCATTAGGGTTGAGGGTAATTAACTACGTATGGAGACATAGAGACCTTCAACGTGCATGTGTGAGAGGTATAAATGTATACGTGGGATGTGTGTGTGTGCGCGCATGATCGAGATAAAAGAAAGAAGACATAAGTCATAAGCTAAGATCAACGACATGGGAGAGACGGATTGGTATGACAATATGCATGCATGCGAGAATGCAGGGAAGAAGGCCCGACAATTGAGCATGTGTTTTTGTCTTTAAGAGATAGTGGCGTGGGCTGGAGCATGCATCTATGGCGAGCAGAGGGAGTGAGGCACAAAAGTTGTGCAAAAGAGATCAACCTATAAATGAAAGAAGGTTGATGGAGAAACAGATAAATAGAAAGATAAATATGCTAGCTAGTGTGCGTTAGAGATAGGAGTCGAGTGGATCAGAAGGCTGAGTTATGGGTGTGGGTGTGAGAGAGATGAAGAAAGGGTGCATGTGACGCACATACAAACAAATATCGGAGAGAAATGAGATCCCGAGAGACGGAGTTTTGTGTCTGCGAGAGAGAAAGATATTTCAAAACAAGAGTGATAGCTAGAGAAACATATGAGGGAACACAAGATATCTCTAGGGAGAGACAGTGTGTGTGAGCGACATGCAAGAGAACAGTGGAGAAATATGAGACCCTGGGAGACAGAGTTTGTGTTTGTGTGTGAGAAAGAGATATTTAAGAGGAAGAGTCGTAGGTTCTCATACCTAATGAGCGAAAAACATCTCTGTATTAGGGGTGTGCGAGTTGCACACAGGAGAATAGTAGAGAGAAATGAGACCCCGGAAGACAAAGTTTTGTGTTTGTGTGAGAGAAAGAGATTCCACATGGAGAATCATAGTTAGAGACACATAGCAGGGAGCGAGATATACTTAGAGAGAGATAGAGTGATGAAGGTCGAGGGAGAGAGTACCGTCGGTGTGTTACGAAGATAAAAGATCATTGTCGACATACAGGTAGCACGAGAGATACCCGAGAGACGATGAACGCGTATAGGTCTAGAGAGATAGTCCTATATAAGCATGAGTGATAGTTATATGAGACGAATATCTGGATTAAATGGGATTCAAATATTTTAACTCGAGATCACGACATCGATAATATCATAACACAAATTGGTGTATCAAACATGCATATTCATTTGAATTTCGGGACACGTGTAATGTTATATAGTTTATTAATATTGGTGATCCATAGATTCTTTAATTAGAAACAATGCATGGTTTATATGCAATTAATGTCTAAACGGGATACACTATATGTTGCGTGTGTGAAACACATTATACATGTTTGAGAAGTAAAAAAACCCGCATGAAACACACATTAATTGGAGACAGTTAGCAAGGAATGCATACATTGGATTTCAACATAAAGTGGTTTCAAATATTTGAAAATCCAAATTGATGGATACAACCTTATGAATCTGAGATCATGCCATTTGTAAACCATATTTATGTATAAAGGGTGTTGTGCTTTTGAAAGTATATATAAAAAAAGATGTACTCCCTCCGTTTTTATTTACTCTGCATATTAGAGTTGACTGAAGTCAAACTTCGTAAAGTTTGACCAAGTTTGTAGAAAACAATATAGACATTTATTATAATAAATCTATACGATGTGAAAGTACATTAAATAATAAATCTAATTTTGTTGATTTGTTATTGTATATCTTAATATTTTTGTTTATAAATTTGGTCAAAGTTTGTAAAGCTTGACTTTGACCAAAGCTAATATGTGAACTAAATAAAAACGGAGGGAGTATATAGAATTTTATTCCAATCGAAAATGGACCCTGCTCGAAAAAAAAATAGAATAGAAACGGGATTCAAATTGAGTTGGCACGGTAAACGTGCACTCTGCAAAATTTGAACAAAGCGGGGAAAGTCGCAGTAACCGCCCAAAACCAAAATCTGCGAGATGGAAATTACTACTGCCTATCCCTGCCACGCAAAGCCTATCTGCTCGATTTCTATAGGTTTCGATAGGGGTAGGTTTGTAATTTCACTCGAACGTGACATAACCGCCTCTCACCCGGATTCATACACGGTGGGTGCCAAAACACAGTGTGTCCTCAGCCGAAATCGACTCCCTCCCCGATGCTTACACGGTGGGCGCCAAAAACAAACTCTCGTCGGCAAATATTCAGTGTATGCGAGATTACCGTCTTATCCCCAACCGACTAATATTGATGTGATGTAGGAAATTTGAAACGAGGGCTAAGTTTGTAAATTTCCTCGCATTTGAGACAAGCGCGCCCTGAAGACATGGTTCCCCCTTCCTCTCCACCTCCATTTCCCCATTCGTACTCCGTGGGCGCCAAAACACCCTCTCCACCCCAGCCTCCTCCGTCCGCCACCCCATCCACCGTCGTCCTCCTCCACCATGCTGGAGCTGATACCCCGACACCGCCATCCATTACAAGAGATCAACCTCTCTCATCCACGGCTTCGGACCGGGATCCTTGCATCCCGTCCTCTCTCTTCATCCCCGCCGTCGTCCACCTTGCCGGCGCCGCTCCTACGACTGCCTCGGCCCACCGTGCCCCGCCGCCACCGCTC
The DNA here is from genome assembly GCA_021605205.1 of Aegilops longissima. Classification (NCBI taxonomy): domain Eukaryota; kingdom Viridiplantae; phylum Streptophyta; class Magnoliopsida; order Poales; family Poaceae; genus Aegilops; species Aegilops longissima. Next base: position 235,722,987 of record CM038678.1, on the reverse strand, counting down.
ACCCTCCTAGATCTGCTTCCACGCCGCCGACAGCCATCGCTACCACAACACCGTCATATTCTCAGCAGATGCATACACGGCGCCGCACCAGAGGCGGTACTCTTTTGTATCTGCTCAACTTATTTATCGCATCAAGAAAATAGATCGCCACTGCTTTACTCTGATTTCTTGTCCATCACTTACTTGCTAGTTGAGAGCAAACATTGGTTGCAAAGTTGCCTTTGTCCGGTTTGCACCTTCAGATCTGCCATGGCACGCTCAACACTATACTCCCAATGCTTATGGTTTTCCCCTTTTATATTCCACACTAGTTAAATCACAATAGACTAAATTTCAAAATTGGGTCAGTCGATTTTTCAGAGCTCGCCGTAGTTCACCGGTGCGAACAAAGGGGCTCGGGTGGGGACTTTGGTTGTTGGGGGGTCGGTGGTGGGGCCTCGCCGAACGAATAAAACTCGATGCGGGTGGGGGCGGGGTGTGGGGGTGGCGGAGGAACACATGCGGTGGGGGCCGATGGTCCGGCCGGCGACCCGTGCGGTGTTCTGTATGGGAAGAATCAGAGACGAGGAAGAAGGGTTAGGAGACGTAGGATCTTCATCCAACCGCCTGAAATGGTCGATCGACCCAAATGCGTATATGCCTTTATATTCAGACCATAATCGCACTCGCTTAGCACTGCTCCTGAATCCATCAAGCTAAACAACATGCCACTCATAATTCCAAACTTGTTGCTCAAGTACGAATCTGATATGATGTTGATATTACTAAAACAGATAACATTTAATTGGTTAGCTAATGTTCCTACTTTATTTTAGAAAAAGCACGTGCACCACATATAGAGAGACAGCAGGAGTTGCTTTCTTAATGCGCCTCGTTCATCATGTGTGGGCACTGCAAGAATGAACATTTTATTATCCAAAATCTGCTTGCTCTTCTTTACCATGTTCCTCTTCCGTTCTTCTTTAATATCATACTCTCTTCGTTTTAAATACAAGTCTTTGTATAGATTCCACCATGGACTACATATGGAGCAAAATGAGTGAATCTACACTCTAAAATGTATCTGGATACATCTGTATGTGATCCATAGTGGAAATCTCTACCAAGACTTATATTTTGGAACAGAGAGAGTATGATAGTAGTAAAGTATGTTCCTTGTAGTGAAGATGAGCAGGGACATCTGCAGTGTAGAGGTCTATATGGTTAGTTGGTATGGACACTTTCAACTCGTCGGGCCTCTTTGATTCGTAGGATTTTGTAAACATGGGTATAGGATTTGTAGTGGCCTGCCCACTTGAATCCTATAAGAATAGCAAGAAAATGCGGGGAGCTGTGTCGCCTTTGAGAGTTACACTGATATTAATAAAGACCGCACCTTCAGCTTGAAGAGAGATGGTATCCGGCCTTTCTAGCCGCATCGCAATACTAGCACATATATTCCAGCAAGTTCCACTTTGCTGATTTTACTCGATGCTTATGGTTTTCCCGTTATATCTACAAGATGATCTGTGTAGCTGCTTTGTGTCGCACTAGCAGCAGTCCACTCTTGAAGCTAAACACCGCAATGACTTACAAAATTGGCACCAAGGCATTGAGTGCCATTCTCGATGCAATGAAACTCATACGCCCCCACCGCTGACTCTTGTTCGAATATGATCCTAATGACTCTTGTTCAAAATTGCCACATATGGAGAGACAACATGGAATTGCATTTCTTTGGGCGATGTGATTCATCATGAGTGGGCAACCAACATTGTATGCAATTAAGCGGAACCTCAAGAATATGCTTCTTCTTCTGTTCTTTAACATGTTCCTCTTTTGTTATTCTGTATTTAGTACGTACAGTATGTTCCTTGTCGAAGGGGAGCAGGACTTTGCAACAACGGTGATAGAGCTGGCATGTACTTGATCGATAGGCTTTCAATTACTAGCGGCAATACAACACTCTATTTTCAAGCCAGTTCCACTTTCCCGATTTATATTTCGTGGTTATGGGTGTACCCCCTTTATGTACACTATGATCTGCCTAGTTGTTGTGTGCTCTTGTTATCATGGTTTGGCAATAAACTCTCTATACAGTATATTTTGAACCTATCATCTGCCAACTATCCTTACTTCTGGAGCCTATTTTTTTGTACTTATGCCAGATTATATAAATGCACACACCATATTACATCACACATGAGCTCTCTCATCATAATCCAGTGATAGCAAACAAGTGTTTACAGGGGCGCTGTCGGTGTCAAAACCAGCGGATCTCGGGTAGGGGGTCCCGAAATGTGCGTCTAGGCGGATGGTAACATGAGACAAGGGACACGATATTTTTACCCAGGTTCGGGCCCTCTCGATGGAGGTAATACCCTACTCCTACTTGATTAATATTGATGATATGGGTAGTACAATAGTAGATCTACCACGAGATCAGAGAGGCTAAACCCTAGAAGCTAGCCTATGGTATGATTGTTGTTCGTCCTATGGACTAAAACCCTCCGGTTTATATAGACACCGGATAGGTTAGGGTTACACAGAGTCGGTTACAATGGTAGGAGATCTACATATCAGATCGCCAAGCTTGCCTTCCACGCCAAGGAAAGTCCCATCCGGACACGGACAAAGTCTTCAATCTTGTATCTTCATAGTCTTGGAGTCCGCCAAAGATGATAGTTTGGCTATCCGACACCCCTAGTCCAGACTCCTCGTAGCCCCTCGAACCAGGCTTCAATGACGATGAGTCCGGCGCGATATTGTCTTCGGCATTGCAAGGCGGGTTCCTCCTCCGAATACTTCATAGTAGGTTTTGAACACAAGGATAGTGTCCGCTCGCAAAACAAGTTCCACATACCACCGTAGAGAGAATAACTTTTGCACGATCTGCTGATGTATTCCACGGCGTGACATCACACCACAGCCAGCCTTTACATGAATCGCTTTTTTTATCGCTCCACCTTAGCGCTTAGCGAGGCGGTTTCCGCACGCCTTATCAAAGCATAGATCGTGCCCCTTATTCCGGGATTCTCATCAATACGGACGTGGTAACCCATCCGCGCCATTGATTACGACGCTTGGGAGATGAGCGAGTTTTACCAGTCATGGGGACGATAGCTTCGTCCGTCCATATAAGGGATAAGGATCCACCTTTTCGCCACGCCTTCTTCCTCCTTTGCTCATCCATTTCCGCAAGACTCGAGCTCCAGCGCCTAAGTCCGCACATCCTACCTCAACCTTCTCCAACTATGTCCGGAGCGGGAGGCAGGTGGATGGCCTCCTCCGCCACGGAGGGGCACATCACAAAGCTGCGGGTGGCCGGATACTTGTCCGGCGACATCGCGTGTCGGCTCCCCAACAAGGGCAGCTAACTCCAACCCCCAGTGCCCCATGAGAGGGTGGTGTTTCTCCCCACTTCCTCCATGGACGAGGTTTTCCACTTCACCCATTTGTCCGGGGCTCATGTTCTACTACGGCCTCGACTTCCACGATCCGCCCCGAATTTCATCTCAATATCTCGACGCTTATCGTCAGGTGCGAGGCTTTCCTCCGCATCCAACCCCACTTCGTTTATGGTTGAAGACCTTTAGCGTCAAGCAAGATAGTGGGCGGCCGACAGCGGAGTGCGGAGGCGCCATGGCGGCGTGATGCCCAATGTTCTATGGCTCGAGGGCTCCTTCGTGGAGACAAGAAGGGGTGGCAATCGGGTGGTTCTACATCACCGAGCCGCGGACACCAAATGGGCGGCGCCCCTGAATTCAGATCTGCTCCCCACACGGCTCACATCATGGAAAGAGACGGCCCGACGTGGGTGATTCGGAAGAGCTGACCGCTCCAAACCTGTGTCCAAACCTCGTGGACAAGAAGCTCAAGCTTGTCAACGTAGTCTAGGTTATGCTCATCCGCCGGATTCTCCCGTGCCAGCAACGGGCCTTCAATTTGTGGGAGTTTGATCCGGCATAGCACCAGACCTTGAGCCGGCTCTTCGACACTACGTACAAAGATGCCTGGAAGGTGCTGTTCAAGGGCGCTGGTTTCCCGCATCCGCCATCAAGATCGCGGATTCAGCTCGCAGCATCAAGCCAGCGAGGTAAGTTATTTTACCCTTTATGGGGCTCTTGTTTTTCATAGATTGACTCTATGTGGGATCTAAAACTCCCTAACCTTTAACAGGACTGGCTGAAGACGTCCGGACAGGTTAACCGTCTGCCCTTTTGCCGAAGACCCAGCGGACGCCTGCTTGACGGGTTGCTGGCCCGCACCTCATGTGGTACCAAGAAGAAGGCCAAGAAGGAGGCCACGGAACTCAAGGAGCTCCCGACGCCAGTGTGCGCTTGACTCATCGCCTGACAACCCTGAGGCGGAATCCTCCTCCGAGGAAGAGGAGGAGGAAAGAAGCCTCTCCCAAAGCAGGGGAGAGAAGAAAAGGAAGGCCGCCTAACCGGGAGGCCGGAGGGTCCAAGAAGGAAGGACCTTCATCCGACTTCTCCACCAACGCCGGCAATGAGGAGGAGGAGTGGCCAACAAGGGCTAAGCCCCTGGCGAGATCGTAAGTGTTCGGATGCCCATGGTTTTTTTTCATTGCATAGTGTTCTCTAATGCCGAACAATCATGCAGCCCGCCTAAGGACGAGTTCGCCGCTTGCCGAAGCGGGTCCCTCGAGTTCGCCGGAAATGGAGAGTACTTCACTTCCGACCGCCTCCTCACCTCACGCCATGGACGACGCCGAGGTGGTGCCCCAAGGGGGCCTGGTCAAGAGGAGGTGGCGCAGAGGCGCCGCAAGGCAACCTCCCGGACCTGTGCTCGAGGGGAGCAAGACCCCAGGGCTCTAGGCCCGACCTTCGTCCGGACTCCATACCGAACCTTCAGCGGTTCAAGTCCGCAAGCGGTCCTTCAGAGGAAGGAAGACGCCGTGTCCTCCGGCCCAACCGGAGGCACCGGATAGCTTATCGAGGCGCTAACAACGCCCATCGAGGAGGAGCACCGCATCTTGTTATGAGTGCGGTGATCCGACAGTTCAGTCCGCCAAAAGCAGCTGACTGAAGCCTGTACCAGCCTTCTAACAGCTTTGAGGTAAGTTTAGAATATGTAAAAATATTACCAAGATAGACAAGAGTCCTCGATGCTTAGTTCGTGTTCGGAAAGAAAAGCCGACTAAGGATCTAAAAAGATATACGCTGGAGTCTAACATAAGTATGTCAATATGGGAATGCAGGCTACTGCTGCGACCTCTCGCCAGACCGACCGCAGAGGTCGATGCATTGAAGCAGAGCCTCGAGCGGTCCGAGAACGAGCTCGGCCAAGCCAAGAAGCAGCTCAAGGACAAGGAAGGTAAGTAATACCTTATTAAAAAAACCTTATAGAAAGGTTTCGGTTGCAAAAAATAACAGGAATAACATGGGTACTGCAGGGGCCACGAACGAGGTGGCGACCCTGAAGGAGGCGGTGTCCGTGGCCGAAAACAAGGCGGCTGCGGAGCGCACCGAGTGAGAGAAGGGGGAGGCGCAGCTGGCGGAGGTACGACAAGAGCTCCAGTGCTCGTGGAAAACACGAGGGTTTGGAGCGTGACTCGAAGACCCGAGAGTCCGAGCATGCCTCGACTCTTGAGAGTGCCAAAGCTTCTAAGGCCGAGGCCCAAAAAGCCCTCCAGGAGATTGAAGCAATAAAGAAGATCGCGGCGGGTAAGGAATTCTTTATGCAGAGCAAGAATGTAAAAGTCAATTATCTAGTACTTACCGGAATCCGGAGCTCTCCAGGAGCGTTCGCAGATCTTCCCCATAGTGTGTCTGATGCTGCCGCGTTCTACCGCGCCAAGGAGGGGAGCTCGACGGAGAAGGTGTTCTGGTCTTAGTATGCTGAGGCCGACCGTCTGGTGCCCCTGAGCGACCAGCTGAAGCAGCTGGTCGAGCTCCACAAGGTCGCCGAACAGGCCATGAAGGGCCTCATAGTTCGGCCGTGGCCATTGGAAGCCATGCCCGAGCTACTTCGGGTTAGTGCAATGGTTGGTGGATGCCTGTCCATGGATGAAGTCGCAAGCACTCCGTCTGCATTGAAGGTGCCTGTCCGGGCCCTTGCCTGCGCTAAAGTGCAATGGGGCAAGCTGAATGCGAGAAGCTTGTGACGGACGGCCACCGAAGGGCAAGGAGCATCGACGCCCAAATGTACTATGAGGGCGCCTCAAGGATGCCCGCCAGATAGCGGATGAGTGCTCCAAAGATGTAATTTTTAATAGACTCGCATTTGTTATCCCGACGCTGAAAACTTGTTCATATGCGCTAAGCAACGCTTGTTAATTTAAAATATTACCTTCTGTGCGGCCGTTTATCAAATTTGAGAGATGGCAAGTCGTTGGCTTCAGCCCCCATGCCACGAGTGCTGGGGTGTTCGGGATAAACTTGAGCGCTATTGTTCCCATTCTTGGGTCCATCGAGGGAGGCGCTCAACGCAACGAACAAGGCAACCAGACTTATAATGCTTGAACACTCTCACTTAGCCATAGAATTCTATAATTTTAAATTTCGGCGAAGCCCCTAGTATTCGGAAGACCGAGTTCGGGGCGCTATCCACGCCTTGGCCGGACAATTCGGTTCCTCGCCTAAGCGGCATAAGTCTTTAGGGACCCAAAAACCTCTCGAACAGTGACCGGCTCTCGCCTATCATGACGGTCAGTTTTAGCTTTCCACCGAGGTGCTCAACCCAGCTCAACCGGGCACAATCGCAGTGGTTCTCCTAGTGCTACCTTAGCCGATATAATGAAACGTAAGGTACCAAAACATAGGAGCCGGGCAAACCCAACTATTGACCCAATACATGATTCGGAGCCGATGCATATAATGCTATAAGTTCGGGGTGCCGCACTTGTGAAAGTGTTCGGACTTATCACACCATAATTTTGGGGTACTTAAGCCCCTGGTGTATTGGCCGTACCAAAGTGTACGGGTGCAACATGTCATGAAATGAACATATATATAGATATAGAAAGGAGTGCAATAATAGGCAATAACTATGTATTGGTTGTTAAAAAGAAACTGTGAATAAAAGCAGAACGACACAAATTGTGCGATAAGCAACGGATGGGACTATTTAACATGTCCCCCTCCAGGGGTAATCTGCGGGATGGTATGTAAAACAGGTACAATGCTCGTAAGAGAGACCACCTGGACACTCGACGCAGTTTTCTGCTTCCCTGGCTGTTGCATCGTGTATTCGGCGCGAATGCCGGACAGGGCTTCTGGAGAACAGAGTCCTGAAAGTAAGAAAAAAGAAAAAAGAAAAAGAATGACACAATCGGGAGCCCCTGGTGCGGTTGAGCCGCATTCTGGGCGTGCAATGGTCGTGCCCCTCCCCTTATGCCCATGGTATCTCCAGGCATAGTTATGTACGCCGTAGTAATCGGCTTCACGATTTCGCGAGGGCTGGGTCAATGGATTGCTACGCTGCGGCTTGAATCGTGCCAGCGGTCTTGTTGTAGGTTACTCGGCGCGCTTTGACAAGATCCGGACGCTTAGTGGCCGGACTCGAGAATTGCTGTGAGAGGCTGCTTTGCACCTCCGCCGCGAGGGTCAGCCGTGTGCTCCTCCGCTCGTAGAGAGCGCTCGGTGTTTACATTGACCATGATTACTCCTCGAGGGCCCGCATCTTGAGCTTGAGGTATGCGTAGTGTGGCACCGCATTGAACTTTGCAAATGCGGTTCGTCTGAGTAGTGCGTGATAGCCGCCATGAACGGGACTATGTCAAGATTAACTCTTCGCTCGAAGTTATCCGGGATCCAAGACCACTTCGAGTGTAATCGAGCCTGTATAATTGGCCTCTACACCCGTATGACGCCTTTAAAGGTCATCTTTGTGGGTTTAATCCTTGAGGGTCTATGCCCATTTTGCGACCGTATCCCGATAAAGCAGGTTCAGTTGCTACCGCCGGCCCATCGACTCGGTGAGGTGAAATCCACAATAATTGGGTCAAGAACCAATGCGCGAAACCGCCGTGATTTAATGCTAGTGGGGTGGTCCTTCGATCAAGGTGATTAGGCAGAAGACCATGGGTTGAACTTTGGGGCGATGGCTCCATCGCATATACGCCCCTTAGTGCACGCTCCGCTCCCTTTTGGGTATGTGGGTTGCGTGTATCATGTTCACCGTCCGCACTTGTGTGGGAAAGCCCTTCTGTCCTCTATTGTTTGGCGGCCGGGGTTCTTCCTCGTCATCGCTATGCAGCCCCTTGTCATTGAGTTCGGCACTTAACTTGCCTGCTTGCTTGAACACCCAACAATCCCTGTTGGTGTGATTGGCTGGTTTTTCGGGGGTGCCATGTATCTGGCACAAGCGATCGAGTATTCGGTCCAAGTTGGACGGGCCCTGGGTATTTCTTTTGAATGGCTTCTTCCGCTGACCGGGTTTAGAGCCTCTGAATCCGGCATTGACTGCCGTATCTTCATCATTGTCGCTGTTAATGCGGCGCTTGTTCTTGTTGCGACGCGACCTGCCATTGCTGTCCTTGGTATCCGAACTACCAGGATTTTTGGTCAAGTTGTTACTACGAGCTAGCCAGCTGTCCTCTCCCGCACAAAAGCGGGTCATGAGTGTTGTGAGGGCTGCCATGGATTTCGGCTTTTCCTGTCCTAGGTGCCGGGCAAGCCACTCGTCACGGATGTTATGTTTGAAGGCTGCAAGGGCCTCGGATCCGCATACCAACGATTTGATTTTTCTTTGTTAGGAACCATGTCCGTAATTGTCCGCCGATTCTTCCGCTGCTGAATTATATGGCTAAGGTCATCGGCGCTCGGTGGTCGCACATATGTGCCCTGGAAGTTATCAAGGAATGCGGCTTCCAGGTCCTCCCAACAACTAATTGATTCTGCTGGCAAGCTATTGAGCCAATGCCGAGCTGGTCCTTTACGCTTGAGTGGGAGGTATTTGATGGCATGTAGATCATCACCGCGGGCCATGTGGATATGGAGGAGGTAGTCCTCGATCCAGACCGCAGGATCTGTGGTACCATCGTATGATTCGATGTTTTACGGGTTTGAAGCCCTCAGGGATTTGATAATCCATTACTTCATCTGTGAAGCATAGTGGGTGTGCGCCGCCTCTGTATTGGGCTATATCACGACGTAGCTCATATGAGCTTTGTCTACTGTGTTCGGCCCGGCCGGGTTTGCTGTATCCGGCGTGACGGTTATCATCACGTGTCGTGGGGCGCCCACGCGATCCGTAGATCGATCTTGTATGTTTTGCCTTATCCTCCAATATATCTCGCAGGTCTGGCGCGTTTCCCCGTGCCTTGGTAGAACGGCGCCGGGGTGCGGCTTGAATGGAGGGTCTAGAGGCCTCTTTGTCGCGACCACGGGGTGGCCGGTCGGCCGCTTCATGCGCTGGTGATGTAGGTTTGGATGCTGCTTCCTCTAATTGGGGTAGCAGCCTGCGTTTGGGGTATCTCTTGGAGGCGCTCGAGTTCATACTCTTCGCTGCAAGGACTTCATCCATCGTCACTACCAGTGTCTTGGTCAGCTCTAAGTTGTTGCTGCTTTTCTTGAGGCTGCTTGCCGTGGCCATAAGCCCGTGTTTGAAACGCCCTGTTCGGCGGGATCCTCGTGCACGACAAATTGGTCGTCGCCGAGGCTTGCCTCATCTTCGGAGGGAGGCGCATAATTATCGTCCTCTACCTCTCTTTCTGTCGCATTGTCATGCGGACTTGCTTCTCCCTCCTCTTGCGCTGAGTCCTGCTGGAGGGGGTTGTCTTCGGCACTGTTCGGGGTGTTATTATCTCCCATGCCGGAATCACCGTTTTTGCTGTGGCGGGATTTAGAGCGGCGCCGCTGACGTCGGCGCTTCGGTTGCTTCTTGGAGGGGTCATCCTTCGTTGTTCCATCGCCGTTCCCATCTTTTGGGATGTCCACCATGTATATGTCGATGATGAGGTGGCCTTCCAGCCTCAGTAGGCGCTGGGTCTTGGTCGCTCGCATCGCCGCCCATATCGCCGATGTCCTCGAGTCAAAGTCGAGCATGTCGGTTAAATCATCGACGGTGGCTACAAAGTGGGTGGAGGGTGGGCGTTGAATTTCTTCGTCGTCTGCATCTCAACCTTCCCGGCCGTAGTCCGCCAGGCTCTCCGATAAAGAGAGAGACTTTAGTGAATTCAAGATGTCGCCAAAGGGCAAGTGCTGAAAGATGTCCGCGACAGTGAACTCCATGACCGGCGCCCAATCGGATTCGATTGGCAGGGGCGTGGAGGGTTCGGAGTCCGGCACCTTGGAGTCACGGTCTTCGCAAAGGACAGGGATGGAGTTCGGCTCGATCGCCGTTGAGATCCTAGCCCCCGAGGCGGTGTCCAACCACTCGTCCTCGATCGGGGAATCCGGCTCCGGATTAAGGGTCGGAGCGGATGCTGATGCGGCCTTCAGGGCACTGTTCGGCGGCAGAGCTAGATCATGCTTATCGAGATAGTGCGGCGCGCTTGGCTGCGGCTCGAATCCGTCGAAGATCAAGTCTCCGCGGATGTCGGCCGTGTAGTTCAAACTTCCAAATCTGACCTGATGGCCAGGGGCGTAGCTTTCGATCTGCTCCAGATGGCCAAGTGAATTGGCCTGCAGTGCAAAGCCGCCGAATACGAAGATCTGTCCGGGGAGACAAGGGACACGATGTTTTTACCCAGGTTCGGGCCCTCTCGATGGAGGTAATACCCTACTCTTGCTTGATTAATATTGATGATATGGGTAGTACAAGAGTAGGTCTACCACGAGATCAGAGAGGCTAAACCCTAGAAGCTAGCCTATGGTATGATTGTTGTTCGTCCTATGGACTAAAACCCTCCGGTTTATATAGACACCGGATAGGTTAGGGTTACACAGAGTTAGTTACAATGGTAGGAGATCTACATATCCGTATCGCCAAGCTTCCCTTCCACGCCAAGGAAAGTCCCATCCGGACACGGGATGAAGTCTTCAATCTTGTATCTTCATAGTCTTGGAGTCCGGCCAAAGATGATAGTTCGGCTATCCGGACAACCCCTAGTCTAGGACTCCCTCAGGCGCCCCTATATTAGAATATCCTCTGCATTACAAAGATAATCTCACAACTATTTATGTTTTCATGGTTCTCAGATATTATACGTAATTACAGTGAATATCAGAATCCGCACATGAGAAGAATATTGTGGAACACTGCAATGACTTACAAAATTGGCACCAAGGCATTGAGTGCCATTCTGGATGCAATGAAACTCATACGCTCCCCACCTGTAGATTCTTGTTCAGAATATGATCCTAATGACTATTCTAACCTCGAGGAGTCAAAGGCAGATGGCCTGTCATGTTCACCCATCAAGGTGCCTGCTCTAATTTGGCAAGGTTTTATTGATTGCACGTATCTTTCATATGTTGTCTTGCATTTCTTCTACTTTGTTGCACCGCCATCTGCTTAGTTTACTCATCATATATGTCGAGATGACATGCCCATCCATTATCAATACATATTCCATCTGTCATCATACCATTTTTTTCACTCAAATGTTGTTCTTGTGCATCGACATCAAAAGGAAGAGGGTGATTGCGAACTGAAGGAGCACCAAAAAGTGCTTGAAAACGTGGTTGTGCCGAGAAATCAGACAACACCCCACTTATATTGGCTGTACAACCAAAGGACACAAAACGTAGGACCAACTCCAGCAGACTTTACCCATACTTCACTGGCCACACCACTAGCCCCACCACACAGACCTACACTCCAAAGAAAAGGTATGCCGATTTCAGCTTGCTATAGCACCACCGTATCATGAAAAATCCCACTCCAGCAAAAAGTACAGCAACTCCACCGACCGAAGACCTATCCCAACTGCAGAGACGGCCAATTCCTGCAGATTGGAACCCCATTCCAGTTATTCCTAGTTTAAAAGAGAATGCTTTCAATGTTGTTAGGGACTACGTGCATATATTCCCATCATTGGAAGATTATAGTGAAGACAAACACCATTTTCACATCTTCCTGTCCCACTTACGTGTAAGTGCTATTATTCATGGTGATTATTTTCCTGTTTTTTGCTGATTGAACACATTAATGATTTACATTACATTGTTGTAAGTAGGCGAGGGTCAATCTGGATAGTCATGACGAGCAAAGCTTGCTTGCACTTTTCAAGGAAGCATTGCAGCAGTATTGGTGTTACCTGAGGAAATCACACTTTGATGGCAAGTCTATAAACGAATTTCTGGTGAAGTCTCCCGTGCTAAATTTAGAAGACATTGAATGGAAAAACCTTGTTATGCAATCGTCTCGCTCGAGGATGAGGTACTCGTCTATGATATCGCATGACAATTTGAACTTCTACTTTTCTGCATGTGCCTTACGGATCTTTTTTGCAGGAAATCTGCTCGAAAAAGAATTCCGGTTTGAAAAGAACGACATGATATCGCAAATGTTCTGCCCGTTGATTTGCTCTTGTTAGTACCTGTTGTCATGTATCACTATACTTGCATACATACCTGGTTCAATATGTGACAGCAGTATGCATGATAGCTTGCTTATCAATTGTTCGCTCCAAATTATCTGATCTGTATGAATGGTTACATTAGTGTAGAATATATCCAATGCTAGTGAATTTTTTTAGCTCTGCATTGTTCTTATAAGTACTTGTTGTCCTTTATCAGTGTACTTATATTGACAGGTAGTTGTTCATGTACCATCACTCTGCAGCTTATTTTCCTTTGGCCTCCATTTTCTACACATAAGATCTATATTTACTCTTACCATAAGGTTGGATAACACCGATGGTACTGAAGAAGTTTAGCTCTGCATTGCTCTTGGCTGTACCTTTTGCCTGTATCGCTGTACTTACATTTATAGCTACTTGGTTATGTAGCATCACTCTTCATCTTATCTTAAATATTCTCCATTTTTTCTTATGGTTACATCTATATTTACTCTTAACGAAATTTAGAATAAAGGCAATGCTTATGAACAAGATTCTGTGGTAAACTTCTTGAATTGCTCCCCCCCCCATCAGCATGGACAAGGGCTTTATAGAGCCTGCCTTCACCAATAATGTAAGTTTGTCCTTCTCAAGCCTTCAAACTTTGTTGTGTATATTTGGTTAGGCATGACTGCAACAGCTGTTTATTTTTGGTGTTTGCATCAAATTGCATGTTTAAAGTTTATTATGTACTCCAGTTCATAAACAAAAGTTTGTCCTTCTCAATTTAAGTTTTCAGTTGTACAACCACGTTCCTTCTTCATACCATGTAAATTAAACTATATAGAGCAAGTGATCTTATTTTGCCAATCTGAAATGGGATAAATTGACAGTACACTAACCGTTGATACTTATGAGTTAATCCAGTGGTGTCGTGAAGCTGCCAACTCCTTCACAATGTCATTTCCTGCCATGTATTGACCTGAACAATAACATATTGTGTTAATGCTATTTTAAACTGTGTCACTTTATTCGTCAGTAAGAAATGTGATTAATTGTCAGCACTGATACTTGTATGTGCAAAACCTGTCATCTGTCTGCTTGTTTATCTTTCAGAGTGAGGAGGATATAAGTGTCAAACAAGTGCAGTCTCACCAGCTTGCTCAGCTGCTTGTGTTGTAGCTCCCGAGCAGGGCTATCCTTTCTTGAACTCTATTGAAGGGCTGTCGGTTTTGTATATTATTTTGTCGGCGTGTTTAGTTGCACTGGTGGCGATCTTTGATGCCCGGTGTATGTTATCTGCTGTCTACTTGTGCTTTATTATCATAGTGGCGAACTTTGATGCCCAGTGGATGTAATATGTCGTAATTTTTTTATTGTATAGTCTAGGTTTTTTTCTTATTCACGATGCTGCAGTTATTTTACTGTATATATATATCCTGTCTTCGTAGTAAACCGGCCAAACCGTAAAATTACGGTACATAATCGGGCCGTCATGCAAATCACCATGTATGATCCGCATCATGGGCCCCGTCATCTTGGTTCGTTAACAGGCCTAAATGTAAACTGGCCCACTAGTAGATTCGGGCCTTTAACAGGCCGAGTAAACCACCGGCCCTATTTTCCCAAGAAAACTGAATGGGCCTTTAGGAGGCTGAAAAGTAGGTTGCGCCTGAAACATGCCGAACAGCTCGCGGGCCGGCAGCAGGCCGGAATAGACCCCGGCCCATGAATGTGCCAATCAAATCATGGGCTTATAACAGGCCAAAATTGTCTCGGTCCTTGTTTGGCCCAATCAGATTATCGGCCGCGAGCAGGCCGGATGCAAACCGTGCCGTAGTTAGGCCCAACTATATGATGGGCTTTTAACAGGCCGGAATTAATATAGGGCCGAAATGTTAAATGGGCCCTTAACAGGCCGAAACTAATATCAGGCCGAATTACTATATGGGCCTTTAGCAAATGGGCCCAAAAGCGTAGCATCCAGTTGACGGGCCGAATCTGATATGGGCCATAATTTAGCCCAAAGCCTCTTAAAGGGCTGATACGTCTTCAACGTATCTATATTTTTTGATTGCTCCATGCTATATTATCCACTGTTTTGGACAATATTGGGCTTTATTTTCCACTTTTATATTATTTTTGGGACTAACCTATTAACCGGAGGCCCAGCCCAGAATTGCTGTTTTTTGCCTATTTTAGAGTTTTGAAGAAACGGAATATCAAACGGAGTACAAACGGAATGAAACCTTCGGGAACGTGATTTTCTCACAGAATATGATCCAGGAGACTTGGAACCTACGTCAAGAAGGAAAGGAGGTGGGCATGAGGTAGGGGGGCGCGCCCACCCCCCAGGGCGCGCCCTCCACCCTCGTGGGCCCCACCTTGCTCCACCGACGTACTTCTTCCTCCTATATATACCTCACGCACTTCAAACGATCGTGAGACGGAGCCAAAAACCTAATTCCACCGCCGCAACCTTCTGTACCCACGAGATCCCATCTTGGGACCTGTTCCGGAGCTTCGCCGGAGGGGGCATCCACCACGGAGGGCTTCTACATCATCACCGTAGCCTCTCCGATGAAGTGTGAGTAGTTTACCTCAGACCTTCGGGTCCAGAGTTAGTAGCTAGATGGCTTCTTCTCTCTTTTTGGATCTCAATACAATGTTCTCCCCCCCTCTCGTGGAGATCTATTCGATGTAATATTCTTTTTGCGGTGTGTTTGTTGAGACCGATGAATTGTGGGTTTATGATCAAGATTATCTATGAACAATATTTGAATCTTTTCTGAATTCTTTTATGTATGATTGGTTATCTTTGCAAGTCTCTTCGAATTATCAGTGTGGCTTGGCCTACTAGATTGGTTTTTCTTGCAATGGGAGAAGTGCTTAGCTTTGGGTTCAATCTTGCGGTGTCCTTTCCCAGTGACATTAGGGGAAGCAAGGCACGTATTGTATTGTTGCCATCGAGGATAACAAGATGGGGTTTTTATCATATTGCATGATTTATCCCTCTACATCATGTCATCTTGCTTAAGGCGTTACTCTATTTTCTTGAACTTAATACTTTAGATGCATGATGGATAGCGGTCAATGAGTGGAGTAATAGTAGTAGATGCAGGCAGGAGTCGGTCTACCTGTCTCGAACGTGATGCCTATATACATAATCATACCTAGATACTCTCATAACTATGCTCAATTCTGTCAATTGCTCAACAGTAATTCGTTCACCCACCGTAAAATACGTATGCTCTTGAGAGAAGCCACTAGTGAAATCTATGGCCCCCGGGTCTATCTTCATCATATTAATCTTCCTACACTTTATTATTGCCTTTGATTTTTTACTTTGCATCTTTATCACAAAAATACCAAAAATATTATCTATCATCTCTATCAGATCTCACTCTCGTAAGTGATCGTGAAGGGATTGACAACCCCTTATCGCGTTGGTTGCGAGGAGTTATTTGCTTTGTGCAGGTACGAGGGACTCGCGCGCAGCCTCCTACTGGATTGATACCTTGGTTCTCAAAAACTAAGGAAAATACTTACGCTACTTTGCTGCATCATCCTTTCCTCTTCAAGGAAATCCAACACAGTGCTCAAGAGGTAGCAAGAAGAATTTCTGGCGCCGTTGCCGGGGAGGATTTCGCAGAGTCAAGTCAAGATTTGGACTCCCAACAATGAGTTTCTGGCGCCGTTGCCGGGGAGTCTACGCAAAAGTCAACATACCAAGTACCCATCACAATCCCTTATCTATCGCATTACATTATTTGCCATTTGCCTCTCGTTTTCCTATCCCCCACTTAACCCTTGCCGTTTTATTCGCCCTCTCTTTTTTCGTTTGCCTCTTTTCGCTCGCTTTTTTCTCGCCATGTCGGAACCAAAAAGATTTGGGGGTTCTCTCCCGAGTTCTAGTGCTTTAGACAATCTTGCTATCTTATCTAAACTCATAAATAAAAATACTATGGAAAAACCTGCCGGAACTATCAATGAAAACCTTTGGAATTTTGATGAAGAAGATTCTGGAATATTTCGTTATTTTCTTGATGAATCTTTGAAAGATGCTTGGGATAGGCTATTAAAGATCCGTGCTAGCTATGTACCTCAATACCAAATTGAGGTTTACCTAAAAAGCTTTTATGTTGGGTTGCCCGCGTCATTCAAACAAGTCTTGGATTCTATTTTTGAAGAGGGTTTTCTTGAAGGGGATCCATAGATACCTATGAAAAGATGAAAACTATATTTGGGCACCCCATTAAGAGAAAGTTGAAATCACATCTCTTTTGCTTTCTTACCAAAACGAATCTATCAAAGAGATAAAAGTTAGCCTAGATGCCAATTTCTGCAGCATACTTAATCTTTCTTCTACCATTAATGGTCATGTACTTTGTCAAAATATAAAGATTAATTCCATAGATAGCAAGTTTGCTCTCTTCTTCCCTAAAACCAAAGATGGCAATACCTAGATCTATCCTTGCTTTTATGCCTAGCTAGGGGCGTTAAACGATAGCGCTTGTTGGGAGGCAACCCAATTTTATTATTAGTTTTTTGCTTTTTGCTTCTGTTTAGGAATCAATCTTTGATCTAGCCTCTGGTTAGATGTGTTTTTATGTTTTAATTAGTGTTTGTGCCAAGTTAAACCTATAGGATCTTCTTGGATGATAGTTATTTGATCTTGCTGTAATTTCCAGAAACTTTCTGTTCACGAAAACAATTGTTAAAAATCACCAGGATGTGATAAAATAGTGATTCCATTTGCTGCTGATCAATAAACAAATTTCCTAGGTCTTCCTATTTTGGCTGAATTTTTGGAGTTCCATAAGTTTGCGTTAGTTACAGATTACTACAGACTGTTCTGTTTTTGACAGATTCTGTTTTTCGTGTGTTGTTTGCTTATTTTGATGAATCTATGGCTAGTAAAATAGTTTATAATCCATAGATAAGTTGGAATACAGTAGGTTTAACACCAAATAAATAAAGAATGAGTTCATTACAGTACCTTGAAGTGGTCTTTTGTTTTCTTTCGCTAACGGAGCTCACGAGATTTCTGTTGAGTTTTGTGTTGTGAAGTTTTCAAGTTTTGGGTGAAATCTTTTGATGGATTATGGAACAAGGAGTGGCAAGAGCCTAAGCTTGGGGATGCCCATGGCACCCCCAAGATAATCTAAGTACACCAAAAATTCAAAGCTTGGGGATGCCCCGGAAGGCATCCCCTCTTTCATCTACTTCCATCGGTAACTTTACTTGGAGCTATATTTGTATTCACCACATGATATGTGTTTTGCTTGGAGCGTCTTGTATGATTTGAGTCTTTGCTTTTTAGTTTACCACAATCATCCTTGCTGTACACACCTTTTGAGAGAGCCATACATGAATTGGAATTTGTTAGAATACTCTATGTGCTTCACTTATATCTTTTGAGCTATATAGTTTTGCTCTAGTGCTTCACTTATATCTTTTAGAGCACGGTGGTGGATTTGTTTTATAGAAACTATTGACCTCTCATGATTCACTTAGATTATTTTGAGAGTCTTAAATAGCATGGTAATTTTCTTAAACAATCCTAATATGCTTTGTATTCAAGATTTGTAAAACTTTCTTTTGAGTGCGTTGAATACTATGAGAAGTTTGATGCTTGATAATTGTTTTGAGATATGAAGATGGTGATATTAGAGTCATGCTAGTTTAGTATTTGTGAATTTGAGAAATACTTGTGTTAAGGTTTGTGATTCCCGTAGCATGCACGTATGGTGAAGCGTTCTGTGATGAAGTCGGAGCATGATTTATTTATTGATTGTCTTCCTTATGAGTGGCGGTCGGGGACGAGCGATGGTATTTTCCTACCAATCTATCCCCCTAGGAGCATGCGCGTAATACTTTGCTTTGATAACTTGTAGATTTTTGCAATAAGTATATGAGTTCTTCATGACTAATGTTGAGTCCATGGATTATACGCACTTTTCTTCCTCCCACCATTGCTAGCCTCTCCAATACTGTGCACTTTTCGTCGATATCTTACACCCACCATATACCTCCCTCAAAACAGCCACCATACCTACCTATCATGGCATTTCCATAGCCATTCCGAGATATATTGCCATGCAACTTTCCACCGTTCCGTTTATTATGACGCGCTCCATCATTGTCATATTGCTAGCATGATCATGTAGTTGACATTGTATTTGTGGCAAAGCCACCATTCATAATTATTTCATACATGTCACTCTTGATTCATTGCATATCTCGGTACACCGCCGAAGGCATTCGTATAGAGTCATATTTTGTTCTAAGTATCGATTTGTAATTGTTGAGTTGTAAGAAAATAAAAGTGTGATGATCATCATTTTTAGAGCATTGTCCCAAGTGAGGAAAAGGATGATGGAGACTATAATTCCCCCACAAGTCGGGATGAGACCCCGGACAAAAAAAAAGAGGCCATAAAAAAGAGAGAGAAAAGGCCCAAAAAAATGAGAGAAAAAGAGAGATGGGACAATGTTACTATCCTTTTACCACACTTGTGCTTCAAAGTAGCACCATGATCTTCATAATAGATAGTCTCTCATTTCGTCACTTTCATATACTAGTGGGAATTTTTCATTATAGAACTTGGCTTGTATATTCCAATGATGGGCTTCCTCAAAATGCCCTAGGTCTTCGTGAGCAAGTGAGTTGGATGCACACCCACTTAGTTTCTTTTGTTGAGCTTTCATATACTTATAGCTCTAGTGCATCCGTTGCATGGCAATCCCTACTCACTCACATTGATATCTATTGATGGGCATCTCCATAGCCCGTTGATACGCCTAGTTGATGTGAGACTATCTTCCCCCTTTTTTGTCTTCTCCACAACCACCATTATATCCCACCTATAGTGCTATATCCATGGCTCACGCTCATGTATTGCGTGAAGATTGAAAAAGTTTTGAAAATGTCAAAAGTATGAAACAATTGCTTGGCTTGTCATCGGGGTTGTGCATGATTTAAATACTTTGTGTGGTGAAGATAGAGCATAGCCAGACTATATGATTTTGTAGGGATAACTTTCTTTGGCTATGTTATTTTGAGAAGACATGATTGCTTTGTTAGTATGCTTGAAGTATTATTATTTTTATGTCAATATAAACTTTTGTCTTGAATCTTTCGGATTTGAATATTCATACCACAATTAAGAAGAATTACATTGAAATTATGCCAAGTAGCACTCCGCATCAAAAATTCTGTTTTTATCATTTACCTACTCGAGCACGAGCAGGAATTAAGCTTGGGGATGCCTGATACGTCTCCAACGTATCTATAATTTTTGATTGCTACATGCTATATTATCTACTGTTTTGGACTATATTGGGCTTTATTTTCCACTTTTATATTATTTTTGGGACTAACCTATCGGCGTTCTGGGAACGGGGGTACCCAGACTTGCCTGCCTGCAGCCTACGGCGTGGCTCAAGGGGTGGCCCAGCACGGCCCATCTTCATCAGCACAAGCTCAAGACCCTCGCGAGGGGCCAAGCCTCGCGGGCGGACGACAGGAAGCATCCTCAGGCACGGCCTCGTCAGGCTGGCTCGCGAGGAGGCGGAAAGATCAAGGCGGGGTACCTCACGAGGTGCCCATGACGCAAGCCATGACGACCAAGGGCGCCAGGCGGGCGCCAGCCCGCGCAGTGTGCTCGTTTCCTCTTTGGTGCAAAGGGGGCAAGCGCAGTCGAGAGCCTCAAGCAAAGGCACCCGTTTCGGTGCAACAAGACCAAGACCGTCATAACGGCAGGAAGGAAGTCATCGTGGAGCCCAAGCCGGCGTCACCACCAGAGCCTTTGACAGGCGAGGACCAACTTTAGTCAGGATAAGTGTACTAGATGTTCCCCTTCAAAATGGCCAATTGTTGGCGCCCTTCCCGCTCAATATTTGGGAAGAGGCCCAGGGCCTCTGCCTATAAATAGGACTAGCCACCCCCAGGGTAGAGGCATCTAGAGAGCTCGATCTTGAATCGGATCGAGAGACCAATCGCAGGGAGAGAGAGAAGCGACTGAACTCCCCCTAGCAGTTCGTCGCACCAGCCAAGAACAGACCCTCGTGAGGCTGTTCTTCCTTACACTGTTCATCATCAGCCCCAGAGGCAATCCACCACACCACAAACTAGAGTAGGGTATTACACCACAATGGTGGCCCGAACTAGTATAAACCTTGTGTCTCTTGTGTTGTTCTTTGGGTAGTTTAGATCCTAGCAAGGCGGCGAGGTGCAGGTAGGTAGGAGGCGAGATCTCCGTGCACCCCTGTAGTTCGAACCTAGAGGGTCTGCGGAACCTGAAATCCGACATAACCTATTAACCGGAGGCCCAGCCCAGAATTGCTGTTTTTTTTTGCCTATTTCAGAGTTTCGAAGAAACGGAATATCAAACGGAGTCCAAACGGAATGAAACCTTTGGGAACGTGATTTTCTCACCGAATATGATCCAGGAGACTTGGACCCTACATCAGGAAAGAAAGGAGGTGGGCACGAGGTAGGGGGCGCGCCCACCCCCCAGGGCGCGCCCTCCACCCTTGTGGGCCCCACCTTGCTCCACCGACGTACTTCTTCCTCCTATATATACCTACGTACCCCCAAACGATTAGAGACGGAACCAAGAACCTAATTCCACCGCCGCAACCTTCTGTACCCACGAGATCCCATCTTGGGGCCTGTTCCGGAGCTCCGCCGGAGGGGGCATCCACCACGGAGGGCTTCCACATCATCACCATAGCCTCTCCGATGAAGTGTGAGTAGTTTACCTCAGACCTTCGGGTCCATAGTTAGTAGCTAGATGGCTTCTTCTCTCTTTTTGGATCTCAATACAATGTTCTCCCCCTCTCTCGTGGAGATCTATTCGATGTAATCTTCTTTTTGCGGTGTGTTTGTTGAGACCGATGAATTGTGGGTTTATGATCAAGATTATCTATGAACAATACTTGAATCGAATCGAGAGACGAATCGCAGGGAGAGAGAGAAGCGACTGAACTCCCCCCAGCAGTTCATCGCACCGGCCAAGAACAGACCCTCGCGAGGCTGTTCTTCCTTGTACTGTTCATCATCAGCCCCAGAGGCAATCCACCACACCACAAACTAGAGTAGGGTATTACACCACAATGGTGGCCCGAACTAGTATAAACCTTGTTTCTCTTGTGTTGTTCTTTGGGTAGTTTAGATCCTAGCGAGGCGGCGAGGTGCAGGTAGGTAGGAGGCGATATCTCCGCGTGCACCCCAGAGTTCGAACCTAGAGGGTCAGCCGGAACCCGAAATCCGACATTTGGCGCGCCGGGTAGGGGCGCGCCGGAATCTGTCTTCCGCCGCCCTGTTCTTCGCCACCCATCGCATCCATGTCAGACGCTCGTCGGGCCCGCGCCGAGCGCCGAGCCGCTCTCGCTACCCGCGTCGCCCAGACGGCCCCCGTCGGCGGCCGTCCCCGCCGTTCCCCGTCGCCTGCCGTCAACGCCATCACCGGCCCTACGGGGAACGAGCAGCAAGAATCGTCCCAGCATCCGTCCGTGAGGCGAGACGGCCGCACCGCTACTCCCTCACTCGCCCCGGTTGGTTCTTCGTCTCGCGCGCTCCGCGCACCCATGGAGGCTCGAGCTGCGCTCATCGCAGCGAACGAGCTCCTGCGCTACCGCCCTGTCGACGATGTCTACGAAGAGTGGATCGACCGCGTCGCCAAGCTCATCCGCGCCGCAGGGGGCTCCCCCGCGCCGTCCTTCTCGCTGCACGCGCCCGCCCTCTTGCGGCGGCGATGAAGCGCCTCGGCGCCTCCCCCCTCAAGAAGGCGCCTTGGCCCCAAGGCGCGTGGCCCCGGGGCGGAACCCGCTCCGTCCGGCGCCAGCGCAGCAAGAGCAGAGCTGTCAAGAGGTCCCTCGCCCCCAAGAAGCTGCTCGAGTGCTCCCTGCGCCGGCTCGTCTCGACCGTGCTCCTGCTCCAGCACGCCAAGACCCCGCGCTGCTCCCAGCGGCAGCGCATGGGGACCCGCAAGACCAGGCTCTTCGTCACCAAAGGCCTCCCGTGGCCACAGCAGGCTGCCGCGCCTTCACCATCGAGCTGCGCAGCGTCGCGTGGCCCGACAAGTTCAAGCCAGACCTGCCTCCCCGCTACAACGGCACGGCCGACCCTGCGGAGTTCCTTCAGCTCTACGAGCTGGGCATCGAAGCCGCCAACGGGGACGAGAAGGTCATGGCGAAATGGTTTCCCATGGCACTCAGGGCCGGGGCCCTTTTGGCTCTGAACTTGGCTCCTGGGACGATCTCCTCCTGGGACGAGATGCGCACCCGCTTCATCGCCAACTTCCAAGGTACTCATGACCGGCCTCCTGCCGTGAGCGACATGCGCAGCATCAAGCAGCAGCCAGGGGAGACCCTGCAGAAGTACATCCAGTGCTTCAACAATGCACGCCTCAAGATTCCCAAGGTGACCGAGGAGGCCATCATCTCAGCCTTCTCTGACGGTGTGCGAGACGTCAAGATGAAGGAGGAGCTGGCGATGCGTGAAGATCTGTGTACATCCTTGGAGCTATTCAACTTGGCGACCAAGTGCGCCAGGGCTAAGGAAGGACGCCTTTCCCTCCTCGAGCTGCCAGCCGCAGACCCAGAAGAGAAGAAGTCCAAGGCCAAGGACGTGAAGCGCAAGGGGGCTGTCGTGCTCATGGCGAACCGCACACCAAGCGAGGCGAGATCAGCCCGAGTCTTCCAAGGGCAGCCGGTACTGTGTGTACCACGACCTCCACACCCACAACAACAACGAATGTCAAGAGCTCCGAGCCGTGCGAGAAGGGAGAATCGGTCGACGCCGCGACCGCAACAATCGAGGCTACGGCCGAGGAGGAGGAAGAAACGCAGGACGCTGGGAAGACCGTGGCCCACGCCAAGGGTGGCGTGACCAACCTCGCGAGGATCGCTGGCTGGATCAGCCTCGCGAGGGAGGCTGGAGGGATCAGCCTCGCGAGGATCGCCCACAAGGAAACGCAGGCCTCCCTCCTCTGCCGCCGCAACCAAGGAGAAATGAGGACCATCATCAGGACGAGGGGGCTGGGGCTTCCAGGGCCGCTGCGATCGCTTGCATCCTGGGCGGAGCTCAAGCCCCAGCCTCTCAGCGCATCTTCAAGCAGTTTGCCCGCGAAGTGAATGCAGTCCTCCCCAAGCTCGAGGCCACACGCCCTCTCAGATGGTCAGCATGCGCCATCACGTTCAGCTCAGCAGATCAGCTCAAGTCTTGCAGCCACAACCGAGTCCCCGATGCTTTGTTCCCCAATCATCAGCAACGTGCAAGTCACCAGGACCCTCATCGATGGCGGAGCAGGGCTCAATGTCCTGTCCATAGAGACATTCAACAATCTCCAAGTGCCTTACCATCAGCTTCAGCCAACCAAGCCTTTCTCCGGAGTCACTGATGGCTCCACAGTTCGGATTGGGCAGGTCCGCCTCCCTGTCACCTTCGGGGCGCGCGACAACTACCGCACTGAGCTCATCGACTTTGATGTCGCCCACATTCTCCTGCCATACAATGCCATCCTCGGGTACCCAGCTCTGGCCAAGTTGATGGCCGTGACTCATCACGGCTACAACGTCCTCAAGATGCCAGGAAGCGGCGGAGTCATCACGGTGCCTTGTGAAGAAAGAGACGCAGTGTGCTCCCTGGAGCGAGCTTTTCAAGTTGCATCACTTGAAGACCCAGATCGCAGGAGCGGGAGGCTCCCCGAGACTGCTCCCAAGAAGAAGAAGCCATTGCCAGGCCCGACCCCTCGGGAGGCAGGCCCCTCAGGGTCCGCGCCTGTTCAAGGGGCACTTCTTTTTGTCGCATAGGAAGGCGCGCCCAGCGCCCTCCTCAAGCAAGGCTCGGGGGCTCTCTCCTGGAGGGCCACCGACCTTGCTAAGGTCACGAGGGAGGCGCTTGGGCACCACTTGGAGGCATGTTTTAAAGCACGTTTCCCACAGGAAGGAGCGAGGCAAGGAGGGCCAAACCCTCAGGAGTTCGTCAGCCAGATCATGCAGGAGCTGCAGGAGTCAAGAGTCATGAGTGGCAGCCGCCGCTTACCCGCCGTAGCTCCCCATCCAGGCGAGGATGGTGGGCTGCGCGTCTGCATCGACATACCAGGGCTCAATCGAGCCACCTCTCAGGAGCGCTTCTGGCCCCCACGCGTGGGGCGCTGCGAAGGTCCACCCAACAACTACGTTCGCATGCCTTACGGTTTGCAGAACGCGGCCGCCACGCACCAGCGCCTCGTGAGGGGCATCCTGGAGGCTCAAGAGGCTAGGCGTTCTGCAGTCCTGGCGGAGATGGAGATGGTCCGCGAGGAGCCACCAGCGCCTCCGGAGCCTCCCGAGGCTCCTGGGCCTGGGGGCTCATGAAGGTCGGCTTCCGCAGCCCACGACGTCCGCTACTTCAACATCCCTTCGTCTTCAACATTATCAGGTGACATCCTTCAAGTTTCATTTCCAGCTGGGAGCGCCCCCCAGGGCTGCATCATTCCCAGGCCGCGTGGGTCCGTCCCTGCGGCATGTATCCCTTTTATTTCATGTTCCTAGCTTACTTTGTTGGGGGCGCCCTCGGGCTGCATCATCCCCAAGTCGCTCGGGCCAGACCCAGCGGCATGTACCCCTCTTGCGTTTATTTTGGGTCATCCGTTCGATCCATCATGATTGTTATTTAATGCCTGTCCACGGCACCCCTTCTTCCTTCATGTCGACCGCTTGCACGTTAAAGGGGGGTACCTGAGCATCGCGACTCATGGGCTCCTACTGGCTCTCCAGCCCTCATCCTCTGGCCTTGTCCACGGCATCGCGACCTGGCATACCAGTGACGGCTGAGACCCGCTCGAGGGCCGGGACACGAGGACATAGGGCGTCGGCATCTAACCAAATTTGCAGGAACACATCACAAGTTAAGGCCCAGTGCCAGGCGCAACCCGCCTTGAGGTAGGGCCCCGTGAGTCCCGCGCTGGCTCACGGGTGCCCAGATACACCTCGTCAGCCCTACCGTGCCATTCACGTGTCGTATGGGCTGTGCGCCTGGGGCTCCTCCCAAGGGGAGCCCTCCCACGCACTGATGGAAGCACCATGCTCAGCTGGCTGACGACACTCGCCGAGGAGCGGCTATGCCCATACACATACTGAAGCGCTATGCTCCGCTGGTGATAAACAATCGAGGCGTGGCCCGGCGCATCAACCTCAGGGAGCCCAGAGCTCAATGTCTGGCCTCATCGCAATGCCTCCCCTCGGGAGAGCCGTGCGAGGGGGTTGGTCACGGGGGCTACGCCTGGGTCACGCCCAGACGCATGCCACCCAGCCAGGCCCCTCGGGCCTGGTTCGTCGCACGTCTCTCCCCGAGCGGAGCCAAGGTACCAAGGCCGTTTGAACCTCAAGGGAAACTCCTGAGCATCGCGACTCAGGAGACTAACTGGTCACGTAGCTCATCACTTCTTAGTTCTGAAAGGCTAACGGCGGTTGAGGTATGCGCGGGGCCGGGCTCTGCAGACGTAGAATGGTAGATTCACCCATACATCTCACCTCCCTACTTGTTGTTCGTGCGCCAAGGGGGACTCCTGAGCATCGCGACTCAGGAGCCTAACTTGTCACGTAGCCCCTCACTCCTTGGTCCCGTCCTGGTTTCCGGTCGGGGCTAACGGCGGCTGAGGGATGAGCGGCGTCGGGCTCTGCCGTCGTAGAACATAAGCAAGTAGGAAGGAAAAGCACAAATCTCAAGGAATTCGAAAGCAAATATTACAGTCCATAACTGTTGTCACAACATCAAACACAAGTTTAAACGCCTCCTCGAGGCATGATGCATGTTGCAGGAGCCGAAAGCAGAACAGGAGCCACAAAGGAGTCACTTGTTGGCGGCGGAGCTGCGCTGGGCGGGTTCGCCTCGTGAAGCCTCAGGACCGGCAGCGCCGCCCGGCTTGGTGCTTTGAAGGCCGGAACTTTGCCAGCAGAGCCTCCGCTCGACCCTTCACGGCCTCAGCAGCGGCAGCGGCAAGCTCGCCGCTCACGGGCTCCAACAGGCTGTCGAGGTCGACGTCGGGATCGTGAAGGTAGACGTGGGTGAGGACACGCGTCAGCGCTGCAGAAGACAGGACACGCGCCTCGGCCTCAGCCGTAGGGCCAAGGCCGAGGGTGACATCTTCAAGGGCACGGATCAGGAAGGGAAGCAGCTTGGCAGGGCCATCCTTGGTGCCGGCCAGCGGGCTTTCCAGGCCGCTGTCATAAAGCGACCTCAGCAAAGTGCGAGCCTTCACCTCCATCTCCGCGAAGGCCACGTGGTCCTCGGCGAGGACCCGCGCCTTGCCGACCAGATCGACCCTCTTCGCCTCCAACTCCTGTTCCAGCGCACCCAGGCGGTCACGGCGCTTGTTAAGCTTGGCGTCCCGGTCCTTGATGGCCGCCTCGCGAGCCTTCATGTCTTCCTCCTTCTCTTGGCAAATGCGGGCCTCCTCGGCGAGCAGGTCACGCAAGCCCTGCAGCTCGTTCTCCAGCGCCTTGCAACGACCTCGGACATCGGCTACCTCCCCCAAGGCGGCGTCGCGAGCAGCCTTCGCCCCAAGGACGGCCTGCTTCTCCTCGTCTCAAGCCGTCGAGGCCTGAACCAGCGCCGCTCGAATTGAAGCGTCAGAGCAAACCCAGCCGGAGGCCAGCTCCAAGCACCCGGCCACCAAGCAAGGGTTGGCGCCCAGAATATCTTGTCGTAGCCGGTCCAGCTCAGCAGCAGCACGATCCAGGACAGTGGGAGGAGTCAGAGAGACAGCAGTTGGTGGAATAGGAGGAGAGGACGGCAGCGTAACCACAACATCCTGAGGCAGGGCCTGCTGCGCCCCGACAGCTGCGACAGTGGCATCAGGCAAGGATACCTCAGGAGTCGCTTGGGCCATGGGGGCTGAGCTCGCCCCAGCTAGCTCCGCCAAGCCTCGCAAGGATGACCGGGCAGGAGAGGCCCGTGTCTGGCTGTCACCTTCTTTCGCAGGCGGAGGCACTGCCCCAGACAAGGCCTCAGGAGCTCCCTTCAGTTTCTTCGCCGCAGGCGCCGGCCTAGCCAAGGAATATAGATATCAAGCCTCAACGACAAAGCAAGGAACAAAACAAGAATCAAGCACTTAATGGTCATCGATCGCGGGCTCGAGCAACCTCCGGCCATACTTGAAGCCCGAAAGCCGGCTGTAGGGATCAGCCTCATGAGGCCCGGGAGCAGGAGGCGCGTCTGCGGATCGCCTTGGAGCCGGGGCAGACCCGCGGGGGACCAGCCCAGTCCTATCCTTCTTCGGGATCGGGGGCAAGCTCTCGCCGCCCCGCCCATCGCCATCCTCGTCGTCGCTCGGCAAGAGGCGAAGAGCGCGGGACCTGCGCCGGGGAAGGGGCGCTCTCGACTCCCCGTCGGTCGCCTTGGAGTCAGGCCCCTCTCCCCGCTCCTCTTCATCCTCCTCTTCGCTAGAGTCGACGAAGGACACATTCACCGTCGCCAGGGCCGCCGGGTCCTCGGGAACCTCCGCGGGCACGGGCCCGTCCCTATTGAAGATGCGCATGGAGTCCACCGCCTGCTCCCAATCATCCCGGAGGAACAGGGGTACAGGAGCGCCCTCCAGCCTCGCCACGTCTCCCCCGACCAAAGATTGGAGGACCGCGGCCAGATCTTTGTCGACCAAGACTGCGGGGCTCGGGCAGGGCGTCCACAGCGGAAGCGTGTAGTAACGAAGCGGGGCCACCTGGTGCTCCAAGAACTCCCTCAGGCGCGACGCCCCGGTCAGCTTCGCCGTCGCCATGTTGCCCGGCCACAAGTCCGCATTCATCTTCTCCAGCACCGGCTTCGCGCGGGGATCCACGAGTTCCGTGCGAGACCAATCGTCGGAGGTCGTGGGCTGCTCCGTGGGCAGAATCAGCCGAGGATGGATGCGCCCAGCATCTACCATGACCCACTTGCCCCTGAAGCCCTCGATCCTCTTCCCGGGCTTCGAGATGGCGTTGGAGCTGCCATACGCGACAAAGCTCGCGCATGCGGGGATGGGCCCGCGAGAGGTTCGGAGGTAGAAGTAGTGGCGCAGCAAGGCCACCGAGGGCTGAACCCCGACATGAGCCTCACAGTAGTAGGAGAAGATCACCAGGAGAAGAACGGAGTTGGGGTGGAGGTGCAGAGCTTGCAGTTTGTAATGGCGGAGGACAGAAAAGAAGAACTCAGAAAAGGGAGGCACCAGACCGGCAGCAATGGCACTCACGAAGAGCAGATAGAAGGTGCTTCCTTGGCCCTCTGGAAGGGTAGAGCCGGCCCTGAGCACTGTTGCCTCGTCGTTGCCTTGCGCCGCCACCATCCGGCGCGGCCCTTTCCGACACGTTCGGCGACTCCAAGGCGGGTGAGTACCAAGCTCCGGCCGGGGTCTGGCGAGGTGCCATGTCTTGCTAGGGCACGCAGTCGAAGTAGATCTGGAGATTTCGGAGGCAGGAAGGAAAGGCGCAAGAAAGGGGATCTGGGCAATGACCGGAGGAGGCAAAACCTAGACGGGAGCCACACTTTTGTCGATTCACGCAGTTGCTAAGGGCGCCCACGTCCATTCAACCGCCACGCGGCGCCCAAGGCCGCAGGCTGTTAGGGCCCAGCGCGCTCGCACTGCCCCTTCACTTCTCTCGCCAGGCCAAGTCCAGCGCGCCTTGGGCCCGGGGCTACTGTCGGCGTTCTAGGAATGGGGTACCCAGACTTGCTCGCCACGGCTGCGGCGTGGCTCAAGGTGGCCCAAAGACGACCCTTCTTCATCAAGCACAAGCTCAAGACCCTCGCGAGGGGCCAAGCCTCACGGGCGGACGACAGAAGCTTCTCGAGCACGGCCTCGTCAGCTGGCTCTCGCGAGGAGGCGGAGAGATCAAGGCAGGGTACCTCACGAGGTGCCCATGACGCAAGCCATGACGACCAAGGGCGCCAGGCGAGCGCCAGCCCACGCAATGTCCTCGTTTACTCTTTGGTGCAAAGGGGCAAGCGCAGCGAGAGCATCAAGCAAAGGCACCCGTTTGATGCAACAAGACCAAGATCGTCATAACGGCAGGAAGGAAGTCATCGTGGAGCCCAAGCCGGCGTCGGCACCAGAGCCTTTGACAAAGAGGACCAACTTTAGTCGGGATAAGTGTACTAGATGTTCCCCTTCAAAATGGCCAATTGTTGTCGCCCTTCCCGCTCAATATTTGGGAAGAGGCCCAGGGCCTCTGCCTATAAATAGGACTAGCCACCCCCAGGGTAGAGGCATCTAGAGAGCTCGATCTTGAATCGGATCGAGAGACCAATCGCAGGGAGAGAGAGAAGCGACTGAACTCCCCCTAGCAGTTCGTCGCACCGGCCAAGAACAAACCCTCGCGAGGCTATTCTTCCTTGGACTGTTCATCATCAGCCGCAAAGGCAATCCACCACACCACAAACTAGAGTAGGGTATTACACCACAATGGTGGCCCGAACTAGTATAAACCTTGTGTCTCTTGTGTTGTTCTTTGGGTAGTTTAGATCCTAGCGAGGCGGCGATGTGCAGGTAGGTAGGAGGCGAGATCTCCGCGTGCACGTAGAGTTTGAACCTAGAGGGTCTGCCGGAACCCGAAATCCGACATTTGGCGCGCCAGGTAGGGGCGCGCCGAAATCTGTCTTCCGCCGCCCTGTTCTTCGCCACCCATCGCATCCATGTCAGATGCTCGTTGGGCCCGCGCCGAGCACCGAGCCGCTCTCGCTACCCGCGTCGCCCAGACGGCCCCCGTCGGCGGCCGCCCCCGCCGTTCCCGTCGCTCGCCGCCGTCAACGCCGCCGCCCGTATCGGCGAAACGAGCAGCAAGAATCGTCCCAGCATCCGTCCGTGAGGCGAGACGGCCGCACCGCTACTCCCTCACTCGCCCCGGCTGGTTCTTCGTCTTGTGTGCTCCGCGCACCCATGGAGGCTCAAGCCGCGCTCGTCGCCGCGAAAGAGCTCCTGCGCTACCGCCCTGTCGACGATGTCTACGAAGAGTGGCTCGACCGCGTCGCCGAGCTCGTCCACGCCGCAGGGGGTTCCCCCGCGTCGTCCTTCTCGCTGCACCGCGCCCCGCCCTACGCGGGCGATGAAGCTCCAGGGGCGACTCAGCCGCCTCCCCCTCAAGAAGGCGCCTTGGCACCAAGGCGCGTGGCCCCGGGGCGGAAGCCGCTCCGTCCGGCGCCAGCGCAGCAAGAGCAGAGCTGTCAAGAGGTCCCTCGCCCCCAAGAAGCTGCTCGAGTGCTCCCTGCGCCGGCTCGTCTCGACCGTGCTCCTGCTCCAGCACGCCAAGACCCCGTGCTGCTCCCAGCGGCAGCGCATAGGGACCCGCAAGACCAGGCTCTTCGTCAGCAAAGGCCTCCCGTGGCCACAAAGAGTGCCGCGCTTTCACCACCGAAAGGCTGCGCGTCGTCGCGTGGCTCGGCAAGTTCAAGCTGACCTGCCTCCCCGCTTCGACGGCACGGCCGACCTGCGGAGTTCCTTCAGCTCTCTGAGCAGGGCATCGAAGCCGCCAACGGGACGAGAAGGTCATGGCGAACTGGTTTCCCATGGCACTCAAGGGCGGGGGCCCTGCTCCTGAACACGGCTCTCGCACGATCTCCTCCGGGGCGAGATGCGCACCCGCTTCATCGCCAACTTCAAGGTACTCGTGACCGGCCTCCTGCCGTGGCGACATGCGCCGCATCAAGCAGCAGCCGGGAGACCTGCGGTACATCCAGCGCTTCAACAACGCACTCCTCAAGATTCCCAAGGTGACCGAGCAGGCCATCATCTCAGCCTTCTCCGACGGTGTGCGAGACGTCAAGATGAAGGAGGAGCTGGCGATGCGTGAAGATCTGTGTACATCCTTGGAGCTGTTCAACTTGGCGACCAAGTGCGCCAGGCTGAGGAAGGACGCCTTTCCTCCTCGAGCTGCCACCGCAGACCCGTAAGAGAAGAAGTCCAAGGCCAAGGACGGAAGCGCAAGGGGCTGTCGTGCTCGCGCGTAACCGACACCAAGCGAGGCGAGATCAGCCCGAGTCTTCCAAGGGCAGCCGGTACTATGTGTACCACGACCTCCACACCCACAACACCAGCGAATGTCAAGAGCTCCGAGCCGTGCGAGAAGGGAGAATCGGTCGACGCCCCGACTGCAACGATCGAGGCTACGGCCGAGGAGGAGGAAGAAACGCAGGAAACTGGGAAGACCGTGGCCCACGCCAAGGGTGGCGTGAACGACCTCATGAGGATCGCTGGCTGGATCAGCCTCGCGAGGGAGGCTGGAGGGATCAGCCTCGTGAGGATCGCCCGCAAGGAAACGCAGGCCTCCCTCCTCTGCCGCCGCAACCAAGGAGAAATGAGGACCATCATCAGGACGAGGGGGCTGGGGGCTTCCAGGAGCCGCCCACGATCGCTTGCATCCTGGGCGGAGCTCAAGCCCCAGCCTCTCAGCGCATCTTCAAGCAGTTTGCCCGCGAAGTGAATGCAGTCCTCCCCAAGCTCGAGGCCACACGCCCTCTCAGGTGGTTAGCATGCGCCATCATGTTCAGCTCAGCAGATCAGCTCAAGTGCGCGGCCACAGCCGGAGTCCTCCCGATGCTTTGTTCCCCAATCATCAGCAACGTGCAAGTCACCAGGACCCTCATTGATGACGGAGCAGGGCTCAATGTCCTGTCCATAGAGACATTCAACAATCTCCAAGTGCCTTACCATCAGCTTCAGCCAACCAAGCCTTTCTCCGGAGTCACTGATGGCTCCACAGTTCCGATTGGGCAGATCCGCCTCCCTGTCAAGTTCGGGGCGCACGACAACTACCGCACCGAGCTCATCAACTTCGATGTCGCCCACATTCGCCTGCCATACAATGCCATCCTCGGGTACCCAGCTCTGGCCAAGTTGATGGCCGTGACTCATCACGGCTACAACGTCCTCAAGATGCCAGGAAGCGGCGGAGTCATCACGGTGCCTTGTGAAGAAAGAGACGCAGTGTGCTCCCTGGAGCGAGCTTTTCAAGCTGCATCACTTGAAGACCCAGATCGCAGGAGCGGGAGGCTCCCCGAGACTGCTCCCAAGAAGAAGAAGACATTACCAGGCCCGACCCCTCGGGAGGCAGGCCCCTCAGGGTCCGCGCCTGTTCAAGGGGCACATCTTTCTGTCGCATAGGAAGGCGCGCCCAGCGCCCTCCTCAAGCAAGGCTCGGGGGCTCTCTCCTGGAGGGCCACCGACCTTGCTAAGGTCACGGGGGAGGCTCTTGGGCACCACTTGGAGGCGTGTTTTAAAGCACGTTTCCCACAAGAAGGACCGAGGCAAGGAGGGCCAAACCCTCAGGAGTTCGTCAGCCAGATCATGCAGGAGCTGCAGGAGTCAAGAGTCATGAGTGGCAGCCGCCGCTTACCCGCCGTAGCTCCCCATCCAGGCGAGGATGGTGGGCTGCGCGTCTGCATCGACATACCAGGGCTCAATCGAGCCGCCTGTCTGGAGCGCTTCTGGCCCTCACGCATGGGGTGCTGCGAAGGTCCACCCTACAACTACGTTCGCATGCCTTACGGTTTGCAGAACGCGGCCGCCACGCACCAGCGCCTCGTGAGGGGCATCCTGGAGGCTCAAGAGGCTAGGCGTTCTGCAGTCCTGGTGGAGTTGGAGATGGTCGCGAGGAGCCACTAGCGCCCGAGCCTCCCGAGGCTCTGGGCTGGGGCTCATGAAGGTCGGCTTCCGCAGCCCACGACGTCCCGCTACTTCACATCGCTTCGTCTTCAACATTATCGGTGACATCCTTCAAGTTTCATTTCCACCGGGCGCCCCGTGGCTGCATCATTCCCAGGCCGCGTGGGTCCATCCCTGCGGCATGTATCCCTTTTATTTCATGTTCCTAGCTTACTTTGTTGGGGGCGCCCTCGGGCTGCATCATCCCCAAGTCGCTCGGGCCAGACCCAGCGGCATGTACCCCTCTTGCGTTTATTTTGGGTCATCCGTTCGACCCATCATGATTGTTATTTGATGCCTGTCCACGGCACCCCTTCTTCCTTCATGTCGACCGCTTTCACGTTAAAGGGGGGTACCTGAGCATCGCGACTCATGGGCTCCTACTGGCTCTCCAGCCCTCACCCTTTGGCCTTGTCCACGACATCGCGACCTGGCATACCAGCGACGGCTGAGACCCGCTCGAGGGCCAGGACCCGAGGACGTAGGGCGTCGGCATCTAACCAAATTTGCAGGAACACATCACAAGTTAAGGCCTAGTGCCAGGCGCAACCCGCCTTGAGGTAGGGCCCCGTGAGTCCCGCGTTGGCTCACGGGTGCCCAGATACACCTCGTCAGGCCCTAGCGTGCCAGCCACGTGTCAAGGCGGGGCTGTACACGCCCTGGGGGCTCCTCCCGAAGGGGAGCCCCCTCCCACGCACCAGTGGAAGCACCATGCTCCGCGCTGGCTGACGACACTGCCGAGGATCGGCTATGCCCGTACACATACGGAAGCGCTATGCTCCGCGCTGGTGATAAACAACTGAGCGTGGCCCCGGCCGCATCAACCTCAGGGAGCCCAGAGCTCAATGTCTGGCCTCATCGCAACGCCTCCCCTCGGGAGAGCCGCGCGAGGGGGCTGGGCACGGGGCTACGCCTGGGTCACGCCCAGATGCATGCCACCCAGCCAGGCCCCTCGGGCCTGGTTCGTCGCACGTCTCTCCCCGAGCGGAGCCAAGGTACCAAGGCCGTTTGAACCTCAAGGGAAACTCCTGAGCATCGCGACTCAGGAGCCTAACTGGTCACGTAGCCCCTCACTCCTTAGTTCCGAAAGGCTAACGGCGGTTGAGGTATGCGCGGGGCTGGGCTCTGCAGACGTAGAATGGTAGATTCACCCATACATCTCACCTCCCTACTTGCTGTTCGTGCACCAAGGGGGACTCCTGAGCATCGCGACTCAGGAGCCTAACTTGTCACGTAGCCCCTCACTCCTTGGTCCCTTCCTGGTTTCCGGTCGGGGCTAACGGCGGCTGAGGTATGCGCGGGGCCGGGCTCTGCCGTCGTAAAACATAAGCAAGTAAGAAGGCAAAGCGCAAATCTCAAGGAATTCAAAAGCAAATATTACAGTCCATAACTGTTGTCACAACACCAAACGCAAGTTTAAACGCCTCCCCGAGGCATGATGCATGTTGCAGGAGCCGAAAGCAGAACAGGAGCCACAAAGGAGTCACTTGTTGGCGGCGGAGCTGCGATGGCGGGTTCGCCTCGTGAAGCCTCAGGACCGGCAGCGCCTCGCTTCGGCTTGGTGCTGAAGGCCCGGAAATTCGCCAGCAGAGCCTCCGCTCGACCCTTCACGGCCTCAGCAGCGGCAGCGGCAAGCTCGCCGCTCACGGGCTCCAACAGGCTGTC
This sequence comes from Aegilops longissima, assembly GCA_021605205.1. NCBI lineage: Eukaryota > Viridiplantae > Streptophyta > Magnoliopsida > Poales > Poaceae > Aegilops > Aegilops longissima. The sequence continues at coordinate 235,688,275 of CM038678.1, read as the reverse complement.
GAGGTCGACGTCGGGATCGCGAAGGTAGACGTGGGTAAGGACGCGCGTCAGCGCTGCAGAAGACAGGACACGCGCCTCGGCCTCAGCCGTAGGGCCAAGGCCGAGGGTGACATCTTCAAGGGCACGGATCAGGAAGGGAAGTAGCTTGGCAGGGCCGTCCTCGGCGCCAGCCAGCGGGCTTTCCAGGCCGCTGTCGTAAAGCGACCTCAGCAAAGTTCGAGCCTTCACCTCCATCTCCGCGAAGGCCACGCGGTCCTCGGCGAGGACCCGCGGCTTGCCGACCAGCTCGACCCTCTTCGCCTCCAACTCCTGCTCCAGCGCACCCAGGCGGTCACGACGCTTGTTAAGCTTGGCGTCCCGGTCCTTGACGGCCGCCTCGCGAGCCTTCATGTCTTCCTCCTTCTCTTGGCGAATGCGGGCCTCCTCGGCGAGCAGGTCCCGCAAGCCCTGCAGCTCGTTCTCCGGCGCCTTGCAATGACCTCGGACATCGGCTACCTCCCCCAAGGCGGAGTCACGAGCAGCCTTCGCCCCAAGGACGGCCTGCTTCTCCTCATCGCAAGCCGTCGAGGCCTGAACCAGCGCTGCTCGAATTGAAGCGTCAGACCGAACCCAGCCGGAGGCCAGCTCCAAGCGCCCGACCACCAAGCAAGGGTCGGCGCCCAGAAGATCTTGTCGTAGCCGGTCTAGCTCAGCAGCAGCACGATCTAGGACAGTGGGAGGAGTCGGAGAGACAGCAGTTGGTGGAATAGGAGGAGAGGACGACAGCGTAACCACAACATCCTGAGGCGGGGCCTGCTGCGCCCCGACAGCTGCGACAGTGGCATCAGGCAAGGATACCTCGGGAGTCGCTTGGGCCATGGGGGCTGAGCTCGCCCCAGCTAGCTCCGCCAAGCCTCGCGAGGATGACCGGGCAGGAGAGGCCCGTGTCTGGCCGTCACCTTCTTTCGCGGGCAGAGGCACTGCCCCAGACAAGGCCTCGGGAGCTCCCTTCAGTTTCTTCGCCGCAGGCGCCGGCCTAGCCAAGGAATACAGATATCAAGCCTCAACGACAAAGCAAGGAACGAAACAAGAATCAAGCACTTACTGGTCAACGCTTGCGGGCTCGAGCAACCTCTGGCCATACTTGAAGCCCGAGAGCCGGCTGCAGGGATCAGCCTCAAGAGGCCCGGGAGCAGGAGGCGCGTCTGCGGATCGCCTCGGAGCCGGGGCAGACCCGCGGGGGACCAGCCCAGTCCTATCCTTCTTCGGATCGGGGCAAGCTCGCCGCCCGCCCATCGCCATCCTCGCTGCCGCGGCAAGAGGCAGAGAGCGGGACCTGCGACGGGAAGGGCGCTCGACTCCCGTCGGTTGCCTCGAGTCAGGCCCTCTCCCGCCCTCTTCTTCCTCCTCTTCACTGGAGTCGCCGGAGGACACGTTCACCGTCGCCAGGGCCGCTGGTTCCTCGGGAACCTCCACGGGCACGGGCCCGTCCCCATTGAAGACGGGCATGGAGTCCACCGCCTGCTCCCAATCATCCCGAAGGAACAGGGTGCAGAGTGCCCTCCACCTCGCCACGCCTCCCCGACCAAAGATTGGAGGACCGCGCCAGATCTTCGTCGGCCAAGACTGCGGGGCTCGGCGGGCCTCCACAGTGAGCGATGTCTTGACGACAAAGCGGGGCCACCTGGTGCTCCATGAACTCCCTCAGAAGCGATGCCCCGGTCAGCTTCGCCGTCGCCATGTTGCCCGGCCACAGGTCCGGATTCATCTTCTCCAGCACCGGCTTCGCGCGGGGATCCACGAGTTCCGCGCGAGACCAATCGTCGGAGGTCGTGGGCTGCTCCGTGGGCAGAATTAGCCGAGGATGGATGCGCCCAGCATCTACCATGACCCACTTGCCCCTGAAGCCCTCGCTCCTCTTCCCGGGCTTCGAGATGGCGTTGGAGCTGCCATACGCGACAAAGCTCGCGCATGCAGAGATGGGCCCGCGAGAGGTCCGTAGGTAGAAGTAGTGGCGCAGCAAGGCCACCGAGGGCTGCACCCTGACATGAGCCTCACAGTAGTAGGCGAAGATCGCCAGGAGAAGAACAAAGTTGGGGTGGAGGTGCAGAGCTTGCAGTTTGTAATGGCGGAGGACAGAAAAGAAGAACTCAGAAAAGGGAGGCACCAGACCGGCAGCAATGGCGCTCACGAAGAGCGGATAGAAGGTGCTTCCTTGGCCCCCGGGAAGGGCGGAGCCGGCCCTGAGCACCGTTGCCTCGTCGTTGCCTTGCGCCGCCACCATCCGGCGCGCCCGGGCAAGGCCCTTCTCCGACACATTCGGCGAGTCCAAGGCGGGTGAGTACCAAGCTCCGGCCGGGGTCTGGCGAGGCGCCATGTCTTGCTAGGGCACGCGGTCGAAGTAGATCTGGAGATTTCGGAGGCAGGAAGGAAAGGTGCAAGAAAGGGGATCTGGGCAATGACCGGAGGAGGCAAAACCTAGACGGGAGCCGCACTTTTGTCGATTCACGCAGTTGCTAAGGGCGTCCACGTCCAATCAACCGCCATGCGGCACCCAAGGCCGCAGGCTGTTAGGGCCCACGGCGCTTCGCAATTTACCCTTCGCTTCTCTGCTCAGCCAAGTCCAGGCGCGCCTTGGGCCCGGGGGCTACTGTCGGCGTTCTGAGAACGGGGGTACCCAGACTTGCTTGCCTGCGGCCTGCGGCGTGGCTCAAGGGGTGGCCCAACACGGCCCATCTTCATCAGCACAAGCTGAAGACCCTCACGAGGAGCCAAGCCTCGCGGGGCGGACGACAAGAAGCTTCCTCAGGCACGGCCTTGTCAGGCTGGCTCGCGAGGAGGCGGAGAGATCAAGGCGGGGTACCTCAGGAGGTGCCCATGACGCAGGCCATGAAGACCAAGGGCGCCAGGCGGGCGCCAGCCCGCGCAGTTTCCTCGTTTCCTCTTAGGTGCAAAGGGGGCAAGCGCATGCGAGAGCATCAAGCAAAGGCACCCGTTTCGGTGCAACAAGACAAACACCGTCGCAACAGCAGGAAGGAAGTCATCGTGGAGCCCAAGCCGGCGTCACCACCAGAGCCTTTGACAGGCGAGGACCAACTTTAGTCGGGATAAGTGTACTAGATGTTCCCCTTCAAATGGCCAATTGTTGGCGCCTTCCGCTCAATATTTGGGAAGAGGCCGGGGCCTCTGCCTATAAATAGGACTAGCCACCCCGGGTAGAGGCATCTAGAGAGCTCGATCTTGAATCGGATCGAGAGACCAATCGCAGGAGAGAGAGAAGCGGTGAACTCCCCCTAGCAGTTAAATCAGACCGCCAAGAACAGACCCTCATGAGGCTGTTCTTCCTTACACTGTTCATCATCAGCCCCAGAGGCAATCCACCACACCACAAACTAGAGTAGGGTATTACACCACAATGGTGGCCCGAACTAGTATAAACCTTGTGTCTCTTGTGTTGTTCTTTGGGTAGTTTAGATCCTAGCGAGGCGGCGAGGTGCAGGTAGGTAGGAGGCGAGATCTCCGCGTGCACCCCAGAGTTCGAACCTAGAGGGTCTGCCGGAACCTGAAATCCGACATAACCTATTAACCGGAGGCCCAACCCAGAATTGCTGTTTTTTTTGCCTATTTCAGAGTTTCGAAGAAACGGAATATCAAACGGAGTCCAAACGGAATGAAACCTTTGGGAACGTGATTTTCTCACCGAATATGATCCAGGAGACTTGGACCCTACATCAGGAAAGAAAGGAGGTGGGCACGAGGTAGGGGGGCGCGCCCACCCCCCAGGGCGCGCCCTCCACCCTTGTGGGCCCCACCTTGCTCCACCGACGTACTTCTTCCTCCTATATATACCTACGTACCCCCAAACGATCAGAGACGGAACCAAGAACCTAATTCCACCGCCGCAACCTTCTGTACCCACGAGATCCCATCTTGGGGCCTGTTCCGGAGCTCCGCCGGAGGGGGCATCCACCACGGAGGGCTTCCACATCATCACCATAGCCTCTCCGATGAAGTGTGAGTAGTTTACCTCAGACCTTCGGGTCCATAGTTAGTAGCTAGATGGCTTCTTCTCTCTTTTTGGATCTCAATACAATGTTCTCCCCCTCTCTCGTGGAGATCTATTCGATGTAATCTTCTTTTTGCGGTGTGTTTGTTGAGACCGATGAATTGTGGGTTTAAGATCAAGATTATCTATGAACAATACTTGAATCTTCTCTAAATTCTTTTATGTATGATTGGTTATCTTTGCAAGTCTCTTCGAATTATCAGTTTGGTTTGGCCTACTAGATTGGTTTTTCTTGCAATGGGAGAAGTGCTTAGCTTTGGGTTCAATCTTGCGGTATCCTTTCCCAGTGACAGTTGGGGCTGCAAGGCACGTATTGTATTGTTGCCACCGAGGATAACAAGATTGGGTTTTTATCATATTGCATGAATTTATCCCTCTACATCATGTCATCTTGCTTAAGGCGTTACTCTATTTTCTTGAACTTAATACTCTAGATGCATGCTGGATAGCGGTTGATGAGTGGATTAATAGTTGTAGATGCAGGCAGGAGTCGGTCTACTTGTCTCGGACTTGATGCCTATATACATGATCATACCTAGATACTCTCATAACTATGCTCAATTCTGTCAATTGGTCAACAGTAATTCGTTCACCCACCGTAAAATACTTATGCTCTTGAGAGAAGCCACTAGTGAAATCTATGGCCCCCGGGTCTATCTTCATCATATTAATCTTCCTACACTTTATTATTGCCTTTGCTTTTTTTACTTTGCTTTTATTTTACTTTGCATCTTTATCACAAAAATACCAAAAATATTATCTATCATCTCTATCAGATCTCACTCTCGTAAGTGACAGTGAAGGGATTGACAACCCCTTATCGCGTTGGTTGCGAGGAGTTATTTGCTTTGTGCAGGTACGAGGGACTCACGCGTAGCCTCCTACTGGATTGATACCTTGGTTCTCAAAAACTAAGGGAAATACTTACGCTACTTTGCTTCATCATCCATTCCTCTTCAAGGAAATCCAACTCAGTGCTCAAGAGGTAGCTAGGGCCGGAACTGATCTGGGCCGTAATTTGGCCCAGAACGTGGTATGCTTTTAACGGACTGGATCTCATATGGGCCATTATTAGGCCCGGAACGTGGCAGACCATTAATGGACCGGATCAAATATGGGCCGACATTTGGCCCAAAACATGGCAGCCGGTTAATGGGCCGGCCTACTAGGGTCCTCAAAATCTTGTGGGCCTAAAGCTGGGCCGACCCATTATTGTCGGCGAAATCTCATGGGCCATTAGCTGGGCCAGCCCATTATGGTCCACAAAAATCTTGTGGGCCTTCACCTGGGCCGGCCCATTATGGCGCGCAAAAATCTTGTGGGCCTTTACCTGGGCTAGCCCATTATGGCCCGCAAAATCTTGTGGGCCTTTAGCTGGGCCGTCCCATTATGGTCCGCAAAATCTTGTGGGCCTTTAGTTGGGCCGGCCCATTTAAACTTTATGGGCCACTGTTGGGCCGTGCCACGTGTCGACGTATCATAGGCGCTTTGGGTCCAATGAGTGGATGACATCTGTCCCAACAGTTAGCCGACATGTGTTTCCTCCAGCCAATGATGATTTTACACGTGGAAAATCCCCATTGGTCGGGGCTGTTAACGGGTTATCGGATCCAAAACCAGACACGATAGCTTAACGGTGTTCCATTACGGTGGATGCCACCTGTCGGTCACCCTTGACGATAGCACTTCTGTGATGCACGATTTATCGTCAAGGAAGTGGACACTTCCATGATGATAATTTTGGTAATGTCATGGAACACTTCTACGACAGCACATGTATGACTATCTTGATTCTGTCATAAATTTGTCATGGATGTACTTACATGACAGAAAACGTGACCTACTGTGACAAACACGTATCATCACAGAAGTGTATTTTTTTTGTAGTGAAAAAAAGTCATCTCTTGATTCCTCATGTTCGTTGACCATGTTGACAATGCTCGGCACCACGGCGAGCGCAACAACTTGAAGGACGACGGAGAGGGCCTCGCGGGCCCTACGGATGGTCTGATACAACGCCCGCTGCTCATTTAGGAAGCCAGGATCATCAGACACTTATGAGCACCTTTGAGAGACTGAGACGACATGAAACGGTAAAGCCGTGCTTGGGAGCTCTGGATTTTTTCACACCTATATTAAGATACAAGTGTAATTTACTCGTCATCAGAAACAACACGTAAAATACAAGCGGAATGAAACCGAGGGCCCGAGGTCTGTAACAAAAACTGGCGAGTTACACGTGTAATTTGAGAGACCAGTGTATATTTTACTAGTCGAAATCGACCAACCAAGCGCTTCACCCAAGACCATGTGCTTTTATTTACAAGCGTCAGTTTTACAAGCAGTTTTGGTTGGAAAACGACAATCCAATAACGGCCTAAGATGATGAGGTTGTCGGAAGATCATATGGTTTCACCTCTAACCTACCCGATTTGTCGTATATGCTATGAATGAAACAGAAGACAATGAACTTATTAAGCACATAAACAACAAAAGAGGATGATCTTCTTAACATGCAAATCACATGCATTAGATCAACATGCAAAAAAATATGAAGGACTATTCTCAGGAGGCATGGTGAACAGCTCGTGATGCCGCATGCCACAACATTCCAAGGTCAACTTTGCAATCAAACTCATGAGGCCTGACATTACATAGACAACATTCAGAACAAACTCTTAAAATACCTTACATAAGTCAACATTCATGTGACTATGCATCTCTGCGGAGTAAATATTTACTTCTGAACTGAAGACAGGAATAGGAAAAAAACGATCGACGTTGCTCACAGCAAAGGGCGTCCCACTCAAAAATATCAAATGCATGTCTTCTGGCTAACATAAATGAGCAAAATTTGACAAGGTCTTCCAATTCCAATATATTAAACTAATGTCTTCTTGCTAACATCAATGATTAAACTTTGACAAGCTTTTCCCATTCAAAATATGTAATGCCTATGGTTGTGGAACGGGCAGGGTTTGTCATCAGTTTGTCATCTGATAGTCCGGTGGCTCAAGGTGACGACGAATGATTAGAGAACCATTCGAGGTATTGTGCATGATGAAGTATTATGGAGGACACGAACCATCTGAACATTTTGTGCAGTTCCACTAAAATCAAGTTGAGCATCCCTGTGGATTTTGTATTATCTGCTGCAACAAAACAAAGACACATCAGCATACACATGAATATTGGCCCCAATGTCAACCCACCAACCGGTGGACTGACAAAATGAAAGTACGGTAAACAGATTACCATACCCAGATGCCCCATCATTGTTGCTTAGAGTGACATTGACAGACTTGGAGTCCTGTCCTGGCTTCTTGTACTTGTTTGGGCACTTGTTTGCCCAGTGTTCCTCCGAACCACAAGTAAAGCAACCATCTCTCTTTTTGTCTTTCTTCTTACCCTTCTTAAAGGTAGTATTCTGCCTTGAAGACGTTGGTAGCTCCATTTAGACGGGCATGGTTTGTCATCAGTTTGCACATTGAAATGGCACATGGAGCCGGATTAACCAGTGTATCTTTTTTGTGCAGATTCCACTGAAATCAAATAATGTCTTGAGTACCATGGTGGATTTCGTGTTTATATGTTGCAAAGCGTTAAACACGTTGGCAGCTCCATTCAAACAGATAGTCCAGTGGCTCAAGGTGACGACGAATGATTAGAGAACCATTCGATGTATTGTGCATGTTGAAGTATTATGGAGGACACGAACCATCTGAACATTTTGTGCAGTTCCACGAAAATCAAGCTGAGCATCCCTGTCTACATAAATACATAAAAAACGTGAAGAATATAATAGTGGTACTAGTTGATTAAACATACGCATACAACTATAATCATCTTCATTATCTTAACAGGAAAAGATAGCAATACAATTGCTTGAATTAAACATTTATTCAAAACAATACAACAATATAAGTAGCACAACATAACAAAGCACAAACAATGTGGATCAAGGCCGATACTGACCTCGTTTGTTACAGATGCATCGGCAACTGACTTGGTCATAGCTTTCCTTGTGGAGTGAATTTTGTACTCCATGTGTTGCTGAGTTGCCCATGCTCTCTGCGGACTAGTCATGTCACCATCGTCTACTAATACTCTGTAAAGCTTCTCGATCATTCCTTCTGTAATGTAGCACAGACAGTGACTCCTTCTTTCTGCAAAGTGGTAAGACCAACTGGACCCACTAATGCAGTAGTTTGCCTTAAACACATTTTCTCCTTTTGTACAGTTCAACTAAAGTCAAAGTCGAAATAAAATCGAGCAAAAGATTTGATATCCCTATATGCAACAATAGGTATAAGGGAAAAAATTACTGAGAAATAACGGTTGATGACTTATACTCCCAGAAGAAAAACATATACTGATCTACCTTATCTTAATGGGAAACAAAGCAGGAGAGTAGCAATTCTCAATCAGTGTGATTCATTCATATTAACTGAGACATTAGCTTAACAATGCCTTGTTTTTAACACGTATAAAGAACGACAAAGCAGAAAAGTACCATTCCTAAAACAATGTGACTGATTCATATTAACAGAGACATTATCTTACCAATACCTTGGTTAAACATGTAGAAAGAACTACAAACACTAGTGCAGGATACTGCTAACGCGACATTACGATCAGAGACCCTTTGCCAAAACTGTGTGCGATGAAATAATCGCAAACGGTGATGTAAAAAACCATCAAAAAAGGGTGCAAAACGTTTGCGATGGCGGAGCCATCAAACACGGTTCAAATTTTAGTTGCTTGTGCGATGCAGGGCACACGGTTAATCCATTCAAACTCTCTGCGATGAGGCAGAACAACAGAAATGGGCTGCCATATCCATGTGTGTGCGATGCAGGACACATAGTTAATCCATTCAAACTATTTGCGATGAGGTAGAACAACAGAAACGGGAAGCCATATCAATGTGTGTGCGATATAAGGCATACGGTTCACTCGGACGAACTGTTTTCGATTAGGGAACACAACAGAAATAGTTCAACTTAACAAGATGTGTGTGATATGCGGCATACATTTCACATGGATGAACTATTTGCGATGAGCCAAAAGAACACAAACGAGTTGTGTAAACAAGATGTGTGTGATACATGGCAAACAGCCGACTCGGATGAACTATTTGCGATGAGAAATTACAACACAGACGATCAATACAGTTACTTCATGTGCGATTCTGTGTGTAGAAAAAACTTTGAAAAATGCAAACTAGTTGCTTGCGGTGGCTAGGAGTATCGCACACGATGTGTCTGCGAGTACTCGTGTGCTTTGATTAGTATGTTACACATACGTTTCCCTATGTTAACATGTGTGTGAATTTCCAATATGGACAGTTAATATGCAAATGCCTTCTGGACATCAGGCACACGCTTAAACTCAATGAACTGTGTACGATACTAATACTTTCCATGAAAATTTAAGAACTTGGGTAACAACATTTGAGTAACATATACATAGTAGTTACACTATTCAAAAAAAGGAGGATCTTCGTAACACGGTTTCGACAACCATATGGTCCATATCGACATACTTAACATAGTAACAACTATCACATTTTAAGAGGCTACGGGCCAACAACCATATGGTCCATATCTACATACTGAACATATATAGTAACAACTAGCACATTTTAAGAGGCTGAGGGCTAACAACCACAACTATCCACTGGAAGCAGCTTGATCGCGGTGACTCGGCATCTCGTTAATGAAAAGAAAGAGCTCTCTAGTGCCTTGGTAGAGCATGAGTAGAACATTGTCTCAAATTTTCCAATATGGATGCATTGCCACGAGAAGCGAGAACTTGTTAATTTGAATGGTTCCATTCCTGTGGGAAATGCAGTACCTTGCAATCACTTTGGCGTTATTAGCAAGAACAAGTGTAATTCGACCACGCCGGGAAATCGATCCAGGAACTGCTACAGGGGCAATTTCTGTTGACATGCAGAATAAAAAACAATTGTAACATATCATTGAAGATATATATAGTTTATGAACATCAACATTAAAATAAGACTTTTTACCAGTGTTTTGTGCACACAATTGGTCTTGTTCAGTGTGTGCACCATAGGTCTAATTAATCCCATCCAAAATCCAGCATTCATACGCTGTGCTATCTCTGTCAGGTTATCAACAAAGTTTATGACATGCTTCAAGTCCTTCCAGTGAAATTTGGTACGCTTAGAAACATACAGATCATTCACTATGCATCCAACATATCCTGCTTAAAAGGTGGAAGGGTATTATTTATTCAGAACATGGTAGAGGAATATATAGTGCGCATAAATTGGTAAATACAATTTGTTACTGCCTAGGAACGGAGTCAGAATATGATATCACAATTGGTTGCATAAATAGTGATCAATTGTTTGCTTAAATAGTAATATGACAGCATGGAGAAAGTTGAAAGGACACTAACCTCGATCAGACTTTGATCGGCTGATGACGTTGGGGAAGTAAACATCCATGTTAATTAGACCAGGTTGTGGTGCACGCACTAGAACTTTATTTCCAGCTTTCAGTTCATAACACTTAGACATTTTTATCCAAAGGTCCGCATTAAAATAGGAGTGAGAATCTTTATCAAGTTTTACGCTAATCGTCATTGTAAATCCATGCTGCGTTGTCAATATGACATCTTGGGAGGCATCATCAAAGTAAAGCCCAAGATTTCCTTCTACTACTGTTCTTGCAAAGCAAGGGATGTACTGCTTGAAATGGAAATTAAGATCGTAAATTAGATATATTGAAATAACGAAGCAAGATGCAAATATGGGAGTAACTGATAGAACAGATCAATATATAGGTGAAAGCAAAGTACAAAAATATAGAATTAAAAATAGATAATGTAATAAAGATTTGATGCAAATATATAGATAATGTAGCAACAGACGGTATATGTTCACAAATTTAGGCCATCCCGACCATGGTAGGTTGAGATTGAACATACCGAGCGCTCCACAAGTCATCCGAATGGTGAGATAGAACTTCGTTCCGATCGCCCACGACCACGATTGCCGATTTGAGCTTGCACTGTGGACACATGAATGAACACCCAGGAATCAGCTAGAACAAAAATGATTCCTCGACGATTTCCGCCGGTTGATTAACAACGACGGACGGACTGTGATAAGAGATGAGTGAATATTTTACTAATTAAGTTGATTACCTTCTCCATGAGAAAAATCCCCGGCCCATTCCCGCAGAAAACCCCAGTCGACCAGAGTCTAGAATGTCGGTGCAGATAGGCGGCAGAAAGCGGTAGGGGCGAAATCCCGTGCCGTTTGGAGCGCGACCTACGCCCGCCTCCAACAACCATCGGGCTTAGGGTGCAGAGTTGCGGAGGAGTCCGCGGCGAGTAAGTGGGGACGAAGTGGGCGAGGATTTCCTTTTTCCTTTTGCATGTGTGAGTGAACACACACGGTTCACAGAGGCGACGAAGATGAATCGTGTGCGATAGTAAATCACCGAGATTGAATGGGAATCCAAATTTCCTTTGTCCTTCATCCATGAGTTTTTTTCTATGATGAACATAAACCCTGCTAATCACCGTGTTCAAATTTTACACTTTTCTGGGTTCTTTTACAAAATTTAGGGGATTATGTGCATTTTGTAGGCATTAATCCACATAATTCAAATTCAAACAATTGGTGCTTGAAAAGGTGCACGAGAATGGTCTGAAAAACCATACTCGTGGTATTTAGTAATTTCTCAAGCCTTTTAAAAGGAATGGGCAGAGATTTCAATGGAATGGGTGGCAATAGTTAACCACAAATGCGTCATTTATTGGGTTATCAACTATAGAACAATGAAATATGTGCTTGAAAAACATGACGCCTGGCATGGTGCCATGGTATGGCCTCACCCTGCCCTGGTTAAAAGCTGAGAAGGTTTTATTTATGTCGTCATGCACGCCCTTCATAAATCGAACCATCACCGAGGAAGTTCAATGCTTTCGAGAGGGAAATCACCAAGATTGAAGGGGAATCCGAATTCCCGTCCTAGTTTGTCATTCCGTTTTTTTCCAACGATCAACGTACCGCCTCAAATGCAACGTGTTCAAATTTGACATTTTTTCGAACTCATTTACCGTATTTAGGGGATTATATGCATTTTCTAGGCACTAAATATGCACATAATTCAAATTCGAACAATCGGTGCATGAAAAGGTGCACAAGAATGGTCTGGAAAACCATGCTCGTGCTATTTAGTACATTCTCATGCCTTTTACAAGGAATGAGCAGATATGTCAAGGAAATGTGTGGCAATAGTCAACCATAAATGCGTCGTTTACTGGGTTAACAACTATACAAAAATGAAATACATGCTTGGAAAACATGACGCCTGGTGTGGTGCCATGGTATGACCAAACCATGCCATGGTAAAAATGTCGTCATGCACGCCTTTCATAAAACGAACCATCACCGAGGAAGTTTCATGGTTTCGAGGGGGAAATCACCAAGATTGAAGGGGGATCCAAATTTCCTTTGTCCTTTGTCCTCGAGTTTTTTTTCTATGATGAACATACAACCTGCAAATCACCGTGTTCAAATTTGGCACTTTTCCGGGTTCATTTGCCATACTTAGGGGATTATGTGCATTTCCTAGGCACTAATGCACATAATTGAAGTTCAAACAATCAGTGCATGAAAGGGTCCACAAGAACGGTCTGGAAAACCATGCTCGTTCCATTTAGTAAATTCTCATGCCTTTTCCAAGGAATGGACAGATATTTTGTGGCAATAGTCAACCACAAATGTTTGTTTGTTGGGTTTTCAACTATAGAAAAAATGAAATATATGCTTAAAAACATGACACCTGGTATGGTGCCATGGTATGACCTCACCATGCCCTGGTAAAAATTTGAGAAGGTTTGGCTTTTGTCGTCATGGACGCCCTTCAGAAATCGAACCACCACCGAGGAAGTTCCATGCTTTCGAGAGGGAAATCCCCAAGATTGAAGGGGAATCCAAATTTCTGTCCTAGTTCGTCATTCAGTTTTTTTCCAACGATCAACATATCGCATCAAATGCAACGTGTTCAAATTTGACATTTTTCCGGGCTCATTTACCATATTTAGGGGATCATGTGCATTTTCTAGGCATTAATGGACATAATTCAAATTGGAACAATCGGTGCATGAAAAGGTGCACAAGAACGGTCTGGAAAACTATGCTCGTGTTATTTAGTACATTCTCATGACTTTTACAAGGAATGGGTAAATGTAGGATCTTGAGAAGAGGTGTCTAGAGGGGGGGGTGATTAGACACTAAGTACCAAAGTTGCAGTTTTTAACTTCTTTAGGTTTAAATGGAGTTTAGGCACAAGTTTAACTTTTTCAATACATAGCAAGCAAGCAAGCATGCAAAGAGTATATAGGCAGCGGAAATTAAAGCATGCAACTTGCAAGAATGTAAAGGGAAGGGTTTGGAGAAATCAAACACAATTGGAGACACGGATGTTTTTGTCATGGTTCCGATAGGTGGTGCTATCGTACATCCACGTTGATGGAGACTTCAACCCACGAAGGGTAACGGTTGCGTGAGTCCACGGAGGGCTCCACCCACGAAGGGTCCACGAAGAAGCAACCTTGTCTATCCCACCATGGCCGTCGCCCACGAAGGACTTGCCTCACTAGCGGTAGATCTTCACGAAGTAGGAGATCTCCTTGCCCTTACAAACTCCTTGGTTCAACTCCACAATCTTGTCGGAGGCTCCCAAGTGACACCTAGCCAATCTAGGAGACACCACTCTCCAAGAAGTAACAAATGGTGTGTTGATGATGAACTCCTTGCTCTTGTGCTTCAAATGATAGTTTCCCCAACACTCAACTCTCTCTCATAGGATTTTGATTTTGTGGAAAGAAGATTTGAGTGGAAAGCAACTTGGGGAAGGCTAGAGATCAAGATTCTTGTGATTGGAATGGAATATCTTGGCCTCAACACATGAGTAGGTGGTTCTCTCTCAGAACTGGTAAGTTGGAAGTGTAGGCTTGTTCTGATGGCTCTCTCCACGAATGAAGAGGAGGTGGAGGGGTATATATAGCCTCCACACAAAATCTAACCGTTACACACAATTTACCAAACACGAGTGGGACCGAATCATCAAACTCGGTCGGACTGATTTAGTAAACCTAGTGACCGTTAGGGTTTTCGGTGGGACCGATATGCAACTCGGTAGGACCGATATGATTAGGGTTAGGGCATAACGTAATCTCGGTGAGACCGATTACACAAACTCGGTGAGACCGATTTTGGTAATTAGCTAACCAAAGAGTTGGTCAGGTAAACTCGGTGGGACCGATTCGCTCTTTCGGTGAGACTGAAAAGTTACGAAAGGAAACAAAGAGTTTACATTGTAATCTCGGTAGTACCGGTTACACAAACTCGGTGAGACCGATTTTCGTAATGGACATACACAGAGAGATTGCAATCCCACCTCGGTGAGACCGAGATCCCTATCGGTGAAACCGATTTGCCTAGGGTTTGTGGGAGTGGCTATGACATCTGAACTCGGTGGCGTCGGATAGAAAGAATCGGTAGGGCCGAGTTTGACTTTAGGTTTAGGTCATATGTGGATGTGAGAGAGTATTGGAGGGTTTTGGAGCATATCACTAAGCACATGAAGCAAGAGGCTCATTAAGCAACACCTCATCCCTCTTTGATAATATTGGCTTTTCCTATAGACTCAATGTAATCTTGGATCACTAAAATATAAAATGAAGAGTCTTGAGCTTGAAGCTTGAGCCAATCCTTTGTCCTTAGCATCTTGAAGGAGTTCCCACATCCTTTAGTCCATGCCACTCCATTGTTGAACTTATCTGAAACATACTAGATAGAAGTGTTAGTCCAACAAGAGATATGTTGACATTAATTACCAAAACCACCTAGGGAGCACTTGTGCTTTCAATCTCCCCCTTTTTGGTAATTGATGGCAACATACATCAAAGCTTTAGATAAAGATATAAAGAATAGCAAGTAAAGCTTCGAAAAGACATGTAACAAGCATAGGCTCCCCCTATATGTATGCAATCATGTGAATATGGGATATAGAAACATGTGAGAGCATAACCATGATAGAGTAGGCAATGCGTTACATGTATCTTGGCCATATGCATCAGAGCAAAGAATATTAAAGAAGATACCTCCATGCTCATGAGTCCTTCTTGCAAACAGTATGTACATCAGCAAGAATTCCTCATACACATGAGTGTGATGCATATACTTACCTTGTAGTCTTGAGTTGGCCTAGGGTGGAATGAACCTGCACAAACAAGGTTAGATAACACAGGTACATCTACTAGCCAGAGCAAACAGAAGAAACCACAAGAATACCAAGACTGGGATGACATGTAGAGAGTGAGTACTAGGTACCACATTGGATTAGACATGTCCCGAAGAGTAAAGATATGCAATGAATTTAAATGATTCCTTTCCCTTAGATGTCTTGCTCCCCTGAATCTAGCATGGGATACTGGGAGAAGATAGGGAACAGAAAATCAGAGTTGAAAGATATAAATGAACAGAGCTTAATGCAAATAAGCACACATGAACATGTCTTTCCCCCAAAAAGACATGTGACATCTCTCCTCTTGAACACCAAGCATCTGGGATCCTTGAGAAACACTTTCTACTTGAGTATTCTCTCCCCCTGGAGATCTCTTTCTCCCCCTTAATACTTTCTCCCTTTTGGAAGTGATAAGCTTTGATGTGATCTCTCTCTCCCCCTTTGACATCAATTTTCAAGAAGGGCCTTCTGGAATTTGTTGTGAATGGGTTTGGTCCTTGAGTCACAACACAAAGCACTGGATAAAATTGTGATGCTTGTAGAGGACAAGATTCATTGAGTGGAGCTGGATCAGAAGAAACACAGAATAAGTGGCAAACTATTTTTCCTGTTGTGAAGTCGGTGGCACCGAGTGGTATGCTTCGGTTGTACCGAAAAGATTCGGTTAGACCGAAAACAACAAATCGGTGAGACCGAGTTCATCGTAGAGAAAACACTTGTCACCTCAGCTCACTAGACTAGTAAGATCTCACAAAGATTTGCAAGGAATTAACTGAATGATATGCAACGAATTGGATGCAAGAAATGCAGAGCAACTGAAAAGAAAAGAAAGAAGTCTAGATGAAGTTTTTTTTGAAAGGGGAAACAAATATGCATGAGACAAATGCAAAAACACAGAAAAGAACACGAGAGAACTTCATATAGAGATGGTCGGCGACAAAGTCACCTATGTTAGAGTATATTGACTTAGTGAGATCACTTGATCATAGGTCATACTCATCGTTTAAGCTCAAAATGGGGTTACCATTTTTCGTTTAAGCATGTTGATGTATTCACATCTTGTAGAGTTGCTTTAGCTCATGACTCGGAGTAAAGCTTCTCTAAGATGGAATAACATACCTTGGTTGGTGGTGTTGACCATGTAGTTGAACTTGTGTGGGTTGCTCAAGGTTGATGTAGATCATCAAGAGTTGGGAGCACCACTTGGAATTTGAGTCCATCTACCTACATGGGTTAGTTATTGCAAGGAGTAGCACTTGTGTATCCAAATATGATAATCATGAAGCTCAACATAGAGTTTGTCAAAGGATATTTTTGAATGATTCCGTGCTTCCTTGTCCTCAACCACCATAGTGTAGAGACTTGGTGATGTAGAGATTGCTCAAGATGTGAGTAGATTACAATCTCATGGAATTTGGTTTCAACCAAGTACCTACAAGGGCTAGATAACATGCAAGATGCAAATATATCCAAGATATAATATTTTCATCATAAGAGAGATATCATGGATTAGTCATAAGCTCATGTCTTGCATGTATCCAATAGAGTTTCTAATCCAAGTTTGAAGCATCAATGATGTTCAATTCTCCTCTTAACCTGCAAAACACTTTCTCATCAAGAGGTTTAGTAAATATATCCGCTAATTGCTTTTCGGTGCGAACATGCTTAAGTTTAATGTCACCCTTAGCAACATGATCTCGAATGAAATGATGTCGAACTTAAATATGCTTAGTTCGAGAATGTTGTACGGGATTATGACCAATTTTGATAGCACTTTCATTGTCACAAAGCAATGGAACATGTTTCACATATATCCCATAATCTTTAAGAGTTTGGGTCATCCAAAGTAATTGAGCACAACATGAACCAGCGGCAATGTACTCCGCTTCGGCTGTAGATTAGGATACCGAGTTTTGTTTCTTGGAGGACCAAGACACAAGAGATCTACCAAGAAATTGACAAGTACCCGAAGTGGACTTTCTATCAACCTTGTCTCCGGCATAGTCCGAGTCGGATTAACCAAAAAGATCGAAAGAGGCCCTCTTAGGATACCAAATGCCAAAATTTGGTGTATGAATTAAGTATCTCACTATCCTTTTTACGGCCTTAAGATTACATTCTTTAGGAGCATATTGATATCTTGCACACATGCACACACTTAGCATAATATCGAGACGTGAAGCACATAGGTATAACAATGATCCAATCATAGAGCGATAAACCTTTTGATCAACCGGTTTACCATCTTTGGTCAAATCAAGATGTCCACTAGTAGGCATGGGTGTAGACATACCTTTGCACTCTTGCATATTGAACTTCTTGAAAAAAACCTTAGTGTACTTCGTTTGAGAGACAAAAGTACCTTCCTTAGTTTGCTTGATTTGCAACCCAAGAAAGAATTTGAGTTCACTCATTATTGACATCTCAAACTTCTCCGACATTAGTTTTCAAAACTTCTCACTAAAGTGAGGGTTAGTTGCTCCAAATATGATATCATCAACATAAATTTGGCATACAAATAATTCTCCATTAACCCTTTTAGTAAAAAGTGTGGAATCAATTTTCCTAATTTCAAATCCCTTTTCAAGAAGAAACTTGGTCAAGCATTTATACCATGCTCTAGGAGCTTGTTTAAGACCATAAAGGGCTTTGTGAAGTTTGTAAACATGATTTGGTTTCTTAGGATTGACGAAGCCGGGAGGTTGTTTAACATAAACTTCCTCCTCTATTTCACCATTTAGAAAAGCACTTTTAATGTCCATTTGGTACAAGGTGATATTATGGTGATTAGCATAGGCAAGTAAGATGCGAATGGACTCAATTCTAGCAACAGGAGCATAAGTCTCACCATAGTCCATACCTTCGACTTGTGTGTAGCCTTGGGCGACGAGACGTGCTTTGTTGCGAACTACTTGTCCATCTTCATCTTGCTTGTTGCGAAACACCCATTTGGTACCGATGATGTTGTGGTTGTTGTCAGGCTTCTCAACCAATGTCCAAACTTGGTTTCTCTCAAAGTTGTGTAGCTCTTCATGCATAGCATTTATCCAATCCGGATCTTCCAATGCTTCTTCGACCTTCATAGGTTCAATGCTAGAGATGAAAGAATAGTTTTCACAAAAGTTAGCTAAACGAGTTTTAGAGCGAGTGATTCTCCCGGTTTGAATATCATTGTAGATTTGCTCGACGGGATGATCTTTAGCAATTCTTGCTCGAACTCATGAAAGCTTTTGCTTGGGTCTCGGTTGAACATCTTCTTCATCTTATTCTTCTTCTTCTTCTTCTTGATCTTCTTCATTTTTTGCGTTGTCGTTTTCTTGTCGTGGTGGAGAAGGAGGTTGTTGACGTTCATGATGTTCTTCCTCGTTTTCTTCCTCTTGGTGTGTTCCACTTGTGGATGCTTCCGTATCAACTCTTGGTTCACCTTGTCGTGAAGTAGAAGCTTCCACTTGCACAGATGAGGTACTCTCCTTCACCTCCATTGGACGGACCTTGCCAATAGACAAGTCTTGGATTGCTTCCGAAGGGTCTTTGTCTCCTACATCAATTGGCAATTGCTCTACTTGCGAGCCGTTAGATTCATCAAACTTCACATCTACCGTCTCTTCAACCTTTCGGGTGAAATTGTTGTAGACATGGTAAGTGTGAGAGTTTGAGCCATAACCTAGTAGGAGACCTTTATGAGACTTGGGAGCAAATTTGGAACGACGATGCTTATCAAGAATGTAGCACTTTGAGCCAAATACTCGAAAGTATCCAACTTGGGGTTTGTTACCAGTGAGGAGCTCGTATGCCGTTTTGCCGAGTAGCTTGTGAAGATACAAGCAATTTGTTGCATGACAAGCTGTCTCAACTGCTTCTGCCCAAAAATGCTTCGGCGTCTTGTACTCATCAAGCATCATTCTCGCCATTTCGATGAGCGTCCGGTTCTTCCTCTCAACAACTCCATTTTGTTGAGGTGTGTACGTAGCCGAGAACTCGTGTGAAATCCCTTCTTCGTCAAGAAAGGTGTCCACATTTGCGTTCTTGAACTCCGTTCCATTGTCGCCGCGAACCTTCTTGATCTTCACTTCAAACTGATTTTGGGCCTTCCTAGCGAAGTTTTTGAAGATCTTTTGGACCTGCGATTTATTATCGAGAAAGAACACCCACGTAAATCTTGAAAAATCATCAACTATAACTAGACCAAAAGAATTTCCACCGAGGCTTTTGTAAGTGTTGGGACCAAAAAGATCCATATGAAGTAGCTCGAGTGGCCTCCTTGTGGTCATGATGTTCTTCACGGGATGCCTTCCTCCAACCTGTTTACCTGCCTGACAAGCACTGCACAGTCTATCCTTATCAAATATGACATCGTTAACTCCAAGGATATGATTTCCTTTAATAAGCTTGTCAAGGTTTTCATGCCAACGTGACCTAGTCGTCTATGCCATAACCAACCTTTTGAGGATTTAGCAATGAAGCAAGTTTTAGGTTGTGCCTTTTTAGAGAAATCAACAATGTAAAGATCTCCTCTACGTATACCGGTAAAGACCATTTTATGATTGTCTCGACGAAACACTTGGCAATCTACTTTAGTAAATAGGACATTAAAACCGAAATTAGCAAGTCTAGATAATGAAAGTAAGTTGTAGCCAAGAGATTCAACGAGCATGACATTCTGAATGGAGCTATCATGTGAGATGGCCACCTTACCAAGGCCAACCACCTTACCCTTTGAGTTGTCACCGAAAGTGACATACTTTCGAGGACTATCATTTTCAGCAAGCTCACGAAACATGTCTTTGTCTCCGGTCATGTGATCGGTACATCCACTGTCAAGAACCCATTCCTTTCCTCCTGACACATATCCCCGAAGATTTGCCATAAGACCAAAATGTCTCATTGCATCATCAAGATCGAAGTCACTATCATCATCCTCATCATAGTATCCATGTTCAACATCGTCATGTGGTGGATCAAGCCCTAGAGAGGGTAATTCGTTAGAGTGAGTTTGACAATGATCTTGCTTATGAATTCTTATAGCTTCGGAAATAATATCACCAATAATTCCAACATCTCCTTTGGCACGCATAAGGTCGGTAAGTTCAAATAGACGATCACCAAACATAGGATCACTAGTATTCATCTTACTTAGGGCAATAGACTTATAGAGAATTTCATCTAGATTTTTCAAGGAATAATTTGGAAAGCGTTCCTCGAGAAATTTCCATATAGTGTAGGCACACCCAAGAGTAGGCAAGATTCTAATTAAGTTTCTAGGCAAGCCTCTAAAGATAAGATTAACGGTTCTAAGATTTCTAGTCATGTCAATAGATTCATCAAAGGTAGGATGCATAGGATCAACATGAGGTGCACAAGGGCTAGCAATGTACTTGTTCAAATGATATTGATAGAAAATTACAAGCATCTCATTTTTCCACTCATGAAAATACTCTCCATCAAGAATAGGCACTTTATGTCTAAGACTCCCCAAAGTAGACTCATCCATCTTCCTCCAATGGTGATTAAACCAAGGCAATGGAGACCAAAGCTCTATTACCACTTGTAGGATCTATAGAAGAGGTGTCTAGAGGGGGGTGATTAGACACTAAGTACCAAAGTTGCAGTTTTTAACTTCTTTAGGTTTAAATGGAGTTTAGGCACAAGTTTAACTTTTTCAATACATAGCAAGCAAGCATGCATGCAAAGAGTATATAGGCAGCGAAAATTAAAGCATGCAACTTGCAAGAATGTAAAGGGAAGGGTTTGGAGAAATCAAATGCAATTGGAGACACAGATGTTTTTGTCGCAGTTCCGATAGGTGGTGCTATCATAGATCCACGTTGATGGAGACTTCAACCCACGAAGGGTAACGGTTGCGCGAGTCAGCGGAGGGCTCCACCCACGAAGGGTCCACGAAGAAGCAACCTTGTCTATCCCACCATGGCCGTCGCCCACGAAGGACTTGCCTCACTAGCGGTAGATCTTCACGAAGTAGGCAATCTCCTTGCCCTTACAAACTCCTTGGTTCAACTCCACAATCTTGTCAGAGGCTCCCAAGTGACACCTAGCCAATCTAGGAGACACCACTCTCCAAGAAGTAACAAATGGTGTGATGATGATGAACTCCTTGCTCTTGTGCTTCAAATGATAGTTTCCCCAACACTCAACTCTCTCTCACAAGATTTGGATTTGGTGGAAAGAAGATTTGAGTGGAAAGCAACTTGGGGAAGGCTAGAGATCAAGATTCTTGTGATTGGAATGGAATATCTTGGCCTCAACACATGAGTAGGTGGTTCTCTCTCAGAACTGGTAAGTTGGAAGTGTAGGCTTGTTCTGATGGCTCTCTCCACGAATGAAGAGGAGGTGGAGGGGTATATATAGCCTCCACACAAAATCTAACCGTTACACACAATTTACCAAACTCGGTGGGACCGAATCATCAAACTCGGTCGGACCGATTTAGTAAACCTAGTGACCGTTAGGGTTTTCGGTGGGACCGATATGCAACTCCGTAGGACCGATATGATTAGGGTTAGGGCATAATGTAATCTCGGTGAGACCGATTACACAAACTCGGTGAGACCGATTTTGGTAATTAGCTAACCAGAGAGTTGGTCAGGTAAACTCGGTGGGACCGATTCGCTCTTTCGGTGAGACCAAAAAGTTACGAAAGGAAACAGAGAGTTTACATTGTAATCTCGGTAGTACCGGTTACACAAACTCGGTGAGACCGATTTTGGTAATGGACATACACAGAGAGATTGCAATCCCACCTCAGTGAGACCGAGATCCCTATCGGTGAAACCGATTTGCCTAGGGTTTGTGGCAGTGACTATGACATCTGAACTCGGTGGCGCCGGATAGAAAGAATCGGTAGGGCCGAGTTTGACTTTAGGTTTAGGTCATATGTGGATGTGAGAGAGTATTGGAGGGTTTTGGAGCATATCACTAAGCACATGAAGCAAGAGGCTCATTAAGCAACACCTCATCCCTCCTTGATAGTATTGGCTTTTCCTATAGACTCAATGTGATCTTGGATCACTAAAATATAAAATGAAGAGTCTTGATCTTGAAGCTTGAGCCAATCCTTTGTCCTTAGCATCTTGAAGGAGTTCCCACATCCTTTAGTCCATGCCACTCCATTGTTGAACTTATCTGAAACATACTAGATAAAAGTGTTAGTCCAACAAGAGATATGTTGACATTAATTACCAAAACCACCTAGGGAGCACTTGTGCTTTCAGCAGATATTTTAAAAAATGTGTGGCAATAGTCAACCATAAACACGTCATTTACTGGGTTAACAACTATACAAAAAAATGAAACACATGGTTGGACAACATGATGCCTGACGTGGTGCCATGGTATGGCCTCACCATGCCCTGGTAAAAATTGGAGAATGTTTTCCTTATGTCGTGATGCACACCTTTCATAAATTGAACCATCACCGAGGAAATTTCATGGTTTGAAGGGGGAAATTACCAAGATTGAAGGGGGATGCAAATTTCCTTTGTCCTTTGTCCACGAGTTTTTTTCTACGATGAACATACAACCTGCAAATCACCGTGTTCAAATTTGGCACTTTTCTGGGTTCATTTGCCATATTTAGGGGATTATGTGCATTTCCTAGGCGTTAATGCACATAATTCTAGTTCAAACAATCGGTGGATGAAAGGGTGCACAAGAACGGCCTGGAAAACCATGCTCGTGCCATTTAATTCTCATGCCTTTTACAAGGAAGGGACAGATATTTCGATGAAATGTGTGGCAATAGTCAACCACAAATGTTTGTTTATTGGGTTTTCAACTATAGAAAAAAAATGAAATAAATGCTTGAAAAACATGACGCCTAGCATGGTGTGCCATGGTATGACCTCACCATGCACTGGTAAAAAATAGAGAAGGTTTGGCTTATGTCGTCATGCACGGTCTTCATAAATCGAACCATCAGCAAAGAAGTTCCACGCTTTCGAGAGGGAAATCACCAAGATTGAAGGGGAACCGAAATTTTCTTTGTTCTTTGCCCTAGAGTTTTTTCTACGATGAACATACACCCTGCAAATCACCGTGTTCAAATTTGGCATTTTTCCGGGCTCATCTACCATATTTAGGGGATTATGTGCATTTTCTAGGCATTTAGCGCATATAAATCCAATCCAACTATAGGTGCACGGGTGTGATGTGAGGGACGTGGATTGCCATTCGGTCGCGGCACATCCTATGGTGCACACGCACGATCCGCGTGGCTGGGGTTCCGGCCAATCATAACGCAACACACAATAGGCTCAGCGCACACTATTTCTCGAAGCGACGAAGATGAACCGTGTATGATAATGAACGAGCAAAATTGTAAGCGAAGCCAAATTTCTGTTGTCGTTTGTCGTTGAGCTCCTGAATACCACCGCACTGTACGACTGCCCGGCCCCTCCGTCCCAGAGATCTCTCCAGGCGTCGTCCATGGCACCGCGGTGCAAAGTAACTGTTAAGGAAGCGATGGCATCCCGCCGCGCCGCGTTCCTTGCCGCCCGCGACCGCACACATGGTAAGTAAGCGATGGCATCTCGCCGCACCGAGTTCATCGCTACCGGCGGCCAGACAGTTACATGGGCGGACTTTGAGGTTGCCATGGCCGAATGGGTGGTGGATCTAGAAGCGGACAAAGCCGCACAGAAGGAGCAGAAAAGACAGAAAGCAGTCATGAAAAGAGAGTCCCCCCACCGCAAGAAAAAAGAGGCCGCACACCATGGTGAGGAGAGCTTGGCGGAGATCGAAGCATGGTGGGCTGCCGCCTACAAGGCCGGGAAGGAGAACGCCGGCGTCTGGCCAGCATGCCCCGATGGCAGCATGTGAGAAGTAGTTTAAGTTTGTAGTATTAGAGCAAATTACCAGTAGTACTTTAAGTTTGTAGTATTAACGTACAATGTCGGTAAGAGCATGGGATTTGAGCGTTGATTAGCATGTGTGCCCGTGATGTCTACTACGCAACCTTCTCCTTGTAGACGTTGTTGGGCCTCCAAGTGTAGAGGTTTGTAGGACAGTAGCAAATTTCCCTCAAGTGGATGACCTAAGGTTTATCAATCCGTGGGAGGCGTAGGGTGAATATGGTCTCTCTCAAACAACCCTGCAACCAAATAACAAAGAGTCTCTTGTGTCCCCAACACACCCAATACAATGGTAAATTGTATAGGTGCATTAGTTCAGCGAAGAGATGGTGATACAAGTGCAATATGAATGGTAGATATAGGTTTTTGTAATCTGAAAATATAAAAACAGCAAGGTAACTAATGATTAAAGTGAGCACAAACGGTATTGCAATGCGTTGAAACAAGGCCTAGGGTTCATACTTTCACTAGTGCAAGTTCTCTCAACAATAAAAACACAATTGGATCATATAACTATCCCTCAACGTGCAACAAAGAGTCACTCCAAAGTCACTAATAGCGGAGAACAAACGAAGAGATTATTGTAGGGTACGAAACCACCTCAAAGTTATTCTTTCGGATCGATCTATTCAAGAGTCCGTAGTAAAATAACACGAAGCTATTCTTTCCGTTCGATCTATCATAGAGTTCGTACTAGAATAACACCTTAAGATACAAATCAACCAAAACCCTAATGTCACCTAGATACTCCATTGTCACCTCAAGTATCCGCGGGTATTATTATACGATATGCATCACACAATCTCAGATTCATCTATTCAACCAACACAAAGTACTTCAAAGAGTGCCCCAAAGTTTCTACCGGAGAGTCAAGACGAAAACGTGTGCCAACCCGTATGCATAAGTTCACGAGCGGAACCCGCAAGTTGATCACCAAAACATACATCAAGTGGATCACGTGAATATCCCACTGTCACCACAGATAAGCACGACAAGACATACATCAAGTGTTCTCAAATCCTTAAAGACTCAATCCGATAAGATAACTTCAAAGGGAAAACTCAATCCATTACAACAGAGTAGAGGGGGAGAAACATCATAAATCCAACTATAATAGCAAAGCTCGCGATACATCAAGATCGTATCACCTCAAGAACAAGAGAGAGAGAGAGAGATCAGACACACAGCTACTGGTACATACCCTCAGCCCCGAGGGTGAACTACTCCCTCCTCGTCATGGAGAGCGCCGGGATTATGAAGATGGCCACCAGTGAGGGATCCCCCTCGTCATCAAAGGAGAGTGCGATAACCTCACCGCCGTCCGTGCCGGCAAAGATCACCCGCTCCGCCTCCACGAGCTCCGGGTACTGCCGGCGGAGCTCTTGCATGTAGGCCTCATCGGCGGCCTCGGCCTCGAGACGCTCCCACACCTCGTGGTCCTCCCGCTCCATAGCCGAGCTCACCACCCCTGGCTCTGGCGGAACGAGGTGGACCGGACGTGTTCCGAAGGGGAAATTGAGCCTAGCCACCACGCCGTGGTAGCGAACCTGCCAGCGGTTGTACTCCATGGCCGCGAGCTCGACCGTGTGGAAGCTACCAAGCCACCGGCGGGTGTGGGTCTCTCGATCTGTAATCTCGGCGACCCACGTCCCCCACCGCCACTTCCGGACCACGAGGTAGGACTTCGTCGGTAGCCGGGTCCGAGGGAGGACAGGGAAGTCCTCGAACAGGTGTAGAGGCGCGGCGGTGGGCTGATCGGGGGACCGGCAACGACGGATCGGGCCCGTGGAGGACGACGGGGACACCTCGGCGGCCACCTCGTCGGCATCGGGCGAAAAGGCCGTGATAAACCTCTTTTTGGCCATTGGCTAATCGAGCTCCCTGGCACACAGGAATAGGTTGAGGATGGCGGCGACCTACCAATGGTTTCGAGGGTTGTGCGTGTCTATGTGAGCGGAGGTTGTGTTTGAGGAAATACTGCGGCAACTGAAAATTTTACTAGGCGGGAGTAACAAGGCGGCGCTACTTAAAATTTGGATCAAGGGCGAGCAGATATTTTTGAGATTGCGAGGGATGTAGAGGCGGGAGTAAAATGCCGGGGCTACTAAAAATTTGAATCAAGGGACTGAAGCAGAGAGGGATGCAGAGGTGGAAGTTTTGGGGGAGCGAGCTAGTGTGCTTGACACGCCGGCTGTGGACTGTAGCCGACGCACCTTCTCGCGTAAGCCATAGGCGTACTATATACCGACGGTGCTCCAAAATATATTGTACTACATCTCACATGGTTGGTGAGAATAAACTGTGTGGGATCTACTTGATTTGAATTACAGAATGGCGTCACAACGGCAATGGACGGCGTTTGAATTGCTATACCTTTTATCTACAGTGAACATGCAACTGTATGTGTGTCGTAAAAGAATTGGAATTATTTAGGGTTCGTTTGGACATTTCATACATTAAACTAGTTTTCTAGCCATTTCAGGTGCACAATTCAAAATTAAACTACATGCACATGCTCCGGTGCATACAAATTGGTTGAAAAATCAAATACGTGTCCTTCAGTGCATGCTTAGGTCCCATGGAAGAAATGGGAGTGAATTTTTTGGGGTTCGTTTGGCCTTTTTTATACATTAACTAGGTTTTCTAGGCATTTTATGTGCATAATTCAAATTTGAACTACAAGCACATGCTCCAATGCACTAAAGTTGTTTGAAAAATCACATGTGTGTCCTTGGGTGAATTTCTAGGTCCCATGAAAGAGATGGGAATGAATTTCAAACACCAGGGCACTGTTGATTGCCGGCAAAACGTTGAGATACCTGGTTTTTAAATTCTAGTAAATCCAAAACTCGTCTGAAAATCATGAAACTTGGCATGCTATCATGGAGCGGCATCAACATGTCCTGGTGAAAATTTTGTCCCATTTGGGGCAGGTTTGGGTACAAGCTTCTAACAAAACAGAGCTTCTCACAACAAGCATGATGGTTTCGATAGGGAACGTACCACCTTTGGGGACGAGACGATATCCGTTGCCTCTTATTGCTTTTAAAACTTTTCTAGTGTCAACATAGAACAACAGGAGTGTTGTGTTCAATCTTGGAATTTTTCCGGGTTCGTTTGGCCTTTTTAGACATTAACTGGGTTTTCTAGGCATTTTATGTGCATAATTCAAATTTGAACTACAAGCACATGCTCCAATGCACCAAAGTTGGTTGAAAAATCACATGTGTGTCATTGGGTGAATTTCTAGGTCCCATGCAAGAGATGGGAATGAATTTCAAACACCACGACACTGTTGATTGCCAGCAAAACATTGAGATGCCTGGTTTTTAAATTCTAGTAAATCCAAAAAATCGTCTGAAATTCATGAAACTTGGCATGCTATCATGGAGCGGCATCAACATGCCGTGGTGAAAATTTTGTCCCATTTGGGGCAGGTTTGGGTATAAGCTTCTCACAAACCGAGCTTCTCACAACAAGCATGATGGTTTCGATAGGGAACGTACCACCTTTGGGGACGAGACGATATCTGTTGCCTCTTATTGCTTTCAAAAAAATTCTAGTGTCAACATAGAACAACAAGAGTGTTGTGTTCAATCTTGGAATTTTTCGGGGTTCGTGTGACCATTTTTATACATTAACTGGGTTTTCTAGGCATTTTATGTGCATAATTCAAACTTGAAATACAAGTACATACTCCGATGCACCAAAGCTGGTTGCACAATCACGTGTGTGTCCTTGGGTGAATTTCTAGGTCCCATGCAAGAGATGGGAATGAAATTCAAACACCATGGCACTGTTGATTGCCGGCAAAATGTTGAGATGCCTGGTCTTTAAATTCTAGTAAATAAAAAACTCGTATGAAATTCATGAAACTTGGCATGCTATCATGGAGCGGCATCAACATGCCGTGGTGAAAATTTTGTCCCATTTGGGGCAGGTTCGGGTATAAGCTTCTCACAAACTAGAGCTTCTCACAACAAGCATGATGGTTTCGATAGGGAACGTCCCACCTTTCGGGACGAAATGATATCCATTGCCTCTTATTGCTTTCAAATATTTTCTAGTGTCAACATAGAACAACAGGAGTGTTGTGTCAATTTTTGTGATTTTTCGGGGTTCGTGTGGACTTTTTTATGCATTAACTAGGTTTTCTAGGCATTTTATGTGCATAATTCAAATTTGAACTACAAGCACATGCTCCAATGCACTAAGGTTGGTTGAAAAATCTCATATGTGTCCTTGGGTGAATTTCTAGGTCCCATGCAAGAGATGGGAATGAAATTCAAACACCATGGCACTGTTGATTGCCGGCAAAATGTTGAGATGCCTGGTTTTTAAATTCTAGTAAATCCAAAACTCGTCAAAATTCATGAAACTTGGCATCCTATCATGGAGCGGCATCAACATGCCGTGTTAAAAATTTGTCCCATTTGGGGCAGGTTCGGGTATATGCTTCTCACAAACCAGAGCTTCTCACAACAAGCATGATGGTTTCGGTAGGGAATGTCGCACCTTTGGGGATGAAACTATATCCATTGCCTCTTATTGCTTTCAAAAAATTTCTAGTGTCAACATAGAACAACAGGAGTGTTGTGTCAATTTTTGTGATATTTCGGGGTTCATTTGGACATTTTTATGCATTAACTGGGTTTTCTAGGCATTTTATGTGCATAATTCAAATTTGAACTACAAGCACATGCTCCAATGCAGTAAGATTGGCTGAAAAATCTAATATGTGTTCTTGGGTGAATTTCTAGGTCCCATGCAAGAGATGGGAATGAAATTCAAACACCGGGGCACTGTTGATTGCCGGCAAAATGTTGAGATGCCTGGTTTGTAAATTCTAGTAAATCCAAAACTCGTGTGAAATTCATGAAACTTGGCATGCTATCACGGAGTGGCATCAACATGTCGTGTTAAATTTTTTGTTCCGTTTGGGGCAGGTTCGGGTATATGCTTCTCACAAACCAGAGCTTCTCACAACAAGCATGATGGTTTCGGTAGGGAACGTCCCATCTTTGGGGATGAAACGATATACATTGCCTCTTATTGCTTTCAAAAAATTTCTCATGTCAACATAGAACAACAGGAGTGTTGTGTCATTTTTTGGGATTTTTCGGGGTTCGTTTGGACATTTTTATGCATTAACTGAGTTTTCAATGCATTTATGTGCATAATTCAAATTTGAACTACATGCACATGCTCCATTGCATATAAATTGGTTGAAAAATCAAATATGTGTCCTTGGGTGCATGCTTAGGTCCCATGCAAGAAATGGGAATGAATTTCAAACATCAGGGCACCGTTGATTGCCGGCAAAACATTGAGATGCCTCTTTTTAAATTCTAGTAAATCCAAAACTCGTCTGAATATCATGAAACTTGGCATGCTTTCATGGAGCAGCATCAACATGTTGTGGTAAATTTTTTGTCCCGTTTGTGGCAGGTTTGGGTATATGCTTCTCACAAACCAGAGCTTCACACAACAAGCATCATGGTTTCGGTAGGGAATGTCCCACCTTTGGGGACGAAACGATATCCACTGCCTCTTATTGCAAAAAATTTCTCGTGTCAACATAGAACAACAGGAGTGTTGTGTCAATTTTTGTGATTTTTCGGGGTTCTTTTGGGCATTTTTATGTGTTAACTGAGTTTTCAATGCATTTATGTGCATAATTCAAATTTGAACTACATGCACATGCTCCAGTGCATATAAATTGGTTGAAAAATCAAATCTGTGTCCTTGGGTGCATGCTTAGGCCCATGCAATAAATGGGAATGAATGTCAAACACCAGGCACCGTTGATTGCCGACAAAACATTGAGATGCCTGATTTTTAAATTCTAGTAAATACAAAACTCGTCTGAAATTCATGAAACTTGGCATGCTATCATGGAATGGCACCCGACATGATGTGGTATTTTTTGTGTCCATTTTGAGAGAAGGTGCACTCTAATAATGACAACAAACAAAGGCATTTTGAAAAAGTAGCTGCCACTTTAATATCTCAAACGTTTGTATAATTCAAAACGTGTGCGTTCTTTTGACCATCCACGTGACTCCACGTGTCTTGGTTTTAATGGCTGTAGGAGGTGCCGTGCGGACAGTTGCTTGACCTTGACTGAACGGGAGGCGTGCGAGCGTAGTCCGGTGCGCAGGCTGACCAAGAGGCGTGCAAGCCGTCCTCCAATGCACATGCTCACTGGGAAGCGTGCGAGCTTTACGCTGCGCAGGCTCAAACTGGAAAGATTGACATTTGTTTATCTAGTAACATTGCCATTTGTCAACCTTGTAACACTGCGATTTGTCAAAATATGCAGCTACAAATCACTAGCACTATCTAATTTTTGCAACTAAAATCACTAGCACATTTCATATGGACACCACTAGCAGGCGTGAGTTAATGGATGCATATGCAAATGTACCATTGATTACATACAACAAGTCATCAACCCACAACGACAGCGAGGATACACGTTGGATTATAGATCATATCCAACAAAACATTATAGTAAAGTTTTTCTCACACAACAAATAACAAAGTGATGAAATGAACTTCAGCTCAACCACTCGTCGGCATTGGAAACGCTTGCTTTGAACCAGAAGTGATTCTCTGGGAAGGGCCAGCTACTGTCAATCTCTAGACCAACGCAGGACTGATCATCCAGGCTGAAGCGACTTATTTCGATACCCATATTTGGATGGTAGGGAAGCATAGTAATGTCCGAGGTATAGATATAGTTGCTTCTCATAAATGGTAGTAACGTTGTGTCAACAGCAACTGGATCGCCTTTGGTGACGCCGCGGTGGGCTCCATGATGACCTCCGTCCTGCCGTCCCGGCAGTCTTGGTCTTGTTGCACCGATATGGAAACCTTTGCTTGATCCCCCGGGACTCTGCGCCTGCACTTGCCTCCTTAGCACCAAAGAGGAAGCTGGTACACTATGCCCGCTGGCGCCTACCTAGCCTTGGTCGTGATGGCTCACATCATATGAACCTCGCAAGGTGCACCTTGCATTGATATCTCCGCTCCTCAGGAGCCAGGCTAGTGAGGCCACCCTCAGGGAGGTCTTGGTGTTGTCTGCCTATGAGGCTTGGCCCCTCACGAGGGTCTTGAGTTGTTGCTGCTGAAGCTGGGCCATACCGGGCCATCGACGGAGCCACGACGTGGGCCGCAAGCAGGCAAGTCTGGGTACCCCCGTTCCCAGGACTCCGACAGTAGCCCCCGGGCCCAAGGCATGCTCAAACTTCGCTTCGAGGCGAAGCCAAAGGGCAAGTGTGGAGTGCTGCGGGCCCTAACCGACTGCGGCGTGGCGATTGATGGGACATGGGCGCCTCGCTTCCCCACACTGCCTCAGCAACCGTTCAACTTGACGAGACTCTGCTGCATGCAGAAAAAACCATCATTACGCACGATCGTGGAGGCCGGCGGTTGGCCTCCTCTTGGCTATAAATGAGGACAGGGGCGGAGCCCCCTTTGCTCATCTTGTTCTTCTCGCTGCACACTCTCTCTTCTTCTTCTTTGCCTCGCCATCTTGCCGCAGCTCCTATGGCGCCGCTGAAGAAGTTCTCTGCTGCGTAGAAGGGGAAAGCTCGCCAGGAGGGGCCTGGCCCGCCACCGCCCAAGAGGGGGCGGGGCTGCCCCTGCAAGCACGCTGCAACCCCTGCTGTGGCTCCTCGGGGGTGTGGGCGTACTCCTTCGGGGACCGGCGTCGCCCTTGGCGGCCGTAGCAGTGTTTCCTCTTGCGATGGGAGCCGCCCGGGGCGGGGAAGCCCTTACGCTGAGGGGAAGCGCGTCGTGGTCGCCCGGCCTCCCCGACCGCGCTTCCATTCGGCAGAGGTTCTCCCGGAGTTCGTCGTGTGGTCGGAGAGGCCGGCCGGCAGCTGGCTCCAGCTCCCGCGATCCTTTGTCGGTGAGCTGCCGGCCATGGGTCTGACGGCCTCTAGCTGCAGGCCGACGGTTGCTACAGCAAGTCCTTGTGGGCCGCGGTGGAGGTCTCCACCACGGGCAACGTGGCCTTGACCCGCTACTGGCAGACGTTGGCCAGCGCGCGTGGCTTGAGCAGGAGGTGCACCCTCCACTTCAAGTATAACGGTGCCACGACCCTCTATGTGAGGGTGTTTGGGGAAGATGGTCGTCGTGCAGGGTGTTGTCCCGAAGACATCGGCGACGACGAGCTTGGTCTCGACGACGCTGAGGGCGAGCTTGCTCTTGGCGACGGCG
Source organism: Aegilops longissima (assembly GCA_021605205.1). Taxonomy (NCBI): domain Eukaryota; kingdom Viridiplantae; phylum Streptophyta; class Magnoliopsida; order Poales; family Poaceae; genus Aegilops; species Aegilops longissima. The sequence continues at coordinate 235,655,840 of CM038678.1, read as the reverse complement.
GCTCCTCCTCCAGCGAGAGCACTAGTAGTGGTGGCTATGACCAGCCACCACGTCGCCGGTCTCGCTTCGAGGACGGTGGTGGGTCGTCCCATCGCCACGCTCTAGTGAAGCGCGAAGAGGGCTCGGGCTGAGGGCTCGTGCAAGGAAGAATAGGACACCCGACCAGGTTCTTTCGAAGAACCCCGCAGCTCATGATGCCTCTTGAGGTCGATGACCCTTGAGCCACTCTTCCGGGGGCATGGACTTCAAGAGGGTGCACAGATCATGAGTGTCCTCGAGGGCGTCTCACGAGGATAAAACGAGCCAGAGCTGCGGGGCTACGGCGAAGTGTGTTTGCGGAGCGGGGCGAGCCCGTTGCACGCACACACCTGCCCAGCCCTCGCACGCGAGACGCGCGAGAAGGAGCGACGGGCAACTGCCGCTCCTCCTGAACCAGGACCAAACCACAAAAGAGAAAATCAAGGGGAAAGTCGGTTTGGCAATTGAAAACACGCGAACTCCAAATTTCATTAAAAGATTGCAGATCAGCTACAGAAATCAAATGAACAACCGCGTCCAGCACCTAGTCTAGTCTTCTCACCAGAGCGGAGCTAAGTGCTCCCACTAGGACGTGGGAGGGAGCCCCCGAGGCCGGAGGGCGGCACTCTGGAGAATCCAGGGCATGTACATCCCCACTCATTATTACGTGAGAGTTTCATGAGCGGAGACCTTCACAGGCACTGGGCCTTGATTCATCGGTAAAACTTCTTGAGGTGCTGGATGTTCCATGCGTTTTGGATGGGGATCCCGTCCTGCGTCTCCAAGCGCGCGGTGCCAGGCCTGGAGACACGGGCGACCCTAAACGGGCCCTCCCACATGGGCGAGAGCTTATGCAGCCCTTCGCTGGACAGGACCCGCCGTAGGACAAGATCGCCCACCTCAAGCGTCCTGGAGCGGATGCTGCGGCAGTGATACCGCCGCAACGCCTGCTGGGACCTTGCCGCTCGGAGCGAGGCTTGACGACGGTGTTCCTCCCCCAGCATGAGATCCATCCCCCGTTTGGCGTCCTAGCGCGCCTTGTCAAACGCCAAGACACGTGCGGAGCAATGCCTGACCTCATGTGGGAGAACCGCGTCGGCTCCGTAGACGAGGAAGAATGAAGTTTCGCCCGTTGGCTTGGTCGAGGTGGTGCAGATGGACCACAGCACAGACTGGAGCTCGTCCAGCCAGCCCCTGCCACAGGCCTTGAGCTTCTTCTTGAAGGTTCTTGCCTTGAGGCCTCTCAGGACCTCCCCATTGGCACGCTCGGCCCGGCCCTTGCTACTGGGGTGTGCCACTGAGGCATAGAATATCTGTGTTCCAAGGTTAGCACAATACGTTTTGAAAAGGTTGCTAGTGAACTGCGAGCCATTGTCAGTGATCATGCGATTAGGGACCCCGAACCAGCTCACGAGGCCCTTGATGAACTTGACTGCTGAGCTGACTGGGATGGTGCAGACAACCTCCACTTCCCCCACTTGGTGAACTTGTCGATGGCGACGTAGAGGTAGCGATAGCCCTCGGGCGCTCGAGGGAACGGCCCCAAGATGTCCAGGCCCCAGACCGCGAATGGCCACGAGAGAGGGATAGTCTAGAGGCCCTGAGCAGGCTGGTGGATTTGCTTGGCATGGAACTGGCAGGCTTCACAGGATCTCACTAGCTCGGTTGCGTTGTTGTGTGTTGTGGGCCAGTAGAATCTGCTACGGAACGCCTTGCCCACCAAGGTGCGCGATGACGAGTGATGCCCATAGTTCCCACTGTGTATGTCGGTTAACAGCTCGCACCGCTGCTCCCTGGAGATGCATCGCAAGGAAACATCGTTTGGTCGTTTTCGGTATAGCTCACCGTCCTGAATGCAGTAGGCTGTGGCCTGACGAGCCACGCGCTCCACGTCCTCCTCCTCTGGCAGGGTTCCTAGCAGCAGGTACACCTTGAATCCTTCAGTCCAGCACCCCACCTGAGCCTCGAGCGCAAGGAGCAACCGTGCTCCTGAGGTCGGGCTGCGCGGGCTCCGGTTGGTGGTGGGGAAGCTCCTCTGGCGGTGTTGGTTCCGTGGCAGGGGCTCTTGAAGGCTTGAAGAGTTTCTCCTTGAAGATGCTGGGCTGCAGCAGCTAGCGTTTGGATGCTCTCTTGGCGATATCGTCAGCTTCCTTGTTCGTGCTGCGAGGTACGTGCTGCAGCTCCAGGCCGAGGAATTGCTTCTCCATCCTGCGTATCTCTGCCAGGTATGCCTCCATGTGTTCATCCTTCGGTTCATACACTTTGTTGGAGAAGTTGACGAGGAGCTGCGAGTCGCCCTTGATGGTGAGGCGCTTCACGCCTAAGGCGGCCGCGACCTTGAGGCCGGCGATCAAGCCTTCGTACTCCGCGATGTTGTTGGAGACCTTCTCTCCGTGTTGGAAACAGAGCTGCACGACGTAGTAGAGCTTGTCGTGGGGTGGGCGAGATGAGCATGGCTCCAGCCCCCGTGCCCTGACACGCGAAGGCGCCGTCGAAGTACATGACCCAGCTGTCTGGTGCCTTGCTCCCTGGCGAAAGGGACCGGTCCTCGCCCGCCTCGGGCCCTGGAGTGTCGGTCCATTCCGCCACGAAGTCGGCGAGCGCGGCACCCTTGATGATCCTGGTGGTGCGGAATTCCAGCTGGAATGCTTGTAGTTCGATGTTCCATTCGCCGACCCTTCCCGCGGCATTGGGGCTCCGAAGCACCCTCTCCAATGGGTAAGCTGAGATGACCTTAATGGGGTGGCCTTGGAAGTAGTGGCGCAGCTTGCCTGAGGCCACGAGGAGCACGAGCAGAAGCTTCTGCGGCATGGGGTAGCTTGCTCGCGTGTCACGTAGTACCGTGCTAACAAAGTACACAGGGTGCTCGTCGAGATCGGGGGTGTTGGCGGAGTCCGAGACCTCCTGAGGCTGGGGCGCTTCCTGAGGCTGGGGGACCTCAGGAGCTCAGTCGCCTGTCAGGGCAACCGCAGCCTTAGGAGCGCCGTCTTGCGGGGCCTGGTCATCTGCTGGCGCTGCCATGGCTTTAGGGGCGTCGTCTTGGTGATGCATCATCCCGACTGAATGCGCGGTGTCGCGAGGCTGGCTCCTGGCCCGACGCTCCTCCCAGACGGCCACCAGCACTGCACTAGGAGAATGAGGCGTGGCGGCCAGGTAAAGCACCAGGGGCTCAAGAGGACGGGGTGCCACCATCACCGGTGGGCTGGTGAGGTATCTCTTGAGGTCTTGAAACGCCGTGTCAGCCTCCGGAGTCCACTCGAGTGGGCCCTTCTTTTTCATCAGCTTGAAGAACGGGAGGGCGCACTCCCCTAGCTTGGAGATAAAGTGCCCTAATGAAGTCATGCAGCCCGCCAGCTTTTGCATTTCTTTGAGAGTCTGCGGTGGGCTCATCTCTTCTATTGCCTTGACCCTCTCCGGGTTCGTCTCGATTCCTCTGTGTGACACAAGGAAACCAAGCAACTTACCGGAGGGGACGCCAAACACGCATTTCTCCGGGTTGAGCCACAGGTCCACCTTGCGCAGGCTGGCGAATGTCTCCTCCAGATCCTGGATGAGGGTCCTTGCCTCCCAGATTTTACCACGATGTCATTGATGTAGGCATCAGCGTTCCTCCCGAGCTGCTGGCCCAGGGTGATGTGCATCAGCCGCTGGAAGGTCGGCCCAGCATTGCATAGCCCGAACGACATGCCAGGGTAGCAGTACACACTGCATGGGGTCAAGAAGGTCGTCTTCTCAACGTCTTGCACCACCATCTTGATTTGGTGGTATCCCGAGAAGGCATCTAGGAAGCACAGCAGGTCGCACTCGGCGGTGGAGTTGACGATTTGATCAATGCGCAGAAGCGGGAATGGGTCCTAAGGGCAGGCCTTGTTGAGGTTGGTGAAGTCGACACATGCGTTCTGTCCCGCCTTTCTTGGGCTCGACGACCAGGTTCGGTAGCCATTCAGGGTATGGCACCTTGCGGATGACACCAGCCTCCTGCAGCTTGCGGGTTCCCTGGACGATGAAGGACTTCTTCTCCGTAGACTGCCGCTGTGCCTTCTGCTTCACCGGGCGTACGTTGGGGCACACCCTCAGGTGATGCTCGATTATCCCCCTCGGGACCCCAACCAGCTGCTTGGGCTCCCAGGCGAACACCTCCCTGTTCGCGCGCAGGAAGCCCACCAACGCTTCTTCTTGATCCGGGGCGAGGTCGGCGCCTATGGTAAAGGTGGCTCCTGACGCCCCGTCCCCGTCGACTGGTACTTGCTTCGTCTTGGCCCGATCTTGAGAGAACAACTGCTTCTTTTTAGTCGTCGCCGCCCCCGGGACCATAGAGGCCCTCCCCGCTTCCGACCGCGCGCGACCGCGGCCCTGAAGACGAGCTTGAGAGCCGCCAACGCCTCCTTGGTGTCCCCAGCCACGGTGAGGACGCCGCTTCTTCCTGACATCTTCATGAGGTTGTAAGCAGGGTGAGTCGCCGTCATGAACCTTGCCAGGGCTGGGTACCCGAGGATTGCGTTGTATGAAAGGCCGATGCGGGCGATATCGAAGTCGATGAGCTTAGTGCTGTCATTATCGCGGGTGCCAAAGGTGACAGACAGGCGGATTTGCCCCTGGGGGGCAGGTGGAGCCGTCGACGACTCCAGAGAACGGCTTGGTGGCGCGCAGCCGACCGAACGACACGTGAAGCAAGCCGAATGCTTCCATAGAGAGCACGTTGAGGCCAGCTCCACCATCGATGAGGGTCTTCGTTACCGCCACATTTCAGATGGTGGGGGTGCAAAGCATTGGGAGCGTGCCAGCGCCCGCCGTGGTTGCAGGGTGATCCCTGGAGTCGAAAGTGAGGTCGGTGCTGGGCGACGCCCACCCTGGGGGAGCTCCCTGCTGTATGCGGGCGGCACCCACTTGGAGAAAGAACTGCTTGACGTGACGGTCTGAGGGCGGCGCTTGAGATCCGCCGAGGAGGGCGGCAACGGCGTGGGGCGCCAGTGCCATGGAGCACGCGACGAAGAGGCCACACAGTTCCTCCCAGGAGGCCACAGAAGACTCTGGTAGGCTGAGAAACCAGGTGCATGGTACGCCGGTGAGGGCCATGGGGAACCAGTTGGCCATGACCTTGTCGTCACCGTCGGCCGCCCAAACGGCCTCCTCGTAGGCCTGGAGGAAACCTGCCGGATCCGCTGCGTCATCATAGCGAGGCGGCATTTCTGTCCTGAACTTGGGCGGCCACTATACCTGCCGCAAGGCGGGGGAAAAGCTTGGAGGCCCGCAGCGCCTCCGTGCGCGCTCGCCGGTCCGGCAGGAGAGGCGGTGCTCACCATGGGAGCAGGTTGGCAAGGCGAAGCTTCGACGTACCCCTACCTGGCATGCCAAATGTCGGATTCAGGGTATCGCAGACCCTTGAGAGGTTCGAACTCTGGGGTGCGTGCCAAGAACTCTCTCCTCCCTATCTGCCTGCCCAACGATTCCACGGCCTAGCTTAACGAACCCTAGGGACAAGAGACACAACAGTTTATCCTGGTTCGCGCCACCTTGTGATGTAATACCCTACTCCAACTTTGTGGTGGATTGCCTCGAGGGGCTGAGGATGAACTAGTACAATGGATGAACAACCTCGGGAGGTGAGGTGTTCTTGAGTTCGATGAGCTGGTGATGTGGTTCGGGTGGAATTGGTCCGTCCCCTCTATGGTGGTGGATAAGTCCTATTTATAGTGGCCTTGGTCCTCTTCCCAAACATAGGCGGGAAGGGATCCTACAACGGCCAAATTTGAAGGGGAACAACTAGTACAAGCTATCCTGACAAAAGTAGTTTTCGCCTGCAAAAGGCTGTGGCGCTGACGCCGTGGTGGGCTCTGTAATAACCTCTGTCCTGCCGTCCTAGCGGTCTTGGTCTTGTTGCACCGATATGGAAACCTTTGCTTGATCCCTCGGGACTCCGCGCCTGTGCTTGCCTCCTTCGCACTGAAGAGGAAGCTGGTACACTGTGCCCGCTAGCGCCCGCCTGGCCTTGGTCGTCATGGATCACGTCATATGAACCTCGTGAGGTGCACCTTGCATTGATATCTCTTCTCCTCAGGAGCCAGCCTAGTGAGGCCACCCTCAGGGAGGTCTTGGTGTCGTCCGCCTCGCGAGGCTTGGCCCCTCGCGAGGGTCTTGAGTTGTTGCTGCTAAAGCTAGGCCGTACCGGGCCGTTGACGGAGCCACGCCGTGGGCCACAGGCAGGCAAGTCTGGGTACCCCCGTTCCCAGGACGCCGACATGCTCTGCCTCTGCTAGCTTCTTTCTGGATTCTTCCATCTCTTATTTGGCTTGGGTGAAGAGAGCATGTGATTGCTCTTTTCGCTTCTTCAGGAACCCAGCTAAATTCTCAAGGGTTGCTGCACGCTTTCTTTCAGCCTTTACTAGAGCCACGAGGACGTGAACAGTTGACGACTCCACCTGGCTTGTGTGTAATCCAGCATCATCTGGGAATTTGTACCTTGTGTCCAATCCAGCATCATTAGTGAACGAGCAACTTGTGTGTAATCCAGCCTCATTTTGGAAACATGATCTTGAGGTTGACCATACTTCCCTCCTCGCAGGAACTGCATCCTGACATGAAGTTACTTCTTTTTTAGATCAATACTCAGAGCAACCCAGATCCATTTAGTAGAAGCCAGATAAATAGGACTCGGATAAGTGAATTCAAAAGGAAAAATATAAAAACAGACTCCAAGGTGAGAACACCCACTTCCTACATCAAGCTAAAAAAGAAAGCATTAGGACGATTAAGACTCTTCTTATTACACATGAAGAACACGGGGCTAGCTAAGAGAAACATAAACTACAACATATACACATCGAAGAACACGAGTTTAAACGAAAGTAATTGAAAGGGTGTTACTTACCAAGCTCGTTTTACAGGTTCGGTGCAGCTCCTCTTTAACTTGCCACGCTCCTTGAATATGTCCCCAATATCCCGTGTTTGGTCTTCATTGCTCCTCTACATGTCACACTCGTGGTTTTAAAATCTCAACATGGCAAGAAAAATATACTAGTAATACTCACGCATCTTGTGGGCAACAATAAAGCACTCGTCTGCCATGTTAGAGCATCTCCAACTGAACCGCAACACGCGGCGCTTTAAAAAAGCATTTACAGCGCCGGAATAGCCAGTTTTTGTGGGCCCGGAGTGCTGAAATAGAGAAGTAGAGATAGAGAGTAGAGACTAAAGAGTAGAGACATAGATAGTTCTCAGCATAGATATAACATAGATAGATAAAAAATAGATAGTTCAACTACTCCTCCTCGTCCGACTCCTCCTCGATGATGTCCTCCTCCGATGCCTCAATGCAGGCGTGAAGATATCGATCGTCGTGGAGTCCCAGGACGACGTTGCTCTTAGCCTCATGTTGAATTGAGCGGCCGCTTTTCGCGTACGCTTGTCCTCGCGATAGGCGGCTGGCCGCCCTCCTCTTCTCCCTCTCCGCCCTCCTTTGCGCGTCGAACTCGCGCTTGTTGATGATTTCCTGCAGGAAGCGTTGACACCATAGCACCATGGCTTCCTTGTCCATCTCGGCGATGCCGAGACGGTGCTCCCACCTCCGGTTGTCGCGACGATCCACGTCAGTGATAAGCCACGACAGAGGCGCTCGCTCCCGCGTCGGCATGTTGGGGATGTTCAGTGTTATATGGGGCCACTGGAGGCGCCACGCCGTCGCGTCGTACACGCAGGTGGCCTCGTGGGTAGTGTTGAAAGTGCCGAGAAGCCGCCAGAGGGGCGCGCGCGGACGCCGCTGTATCCCCATGTTTCCTGGTGACGCGGCGGCAGCGAGGCGAGAAAGAGCGAGGAGAGAGCGGTAGCGAGGCGCAGAGCGGGGAGAGAGCGGTGGCGAGACACAGAGCGGGGAGAGAGCGGTGGCAAGGCACAGAGCGGTGGGAGGGCGTTGGATTTTATAAAGCGCACCGGACGCCGCGCGCCAAAACTAGCGCGTGCCCGGCCGCTTTTTCCCCCGCGCGCGCGATCCTTTCCCGACGTCCTTGCTATCTCTACTATCTTCTCTACAATTATATTTACTTTATATTTAATATTTATCTCTACTCTTATAAAAAACAGAGTTGGTGATGATGGTGTGCCTGCCATCCTGCAATATAGGCCGTCCGATTTATATCGGACGGATAGGAAGGAAATTATGGCAATTTTGTAGAAAGATACCCACAACCCCCTCCACATTTGCAAATAAGGCCTTCCCTCGTTCATCCTTTTCTCCCACAAGATAAACTACTCATACAAATGCATCTTGATGTTCCGTGCAACGCATGGGCATCTTGCTAGCTCGAAAAAACTTTCCATCATTTGCCACACTACTGGTTGCAGATGAAGAACCTACCCAAGCACAACGCGATACAAGAGAGACACACAATTACATGGTGGTATTCTATTGGACAATGGAGGGTTTAACCAATTACTTTGATGGGAACAATAGCAACCAGGAAATTTGAAGGGTAGGTATGAACAAAATTGGAACTGCACATGTACTGCTAAGAGATTCAATACACACATTACCAATCAAGGAGGAGTACGATGGTCGCGGTGACCTCTATGCATCATGGTCGGCAACGAGAGTTAGTTCATTGTCCACGACGGTGGTGCTTCTGCGCTTGGCGTTGGCTTCCGGGAAGCAGATCCGAGACCGTGGAAGACGGTGCCGGGGAAGAGGCTCCATGTACGTCGATGATGGTAGACCGGCTCCTGTGCGGTGTACGACATTGTCGATGAGGCAGATGCGCTGCGGTGGACGAGTGCGCCGATGTAGAAGGGGAGGAGCACGAAGGCTGCAGTGCCGTGGAGAAGTCTATTTTGCGGTGGTGTTAGAAAATGGGGAGTATTCAGGTGTACTATTCTGGGTGCCGGGGTGGGTTGGCTAGGTAGGGTGAACCTGAAGTTACCAAAACAGCCCCCTACCAAGCGTCATCCGTAGGCCTGTTCTGAAGGATATGATGGTAACTTTGCACTGCTCGAATCAGGGTCGCGGGAGATTTTCCCGCCGACATCAAAATTTTGTGACACTGAACTCCCCGTGTGGCATGTTGGGTGATCGGGCTAAGCAACTAGCGAGTAGTACTAGTAGTTAGTAGTACTAGTAACTAATAGTACTCCCTCCGTTTTTATTAACTCTGCATATTAGGTTTGACCGAGGTCAAACTTCCTAAAGTTTGACGAAGTTTATAGAAAAATATGAACATTTACCATAACAAATATGTATGATGTGAAAGTACATTCAATAATGAATCTAATGGTATTTATTTGTTAATATTTTTTGTTATCAACTTTGTGAGATTTTAGAAAACTTAACTTTGACCAATGCTAATACGCTTAAATAAAAACGGAGGGAGTACACATTTGTTTTCTTAGTTTGTAGTGAATTAATCATTTGTTGTAATTGTGAAATAAATATATTAGGCTACAGACTTCGAATGGAATCGTCTATACAATTCAACAGTTACAATCATTGTTGAATTCCAAGATGTATACGAGGTCTATAGTACTTCACAATATGCTCAAACTCACATAATCCCAGTCAAATTAAAATCTAAAATCATTTCATAGTTATTACTTTGTAGGATGCAACAAAACCAACCATAACTCTACATCATCCATTATAAAAGCAACATTTTGAACACATCCCAATGTGTGAATGAAACATGTAGAGAGAGCTTGCGAAGATGGAGTAGATAGGGCGGGAAAGATTGTATGTATGTGGGTGAGAGAGCAAGAGACAAACCTAACGAGAGAGAGAGAGAGAGAGAGAGAGAGAGAGAGAGAGAGAGAGAGATAGAGAGAGAAAGAGAGAGGAAGAAGTTAGGTCTGGGAGAAAGATGGAGACATGTAATATACGTGAGATGCGTGTGCATCCGGATTTTGCACACGTGGAAGGAGAAGAGACAATACGCTTGATGAGAGAGCTGGAAAAACATGGACGAGAGGGGAAGGATCTCGTGGGTTGAGGGATTGAGAATTTTGTGCGGGAGAGAGAGAGAGAGAGAGAGAGAGGGATTGGTAATTTTGTGCAGGAGAGAGAGGGCGGGGAGGAGTCAGTCAGCCGTCGTCACATCATCCTGCTTCCAAATGGCCCCGCATTCTCTAGTGCAGTGTGGTCGCAGTCTTCGATCTCCTCGATGCCTTGTTTGAAGATTGAGGTGGTGTGCATGTTGGGGTGCAAATAAGCACAATCGAGAGTGGTCACCATATAACCTTGGATGGGGATGAATTGTGTGCTCAGGGGAGAGGGGAGTGTGTGTGCGGTGTGTGTGTGTGTCAGATATTGAGAGAAATCAAACCTATGGAGAGAAATGTGTGTGTATGTGACAGAAAGCTACATGCTAAATAGGGTTTTCACGAAGAGATTGTGCGTGCGAGATAGAGAGCGATGTGCGGGCCTTGAGGTGGGCAGGGGCCGGGTGAGGGTATCAAAATGTGTGCGTTGATGCATGTGTTACATGGGATTGTGCGAGGGACGGACAAATCTAGAGAGATGGTTGTTGTGTTACGGATGCTCCTCTCTCTCTCTCACACACACACACACAAGTACAAATAGAAGACCGTTCTCTCATGTATACACAACGTATCGGCATCTCTCTATGTCTCACTCATGAATGATCATTTGCACATTCACACCTCTCTATGTCTCACTCATGCATGATCATTTGCACATTCACACCTCTCTATATCTCTATCACACGTACACCGTCTCCACATTGCCCTTCCGCCACAACACACATATGGTCACATACACACGTTCTCTCTGAGCCACACACACAAAATCAGTATTAAAAAAACAAGGGCGCACCTAAAATGTCCAAATCCAATCAAACACGAACTGAAGATAAATTCAAATATATGGAAATATTGTAGCGTGAAGAACTTTTCCAGGAAAAAAAGTTGAGTAATATTCGGGGATTGTTTTCACACACACAAAAAGGTTCGGTGGATGTAGCTGACACGGTGACGCACCGTTCGATCGACCGTGCGACCGCGATGCACGTGTGAGGGAGTCCTGGATTAGGGGGTATCCGGACAGCCATACTATATCCTTTGGCCGGACTATTGGACTATGAAGATACAAGATTGAAGACTTCGTCTCGTGTCCGGATGGGACTCTCCTTGGCGTGGAAGGCAAGCTTGGTGATACGGATATGTAGATCTCCTCCCTTGTAACCGACTCTGTGTAACCCTAGCCCCCTCCGGTGTCTATATAAACCGGAGGTTTAGTCCGTAGGACAACAACAATCATACCATAGGCTAGCTTCTAGGGTTTAGCCTCTACGATCTCGTGGTAGATCAACTCTTGTACTACTTATATCATCAAGATCAATCAAGCAGGAAGTAGGGTATTACCTCCAACGAGAGGGCCCGAACCTGGGTAAACATCGTGTCCCCTGCCTCCTATCCGCCTTAGACGCACAGTTCGGGACCCCCTACCCGAGATCCGCCGGTTTTGACACCGACATTGGTGCTTTCATTGAGAGTTCCACTGTGCCGTCATCGTAAAGCATGATGGCCTCTTCGATCATCGGTAACAATGCGGTCCAGGGTGAGGTCTTCCTCCCCGGACATATCTTCGTATTCGGCGGCTTCGCACTGCGGGCCAACTCGCTTGGCCATCTGGAGCATATCGAGAGCTACGCCCCTGGCCACCAGGTCAGGTTTGGAAACTTGAATTACACTGCCGATATCCGCGGAGACTTGATCTTCGATGGACTCGGGCCCATGCCAGGTGTGCCGCACGATCACGACGGGCATGATATAGCTCTGCCGTCGGACAGTGTTCGAGAAATCACGCCAGCAACTACTCCGACCTTCAATACGGAACAGATTGCGCCATCTGAGGACGGGCGGATAGACCCCACCTTGGAGGCCGCACCCTCAATGGCGATAGAGCCGAATACTGACCTTACCCCTCGCGAGAGCCGTGACGCCGAACCAATGGATTCGTCTCCGGCCACGGACTCTGAACCGCCTGCGCCCATGCCTATCGAATCCGATTGGGCGCTGATCATGGAGTTCATCTCCGCGGATATCTTTCAGCACTCGCCCTTCGACGATGTACTAAACTCGTTAAAGTCTCTCTCCCTGACAGGAGAACCTTGGCCGAACTATGTCCGGCTAGAATGGGATGCGGATGACGAAGAAATTCACTCCCCACCCACCACCCACTTAGTAGCCAATGTCGATGATTTAACCGACATGCTAGATTTCGACTCCGAAGACATCGAAGGTGTGGACAACGATGCAGGAGACGAACAGGAACCACCGTCAACAGGGCGATGTACTGCCATTTCATCACATGACATATACATGGTGGATACACCCAAAGAAAATAATGACGAGGAACGTAAGGATGCAGCGAAAGATAGCTCCCTCGAGAAGCAATCAAAGCGGCGCCGTAGGCGCCGCTCCAAATCCTGCCTCGGCAAAAATAGCGATAACAGCGCAAGAAGAAACAATACCCCCGTCGACTCCGGAGGAAACGACGAACAAAGTACGGAGCCGCTGTCCGAACAGGCGACGCCGAGCGTCAAGCTAATCAACCCGTCTCTGGAGAAGAGAACAGTCCGGATGACGATGAACACATCATCCCGGAAAGGCAGCTGGAGCAAGAGAACCTCCATAAAAGGCTTATCGCCACCGCGAGGATTCTGAAGAAGCAGAAACAAAGGCTCAAGGCCGCACAAAACATACTCAACAGTAGATGGAACAAAGTGCTCGATACGGCATAAAAGTATGGTGGCAGTCGCCCCACGAAGAGCTACCCAAAGCGAAAGCTGCTGCCTGAATTCGACGATGAGGCCTTAGAGCCCCCACAGCCAAAAAAATAAAAATGCCGACCGGTCGGATCGACGACCTCGTGGCCACGATAGAGCGGCCAACAAGGCCGCACATAAGTCAGTACATGACCCACGCGAGGACTCGCATCAAAGGGCCAGCGCAACCAGATCCTTCTACGGATCAAGGAAACGCGCTCCAGCACTCAGCCAAAACCAAATATTACAACCTCCGAACGCCATGGTACAGCTAAATACAGGGGTGCCGCACACCCCCTATGTTTCACCGACGAGGCACTAGACCATGAATTTCCAGAAGGATTCAAACCAGTGAACATAGAGGCGTACGACGGGACCACATAACCGGGGGTCTGGATTGAGGACTTTATCCTCCATATTCATATGGCTCGCGGAAACGATCTCCATGCCATCAAATACTTGCCCCTCAAGCTCAAAGGACCAGCTCGGCACTGGCTAAAAAGCCTCCCCGAAAACTCCATTGGAAGTTGGGAGGAGCTCGAGGATGCTTTTCGGGCTAATTTTCAAGGGACTTATGTCCGACCTCTGGACGCAGTCGATTTGAGTCATATAATTCAACAGCCCGGAGAGTCAGCCCGAAAGCTTTGGAATAGGTCTCTCACTAAGAAGAACCAAATTGTCGACTGTCGGGACGCCGAAGCCTTAGCAGCTTTCAAGCACAGCGTCCGAGACGAATGGCTTGCCAGACACCTCGGCCAAGAAAAACCGAGAACAATGGCAGCCCTAACAAGCCTCATGACCGGCTTTTGCGCGGGCGAGGACAGCTGGTTAGCCGGAAGCAGCACCAGCGACCCAAGCACATCCGAAGTCAGGGATGGCAATGTAAAACCACGACGCAGTAAAAACAAGCGCTGGAATAACAAGGACAACCCAGATAACACGGCGGTAAATGCCGGATTCAGGGGCTCTCGACCGGGCCAGCGAAAAAATCCCTTTAAAGGCAACAAAGATGGACCGAACAACCTAAACAAGATTCTAGACAAACTATGTCAGATCCACGACACCCCCGATAAACCTGCAAATCATACCCATAGAGAATGCTGGGTCTTCAAGCAGGCCGTCAAGCTAAACGTCGAACAAAAGGGAGAGGACTCACCGAGCGAAGACGAGGATAAGCCTCGCCAGCAAGGCACTGGGGGATAGAAAAAATTCCCACCAGAAGTCAAAACAGTAAACGTGGTACACGTGATGAGGGGGAGAAGCAAAACTGCACTCTGAGACACACACGTCCTAGAGCCCATCACCACCAAGTTCAACCCCTGGCTGTCCCGATCAATCACTTTTGATCGCAGGGATGACCCGACAAGTATCCGGCACGAAGGATTGGCTGCTTTGGTGTTAGACCCAATAATAAACGGGTACCATCTTACACGAGTCCTTATGGACGGCGGCAATAGTCTAAATCTGATATACCAGGACACCATCTGCAAAATGGGGATAAACCCAACAAAAATCAGCCACAGTAATACTACCTTCAAGGGAGTAATACCAGGCACAGAGGCCCGCTGCACGGGCTCTCTAGTACTAGAGGTTGTGTTCGGCTCGCCCGACAACTTCCGAAGCAAAAAGTTAACCTTCGACATTGCTCCATTCCGAAGTGGCTATCAAGCACTACTCGGACGAGCGGCTTTTGCTCGTTTTAATGCAATACCGCATTACGCTTTTCTCAAGCTTAAAATGCCCGGTCCGCGTGGCATCATCACAGTACATGGAAATGTTGAGCGGTCTTTACGAGCAGAAGAACGTACGGCTGCTTTAACAGCCAAACACTAGATGGCCTCGCCACCAGAATAGATGACCGGTCGTTAAGACCACGAACACGGTTAGACGAGTCCGACTAATCATTGGATAGAGACCGGTTTGATGGTTATACCCTTATAGACGGTACCAGGGGCTTCTTAGCGATAATTCAGCTCAACTTTACCCATCCTGACTTTTAACTGGTTTATTTATAATAGCCAATTTTTTGCACGACAACTTTCAACCAAGTTCCTCTCTTTTACAGATGACAATCGTGCTACACCCATCCAGGATACGACACAACGGAGATACAGGCGCATACGTGCAGCAGGGACCCGTTCAAGGTTTCTCTTTAGATTAAGACCATGTGTAAACCTTTTTTACTGTCTTTTGTTGTTCACATCCTCCAGATTCTCAATTAAATCGAGAAGGATGCTGACGTTCTTGGCTGTGGCCACATCAGAATATTGCCCATACCCGGACACTAGGGGCTCATTATCCAAGGGCATCATTTAGCCCGGTATATATTTCAAAGACCGAATACCTTAGGGAGTGTTCGGCGTCGCGAGTTTGGCCTGATATGCATCATCTCCGAATCATGTCTTTGGTAAAATGTTGAGTTTGCTCGGCTCCTGTGTTTTGCTACCTTACATTCCGCTCTATCGGCTAAGGCGGCACCAGGAGAACTACTGCGACTGTGCCCTGGTTCGGCCGGACGAGCACCTCAGTAGAGAAAGCCGAAAACTGACTGTCATGTGAAAGTGCAACTATCCCTAGGTGGTTTTGGTAATTCATAACAACATATAGCTCATTGAGCTAATGCTATTCCAAGACTATTATTTCAGGAAAGCTCAATGAATGGCATGGCATGGATGATGAAAGTGGATCCCTCAAAATACTAAGGACAAAGGATTGGCTCAAGCTCAAAAGCTCAAGACTCTTCATTTTCATTTTAGTGATTCAAGATCACATTGAGTCTATAGGAAAAGCCAATACTATCAAGAAGGGATGAGGTGTTGCTTAATGAGCCTCTTGCTTCATGTGCTTAGTGATATGCTCCAAAACCCTCAACTACTTTCCCACATCGACAAATGACCTAAACCTAAAGCCAAAGTCGGTCACACCGATTCTTTCTATCCGGCGCCACCGATTCCAAAAGTCATAGCCACTGCCACAAACCCTAAGCAAATCGGTCTTACCGATAGGGATCCCGGTCTCACTGAGATGGGGTTACAATCTCTCTGTTTCCCTTCGTAACATTTCGGTTCAACCGAAGTGAGCGATCGGTCCCACCGAGATTGCAATGTAAACTCTCTGCTTCCTTTTGTAACATTTCGTCTCACCAAAAGAGCAAATCGGTCCCACCGAGTTTACGACCAACTCTCCGAAAGCTTATTACTAAATCGGTCTCACCGAGTTTGTGTAATCGGTCTCACCGAGATTACGTTATGCCCTAACCCTAACCGAATCGGCCTCACCGAGATGCATGTCAGTCCCACCGAAAATCACTAACGGTCACTAGGTTTACTAAATCGGTCCGACCGAGTTTAACTATTCAGTCCCATCGAGTTTAGTAAATTGTGTGTAACGGTTAGATTTTGTGTGGAGGCTATATATACCCCTCCACCTCCTCTTCATTCGTGGAGAGAGCCATCAGAACAAACCTACATTTCCAACTTACCAGTTCTAAGAGAGAACCACCTACTCATGTGTTGAGGCCAAGATATTCCATTCCTACCATATGAATCTTGATCTCTAGCCTTCCCCAAGTATCTTTCCACTCAAACCCTCTTTCCACCAGATCCAAATCCTATGAGAGAGAGTTGAGTGTTGGGGAGACTATCATTTGAAGCACAAGAGCAAGGAGTTCATCATCAACACACCATTTGTTACTTCTTGGAGAGTGGTGTCTCCTAGATTGGCTCGGTGTCACTTGGGAGCCTCCGACAAGATTATGGAGTTGAACCAAGGAGTTTGTAAGGGCAAGGAGATCACCTACTTCGTGAAGATCTACCGCTAGTGAGGCAAGTCCTTCGTGGGTGACGGCCATGGTGGGATAGACAAGGTTGCTTCTTCGTGGACCCTTCGTGGGTGGAGCCCTCCGTGGACTCACGCAGCTGTTACCCTTCGTGGGTTAAAGTCTCCATCAAAGTGGATGTACGATAGCACCACCTATTGGAACCACGCCAAAAACATTCGTGTCTCTAATTGCGTTTGAATCCTCCAAACCCTTCCCTTATTTTCTTGCAAGTTGCATGCTTTATTTTCCGCTGCCTATACACTCTTTGCATGCTTGCTTGAATTGTGTGATGATTGCTTGACTTGTCCTAAATTAGCTAAAATCTACCAAACTCTAAAACTGGGAAAAGGTTAAGTTTTTATTGGTCAAGTAGTCTAATCACCCCCCCTCTAGACATACTTCAAGGTCCTACAAGTGGTATCAGAGCGTTGGTCTCCATTTGCTTTGATTTCCATAGCTTTTGGTGGTCATAGCCTTGGTTTCACAACCTAGGAGAGTATGGCGTCTAGTGAGGGAAATTATCACCGTAGAGGTCCTTATTTTGATGGTACTAATTTTGCTAGTTGGAAGCATAAGATGAAAATGCATATTCTTGGACATAACCCCGCCGTTTGGGCAATTACTTGTATTGGCTTGCAAGGTGAATTCTTCGATGGGAGAGAACCGAACCGTGAAGCTAATGCGGAAGAATTGAAGATGCTACAATACAATGCTCAAGCATGTGACCTCATCTTCAACGGATTGTGCCCCGAAGAATTCAACAAAATCAGCCGTCTTGAGAATGCAAAGGAAACTTGGGATACTTTGATTGATATGCATGAAGGTACCGAGTCCGTCAAGGAATCCAAGTTGGATGTGCTCCAAAGTCAGCTTGACAAGTTCAAAAAGAAGGATGGTGAAGGTGTCGCTGAAATGTACTCTAGGCTTGCTCTTATCACAAATGAGATTGCCGACTTAGGGAGTGAAGAGATGACCGACAAATTCATCATCAATAAAATCCTAAGAGCATTGGATGGAAAGTATGATACCGTGTGCACATTGATCCAAATGATGCCAAACTACAAAGATCTCAAGCCAACGGAAGACATTGGAAGGATTGTTGCTCATGAGATGTCACTCAAGGATAAGGAGGAACTTCACAACAAGTCAAGTGGTGCTTACAAAGCCTCATGTGAAGCCCCCACATCATCAAGTGAGAAACCAACCTTCAATGAATAATTGAGCTTAATGGTGAAGAACTTCAACAAATTCTACAAAAGTAGAAGCAAAGAAAGAAGCCCCAAGTCAAGGTCTTACAATGACAAGAGATCTTCTAGTCGAGAGCGCAATTGCTACAATTGTGGGAGACCCGGACACTACTCCAATGAGTGTACGGCACCCTACAAAAGAAGAAAAGATTCTCCAAGAAGAAGGAGCAAAAGAGAAGAATCACCACCAAGAGAGAGGAGGAGTAGAGATGATCGTTATGAACGAAGACCCTCATGGAGAAGTAAGGATTCGGAAAGAAAGGACAAGTCATCAAGGAGCTACACAAAACGAAGACATGAAGCTCATGTTGGTGAATGGGTTTCCGCCCGACTCGACAATCACTCCGAGAGAAGCTGTCACTCCGACTCAATATACTCAAGATGAAGGTGTTGCCGGTCTAGCACTTGTGTCAACCAACTCCTCGACATATTTGACTCACCAAATGAAGGTGTTGGAAGATGCTTCATGGCCAAAGGTCCAAAGGTAACACATCCCGAGTATGTTGATTTTAATAGTGATGAAGATGACTTGCTTGTGGATGATGATTTACTTGTTGACAACTCTAGTGATGAATACTATGATGAAACGTCAATTAATCATGCTAATAAAATGAATGACAATGATAAGGAGAAAATTGAGCTTCTAACTAAAGAAGTAAACACTCTTAAGTTGGCTCATGAAACTATCTTCGAAGATCATCGAGAACTTTTAAGGGCTCATGAGAAGTTACGCTTTGAAAAGCTCAATCTTGAGCAAGAGCATGAGTTCTTAAAGGCAATCAATGATGATCTCCGCAAGAAAAGTTCTTCTTACATTGCCAAACGTTTACTCTTTCTACTTACATGCCTCAAGTCAAGTCTAGTAACAAGTACAAGAAAGAAACTTCCTCTAGTAGTAACAATAATAATGTCAAATCCAATGTTGTTGCTTCTAGTAGTTCTCTTGATTCCACTAATGATTCTCTTAGCCAAGTTACACTTGAGCAAGAAAATAGTTTATTGAAGGGAATTATAGAGAAAGGTGTTTAGAAGAGCCTTGCCGGGAGTAAGCAATTCAAGGAAATTGTACGCAAGCAAGGAAGGTGTCACGCCCAATATGCGACCCTATCCAAAAGGAACTCGAAGGTCCCACCAAGGATAGACCCGCATATTGGAAACGCTTCTGCAAGGTGGATATCATTACATCAACAGTACATAATACAAAGGGGTACATCCATAAGGCACAAAAGCCACAGAATACATCAACATCATATACAAGATCAACATCCGACTACGGATGAAACATAAACAAGCTCAAACGACATCCACCTGCTAGCCCAGGCTGCCGACCGAACCTATCCCCGATCAAGAAGAAGCGTAAGAAGAACTCCAATATAAGCAAACATCGCCTCACGCCATGATCATCGCAAACCTGTACCTGCAACTGGTGGTGTAGTAATCTGTGAGCCACGAGGACTCAAAGAATCCCATTACCATGGGTATCAAGACTAGCAAAGCTTAAAGGGAAAGGAAGGGGTAAAGTGGTGAGGTAGCAGCAGCGACTAAGCATATATGGTGGCTAACATACGCAAATGAGAGCGAGAAGAGGAACAAAGGAACGGTCGTCAACTAGTAATGATCAAGAAGTGATCCTGAACACCTACTTACGCCAGACATAACCCAAGAAACCGTGTTCTCCTCTCGATCAACCCCGAAAAGAGACACTCACGGTTACGCACACGGTTGGTGTATTTTAATTGAGATCAACTTCGGTTTTCTACAACCGACATTAACAAATTCCCATCTGCCACATAACCGCGGGCACGGCTTTGAAAGTTCAAACCCTGCAGGGTGTCCCAACTTAGCCCATGATAAGCTCTCGCGATCAACGAAGAATAGACCTTCTCCCGGAAGCCCGATCAGTCTCGGAATCCGGCCACAAGACATTTCACAAGAATAAAACAAGTCCAGCAAAGCCGCCCGAATGTGCCGACAAATCCTGATAGGAGCTTCACATATCTCCTTCTCGGGGCACACGGATTGTCCAAACTTCCGTAGGCGAACCCAGAGTTGCCCCGGTACACCGGCGGTCGACGGTTTGGACCAGCACTCACGACGAGCACCGCCCGGGGTAAATAAGATGACCCTTCAGAGCGACTCCCAAGGGAAAAAAGGCTAGGTGAGGCAAATGTAAAACCAAGGTTGGGCCTTGCTGGAAAAGTCTTATTCAAAGCGAACTGTCAAGGGGGTCCCATAAATCACCCGACCGCGTTAGGGACGCAAAATCCGGGAACATAATACCGATATGACGGAAACTAGGACGGCAAGAGTGGAACAAAACACCAGGCCTAAGGCCGAGCCTTCCACCCTTTACCAAGTATATAGATGCATTAATTAAATAAGATATATTGTGATATCCCAACAAGTAAACATGTTCCAACAAGGAACAACATCTCCATGTTCCAACAAGGAACAAACTTCATCTTCACCTGCAACTAACAACGCTATAAGAGGGGCTGAGCAAAGCGGTAACATAGCCAAACAATGGTTTGCTAGGAAGGGTGCAAAAGGTTAGAGGCTGACATGGCAATTTGGGATGGCTTGATAAACAGGTAATAGGTAGCGCAGCATAGCGATAGAACGAAGCAACTAGCATAGCAATGATAGTAGTGAGATCCAGGGTAGCGGTCATCTTGCCTGAAATCCCGCAAGGAAGAAGAACGAGTCCATGAAGAAGATGAACGGATGAAGCCAACCAAGCGTGAGCGAACGAATCCTCACGATCGCAACAAACAGAACTAACAAGAAGAAGCACACAACATAGTAAACACCCCACACATGAACAAGACATGATGCACAACCAAGCATGATGCACGACAACGCTACATGAAGCTACTCATGGCAAGAGATGATGCAAACAAGAGCAACACATCAAAGCAAGTTTAAATGAGGCCGGGAACAACATATAACAATTCCGGTAAGTCCTCATATGCAAATTTCGAAATTGGTCCAGATCTGAACAAACCTTATGTTAAAGTTGTTAAACAGCAAGTTAAGATGCACCACGATGATCTACACGAAATTCTAGTCAAGTTACATATAAAGTTCATTTAATTCGGAGCTACGGCCTAGAAGATATGAGCAAAACAAGTTAAGCATGGCATTGATGCAAAATGCATACAAACCTCAAGAAAAACACCTCAAAACAAGGATCCAACATGATAATATGAAACTACATGCAAAATCAAGCAAGTTTCATATAGAGCACACTCAAAACGGAGCAACGGGTCAACACATACACCCAATACTAGATATGACAACAATCTGTCCAAAACAGCAACTAGGCATATTGCAAGCATCAAAACAACATGCTACAGGACCTCAATATGAAAACAAAAGGCATGGGCATGATCTACAGGTAAAGCATTACAAAACATGAACACTGAGCTATCTCCAGAAATGACTAGAACATGCTCAAAATGACATGGCAAGATTGCAACTAATAACAGTTTCAGGCATTGGCAGAAATAACATCAGGTTGCAATGTTTAGAGCTATGAAACAACATGTTACAGGAACTTAACATGGCAAACAAAGGCATGTCATGAATCTAATAATTGCATAGAACAAAAGTCCTTTAGTGACCATAAGCCAAAAGGATCAGAAAATATAGTAACACCCATGTCAATATTGAAAGTTTCGTTAACAGATTCAGCAACATGGCATGTCAAAAACTGATAACAAGAGGGCATGTTGGTGAGCTTGAATCACTCACCACAGAGCCTTATATGAAAAACTAAGCATACATACATCAAGAAGACATGGCCTAGAAGACATACATGTCAAGAACAATAACATAGCATACATGGATCAACCACAACAACCTTGGAAAAATTGAATAACATGTATACAATCTGCCAGGAAACATTTGATAGCAAAAGTAGAGCTCGATTGACTCAAGCTAGGGCACTCGATAATTGCAAACAAGGGCATGGATGGATAGAGCAAGACATGTTTAAAAAAACATCCTTACTGAAGTATCACAAAATATGCATGGAACTCTCGGTAGCATCAAGTTAACATGGCATCAAAATATCAAGAAAACAGGGCTGAAATCAGCAACAACAAGACACCTAGTTTGCATGCTTGTGCTAGTCACCACATAGATCACAAAAATACATAGCAAGCACCACTGGAAAGAAGACATGGCATATTGCAAAACACATGTAGGACTCAAGTCCATAGGATGCACACATCAATCATAGCAAAAATGACAAAAGTGCATGTTCTGATAAAAATCAGAAACTAACATCACATAGCACTCTTGCAACAGCATTTAGGGCATCAAGATGAGCTCAAATGAAAATGATGCAATGAGATGAAATGATCTACTCTTCGAGACGAACATTTTGTCATATTACACGCGCAAAACGGAGCAACGATGACAGAGATATGGCATGACGAAAATGGCTAAAAATATAAGCGGAAAAAAAGACTTGGGGGAAAATGGACCTCGGGGAAAAAGTCAATGGCGAGGACGAGCGGGACGAGGCCGGACTCCGGTGAGGTCGGCGCCGGAGAAGGACGCGGATCCGGCGCCGGAGATGGCCGGGACGACGGCCGGGAGGGTCGGGGGCTCCGGATCCGGCAGATCCCGGCCGGACCCGAGCACCGGAGGCGGGCGGCGACTGGCGGCCGGCGAGGGCGCTGCTCCGTGAGGGCGAGCCGCGGGAGGCGGCAGAGGGGCGTCGGGCGGGCCGGCGGCGGCGGCTGGCTCACAGGCCGAACGGGCGGAGCGAGCCGCGTGGTCGAGCCGACGAGGCGGCCGACGGACGCGCGACGGGGCCGGCGACGGGCGGCGGAGGCGGGCGGGGCGGGGCGCGGCGCTTCGCCAGCGGGCGGGCTGCGGCGACGAGGCGGCCGGGCGACGCGCACGACGGGCTGCGGCGCACGAAGCGGGCGGCGGCGGGTCGATCTGGCCCGGGCGGGCCCGATCTGGTTTCTCGGCGCGCGGCGCGCGGGAGGCGCTGGGACACGTGGCGGCGGCGGATTGGAGGCGGGAGGCGGCTGAGGTGAGGTGGCAGCGCCCCATTGGCCGGGATGAGGTGGCGGCTGGACGCGTCCGGCGCCGGGCGGACGTGTCCGGCGCGCGGAGGAAGAAGGGGCTAGGGTTAGGGGCGAATTCATCCGCGAATTTCCGGGGGGGGGGGGGGTCTAGTTTTATAGGTAGAGGGAGCTAGGAGAGTCCAAATGAGGTGCGGTTTTCGGCCACGCGATCGTGATCGAACGACCGAGAGCATGGAGAGGAGTTTGGTGGGTTTTGGGCCACTTAGAAAGGGGAGTTGGGCTGCAACAAAAGAGGCTTTTGCGGTTACCCGGTTAACCGTTGGAGTACCAAACGACCTCCAAATGATCCGAAACTTGACAGGCGGTCTACCGGTGCTATACCAAGGCCGCTTGACAATCCTCGGGGCATTCCGAGACCGTTTAACACCCGCACATGAAAAGAGGTAAAAGGGGGCGCCGGGAGACATAGGAGTGCCGGATTGCAAAACGGACAACGGGGAAAATGCTCGGATGCATGAGACGAACACGTATGCAAAATGAAATGCACATGATGACATGATATGAAATGCAGATGATGACATGGAAAAGTGCAACATGCAAGCAAATGACATGGCAACGACAGCGAATAACTGGCAGACACCTGGCGCATCGAATCCGGGGCGTTACAACACTCCTCCACTAACAAGAGATCTCGTCCCGAGATCTTAGGACCGAGACGGAAGGGAAAAAGGATGAGGTGAAACAAAAACTCAAGAGAAGAAGCAAAGAATCGAGGGCACTCGAGAAGAAGAGAGGAACGACGAGAATGACGAGAATCAAATTCTCATGGAAACAAGATAGACACTGAAACAACTCTGGTTAGAACAAGATGGAAAAGGAATAATAACGAAGGAATTTAGACAGCACTCCGGGTTAACAAGGAAATAATAGAGCATGAACTTCAGAAGATGGAATGAGACTTGACGAGATAAACAACGCAATGCCTCCGGAAGAATTGAAAGAATTTGAATGAAAAGAACTTAGAAGGAAAGGTTGAACAGAGTTGTTGAGAAAATCAACAACGAAAGAATAAGCTTGATGTGGACTTATGGGTAACATCTCAAAATTATGAGATGAACGCCGACCACAAACGGAAAAGAAAGAATAGCTGAGAGGAACAAAGAAATGCAAAACTCCAATACAAAAGAATACAGAGAATTAATTGCACTTCAAGACGCGAGAAGACAGATACTTGAATTCCACCAACAAAATCTTGATGAACTCTTGAAGAATGAATTAAATCATGACGAACCACCATGAAGAACTCCGTTGATAAAAAGGGATGATGAGATAGAATGGGAGGATGAAAGAATAAGATGAGCCTTGCGATGATTTAGATGGAGGTTCCGACGAGATGGCCGAGTAAATAATTGAACTCCGGAAAAGAAAAGATGAAAACACTTCGAGCTAGAATTTATTCATTAAGAACAAACTCCGAAGAAAAAGATTAAACACTTGGATGAAATAAGAATAAGATTTATTGTATGCTTATCCTTCATCAAATTAAATTGATGACAAGCAATGGATTTGGCATAATACTTATTCTTCTTGAAAAGGATTGAGAAGTGACATATCACAAACTTGAGAAGGACTTCATGAACCACCGGTAAGATTGGAAAGAACGAATGAATTAATATGATAATCAAAGAAAAAGAATCTTGAACGAACCACCGTAAGAATTCAAAAATGACTGATGAAAGAGGATGAGCCACCGGAAGAAATAGAAAAGCACAAAGATACTTGAGGGAATTTAGATGCACAAGAACAAAGAGATCATTTGCTGATTAAAGAACACTTGAACGAAGCACCGGAAGAATATTGAGACGAACGAAGGGCACGAATATGGAATAATTGAGAGAACGAAGCTGAAAACTTAGAACGAAGAAATCTTCCGAAAAGATGGCCTCCGGATGAAAAGAAATAGAAATCAACTTCTGAAATACTCCGGATGGATGAAAAGAATTGCACAACTGGAAACAACTAGATAGGATAACGTCGAGCTAGCACCGCGAATCTCCGGGAGAACGGAAAAGATTTAAGAGAAAAAATTCTCTTCTTCGGTCTTCAAATGACGACGAGAAACACCACCAAAATTACTAAGATACTCCGGGAGAATGAAAAGTGAAGAGGTTGAGCCAACAATGAAAAGAATTTATCTATCTTGGAAAAGGCATCTGACTGATGAAATTCATACTTACGTCAAACTCCGAAAAGAATTGAGAATAACTCCGGGGAAATTAAAAGAGTCAGGTAAGATACTGGGAAAAGACCTGTGGGTTAGGGCCCACTGAAGAGATACCACCGTTGAAAAGGATTGTTGAACAGATAGATGATGCACCGGAACGATTGAAATATTTAAATGAGGTGACAACCTCGAATTAATTAGAACACAGACGAATCTCCTGAGATGACTTCGGAACTCCGGAATGATAAACTGGCGAGAGGCGAACGAGCAAGGAAAACACTTGATCCAAGGAAAGAATATGGTCAACACCGAAAAACTTGAATTGAGTGCACCGGAAAAAGAAAGAGATGAAGAATGATGAACAAGATGAGAATTCACCGGTTGAAACAATTGAGGGAAGACTGAAGAGGTTCCGCACGAATGAGATAGCTGGTCAGAAGAAACTCGAATTCCGGGAATAATAGGGTGGGAGGGAGGGAAAACAAAGACAACAAGGAAATCGACGAATATCTTGAAGAGAAAACACCGGTTGAAAGAAAGCAAAGACTTCACACGAGTAGGATCGATACTCGAGAGTGGACTCCGTTCGAAAAGAAGAAGGAGGGCGGGCGGAAAAACAAAGACAACTTCGGACAGGGAAACAACAACGTCGGAGGAAGAACTGAGGATTGAACTCAAAGATGAAGATGGTCGAGTCGACTTGACGAGAAATGCACCGGATGAAAAGAGCTGAGGAACAACTACCGGAAAAACCAACTGCGTGATCCTAAAGAAAATTTGAAGGGAAGAGAAGTAATTCAAAACACCTCGTCAAGAATCCTCACCAGAGCGACGAAGGGCAGAGGAGTAAAAGAATTCCTACTCACCGATATAACTAGACTCCGAAAACAGTTTTCTTCTAGACTCAACATCGGCCAAACTACACGATCAATCAAGGGGGCTCCTAGGGTCGGTCAAGGCTCTGATACCAACTTGTCACGCCCAATATGCGACCCTATCCAAAAGGAACTCGAAGGTCCTACCAAGGATAGACCCGCATATTGGAAACGCTTCTGCAAGGTGGATATCATTACATCAACAGTACATAATACAAAGGGGTACATCCATAAGGCACAAAAGCCACAGAATACATCAACATCATATACAAGATCAACATCCGACTACGGATGAAACATAAACAGAAGCTCAAATGACATCCACCCTGCTAGCCCAGGCTGCCGACCGAACCTATCCCCGATCAAGAAGAGGCGTAAGAAGAACTCCAATACAAGCAAACATCGCTCTCACGTCATGATCATCGCAAACCTGTACCTGCAACTGGTGGTGTAGTAATCTGTGAGCCACGAGGACTCAGCAATCCCATTACCATGGGTATCAAGACTAGCAAAGCTTAAAGGGAAAGGAAGGGGTAAAGTGGTGAGGTAGCAGCAGCGACTAAGCATATATGGTGGCTAACATACGCAAATGAGAGCGAGAAGTGGAACAAAGGAACGGTCGTCAACTAGTAATGATCAAGAAGTGATCCTGAACACCTACTTACGCCAGACATAACCCAAGAAACCGTGTTCTCCTCTCGATCAACCCCGAAAAGAGACACTCACGGTTACGCACACGGTTGGTGTATTTTAATTGAGATCAACTTCGGTTTTCTACAACCGACATTAACAAATTCCCATCTGCCACATAACCGCTGGCACGGCTTTGAAAGTTCAAACCCTGCAGGGTGTCCCAACTTAGCCCATGATAAGCTCTCGCGATCAACGA
The DNA here is from genome assembly GCA_021605205.1 of Aegilops longissima. NCBI lineage: Eukaryota > Viridiplantae > Streptophyta > Magnoliopsida > Poales > Poaceae > Aegilops > Aegilops longissima. The sequence goes on along the minus strand of CM038678.1, from coordinate 235,628,958 downwards.
AGGAATAGACCTTCTCCCCGGGAAGCCCGATCAGTCTCGGAATCCCGGCTACAAGACATTTCACAGTAATAAAACAAGTCCAGCAAAGCCGCCCGAATGTGCCGACAAATCCTGATAGGAGCTTCACATATCTCCTTCTCAGGGCACACCGGATTGTCCAAACTTCCGGTAGGCGAACCCAGAGTTGCCCCTGGTGGCCACCGGCGGCTGACGGTTTGGACCAGCACTCACGACGAGCACCGGCCGGGGGTAAATAAGATGACCCTTCAGAGCGCGACTCCCAAGGGAAAAAAGGCTAGGTGAGGCAAATGTAAAACCAAGGTTGGGCCTTGCTGGAAAAGTCTTATTCAAAGCGAACTGTCAAGGGGGTCCCATAAATCACCCGACCGCGTTAGGGACGCAAAATCCGGGAACATAATACCGATATGACGGAAACTAGGGCGGCAAGAGTGGAACAAAACACCAGGCCTAAGGCCGAGCCTTCCACCCTTTACCAAGTATGTAGATGCATTAATTAAAATAAGACATATTGTGATATCCCAACAAGTAAACATGTTCCAACAAGGAACAACATCTCCATGTTCCAACAAGGAACAAACTTCATCTTCACCTGCAACTAACAACGCTATAAGAGGGGCTGAGCAAAGCGGTAACATAGCCAAACAATGGTTTGCTAGGAAGGGTGCAAAAGGTTAGAGGCTGACATGGCAATTTGGGATGGCTTGATAAGCAGGTAATAGGTAGCGCAGCATAGCGATAGAACGAAGCAACTAGCATAGCAATGATAGTAGTGAGATCCAGGGTAGCGGTCATCTTGCCTGAAATCCCGCAAGGAAGAAGAACGAGTCCATGAAGAAGATGAACGGATGAAGCCGAACCAAGCGTAGACGAACGAATCCTCACGATCGCAACGAAACAGGAACTAACAAGAAGAAGCACACAACATAGTAAACACCCCACACATGAACAAGACATGATGCACAACCAAGCATGATGCACGACAACGCTACATGAAGCTACTCATGGCAAGAGATGATGCAAACAAGAGCAACACATCAAAGCAAGTTTAAATGAGGCCGGGAACAACATATAACAATTCCGGTAAGTCCTCATATGCAAATTTCGAAATTGGTCCAGATCTGAACAAACCTTATGTTAAAGTTGTTAAACAGCAAGTTAAGATGCACCACGATGATCTACACGAAATTCTAGTCAAGTTACATATAAAGTTCATTTAATTGAGACTACGGCCTAGAAGATATGAGCAAAACAAGTTAAGCATGGCATTGATGCAAAATGCATACAAACCTCAAGAAAAACACCTCAAAACAAGGATCCAACATGATAATATGAAACTACATGCAAAATCAAGCAAGTTTCATATAGAGCACACTCAAAAGCAGCAACGGGTCAACACATACACCCAATACTAGATATGACAACAATCTGTCCAAAACAGCAACTAGGCATATTGCAAGCATCAAAACAACATGCTACAGGACCTCAATATGAAAACAAAAGGCATGGGCATGATCTACAGGTAAAGCATTACAAAACATGAACACTGAGCTATCTCCAGAAATGACTAGAACATGCTCAAAATGACATGGCAAGATTGCAACTAATAACAGTTTCAGGGCATTGGCAGAAATAACATCAGGTTGCAATGTTTAGAGCTATGAAACAACATGTTACAGGAACTTAACATGGCAAACAAAGGCATGTCATGAATCTAATAATTGCATAGAACAAAAGTCCTTTAGTGACCATAAGCCAAAAGGATCAGAAAATATAGTAACACCCATGTCAATATTGAAAGTTTCGTTAACAGATTCAGCAACATGGCATGTCAAAAACTGATAACAAGAGGGCATGTTGGTGAGCTTGAATCACTCACCACATAGCCTTATATGAAAAACTAAGCATACATACATCAAGAAGACATGGCCTAGAAGACATACATGTCAAGAACAATAACATAGCATACATGGATCAACCACAACAACCTTGGAAAAATTGAATAACATGTATACAATCTGCCAGGAAACATTTGATAGCAAAAGTAGAGCTCGATTGACTCAAGCTAGGGCACTCGATAATTGCAAACAAGGGCATGGATGGATAGAGCAAGACATGTTTAAAAAAACATCCTTACTGAAGTATCACAAAATATGCATGGAACTCTCGGTAGCATCAAGTTAACATGGCATCAAAATATCAGCAAAACAGGGCTGAAATCAGCAACAACAAGACACCTAGTTTGCATGCTTGTGCTAGTCACCACATAGATCACAAAAATACATAGCAAGCACCACTGGAAAGAAGACATGGCATATTGCAAAACACATGTAGGACTCAAGTCCATAGGATGCACACATCAATCATAGCAAAAATGACAAAAGTGCATGTTCTGATAAAAATCAGAAACTAACATCACATAGCACTCTTGCAACAGCATTTAGGGCATCAAGATGAGCTCAAATGAAAATGATGCAATGAGATGAAATGATCTACTCTTGAGACGAACATTTTGTCATATTACACGCATAAACGCAGCAACGATGACAGAGATATGGCATGACGAAAATGGCTAAAAATATAAGCGGAAAAAAAGACTTGGGGAAAATGGACCTCGGGGAAAAGTCAATGGCGAGGACGAAGGGGCGAGGCCGGATTCCGGTGAGGTCGGCGCCGGAGAAGGACGCGGATCCGGCGCCGGAGATGGCCGGGACGACGGCCGGGAGGGTCGGGGGCTCCGGATCCGGCGGATCCCGGCCGGACCCGAGCACCGGAGGCGGGCGGCGACTTCAGGCGGCCGGGCGAGGGCGCTCCTGTGAGGGCGAGCCGCGGGAGGCGGCAGAGGGCGTCGGGGGCGGGGCAGCGGCGGGCTGGCTAGCCATGGCCGAACGGCGGAGCGAGCAGCAGCGTCGGGAGCCGACGAGGGCGGCCGACGGACGTTACACGGGGCCGCGACTTCAGGCGAGGCGGGCGGGGCGGTGTGGCGGCTTCGCCTGGCGAGGGGCTGCGGCGACAAGGCGGCAGCGGCAGCGCCGGCTGCTCTTGGCGGCGCGCAAGCGGCGGCGGCGGCGGGCCGATCTGGCCCGGCGGGCCCGATCTGGGCTCCCTCGGGCCGCGGCGGCGGGGGGCGCTGGGACACGTGGCGGCGGCGGATTGGAGGCGGAGGCGGCCGAGGTGAGGTGGCAGCGCCCATTGGCCGGGTGAGGTGGCGGCTGGGCGCGTCCCGCGCCGGCGGACGATGTCCGCGGCGGAGGAAGAAGGGCTAGGGTTAGGGGCGAATTCATCCGCGAATTTCCGGGGGGTCTAGTTTTATAGGTAGAGGAGCTAGGAGAGTCCAAATGAGGTGCGGTTTTCGCCACGCGATCGTGATCGAACGACCGAGAGCATGGAGAGGAGTTTGGTGGGTTTGGGCCACTTAGAAAGGGAGTTGGGCTGCAACAAAAGAGGCTTTTGCGGTTACCCGGTTAACCGTTGGAGTACCAAACGACCTCCAAATGATCCGAAACTTGACAGCGCGGTCTACGGTGCTATACCAAGGCAGCTTGACAATCCTCGGGCATTCCGAGACCGTTTAACACCCGCACATGAAAAGAGGTAAAAGGGGCGCCGGAGACATAGGAGTGCGGATTGCAAAACGGACAACGGGGAAAATGCTCGGATGCATGAGACGAACACGTATGCAAAATGAAATGCACATGATGACATGATATGAAATGCAGATGATGACATGGAAAAGTGCAACATGCAAGCAAATGACATGGCAACGACAGCGAATAACTGGCAGACACCTGGCGCATCGAATCCGGGGCGTTACAGAAGGCACCGGAAGAATCAAGGTGTTGGTTTTGAACGAAAGTTCAACGCCAATGGAGTTGAGTGGGAAGAAGATCAATACCCCAAGACAAAGTTTGTTCCTCAACAAGAGAAGTATGATCCTACTTCCTTCAAGGGGACACAAGCTCAAGATGATCTTTCACCACAAGACCACAAGAACAAAGGCAAGGACAAGCTTCAAGAAGAGATTGATACATTTGAAGAAGCACCTAAAGCCTCGTTCAAGTGGGTCCCCAAGACTACGTCAAGTTCTACTTCATCAAGTACAACTACAACTCCAAGGATTCCCATCAAGATGATATGGATCCCGAAGAAGAAGAACTAGAGAGTTCTTGAGGGTGACTCCGCCAACATTCTTCACTCATGTCTTTTTGGCAAGAACAAGTGCAATCAACTTTCACATCTTGCACTAGTTCAAGGAGTCACAAACCCTCATGTTGGTAAGGCAAGGGACAAGGTAACCTAATGTTTTCATGGACATCATCTTGTGTGTGCATCACTCTATGTCTATGGATATTCTTGTTTGTTCCTTGTGGGACTAACCCATGTAGGCAAGTAGAAAGTGCAACTCACTCCAAAGGATTGCTCCAAATGATCTACATCAACATTGAGCATCTACATCTTCAACACCTACATGAAGTCATCATCGACAAAACCCAAGGTTAGTTCATCCCTCTAAGGGGGGATCTCACATCTAGGGGGAGCTTAACTCTAAGAATTGAGTCAAAGCAACTCTAATGGTGTGAACACATTAATGCATTATGTAAAAGTGGTAACCCCACTTGAGCTTAAACAATGAGTATGACCTATGATCAAATGTTCTCATTTGACTCCTAAGTCAATATACTCATATATAGATGACCTAGTCATCGCCAATTGCTTGATAGTTGCTAAAATTGGTTGTGCATGCTTTGCCACATATTTCAATTGCCATCTTATTGTGTGAGCATGTTGGTGCATATTTTACTCATTCAAGGACATCCACTTGTTGTTTTGTTTGATTGGATCGTTTTCTTTGTGCTAAGTGGATGGACAAGAATGCCTAAGAACCTTCTTTAGCTATCTATGCTTTTGTCGTCTCAAACTCTATTCATGCTACATCACAAAATTTGATCAAGTCAAATTCGAACCACTCTGTGTGAGGAGCACTCGGAGTCCCCGATTCGTCATAGACTTAAACTTCCAAAACCTCTTAGTGATTCTCGGTCTGACCGATCCTTCCATTTCGGACCTACCGAGATCATCAAGTTGATCTGAGTTTTCAATCTCGGTGCAACCTATTTGAACTTTTCGGTCTCACCGATTTGCATGAATGAACACGAGATGCATCTCGGTGCCACCGAGTTGTTCCACTCGGTCACACCGACAGGGTCGAGCTATATATAGCCACGGGCAAAATTTTGGAAATTTCTCCGAAACCCTTCGCCCGCGCAACAGCTCGCTCTGCCATTGTGGTCTCCGGATCGTCACCTCGTCGCCAGCAGCCTCCTGTCGCTAGTCTCCGCCGCCATCAACGGATTTCGTCCCCGCCGTTGCCGCCGTAGCAAGTCCACCGCCAAGTTAGGGTATGGACTTAATCTTTGTGCTATCCACGTCTGATTCCTGGCACATTGTTTTCATATTGATTCTTGCCACGATTGAAACTCTTCTATCCAGCCAAAGTAGTTCATAGATTAGATGTGATTCAAATTTTAGGTTTAGGTTTCATGAAACCATCTCGGACCACCGAGTTGAAAAACTCAGTCTCACCGATTTGGCTTATGCCATTGCACTAGTGACTCTCGGTCTGACCGAGAATTACTAATCGGTGCAACCGATTTGAGGATTCTGTGAAACCCTAGCAGTCTCGGTACCACTGAACTGAAACTCGGTCCGACCGAGATCATCAGTTTAGGTTCCAAAACTGCTTCGGTATCACCGAGTTTGAAAATCGGTGGATCCAAAATGCTTTCTGTGGAAAACTAAGACTGAACTTTTGAGTCATTCTTTTGCAAAAACCTCTGCATTTTGTGATGCTCATCTTTTCTATCTCATCTATAACTCTTCACAGGGTCAGCAGTCAGCTTTTGCAGTATGTCTGATCAAAGTGACAGCCAGAACAGGTCAGAAGAGCAGATGGACTTGAGTGAGGGCACTAGTCCCTCAACTTCAGATGAAGGGAGCAGAAGTACTCCTAGCAATTTGCCTAAGGCTGCAACTAGGCAAAGGAGGAAAAGAACTTCAGATTCAGAGGATGAAGATTACAAAGCTGAGGAAGTTGAGGCAACTTCCAAGAAAGTGGTGCTCAAGAAGGAATATGGATCAGCAAAGAATGCAAAGCCAGGCATGAAGACCAAAAGGCCTGCAGGAAGACAACCAATGTCCAAAGCCAGAGTGTCTACACAAGCTTCTTTGGAAACCCAACCCAAAGAACCAGCTTCTGCAGAAGGGAAGAAAAGAAAGGAAAGGGTCAAGAAGACCATGGCTAGAGTTGTTGGTCAACTTTCCATGATGGAAGAGGAAGAGCTAGCTGCACCAGCTCCAAAGGCACCAAAGCTTATGGGTGATGCTATTAGATCAGGGGCTGCCACATCTAAGCCCAAGGAAGCACCGAAAGTTGCCCCCAAGGCCAAGTCTGCACCAAAGAGGAACACCAGGAGTATTCCAGCTGCTGAGAAGAACAAGGCCCCAGTGCCTGAGGATGCTGATGAGGAAGATGAAGAAGGACAAGTTCTGAGGAAGCTCAAGCCCAAGATACCAGACCACAATGATGCCCATCCTGTGGCTGAGGACATGAGAATCAGGAAGGACTCAGGATTGAGGATATGGAGGATGGCAGATCCATATGCCACAAGGAGAAGAACCGCTGTTGACTACAGGTTCCAAACAAAGGAACAGCAGGACTTCTATGAAACAATTCTGTTGGACAAGAAGCCCATAGTCTGTGACATGAGGTGGGTTGACTGGAATTTCATCAAGGAGAATGAAGAGCACTATCCTGGAGTGCAAGATAGCTTTGTTGCTTGTGGAGTTGCAGATTTTGTTGGGCAAAAGCTCACAAATTGGAATGATGAGCTTATCATGCAGTTCTACTCCACAGCACATTTTTACACAGATGGAAGAATTGTTTGGATGTCTGAAGGTACAAGGTACCAGTCAACTGTTGAAGAATGGGCAAAGCTGATAAATGCCCCAGAGGAAAATGAGGATGACCTAGATATTTATGCAAAGAAGAAAATGGATCACAATTCATTGGCTCACATGTACAAGGAAATTCCAAACAAGGCATTAGAGACTCACAAGTTTGGATCAGTTCACTTTCTGCTGTCAGGGTTGCCAACCATAAATTGGATTCTGAGGCACACTTTGTTGCCCAAGTCTGGAGACCACAACATGATCAGAGGGCATGCCATCAATATGTTGCATGTGTTTGATGTGCCACAGAAGTTCAAAGTCATGAGCCTGATCATTGAAACAATCAAGAGGACTGCAGCAGATCAGAAGAGGAGCTGTGGATATGCACCTCAGATTCAAGAATTGATAAACTCAAAGATGGGCACAGGAAAATATCAGTTGGATAAGGAACACTTTCCACTTTATCCATACTTTGAGGACAATGAGGTTGTCATGAATGAAGATGATCCACAATCAGTTCAAGCTCAGGAGAAGAAGGAGAAGGCAAAGAGGGAGAAGGCTGCCAAGATGCCAACTCAAGAGGAGGCATCTGAGTATTTCTTGAAGAACAAGCAGGAGCAGCTCAGATACTTAATAGCATCAACCCTGAGGATTGAGAAGGGATTGGCCACCCTCACTCAAAATCAGGAGAGCTTGGAGACAATCATAGAACAAAAGTTCTATAACTTAGATATGAAAGTAACTGAGATTCAGTCTGCAGTGGAGGAACTACAAGATGACATGCAGGAGAGGAAGGGCAAAACAACAACTGATGCATTTGCCAGAGTGCCTAGAGCCCAGAGGTCATCTGCTGTGCCAGTTCCTGACACAAGAGCAACTTCATCTGCACCAGCTACAGCCTCAGTGCCACCACCTCCAACATCTACATCAGCTCCAGCTCCATCTACTTCAACTGAAGCTTTCGTCCTTGGCGTTATCCGGACTCCACCACCAGAAGATCAAGCCTGAGAGTCGATCTAGCACTATGCATTTTCTATGAACTTTTTGGTAACTTGTTGCCAAAGGGGGAGAAAAATGTATAGATCATAGGCTTCGAGAGAGAGAGAGAGTGTTGCTTTTGTTCTCTCTTGCTTTATTTGATGGTTTTTCAATCTTTGTTTGCTTTTGGTTGAGATACTATGCTTGTGAGACATTGATGATCATGTGTTTGATCATAAGCTACACTTATGCATGCTTGATATTATCCTATCTATCTTATGTGATCACTCACTATGCTTGGTGATGAGTGCATGTATTCATTGTTTATTATTTTAAGCGCTCCACCAAGATGTATGTGACATGGAAGAGTAACCCATGAGCCTAATTCATTGTGCATTTGCAGTCCAAAGCAAATCTAAAACTATGCACAAATTTAGGGGGAGCTCTTGCTTATCACATACTTCTCAAAGCGACGATGTTATTTAAATTTTTTTATCATTTGTCGAAGGCTTGATCTATATGTTGTCATCAATTACCAAAAAGGGGGAGAATGAAAGTGCAACTATCCCTAGGTGGTTTTGGTAATTCATAACAACATATAGCTCATTGAGCTAATGCTATTCCAAGACTATTATTTCAGGAAAGCTCAATGAATGGCATGGCATGGATGATGAAAGTGGATCCCTCAAAATACTAAGGATAAAGGATTGGCTCAAGCTCAAAAGCTCAAGACTCTTCATTTTACATTTTAGTGATCCAAGATCACATTGAGTCTATAGGAAAAGCCAATACTATCAAGAAGGGATGAGGTGTTGCTTAATGAGCCTCTTGCTTCATGTGCTTAGTGATATGCTCCAAAACCCTCAACTACTTTCCCCCATCCACAAATGACCTAAACCTAAAGCCAAAATCGGTCACACTGATTCTTTCTATCCGGTGCCACCGATTCCAAAAGTCATAGCCACTGCCACAAACCCTAAGCAAATCGGTCTTACCGATAGGGATCTCAGTCTCACCGAGATGGGGTTGCAATCTCTCTTTCCCTTCAGTAGCGTTTCGGTCCAACCGAAGTGAGCGATCGGTCCCACCGAGATTGCAATGTAAACTCTTTGTTTCCTTTTGTAACATTTCGTCTCACGAAAAGAGCAAATCGGTCCCACCGAGTTTACGACCAACTCTCTGAAAGCTTATTACCAAATCGGTCTCACCGAGTTTGTATGTCGGTCTCACCGAGATTACGTTATGCCCTAACCCTAACCGAATCGGCCTCACCAAGATGCATGTCAGTCCCACCGAAAATCACTAACGGTCACTAGGTTTACTAAATCGGTCCGACCGAGTTTAACTATTCGGTCCCACCGAGTTTGGTAAATTGTGTGTAACAGTTAGATTTTGTGTGGAGGCTATATATACCCCTCCACCTCCTCTTCATTCGTGGAGAGAGCCATCAGAACAAACCTACACTTCCAACTTACCAGTTCTGAGAGAGAACCACCTACTCATGTGTTGAGGCCAAGATATTCCATTCCTACCATATGAATCTTGATCTCTAGCCTTCCCCAAGTTGCTTTCCACTCAAACCCTCTTTCCACCAGATCCAAATCCTATGAGAGAGAGTTGAGTGTTGGGGAGACTATCATTTGAAGCACAAGAGCAAGGAGTTCATCATCAACACACCATTTGTTACTTCTTGGAGAGTGGTGTCTCCTAGATTGGCTAGGTGTCACTTGGGAGCCTCCGACAAGATTGTGGAGTTGAACCAAGGAGTTTGTAAGGGCAAGGAGATCGCCTACTTCGTGAAGATCTACCGCTAGTGAGGCAAGTCCTTCGTGGGCGACGGCCATGGTGGGATAGACAAGGTTGCTTCTTCGTGGACCCTTCGTGGGTGGAGCCCTCCATGGACTCGCGCAGCCGTTACCCTTCGTGGGTTGAAGTCTCCATCAACGTGGATGTACGATAGCACCACCTATCAGAACCACGCCAAAAACATCCGTGTCTCCAATTGCGTTTGAATCCTCCAAACCCTTCCCTTACTTTCTTGCAAGTTGCATGCTTTATTTTCCGCTGCCTATACACTCTTTTCATGCTTGCTTGAATTGCATGATGATTGCTTGACTTGTCCTAAATTAGCTAAAATCTACCAAACTCTAAAATTGGGAAAAGGTTAAGTTTTTAATTGGTCAAGTAGTCTAATCACCCCCCTGTAGACATACTTCAAGGTCCTACAATGATAAAGCGCGAGACTGGTCAACCACTCAATGACCTAGCGGAATCTTCGGGATTCCTCCGCATTAACGAAGAACCATTTCCCGGCCAGGCATGTACGCGCCCCGTATTCGGATGAGCGCGGAGCCACCAGGGGCTATATAGTAGCCCCACTGTCAAACTCCTATGGCTAAGTGAAAGTGTTAAAGCAATATAGTCTGATTGCCTAGTTCGCTATGCTATCACCTCCTTAATGGACCAAGATGTTGGATCAAGTGTGAACACGCATCTTCTGTGAACACCCCTGCATTATATGCGTGGGGGCTGAAGCCGACGACTGCAAACTTTCAGGTTATATACATATATACATAAACGGCCGCACAGGAGGAATCATAATACTTTCAGGCAAAAGTATAAAAATGGCCCTTACAATTCAGTAAAACATTGTTTTTCTATGGGAATACATGTCACTAGAACATAATATTATTCGAGCACTGAGCCTCTATTGAACGAGCGCCTTCAAGGACTTCGTCAAAGTAGTGCTCAGCAGCTACTCGGCTAACGGCCGAACTCGGGGTTGCAATTGCGGTGGCTTCCATCTCCGCCCAGTATGTCTTGACACGGGCAAGCGCTATCCGTGCACCCTCGATGCACGCCGACCTCTTCATAGCGTCGATGCGCGGCACAACACCAAGGAACTGCTGCGCCAAACTAAAATAACTGTTCGGCCTTGGCCCTTCCAGCCATAGATGATCCACAACAGACCTCATGGCGAGCCCGGACAACCTATGGAGCTCGGCCCATTCGGCCATCCGCTCATTTAAAGGAAGCGGGCGCTACTGGGCGCTAAATTGTGACCGAACAGCTTCTCCACTTTGCGATCTTTCTGATCCTTGAAGTATTCGGCCGCATCAGTGGCACTTGCTGCCAAATCCAGATAAGCGTCTGCAGAACTCCATAGCCGACCCAAAGGAGCGTATTTAGCATCTACGAACTTCATCTGCAGCATAAAGGGCTTCCTAGCCGCGATATCCCCGGTGTGATGCAGCTCCTCCTTCATCGCTCTAATTGTAGAGCGGGCGTCCTTGGCTGCCACCGTGGCCTTCTCCAGGTCCGTCATCTTCGCTCGATCTTCCTTTTTGAGAAGCTCGTAATGGCCGGCGGCGTCCTTCAACTCCACAGACATCTTGGCTATTTCCTCCTTGCTTCGGCAATGAGCAGCCTTTTCGGCTCTCAGCTCCTCGACCGCCTTCAGGGCGGCCGCATCACTTTTCCTGGCTTGTTCTTTGGCCCGGGCAAGTTCCGCTCGAAGGGTCTCCACGGCCCCAGCTCCATCTGCAGGCGCAACCTATTAAAGATACTGGCATCATGCTCCTCTTACTACGTACCAATCAATGGAGAAATCACATACCCTGTGCCTCGTCAAGCCGCTTGTTGACAAGCACGATGTCGGCATCCGCTGCATCAAGTTGTCGCTTCAGCTCGGCAAACTCACCAGTCCGGCTAGCCACCGGACCTTCCGCCACCTTCATATGAGGGCGGCCGATTGTTACCTGGGACTATGATCCTCTGTTAGCCGCCGTTTTCGACAGCAACCAGAGTCTCAAGGGCTACTATCTGCATAGGACACACCTTAACGTGTGCGGTACTGTCAAAAATACACAATATTTTACGTACCTCAAAACCTTTCAGCAGACTCATAAAGGCTTCATGCAACCCGCTTTCGGCGGAATAAATCCTCTCATCTACCGTACCCATTAGCGTACGATGCGCTTCTGAGATAGCCGCTTGCTCTAGCAGATCCTTCAGTGCGTCCGACCGCATAACAGGCGGTGCCGAACTCTTTCGCTTGCTCTCTTCAAGAGTTGGATACTGAGGACTTCGGGCGGCCAAAGGATTACCCTCTGGCCTTGCCGGATCAGGAGAAGCCCTCCGCGACGACACCTCAGGGTCGCCTGCCTCGTAAGGCGGGAGAGCATGGGGAGGCGTTTCGCTCTCCATCATCTCCGGAAGAAGATCCCCCGAAGACGAACTCTGCCGAGAAGGGCTATGATCCGGACTACAAGATAAATTTTTTGGTTATTTTCCTCAGAAGCAAAGCAGGACGTTTTTATTATTAAAGTCCCCTTCCTACTTACAGCTCGGTTGAGGGCTGACCCCCTTGCAGGCATTGTGCGGCCAGGGTATCCCCTGGGGCAGGACCCTCTGGCGAAGATTTCTTCCCCCGTTTGGAGACCATTGTCTTTGGGTCTTCAGAGGCGGTGTAGGACCTTGAAGTATGTCTAGAGGGGGGGGGGTGATTAGACTACTTGACCAATTAAAAACTTAACCTTTTCCCAATTTTAGTCTTTGGTAGATTTTAACTATTTTTGCACAAGTCAAGCAATCCTCACACAATTCAAGCAAGCATGCAAAGAGGATATGAGCAGCGGAAAGTAAAGCATGCAACTTGCTAGAAAGTAAAGGGAAGGGTTTGGACAATTCAAACGCAATTCGAGACACGGATGTTTTTGTCGTGGTTCCGATAGGTGGTGCTATCGTACATCCACGTTGATGGAGACTTCAACCCACGAAGGTAACGGCTGCGCGAGTCCACGGAGGGCCCCACCCACGAAGGGTCCATGAAGAAGCAACCTTTTCTATCCCACCATGGCCGTCGCCCACGAAGGACTTGCCTCACTAGCGGTAGATCTTCACGAAGTAGGCGATCTCCTTGCCCTTACAAACTCCTTGGTTCAACTCCACAATCTTGTCGGAGGCTCCCAAGTGACACCTAGCCAATCTAGGAGACACCACTCTCCAAGAAGTAACAAATGGTGTGTTGATGATGAACTCATTGCTCTTGTGCTTCAAATGATAGTCTCCCCAACACTCAACTCTCTCTCACAGGATTTGGATTTGGTGGAAAGAAGATTTGAGTGGAAAGCAACTTGGGGAAGGCTAGAGATCAAGATTCATATGGTAGGAATGGAATATCTTGGCCTCAACACATGAGTAGGTGGTTCTCTCTCGGGCTGGTAAGTTGGAAGTGTAGGTTTGTTCTGATGGCTCTCTCCACGAATGAAGAGGAGGTGGAGGGGTATATATAGCCTCCACACAAAATCTAACCGTTACACACAATTTACCAATCTTGGTGGGACCGAATCGATAAACTCGGTCTGACCGATTCAGTAAACCTAGTGACCGTTAGTGATTTCGGTGGGACCGACATGCAACTCGATAGGACCGATATGGTTAGGGTTAGGGCATAACGTAATCTCGGTGAGACTGATTACACAAACTCGGTGAGACCGATTTTGGTAATTAGCTAACCAGAGAGTTGGTCATGTAAACTCGGTGGGACCGATTCGCTCTTTTCGGTGAGACCGAAATGTTACGAAAAGGAAACAGAGAGTTTACATTGCAATCTCGGTGGGAACGATCGCTCACTTCGGTTAGACCGAAACGTTACAAAGGGAAACAGAGAGATTACAATCCCATCTCGGGGAGACCGAGATCCCTATCGCTGAGACCGATTTGCCTAGGGTTTGTGGCAGCGGCTATGACATCTGAACTCGGTGGCGCCGGATAGAAAGAATCGGTGGGGCCGAGTTTGACTTTGGGTTTAGTTCATATGTGGATGTGAGAAAGTAGTTGAGGGTTTTTGGAGCATATCACTAAGCATCATGGAGCAAGAAACTCATTAAGCAACACCTCATCCCTCCTTTATAGTATTGGCTTTTCCTATGGACTCAATGTGATCTTGGATCACTAAAATGTAAAATGTAGAGTCTTGAGCTTTTGAGCTTGAGCCAATCCTTTTATCCTTGATATTTTGAGGGATCCACTTTCATCATCCATGCCATGCCATTCATTGAGCTTTCCTGAAATATTTGGCTTGGAATAGTATTAGCTCAATGAGTTATATGTTGTTATGAATTACCAAAACCACCTAGGGATAGTTGCACTTTCAGGCGGTCCTCTTCCTTCCTTGGGAAGGGGGAATTTCAGTTTCTTCCCCTCGGTTATCCTCCTTCGCGGAGGCGCTATCCTCTTTCTTCCCCCTTTGTCTTCCCCTAAGGGCGCTTGATAAGACGCGAGCTCCAGCATCCTGGCTAGTACAGGATCCGGTGAGACCTCGGGGAGGGGGGCTGGACACCTGATCATCTTCGCCTTTGTTACCCAGCCCTGGTCAAAGGGCGACTTTTAAGAATGATGTTGTGATAAATAAAGATACAACATGTTCGGTTACAGGACTAGTTACTTGGGTATCTGGACGATTGCAGTTCAAACCCGCATCCTCGGTGGTGTCCGGACACATTATTTGTGGTCCGAAGAACAATTTGTACATCTCCTCGAGCGTCATGCCGAGGAAATGATGGATAGCTTGCGGTCCATCCGGGTTGAACTCCCACATGCGGAGGGGACGACGTTTGCAGGGCAGGACTCGACGAATTAACATTACTTGCATTATCGTGACTAGACTGATGTCTCTCTCTAGGAGATCTTGGATGCGGATCTGCAATATTGGCACATCCTTTGCTGGCCCCTAGTCCAGCCCCTTGTTGACCCATGGCGCTAGTTGTGGCGGGGGGGCCGAGCAAAAAGCAGGGAGAGCCACCCACTTGGTACCCCTGGGAGCTGTGATATAAAACCATTCTCGTAGCCATAAGCTGGACACCACCTCGAAAGAACCCTCTGGCCATGGGGCATCGGCACTTTTGCTTATTACGGCACCTCCCACTCTGCGTGCCGCCCCTCGATCATATTCGGCTCCACCTTGAAGGTCTTGAGCCACAAGCCGAAGTGAGGGGTAATACGGAGGAAAGCTTCACACACGACGATGAACGACGAGATGTGGAGGACAGAATCCGGAGTCAGATCATGGAAATCCAGCCCATAGTAAAACATGATCCCCCTCACGAAAGGATCTAGAGCAAGGCCTAGCCCTCGGAGGAAGTGATATACGAACACAATGCTCTCGCCGTGTTTGGGAGTGGGAATGGCCTGCCCTCGAGTAGGCAGCCGGTGCGGGATCTCGCCGGTCAGAAAACTGGCCTCTCTTAACTTTTTGACGTCTTCCTCCGTGACGGAGGAAGGCATCCACCGACCTTGAAGGTTGGATCCGGACATGGTTGAAGGTCCGAAGCACCTGACCTGAGCTTTGGGTGTTGGAACTTGAGGCGGGGGAAGGATTCGATTGAGTTCGAGGAGTAAAAAGGATAGGCCTTGGTCTCTTTATAAAGAGGGTGAATACCAAGCGTCCTCCTCGTGACCATTAGGGACTTGCATACAATCGAGGAGTCATACCAACGGGCACGACTGGGTTACCCACGTCCGTATTGATAAGAATCCCGTGATAAGGGGATACGATCTCTGCTTCGACAAGACGTGCCAAGGAAACCGCCTCGCGATATGCGCCAAGGCTGGTTGAGAAAAACGGTTCGAATAATAACCGGGTCGTGGTATGATGTCATGATATCAAGTGTGTCAGCAGATTAGATGGGTGGAAATATTATTCTCTCTACGGTGGTATGTGGAACTTGTTTTGCAGAGCCGGACACTATCCTTGTGTTCAAGATCTTCTATGGAGTATTCGGAGGAGGAACCCGCCTTGCAATGCCGAAGACAATCTGCATGGCGGACTCATCGTCATTGAAGCCTGGTTCAGGGGCTACTGAGGGAGTCCGGGATTAGGGGGTACCTGGACAACCGGACTATATCCTTTGGCCGGACTATTGGACTATGAAGATACAAGATTGAAGACTTCGTCTCGTGTCCGGATGTGACTCTCCTTGGCGTGGAAGGAGACCTTGGCGATACGGATATGTAGATCTCCTCCCTTGTAACCGACTCTGTGTAACCCTAGCCCCCTCCGGTGTCTATATAAACCGGAGGGTTTAGTCCGTAGGAAAAAAACAATCATACCACAGGCTAGCTTCTAGGGTTTAGCCTCTATGATCTCGTGGTAGATCAACTCTTGTACTACTCATATCATCAAGATCAATCAAGCAGTAAGTAGGGTATTACCTCCATCGAGAGGGCCCGAACCTGGGTAAACATCGTGTTCCCTGCCTCCTGTTACCATCCGCCTTAGACGCACAATTCGGGACCCCCTACCCGAGATCCGCCGATTTTAACACCGACAACGTGCTTGCACAGGATTCCATATCATTGATGTGGTAAATAATATAAGCGCTACCTCAGTCTAATGTTTACGTGTACTAGTGTGGTGTTCTTTTAAGTTTGACCAACCCTATATAAAACTAAACTAAGCTCCCATACACGCACTCATCAATATGCCGCCGCCGTTGCGCATGCCGACGCCTGCCTGCTCCGGCTAACCATATCTCACGCATCACCGCCGTGTCGCCACCATCCATTTTCCATGAAGCCGAAGGCTCGCCCGCTAACATCGTCTACAGTCCCTCCTCGCGATGCCACCGCACTGCCAAGCACGCGAGCAGCTGGTGGAGCCGCGTCTATGCATGCAGCGTACGAAGAGGAGGACGAGCGCAATTTCTAGCACGCCAGCGAGGAGGAGCTAGTGTGTCATTGTCGTCTTTGCCCACGCGGAGGAGGCGCGCATGGTGGCTGCCACGGCAGAAACTGGTCGCGCCCGCGCCGAGCCCGCAAACCGAGAACGGACGCGGAATCTACCTTCGAGACCTTGAATGCCACGTGGATCCTACAATCTGAGGGAGCAATTTGGGTCAGTCGACTCTTGTGAGCCGTTGGATGCAACATGGATGGCCAGAAGGGCTTCTTCAACATCCGAAATTGATGCACTGTTCATCTTCTCTCTCAGGCATCGAGCCGCCTGCCCACCACACGCCTAACTGCCCACTACCGCAGCCCCATCCTCCCCTGAACTGCCTGCCACCGCCATGCTCCCCCCACCCCCGACATCCGTTTAACCCCGGGCACGATCCATTTTTTCAGGCAAACTGCATTCCACACCCAACACTCATAAGATAGATCATCGGCACCCTGCCACCCTAATATAGATACTGGGGTAGCTTCTCTGCCGTCTTCTTCCATCGCTCCGTCGAACTTCTTTCACAAATCGACTGACCCAAATTATACTACTAGCAGTATGAATGTATTAAGTACAGTAGGAACACGAAGATACGAGCAGTAGTACCAACTACAAGAAGAATAGTAGTAAGACATACTAGTACTATTGTACGTACTAAAGAGTTCAAATAACAAGAAAGAACATAAACATAGTTTTGGTGGGGGCTCAGCACAACACACCCCTGAAATAAAACTAAGCAACTAGTCTGCTTGACACTGCAGTAGAACCAGCATGAGCGACTGCACTGCCACCTTACTCGGAGTCTGAGTCACGTCCTCGACTTCGTCCTCGTCCCTCTTCCTCTTCCTCTTCGCTGACGCTTCTTTGCTTGAACCAAACACTGGGCTCTGCTTCTTCATCCAACCCTTGTTGATATTTAAACAAAGGTAGGCATCCATTGCTACGTACAGGATGTGATCTTCATCTATTGTCTTCGACTGCCATGCATGATGGTACTCATGGTAAGGTTTCTTTAGTTGAGCATATGAAGGATCTATCGTGGCTGCTGTTAGGGTCAGCATTGAAGGCTGAGAGGAGGGCACCAGGCTTGCCTTCTGGAGATCGAAGGGCTGGCCTACAACAAGGCCTATCAGACCCAGGACAATCCTGTCGTTCCTAAAGTCTACAGTAAAGAATTTCACTCTTTCGTCCTTGAGGAAGTTCTTAAAATCCCGGAACTCAACGTTCGCATGGCATATGTGGTAGACCAAGCACACGTTATGTACACAAACCTGGATCATGGCGGGCTTCTTCTTCTCTGCCTCCAATAGAATCCTCTCGCTTTCCAGGACTGTGGTGTACTCAACATCTAGCCCAACGACACACTCATCCTTTGAACTGTTGAACATGCGTAGGAAGTGAGCAAGGCATGCTTTCACCGTCGCGGATCTACGGGTGTAGATGACAATGAACTCATCGCCGGTGATGACTCTAACCTGGTACTCAGCAGCGATCATGGAGATTTGGGAGGCCATAGATTTTGGAGGCGGGTTAGGAGAAGTTGAATTGGTGTAATGTGAAATGACTGGACGACTGGGAGCGAACTGTTGTAAGGTAGAAGACAGGGACGAATAGGGCGTGCTAAGGGTGTGGGGTTGTTGGCTTGCCCGGTGGATAAACGGCTGCATGCCCCCAAAGAGTTCTCGAGTACTATGCGGGACCCACTAGATGTCATGTCTACTAGACCCATATCATAGGCCTGATGGTATAGCTTCTGGGTGTTTGCACGCCATGCCGGCGCGTGGATGTAACTTCACTTAATTCCGTCAACCGTTGCGCCTCCCATGACCTTCGCCTCCCTCGCATGGTCGCGCCCTTTGGGACTTC
The DNA here is from genome assembly GCA_021605205.1 of Aegilops longissima. NCBI lineage: Eukaryota > Viridiplantae > Streptophyta > Magnoliopsida > Poales > Poaceae > Aegilops > Aegilops longissima. Next base: position 235,610,426 of record CM038678.1, on the reverse strand, counting down.
GATCGGCTATAAATGAGTAATTTTTTGGCCTACTCCGCATGCATGATACTCCCTCTGGTCCTTTTTAGTCCGTGTAAGATTTGTGTCAAGTCAAAGTTTGCAAAGTTTTTGACCAAATTTATACTAAAAATATCAATATCTACAATACCAAATATATATTTTATGAAACTATGTTTTATAATGAGTATAAAAATATTGATTTGACATTGTGAATGTTGATACATTTTTCTATAAGTTTGGTCAAAGGAGAGGTACATTGACTTCAGCAAAACTTATATTCACAATGCAGACTAGTTCCTCCGTCCAGGTGTGTGCCATGTCCTATCTAGTCATCACAACAATGTTAGCTATTAGAGTACTAGTACCTCCCTTCTAGTTTAAAGGGCTCGATTCAAAAATTTCACCTACTCTTACCAAGATAGAGGCGGTGGAATAGCTTTTGTAGTGGTTTCTAGAGTCTGGACTCCATCTTCAGGAACCTTCGCCACCGTCGACAAGAATGCAAGGAGATGAACCAGAAAGGAAATGAGGCCGGAATGAGTAGTTCCGTATTTTATACAGTGGCAGAGGTGGGTAAATATCTACTACCTCCGGTGGCAAGGCCATGTCTCTATGCACACACATCTCAGCCGTTGGTTCGAAGTAGATCGAACGGCTCACGTTGTCTAGAGGCAGAAACACCATCACCACCAACTGAGATTTTTATAGGAGTATATATATAGAGTAGAAAATAGAGATAAGAGTCGATATAGAGAGTAGAGATTAGTCAATATTCTCTTTAGGCTACTCATAGTAGAAAGTATCATATACCAGTATCATGTGCATAATACTAGTGTATGATACGGGACTACCTTTATAGTGTCATGTATGACACAAAGTAGCATACTCCCTCCGTCTAGGTGTGCAAGTCATCTTACGAAAACCAAATAATCCTAAAACACTTAGGCGCGATGCATTAACTTCTACCTCATTTCTTATTTCTTGACATATCAACCAATAAGAGATGTGGGGTGTGCATGCTTTTAATGACTTGACACTACCAAACAGGACATGCAATGGTTAGTTCATTGCTTGCAATGCTATTAATTAGCAAATAAACATTAAGTTCTCTCGTTTTCCTCTCCTCCTTGGTCACAGTGCACAACCTAAGATGACTTATTCGCCTAGACGGAGGGAGTAGTATTTAACATGACACGGTATCTACCTATGTTACTCTAACCCCCTCCCTTCTTTAGTTCTTTGCCACACCAGCATGTTTGCTATTCCCGTGTGCATGATACCAACTAGTAAGATACCACATTACCACCACTATGGCCAGCCTTAATCATCGCACGCAATAATTTAGTGTACCTTGAAATTTGAACGCCTGCTTGACTCTCCTTCTCCCTCCGGCAGTCCCACCACTCCACCCCGTGTGGAAAAAAATGTATGCATGACTCTCCTCCCCCCACGCTCGTCCAATCCGTTGTGACCAGCAATATTTCCACCCCTTCCGTCCCCCGTAATTTACTCCAACAAATATGCCCACGTAGCTGTTATGTTAATCACACAACATATCTTACGGGACGCTGCTTCAGTTACTTAACTGTAGGTGCATTGGGTCACTGACATGTGGGCCCAACAGGCATCTGGCCCACATGTCAGTGACGCAACTGCACCTGTAGTTAAGTCAGTGAAGTTCACTCCATATCTTACGTAGGTGTGCCATTGCTCGCTATAAATAACGCACCACCCACGACATACGGAAGAACGCTCACGTTCATCACTATCTCCTCCCCCTCCCTCTCACGTCGACCACCATGTCATCGCCCCTCCCAAGCCCTAGGCACCCCTCGCTGCACCACGCAGATGGTCACGCGTCACCGTTCCTTTCCTTGCCGCCACTAATCGAGGAGGAAGCGTCGGTGTTCCGCTCCACGCCGCGACGCGTCGAGGTGGACGCGTCGGCGTTCCCAATCTCACCAGCACGTGCGTCGGAGGACGCGTCGGCTCCCTGCTACGAGGAGAACGCCACGCCGCCCACCACACCCCCTAGCCTTGAGGATTTTTGGAAAGAAATGGATGTCGCCTTGTGGGAGGCTTTGCCTCCGGCAGAGCGCGCCAAGTAGAGGTGGAGAAGAACGCCGAGGAAGAGAAGCGCGCTGCTGGGCAAGCTGCCTGGCAGGCCTATGTTGCGTCCAAGAGAGCCAGACAGTTGGCACTTTGGCAGAAGGCTCGTGCGAGGGCCGTGAGGGTGGTGGAGGACGCCCGTGCCAAAGCCCTGAGTGCAGTTGGGCCCAAGCACCTCATCTATGCTTGGCGGTACGTGGATCGGGTGCACGCTTCCAGCAAGGAGGAGTACCTGTTGGCGCCGGATCACCACACCGGTGAGATCGCGCTCGCCCGCGGGCAAGCCGCCAATCAGCACCTCGCGAGTTGCAAGGGTGACGAAGAGGCGTTGTGTCGGTGCGCTGGGAAACGGCTGCGCACCAGGGCACTTGTGGCGCGTCGCAAGCGCTCATGCAAGCGTCGTGGCTTTTATTAGGAATATAATTTAGTTTTGTAAGGCGATCTCATTAGTTTTGGGATGCAAATGATAAATCCCGAACGTTCGGGAATTATTAGCGTCCTTAATTAAGTATGTAAAAGGAAATTTCGGAAACCTTGTGTATCCGTACGCATTTTGTAAGTATGTGCATATAGCACAAACTTTACTCTATACTATCACACTACATGTCTCTCTCTCTGTAACATCCCAATTTTCAATTTGGATGTTATACATAGGTCATCATATGCATATCATATTTTATTTGCATTTTGTTTGCGATCCTTGAAATCTTAAGCAACTCAAGGACCCATGGAGAGAGTTGGGGATTTCATTCATTTTCATATTTGAATTTTCTCAAATTTGAAAAGAGGATCATTTTGGTTTTAATAATTTTTCTCTCTGAAATATTTCCAATACACAAATAAAAGAGAGGAGATAAAATGACTTCTCCAAAATAAAAGAAGTATTGGAAGGAAAATGTTAAAATCAAAGAAATATTTTATTTGGATTTTATTGCTATTTTATTTGAATTAGAAAAAATATGCATTTTTCAAATTGAATTTTAGGCGAGAAAAATGTTCACTTTGTTCTAAATATTTTATTTAGATGGTCAAAATTATTTTTGGTATTTTTAGAATTTTTTTATTTGTTTAGGATTTTTCTTTCGGCGGAATTTATTTTAAAAGAAAGTTTTGGGCGGCCGAGCCGAGCCGAAGCCCAGCCCACCATTTGCCTTCCTTGTGTGACGCATGCCGTCATGGACTCCGTGAGAATCGAGCTTGCCCGCCTTGCCGACCCCCTCCCAAGTCGGCCACCCCCACCTCCTATAAGTACTGCCGCCCGACCCTCTCACCCTCGTCCCGCCCACCACTGTCGCCGCTTCAAGGCTTCAAGCCATAAGTCGCCTTGCCTTCTTCTTACCGCCGACCAGCGCCGACGCCCGCCTCGCCGAGCTGCCCGCTCACGAGCACTGAAAGAAGGTCTCCGTTGACTCGTCGCCGCCGCCGGTTTTTGTTCCGGTCCGTTCGGTTTTTAAAAAAACCCTAGATCTACTCCGTTTTTTAACCGATCGGTTTTCTCGGTTTTTCTGGGTTTAGATCTAATCTGCGAACGTACGTTCGTTTAGTTTCTGTAATGAACGAATTCGTTCGCTAATTTCTGTTAGCGAACGTTCGTCCGATAGATTTTTCTTTTTATTTCTATTTTCGGCTAGGGACCTATCCGCGATTATTTTTATCGCAGATTAGCCCCTGATCTTCAAACCCTCGCAACTTTTTAACCGTTCATCCAAATCCAGTGAAACCAATGCCAAAATCTTCATCTCGAGCCTCTCTTTCTGGTTAAACAACTTGACCATGGTTTTGACAAAATAAAGTTTGGTTTCAAGCATATTTAAATCTGAAGTTCTTTTGACCGTAGTTTCAGTTCCGTAGCTCCGATTCGATTGATTCTTTTTGCAAATCGAAACTCTTCAGTTGAATTTTCATATTGGACTTTCTCATCTGAGTTTCACCCGTGCATCTATGCTTGAGTGCTTACGTATGCTATTGTTTGTTTGCGGTAGAATTCCCGGAGTGCGAAGCGTGCTACTACGAGTCTCTAGGGTTTGCGGATCGTTAGCAAGGCAAGTAACACATTGATCATACCTCTTTATTACCCATTTTTATGCATTAGTTACAACCCTCAAACACTGCATGATTAGGATGTGATTAACTTGTGGGTATTGGGAAGTAGATGATGAGGTAGAACCTATTGCCTTGTTATTATCAAACCTTGGGAGTTACTTCTACGTTATGCTTATATTGCTATGCTATGCTCGTAGACGTGGTTTGGTTTGAGTGATCCATGACAGATGTGAGATTGTTAATTAATGGTTAACTTAAGGTGGCTACTTAAATACACATCTGGGTGGATTGGTTTCGGGCACCTGGGGTTATACCAGTGTTGTCCTAGGAGATCCCCGGGTACCTGTGTGATCATCCTATGGTTCGCCACCCAGGCTCAAAGGGATCATAAGATTATTCATGCTAGAAATTTCTGTGTGCAGCCACAAGCTATTATGGGCTCTAGCATAGTTGAGTATGTTGCATGACCTCTTTCAGTGGTAGGCTAGCAGATGTAGGGGAAAGTAGGTGTAACTGTCTACCCAGAGTAAAGAGCTAATGCTTCTGAAAGACTGTGTCTCGATCATCCGTTTCTCAAACACCATGTAATGCGAGAAATTCAACGAAGGAGATCGAGTATTGTGGGGAAAAGTGCACAAACCTCTGCAGAGTGTACAAACTAATCATGGTTAGCCGTGTCCCCGGTTATGGACATCTTGAGTATCTGGTTCTTGGATTATCATGTTGATCTCATCACTCTAAATTAATTTGTTGGGTTGTTAATTATTGTTTAATTGGGATTGAGATGGGGTTACCATTCTCAATGTTTATCAACTACCATGATAGTTAAAAAAAATTCATTTGTTGTAGGGAAAAATTGGCTTTTCGCAAAAACATTATAACCATAGAGCCTCCACCAGCCATATATGCATGTAGTGATAACATTTATTCTGTTCATTGCTCTACTGTGTTATTTTGCCAGCATATTCCATGTGCTGACCCGTTTCGGGCTGCAACATATCATGTTGCAGACTTTTCAGATGAAGAGTAAGGTCGTTGTCGTGCACTCAGCTATGCCGTTGGAGTTGATGGACTCACTTTATCTTCCAAACCTTCCGCTGTTATCTTGTTTAGATGGCCTTAAGCCATATTATTGTATTAAGTTCTCTCTTGAGACCATCGATGTAATAAGTGTGTGATTGCTACTCTGTTAGAAATCCTTCAAGTACTGTGTGTGTCAGCATTACCGATCCAGGGATGGCACTTATGCAAAGAGATTTGACCGTTTGAGGTCGGATCACTACAAGATGGTATCAGAGCACACGTTGATTGTAGGACACGACCACTAAGTTAAACCATAGGTCACTCTTCTCTACCCATTTCTGACTCCTCTCCATTTTCCACTCTATAGGATGGCGGACTCAAGGAACAAGTTTGCACAACCGGATGAAGACACACCTTTGGATGACACTTGAAGGAAGTCACTAGGTACCTAAACATCGGAAAACCAAGCTTCACGGGGACCTACACCGCCACTTTACCAGAGGAGGAGTGTTGGATGATTCGAGTTCAAGTTCCAGGAAGGACATTCACGCCATTTACTGAGCCCATAGAGTTTTCCTTTGATGCACCAACCTGGAGTCTAGGAAAGAGCATGGCAGCCCACATCGCCACGGGACGCATCGGCGAAGTTTATCACAAGGATCTTAAGGACACCATCTACCAGATATGTTGGCGCAGAGATGAGCAATGGGAGATGATCAGCACAAGGAGGGACAGGTCCATTGCAGCTTTCATCCAGGAGTTAAACCAGCACATCCGTCGCCAGGAGAACCAAATATGCGCAAGCATGATAGACCTGAAGAAGGTGATGACCAGGAACATGGAGCTTGAAGAGGAACTCAAGTCTAGATGCAAAGGACATGAGGAGGAAATCACAATACTAGTGGAGAAGAATGACGACCTGACGGGGAAGCTAAGAGTATTCATGGTAGACCCCGCGCCAGGAGGAGATGACGACCATCCCGAGGACCTTCGTTCTGAAGACTACATCATCATCGACGACACCGACTCCGACCCCGACAGTAGTGATGATGATTACGAAGATGAAGCTGGAGCGGATATCATGGAGTCTTCCACCGATAAAAATTTCTAGTCGACCACCATATTATCAGTAGTATTCCCCCAAGTATATAGTAATAGTCCGAGCACTTTTGTAACGGTAGTTAGATCATTTGTATGCCATTTTTTGAATTGAGTGGTGTGATATGAACGTGTTTTTCTCATGTGCATATGGGTAGTGCTTTCTCACTAGACCTCACTCTATTCTAATCTCTCCCCTCTAAACCCATCAGATGCCTCCGAGACGTGACCCCAGATTTGTCTTCCCACCGGAGCTCACTCAGCTGATCCAACAGCAGAATGCCTTGATGCAGTTGCTAGTCCAGAACCAAGGCAACAACAACAACAACCCACCGCTACCACCTCCAGTTGACAACTTAGTCCGTTTTCTGAGGTTACAGCCGCCGGTGTTTTCCAGTAGCACCGAGACGATAGTTGCTGATGACTAGCTATGCAGGATTGGAAGGGAGTTGACCACCGCAGGTTGCACAGATGTAGAGAAGGTGCGTTTTGCCACACATCAATTGGATGGACCCGCAACCTCATGGTGGGAGAATTACACAGCCACTTTCCCCATAGCCAATGTCACTTGGGAGCAGTTTCAGCAAGCATTCCACACTGCACATGTCTCAACTGGAGCTATGAGCATGAAGAAGCGTGAGTTTCGCAACTTACGCCAGGGAAATCGTACTGTGGGGCAGTACGTAGATGAGTTGAGTCAGTTAGCTCGCTATGCCCCAGATGATGTGGCCACAAATGCCGCGAAGCAGGAGAAGTTTATGGAAGGGCTGAATGATGAGATGAGCATACAGTTAATGGTGGCAACATTTAACAACTACCAGGAGTTGGTAGACAAGGCTCCAATGGTTGAAGGGAAGCAGCAGCAGATAGAGAGCCGCAAAAGGAAGTATGGACAAGGGAAGTACAATTCAGGAGCTCAGCAGAAGGCTCGTTTTACCCCGAACTCGGGAGGATGTACCCATAACCATGGAGGCCACATGCACAATGGAGGAAGTTTGCATAACCACAGTGGCCCTAAGAATGGAAATGGGAATGGAGCAAGCAGCAACCAGAACCGCTCTAACCGAACCACACCCGCCAAGAAGGACCAAAGTCACATTACTTGTTTCAAGCGCGGGAAGACTGGACACTATGCCAACGAGTGTTCTGAAGCAAAGAATGGAAATGGAAATGGAAGCTCTGGGAAGAAGCCCAACCCTTTCAACAGGGGACAAGTGAACCACGTGAACGTGAAGGAGGTTGAAGAGCAGCCAGATGCAGTTATAGGTAAGTTTTTGGTTAAGTCATTTACTACAATCGTTCTTTTTGATACTGGTGCATCGCATTCATACATATCAAGGGGATTTGTGGATAAGTATAAGTTGCCCACTAAAGTTCTTAGGACACCTATGTTAGTAAGCTCGCCAGGAGCGGAGTATATGGCAAGCCAAGGATGTTTTCAAATGCCCTTGACCATAGGTAGGCATGTTTTCCCCTCAGACCTAATAATTTTGGAATCGCAAGGATTGGATATGATACTAGGAATGGATTGGCTATCGATGTATGGAGGAAACATTGATTGTGCCAGTAAGTCAATTCTACTCAACACCCCAGAGGGAAAAAGGATTAAGTATGTATCTAGGCATGCGCCTAAGAGGACCCAAGTAAATTCCCTCTCAGGAGTTGTTCAGGAGGAAGTGCCTGTAGTGAAGGATTACCCGGATTTATTTCTAGAGAAACTACCAGGCATGCCGCCGGATCGAGACATTGAGTTTTTGATAGAGCTGTTGCCAGGCACCAGACCGATATCGAAGAGACCATACCGGATGCCCGCAAATGATCTGGAGGAGACTAAGAAGCAAATTAAAGAGTTATTGGAGAAAGGGTACATTCAACGAAGTTCATCACCATGGGGAGCCCCAATGCTCTTGGTTGAGAAGAAGGATGGATCTTTGAGAATGGTTGTTGATTATCGTGCGCTGAATGAAGTGACGATCAAGAACAAGTACCCACTGCCAATGATCAATGATTTGTTTGACCAGCTACAAGGAGCTAAAGTATTTTCCAAGATCAATCTGCGATTAGGATACCACTAGCTGAAGATCCGAGAACAGGATATACCTAAGACAACCTTCACCACAAGGTACGGGCTATATGAGTATATGGTTATGTCATTTGGGTTGACTAACGCCCCAACCTATTTCATGAGTATGATGAATAAGGTGTTCACGGAGTTCTCGGATAAGTTTGTTATGGTGCTTATTGATGATATTTTGGTATACTCGAAGAATGAATAGGAGCACAAGGAGCATTTGCGCTTAGTTCTCGAGAAGCTCAGGGAAAATCAGTTGTATACTAAGTTCAGCAGATGTGAGTTTTGGTTGAAGGAAGTTGGATTTCTTGGACTTGTTATATCAGGAGAAGGTATAGCAGTCGACCCTACCAAGGTTCAGTCTGTCACTGAGTGGTTGGCACCCACGTCAGTAGGAGAGATCTAAAGTTTTCTGGGACTCGCGGGATACTATCGATAATTTTTCCAAGATTGCGAAGGCCTATGACAGAGTTGTTGAAGAAGGACACCAAGTTCAAATGGATAGAGGAATGTGAGGCAAGTTTTCAGGAGTTGAAGAAACATTTGGTTACAGCCCCAGTGCTGATTCTGCCGGATATATGTAAGGATTTCCAAGTGTATTGCGACGCTTCTCGCTTAGTACTTGGAGGTGTACTTATGCAAGATGGAAGAGTTGTTTCATACGCCTCACGTCAGCTTCGACCGCATGAGTTGATTTATGCCACACATGATTTGGAGTTAGCAGTTGTAGTTCATGCACTCAAGACCTGGAGACATTTTCTTATTGGAAACCGTTGTGATGTGTACACGGATCACAAGAGTTTGAAGTACATTTTCACTCAGAAGGAGCTGAATCTCAGGAAAAGAAGATGGTTGGATCTTATAAGGATTGTGACATGAAGTTGCATTATCACCCAGGAAAGGCCAATGTCGTAGCAGATGCTCTGAGTCAGAAGAGTTATGCCAATACCCTCGTAAGCGGAGGATTACCAAAGGAGTTAGCCGAAGATCTCAGGGAGCTTCGTTTGGAGATAGTCCCTCGAAATTTTGTTGCAGTGATGGAAGTTCAGTCAACATTATTGGGAAAGATTCGAGAAGCTCAGAAGGATGATAAGGAGATTGCTGATATAAAGGAGAAGATGAGCAAAGGAAAAGCGAAAGGTTTTTGTGAGGATGAGCACGACACTTTATGGTTTGAGGACCGTGTTTATGTACCCAATAATGCAGAGATCAGGAAGTTAATACTTCAAGAAGCTCATGACTCGCCATACTTGATTCACCCCGGAAACACCAAGATGTACTTGGATTTCAAGGAGCGTTTCTGGTTGACTGGTATGAAGAAGGATATTGCTGAGTATGTAGCCATATGTGATGTATGTCAGAGAGTGAAGGCAGAGCATGAGAAGCTAGCATGACTACTACAGCCTATGCCGATACCCGAATGGAAGTGGGATAAGCTTGGCATGGATTTCATCACCGGATTACCCAGGACCCGATCGGGATATGATTCTATCTGGGTAGTAGTTGATCGCTTGACCAAAGTGGCTCACTTTATCCCAGTAACCACCTATATGAGTGCGAACTTGGCCAAGATATATATGACCAGGATCGTATGTCTGCATGGAGTTCCAAGGACCATTGATACGTCTCCAACGTATCTATAATTTTTGATTGCTCCATGCTAAATTATGTTCTGTTTGGACATTATTTGGCTTTATTATTCACTTTTATATTATTTTTGGGACTAACCTATTAACCGGAGGCCCAACCCAGAATTGCTGTTTTTTTGCCTATTCCAGAGTTTCGCAGAAAAAGAATATCAAACGGAGTCCTAACGGAATGAAACCTTCGGGAACGTGGTTTTCGGAACGAACATGATCCAGGAGACTTGGACCCTACGTCAAGAGATCAAGCAGGAAGCTACGAGGTAGGGGGCCGCGCCCTCCACCCTCGTGGGCCCCATGTTGCTCCATCGACGTACTCCTTCCCCTATATATACCTACGTACCCCCAAGCGATCACATACGGAGCCAAAAACCTAATTCCACCGCCGCAACCTTCTGTACCCACGAGATCCCATCTTGGGGCCTGTTCCGGAGCTCCCCCGGAGGGGGCATCCATCACGGAGGGCTTCTACATCAACACCATAGCCTCTCGATGATGTGTGAGTAGTTTACCTCAGACCTTGGGTCCATAGTTATTAGCTAGATGGCTTCTTCTCTCTTTTGGATCTCAATACAATGTTCTCCCCTCTCTCGTGGAGATCTATTCGATGTAATCTTCTTTTTGCGGTGTGTTTGTTGAGACCGATGAATTGTGGGTTTATGATCAAGTTTATCTATGAACAATATTTGAATCTTCTCTGAATTCTTTTATGTATGATTGGTTATCTTTGCAAGTCTCTTCGAATTATCAGTTTGGTTTGGCCTATTAAATTGATCTTTCTTGCAATGGGAGAAGTTCTTAGCTTTGGGTTCAATCTTGCGGTGTCCTTTCCCAAAGGATGATGGGGCAGCAAGGCACGTAATGTATTGTTGCCATCGAGGATAACAAGATGGGGTTTTTATCATACTGCATGAATTTATCCCTCTACATCATGTCATCTTGCTTAAAGTGTTACTCTGTTCTTATGAACTTAATACTCTAGATGCATGCTGGATAGTGGTCGATGTGTGGAGTAATAGTAGTAGATGCAGGCAGGAGTCGGTCTACTTGTCTCGGACGTGATGCCTATATACATGATCACACCTAGATATTCTCATAACTATGCTCAATTTTGTCAATTTCTCAACAGTAATTTGTTCACCCACCGTAAAATACTTATGCTCTTGAGAGAAGCCACTAGTGAAACCTATGGCCCCCGGGTCTATTTTCCATCATATTAATCTTTCAACACTTAGTTATTTCTGTTGCTTTTATTTTACTTTGCATCTTTATCATAAAAATACCAAAAATATTATCTTATCATATCTATCAGATCTCACTCTCGTAAGTGACCGTATAGGGATTGACAACCCCTTATCGCGTTGGTTGCAAGGATTTATTTGTTTGTGTAGGTGCGAGGGACTCACGCGTAGCCTCCTACAGGATTGATACCTTGGTTCTCAAAAACTGAGGGAAATACTTATGCTACTTTGCTGCATCACCCTTTCCTCTTCATGGGAAAACCAAAGCAGTGCTCAAGAGGTAGCAACCATCGTATCAGATAGAGGGACACAGTTTACTTCATAGTTTTGGCATCAGCTGCACCAGACTTTGGGTACCAGACTAGAGTTTAGTACAACCTTTCATTCGCAGACAGATGGACAGACCGAGAGAGTCACTCAGATTCTAGAGGACATGTTGAGAGCTTGTGCGCTAGATTATGGATCTAGTTGGGATGATAATTTTCCTTACACAGAGTTCTCATACAACAACAGCTACCAAGCCAGTTTAAAGATGGCACCCTTCAAAGCTTTTTATGAAAGAAGGTGGAGGACACTGTTGATGTGGGATGAAGTTGGAGACCGTCAGTTGTTTGGACCAGATTTGATCAAAGAGTCAGAAGAGAAGGTTTAGTTGATTCGGGATAGACTGAAGGTAGCTCAGTAAAGGCAGAAGAGTTATGCAGACTCAAAATGCAAGGAGGTAGTCTACGAAATCGGAGACAGAGCATATCTTTGTGTGTCACCTCTGCGAGGAGTTAAACAATTTGGAGTTAAAGGAAAGTTAGCCCCGAAGATTTGTAGGACCATACCGAGTTTTGGAGTCTATGGAAGAGGTAGCCTACAAGTTAGAGTTACCCGAAGGACTGGCAGGAGTTCATGGTGTGTTTCATGTTTCTCAGTTGAAGAAGTGCCATGCTGAGATGGCCAATATTCCTCTGAGAGATACAGTGCCCCTGGAAGCAATTCAGTTGGATAGTGATTTGACTTACGAGGAGAAACCAGTCAAGATTCTCGAGTTTGCGAGCCGAGTCACACGCAGCAAGGTTATCAAGTTCTGCAAAGTTCAGTGGAGCCACCATACCGAGGATGAAGCCACCTTGGAACGAGAGGAAGACCTACGGAAAGACCACCCACACCAATTTTTCTAGCCAACCGGAATCTCGAGGGCGAGATTCATCTTAAGGGGGGTAGGTTTGTAACATCCCAATTTTCAATTTGGATGTTATACATAGGTCTATATGCATATCATATTTTATTTGCATTTTGTTTGCGATCCATGAAATCTTAAGCAACTCAAGGACCCACGAAGAGAGTTGGGGATTTCATTCATTTTCATATTTGAATTTTCTCAAATTTGAAAAGAGGATCATTTTGGTTTTAATAATTTTTCTCTCTGAAATATTTCCAATATACAAATAAAAGAGAGGAGATAGAATGACTTCTCCAAAATAAAAGAAGTATTGGAGGAAAATGTTAAAGTCAAATAAATATTTTATTTGGATGTTTATTGCTATTTTATTTGAATTAGAAAAAAATATGCATTTTTCAAAATTGCATTTCAGGCCAGAAAAATGTTAACTTTGTTCTAAATATTTTATTTAGACGATGAAAATTGTTTTTACCATTTTTAGAATTTTTTATGTGTTTAGGATTTTTATTTCGGCGGAATTTATTATAAAAAAAGTTTTGGGCCGGCCCGAGCCGAGCCGGGCCGAAGCCCAGCCGCTGCCGCCTTCCCGCCGACGACGTCGTGCCGTCGCCGGACTCCTGAAGGAGTCCGAGGTCGCCTGCATGCCCATGACCCCCTCCCAAGTCGGCCACCCTCGACCTCCTATAAGTACCACCGCCCGCCGCCTCTCCCCTCGTCCCTTTCCACCACCTTGCCGCCCGCCCTTGCCCCCGCCACCATCTTGCAAGCACCACCCGCCGCCCACCGCTGCCGATGCCGCCGCCTCGCCGAACCGCCGCCCGCCTCTCCGTTGACTCGTCGCCGCCGTCGGTTTTGTTCCGATCTGTTCGTTTTTAAAACCCTAGATCTCCGGTTTTCAGAGCGACCGACCTCGAGACGGTCAAGCCTCGTGTATCATGCCATCCTCGATCAAGTATCTTTGCACACACAAGACATCAATGTATATATCAAAGTGAAATCACATGTATAAATAACGTAAAATGATATATACCTCATAATACTCAGCGAAACAATCAAGCGGGTGTGGAGTCCCATCAACGCCATCGGCAGTTGAGTGTAGACCGTAACCTCAGATCGTAACTCTTACTCGTCGAAGAAAATCCTGCAACATGATACGTTGCAGCCGTGTAGGTCGATACATTGAATGTACCGCAAGATCACAACATGAATAAACAGATGGTAAAACTATACTATATGCAATTTGGCTTTGTGGCTCAGATCTGAGTTTTGTTTGCGTAAAGCTGATTTTATTTTCCCTACATCAAAGGAATAAATGAAGTCTGTACTATGGAGTTTTCTATCATGACATGGTTCCGCCAACCGATGTCTCATAGCCCAAAATCATCATATGTTGCCCACAATTAAGTTATCAATACGGTGTTGAGAGTTCGAGATAGATCCAAGTCCAGATGCTCAAATTGTCCGTAATCGGGACACGGCTAATCGATTAGGTTTAAACCCTCTGCAGAGGTTTGTACACTTTACCCGCAAGATTCGATCCCTCTTTTACGTTCTCGCACTTCGTGGTGTTTGAGAACAAGACGATCAAACATGGTCTTCCAAGAGTTCCTCGACCACCGTCCGTACTCATCCCATCCTACCGTAGTTCTAGATCTGCTAGTACCGTCCCAGCCAGAGTCACCACTAAGGTCAACCAAGCGAGCCCATAATGACTTGCGGTTGCACAGTAAGCTTCGGGCATGAAGTATTCTTCCGTCTCTTTGAGTCTGGTGAAGCTTTCCGCAAGATGTCATGGCGCTTCTCCATGCATCCCGCCAACCACCGGTTTCTCCAGGTGCCCGTCAACCATCCTTCACCCGATGAGTGTGTATTGAATTCTTGTCTCGAGTCTTGAAGTCTTGAGGCCTTGAAGATGCAGTCCTTGCAGATTCCATCCTGGAGTTATCGTCATTGACGAGATCCTCCATTCTCACACCACTCCCGAGCACTCATACCAACCCCTTCTACAATAGCGTAGCATTAAAATAAATAACGTCCGGGCTTGGTAACAGGTGATGGGTTCCTACCTCATGCATACTACTCAACTACAAGGATTCAATATCACTCTGGAGGGTTGTTGCAAAGATGCCACTAAATGCAATAAAACATAGGTATGAAAGCATGGTCAAAGTGAACTTGCTGGTAATACTTGATGAAGATAACAACGCTGTCGAAAATGACTTGGTAGAACTAATCGTCACTCCGTTGAAAATCTATATAGTCAAACATAGCATTCATATAAGCAAACATCCTAGCAAACAATTTTAACACTCATAATAACAATTAAAACAAAAAACTCAATAATAAAACTCCAACAAAGTCCAAAGAAGCTTCAAATAAAACTAGAAAGAAAAACTACTAACGAAAATCTATGACTTTGCTACAAGCATCTAACATAGTTTTGCCCTAAGTAAAAAAAACTTAACAGCAATTAAAACACTAAACTAATAATTTAACAGAAAATAAAAAGTAAAACAACTAAGTTAACAGAAAGTATTTTTTCATAAAATTTTATTTGCAAAAAGAAACAAATAAAAAGCTTTTATAAAACTCTAACTATGACCTATAGAAGGTTTCATACAAAACTAAGGAAAATAATTTTTTAAATAAAACTAAATTTTCTCCTGTTTTCTAACAGAAACACAACTAATTTTGTCAAAAGTGACAAAAAGAAATAATTTAAAACTAATAAAAACAATAAAGAAAAAGCTAAAACAGAACTAATAATAAAACAGTACTGTTTTGCTAAAAACCTAATTTAAATTAACCTAGAAATAAAATACTAAATACTACTGGATAACCAAAGGTCCTAGAGACCAGGAGCAAAAAGAATCGGTCAAAAATAATATTGCTAACTCAAAATAGCTCAAATCTAGTGATTTGAGCAAATTCTTACAAACACAAATTTAAACTGCTCAAATGTGAAATAAAATTGAACTAACAGAAACTTTATAAAATTTGTGACACATAGCAATTGGAATCACTCAAAATACTAAAAACTCTAAAAGATATGAATTTTCTAAGATTGCTATTTTCTGGAAAAAATGAATTACGGGATTTCGTGGATCTCACCGAGTAGTCGCCGGAGTTGGGGAAGAAGATCGGATCCGATGTTGCGGTTGCTCCTAGAGGAAAGGAGATCACGGGGCGGTGGAGAGGAGATCATATAAACCTCAGGAGAGGTCGAGGGCGCGGCGGCGGCACTTGGCGGCAGCGGTGGTGCTGCACTGCTGCTGCTGCGAAGAGGAGAGGAGAGGAGAGGAGAGGTGTTGGTTTGATGTGTTGGAGGGGGTGCTTGGGTATTTATATTGGGGAGGGGAGGGCTTTGCTTGGGGTAGGGGACAAGAAATAGACTAGGATTAGGAAACAAAGAGGGAAAAGATCTAGAAACAAATCGGAATAAACGGAATAACGAAACGGGATCAAATCCTACTAGGATTTGTAAAAGAATAGGAAACCTGGGCCCCCTAGGTGTGTGCGTGCGATGGCCTTGGCCTTGGCCTTGGCCGGTGGCTGGTCGGCGGCTTGGGCCTTTGGCCCAAGGCGCTGCATATTTTTTTTTAACAAAATTTCACAGAACTAAAACAAAAACAAAATAATTAAAACTTTTATATAGGCATATAATATATCAAAATTTGCAGAAAAATATTTCCTACAGCTTGAACATTTTACTAACATCAAATAAAGTACACACAATTTTGAATAAATCAAAGAGTGCTACTGCCCTACTAAAATCCAATAAAAATTATTTTAAAAATACCAAAATGACTCCAAATTTATTTATCTCCAATTTTCTGATGTAGCGAATCATGTTACCCTATTTTCCATGTATTTTATTTTTGGATAAAAATAATTTGAATAAAATCCAAATAACTCCAAATTGAAAAATAATTCCAAAAGGACTTCGAGTTTGATCCTTTGAAACTCCCAACTCATATTTCATATGTTTTGAAGAAGTCATTTTATCCTCGCTCATGAAAATTACTGAGTTGCATGAAGTTTATGAATTAGAAAATATTTCCAAATGAAATTCAAATATTTTCAACACCCCTTTTTCATTTAAATGGAAGAAGTCATGTTATCCTCTGTCCAGGGTTTTGTGATGAAAAATATTTGAATTCACGGAGATCGAAAAGCAAAATGAAAGTTTGGGAAAGTCCTTTATTCCTCTCATTTAACTTTCAAAAGTTTCAAATTTCACTCAATCAATCACACAACAATTCAAACAAACAAACAAATCTTACTATTTATTATAACATTCCAAAATTTAGAATTTTGGGATGTTACAAATCTACCACCCTTAAAATGAATCTCGTCCTCTAGATTCGGAGAGGCTAGAAAGAAATGGGTTAGGTTTGGGGTCTTCAAAATCCATCGATCGTCTCCGGGTCCAGGGTGCTACCACCCTTAGAAGCATTGTTACGGTTCCATCAAAACTCAGATACTCCATCCTTATTGTTTGGCAGTGTCGGTCTTCTCGAGATATTAAGGATAATTCCTTCTCTGGGCTCTTCCGTAGTGGCATAACCTTTTCCTCAATTCTTTTGTCTTTTACTCTTGGTAAGGTTATTCCGGACTGGGTCTTCATAGCTGACGGTCCGGCGCCAATTCTAAACAAATATCGGTATCTCATGGTGGTCAACGATTTATGGTTTCTCCTGCAGAAAACGGGTCAGGTTGAACCTCACCGTATAACCTACGGTTGGCAACAATCGTCGTGTACAAGGGAAAAATACCTATACCTTTCTAAGGTTTAAACAAGGTTTTGATCGTCGTCTCTCTACTATAGGGTAAGTCACTCAGATTTTACCATCCCATATAGCAAAGCGAATAATAAGAGTAAGTCGGTATGGTGATCAATCCATCCCGCACCCAAATCATTACCTTGTACATGGTTTTGCGAATCTCGCATTCTAAAACTCGGTCATCCTCACAAGCATTGCAGAATTTCTCTTGTTGACGAACCAAGTTCGAAAATCCATTGATTCTGCAGGCCAAACAAACATCTATCGTTCCTTAACAACTCTCGGGTTTTATAAACTCCTATAGAATCGTCGGTTGATCAAATCGTAGTCTATTCCCAAAATTTCTCCAAAGGGTACTTGACCCTTATTAATTCCTGGGCCTGTGGGTTATGAGCCCACTTCAACACTTGTACCAATTTCACTCATCCTTGGAGTTACAATTGCTCCATTTTCCAACATTACACCACTTTAAATCCAATAACATCTCATTTCTTAATACCATCATATCAAAGATAAAACTTCAACTCATTTTTTTTCAAACTCCAACCTGTGGGACACATTTCCATTTCCATTGGTCTAGTGTTCTTCATAGGGTACTTTCACCCTTAAAATGAAATTCACAAATCCATCCATAGACCATATTTCTCATATCCTCGAAAATGGTCAAAATCTTTGTTCACAGAGTAACAACTCATACAATTAAACATATGAAAACACATCACCTTAACTTTATTGATTTCATGAATCCATTACAAACTCTGAGCACCCATTACATAACTCAACTCATTTGACTCATGAAAATGAAATTGCTTTCTGCTACTCTTGTTTCCAATATTAAAATTCCAACTACTCAACTCCAGCTTTCATCTTGTTGTGACATTTAGTAGCATAATGTCCTGCTTCCTTGCAGCGAAAACAAATGACTTCCGACATGTCTCGGGGCTTCTTTGTGATTATGTAGGCTCCTTGGATTCTTGGCTTCTTTTCTGGACATTTACTAGCGTAATGACCTAAATCCCTGCACCTGTAACAAGTGATATGACTCAGGTCATTCTCTGCGAAAATTGTGTTGTTCTGGGTTGCCTTCTTTTCTCTTCTGGATTTCTCTCAGAATGATCAGAGCTTCTATTTCCCGAGGGTTAAACTTCACTTCTGCTGTCGGGAAATATCCCAGATACTCTTTTCTTTCCTTGGTGCAATACTGCGAAAAATGTCCTTCTTCTCCACATGTATAGCAGGCATTGGAGTAAAATCTGTTGAGGCCTTCTCCATCAGGGTCTTCAACACATTCCTTCATCACATGTTCTTTCATAACTTCTCGGAGGGCTTCTTTCATGGCTTCCTTCAGCTGCTTGGTAATTTTCTGTACCTTGGGGTAAATTTGGCACTGAGCCGGGAAATAAGTAACTCCTTCACACAGGAAACAAGTAACCTGCCCAGTCGGGCATTCTTCCTCTGGGTGATTTTCCTCATAATAAGGGCATCCATCCTTGTGTTCTTCATTGGTGTGTCCTATTTCTCCGCAAATCTTGCAAGCACAAGGTTTCTTCTTCGGGTTATCGTAGTGCTTCCGGATGAGACGTGATCTTGTCAGAGTCTTCTTGAATTCTTCCCAAGTCTTTGCTCCATTCCATCCCTGTATAGCTTGATGCATCTGCCACCATGTTGCAGCACTTCCTTCAAAGAACTGAAGAGCGTACGATACTTCATTCTTCCTTGAAACCAAATTTCTCCCGAAGTGATTCTCCATGTTCCGAATCCATAGCTCTGCCTCCGGCTGAGTCTTCGGTCCAGAGAATAACAGTCCAACTTCATTCATCATCTATGGGGTCCAAAAGTTTTGGGATGAGATATGAGAGAGCTGGATAGAGAGAGATACACACAATACAACAATAGTTTTGAAGAAACGGGTTTTACTTTGTGGCTGTAGGAAAACATCAAACAAATGACAGCTCACAAATCGCCGCATCTAACGTAAGTGTGTAACAGGGGTTTGGTCTTCTAAAGGTCAAATAATTCTTCAGATTCTTTAAATTCTTCTAGTCTTCGGAGTCTTCAATTGTTGCTGCTTCAACTCTTCTAATGCATGGTGAAATCCTCTTTACTCTGAAGTGGTCATCAGTTCTCCGATATCTAATCCTTCTTGGAGAGTCTTCAGTTGATCCTCCGGGTGATCAAAGGATAAGGGGTATATTCTAACTATTTGAGGTGAGAGGGTCTATTTGATAAAATCAGAAAAGATGAGAAGTAAGAGTCTTTTTGAAAATAAAGTTTTTGATATATCCTGTCCAAGGGCTTTCCGGTTTCTAGGGTCACGTCCTACAGTCAACATGTGCTCGATACCATATCATGAGCGACCCGACCTCGACGGTCAAGCCTCGTGTATCTGTGCCATCCTCGATCAAGATGTTTGCACACAAGACATCAATGTATATATCAAAGTGCAATCACATGTATAAATAACGTAAAATGATATATACCTCATAATACTCAGCGAAACAATCAAACGGGTGTGGAGTCCCATCAACGCCATCGGCAGTTGAGTGTAGACCGTAACCTCAGATCGTAACTCTTACTGTCGAAGAAAATCCTGCAACATGATACGTTGCGTCGTGTAGGTCAAGACATTGAATGTACCGCAAGATCACAACATGAAAAAACAGATGGTAAAACTATACTATATGCAATTTGGCTTTGTGGCTCAGATCGAGTTTTGTTTGCGTAAAAGCTGATTTTATTTTCCCTACATCAAAGGAATAAATGAAGTCTGTACTATGGAGTTTTCTATCATGACATGGTTCCGCCAACCGATGTCTCATAGCCCAAAATCATCATATGTTGCCCACAATTAAGTTATCAATCCAAAGTGTTGAGAGTTCCAGATAGATCCAAGTCCAGATGCTCAAATTGTCCGTAATCGGGACACGGCTAATCGATTAGGTTTAAACCTCTGCAGAGGTTTGTACACTTTACCCGCAAGATTCGATCCCTCTTTTACGCTCTCGCACTTCAGGGTGTTTGAGAACAAGACGATCAAACATGGTCTTCGAAGAGTTCCTCGACCACCGTCCGTACTCATCCCATCCTACCGTAGTTCTAGATCTGCTAGTACCGTCCCAGCCAGAGTCACCACTAAGGTCAACCAAGCGAGCCCATAATGACTTGCGGTTGCATGTAAGCTTCGGGCATGAAGTATTCTTCCGTCTCTTTGAGTCTGGGTGAAGCTTTCGCAAGATGTCATGGCGCTTCTCCATGCATCCCGCCAACCACCGGTTTCTCCAGGTGCCCACAACCATCCTTCACCCAAGAGTGTGTATTGAATTCTTGTCTCGAGTCTTGAAGTCTTGAGGCCTTGAAGATGCAGTCCTTGCAGATTCCATCATGGAGTTGTCGTCATTGACGTAGATCCTCCATTCTCACACCACTCCCGAGCACTCATACCAACCCCTTCTACAAGCGTAGCATTAAAATAAATAACGTCCCGGGCTTGGTAACAGGGTGATGGGTTCCTACCTCATGCATACTACTCAACTACAAGGATTCAATATCACTACTGGAGGGTTGTTGCAAAGATGCCACTAAATGCAATAAAACATAGGTATGAAAGCATGGTCAAAGTGAACTTGCCTGGTAATACTTGATGAAGATAACAACGCTGTCAGAAAATGACTTGGTAGAACTAATCGTCACTCCGTTGAAAATCTATATAGTCAAACATAGCATTCATATATGCAAACATCCTAGCAAACAATTTTAACACTCATAATAACAATTAAAACAAAAAAAACTCAATAATAAAACTCCAACAAAGTCCAAAGAAGCTTCAAATAAAACTAGAAAGAAAAACTACTAACGAAAATCTATGACTTTGCTACAAGCATCTAACATAGTTTTGCCCTAAGTAAAAAAAATTAACAGCAATTAAAACACTAAACTAATAATTTAACAGAAAATAAAAAGTAAAACAACTAAGTTAACAGAAAGTATTTTTTCATAAAATTTTATTTGCAAAAAGAAACAAATAAAAAGCTTTTATAAAACTCTAACTATGACCTATAGAAGGTTTCATACAAAACTAAGGAAAATAATTTTTTAAATAAAACTAAATTTTCTCCTGTTTTCTAACAGAACACAACTAATTTTGTCAAAAGTGACAAAAAGAAATAATTTAAAACTAATAAAACAATAAAGAAAAAGCTAAAACAGAACTAATAATAAAACAGTACTGTTTTGCTAAAAACCTAATTTAAATTAACCTAGAAATAAAATACTAAATACTACTGGATAACCAAAGGTCCTAGAGACCAGGAGCAAAAAGAATCGGTCAAAAATAATATTGCTAACTCAAAATAGCTCAAATCTAGTGATTTGAGCAAATTCTTACAAACACAAATTTAAACTGCTCAAATGTGAAATAAAATTGAACTAACAGAAACTTTATAAAATTTGTGACACATAGCAATTGGAATCACTCAAAAATACTAAAAACTCTAAAATATATGAATTTTCTAAGATTGCTATTTTCTGGAAAAAAATGAATTACGGGATTTCGTGGATCTCACCGGAGTAGTCGTCGGAGTTGGGGAAGAAGATCGGATCCGATGTTGCGGTTGCTCCTAGAGGAAAGGAGATCACGGGCGGTGGAGAGGAGATCATATAAACCTCGGGGAGAGGTCGAGGCGGCGGCGGCACTTGGCGGCGGTGGTGCTGCATCTTCTTCTGCTGCGAAGAGGAGAGGAGAGGAGAGGAGAGGTGTTGGTTTGATGTGTTGGAGGGGGGTGCTTGGGTATTTATATTGGGGAGGGAGGGCTTTGCTTGGGGTAGGGACAAGAAATAGACTAGGATTAGGAAACAAAGAGGAAAAGATCTAGAAACAAATCGGAATAAACGGAATAACGAACGGGATCAAATCCTACTAGGATTTGTAAAAGAATAGGAAACCTGGCTCCTGGCCCCTAGGTGTGTGCGTGCGATGGCCTTGGCCGGTGGTTGGTCGTGGCTTGGGCCTTTGGCCCAAGGCGCTGCATATTTTTTTTTAACAAAATTTCACAGAACTAAAACAAAAACAAAATAATTAAAACTTTTATATAGGCATATAATATATCAAAATTTGCAGAAAAATATTTCCTACAGCTTGAACATTTTACTAACATCAAATAAAGTACACACAATTTTGAAGAAATCAAAGAGTGCTACTGCCCTACTAAAATCCAATAAAAATTATTTTAAAAATACCAAAATGACTCCAAATTTATTTATCTCCAATTTTCTGATGTAGCTAATCATGTTACCCTATTTTCCATGTATTTTATTTTGGAGAAAATAATTTGAATAAAATCCAAATAACTCCAAATTGAAAAATAATTCCAAAAGAACTTCGAGTTTGATCCTTTGAAACTCCCAACTCATATTTCATATGTTTTGAAGAAGTCATTTTATCCTTGCTCGTGAAAATTACTGAGTTGCATGAAGTTTATGAATTAGAAAATATTTCCAAATGAAATTCAAATATTTTCAACACCCCTTTTTCATTTAAATGGAAGAAGTCATGTTATCCTCTGTCCAGGGTTTTGTGATGAAAATATTTGAATTCATGGAGATCGAAAGCAAAATGAAAGTTTGGGAAAGTCCTTTATTCCCTCTCATTTAACTTTCAAAAGTTTCAAATTTCACTCAATCAATCACACAACAATTCAAACAAACAAACAAATCTTACTATTTATTATAACATTCCAAAATTTAGAATTTTGGGATGTTACATTTTTTAACCAATCAAGTTTCTCGGTTTAGATCTAATCTGCGAACGTTAAATCTGTTTAGTTCTCGTGAACGAATTAATTCGCTCGCTTAGTTTTCGAAGCGGACATTCGTCCGATAGTTTTTTCTTTTTATTTCTATTTTCGGCTAGGGACGTATCCACAATTATTTTTAACCCTCGCAACTTTTTAACCGTTCATCCAAATCTAGTGAAACCAACGCCAAAATCTTCATCTCGAACCCCTCTTTCCGGTTAAGCAACCTGAGCATGGTTTTGACAATTTAAAATTTGGTTTCAAGCATATTTGAATCCGAAGTTCTTTTGACCGTAGTTTCAGTTCCGTAGCTCCGATTTGATTGATTCTTTTTTCTAATCGAAACTCTTCAGTTGAATTTTCATATTGGACTTTCTCATCTGAGTTTTACCCGTGCATCTATGATTGAGTGCTTATGTATGTTGTTGTTTGTTTGCGATAGAATTCTCGGAGTGCGAAGCGTGCTACTACGAGTCTCTAGGGTTTGCGGATCGTCAGCAAGGCAAGTAACACATTGATTATACCTCTTTATTACCCAGTTTTTATGCATTAGTTACAACCCTCAAACACTGCATGATTAGGATGTGATTAACTTATGGGTATTGGGAATAGATGATGAGGTAGAACCTATTGCCTTGTTATTATCAAACCTTGGGAGTTACTTCTACGTTATGCTTATATTGCTATGCTATGCTCGTAGACGTGGTTTAGTTTGAGTGATCCATGACAGATGTGAGATTTTTAATTAATGGTTAACTTAAGGTGGCTACTTAAGTACACATCTGGGTGGATTGGTTTCGGGCACCTGGGGTTATACCAGTGTTGTCCTAGGAGATCTCGGGGTACCCGTGTGATCATCCTATGGTTCGCCACCCAGGCTCAAAGAGATCATAAGATTATTCATGCTAGAAACTTTCATGTGCAGCCACAAGCTATTATGGGCTCTAGCATAGTTGAGTATGTTGCATGACCTCTTTCAGTGGTAGGCTAGTAGATGTAGGGGAAAGTAGGTGTAACTGTCTACCCAGAGTAAAGAGTTAATGCTTCTAAAAGACTGTGTCTCAGTCATCCGTTTCTCAAACACCATGTAGTGCAAGAAATCCAACGGAGGAGATCGAGTCTTGTGGGGAAAAGTGAGCAAACCTCTGCAGAGTGTACAAACTAATCATGGTTAGCCGTGTCCCCGGTTATGGACATCTTGAGTATCTGGTTCTTGGATTATCATGTTGATCTCATCACTCTAAATTAATTTGTTGTGTTGTTAATTACTGTTTAATTGGGATTGAGATGGGGTTACCATTCTCAATGTTTATCAACTACCATGATAGTTAAAAAATATATTCCTTTGTTGTAGGAAAAATTGGCTTTTCGCAAAAACATTATAACCATAGAGCCTCCACCAGCCATATATGCATGTAGTGATAGCATTTATTCTGTTCATTGCTCTACTATGTTATTTTGCCAGGATATTCCATGTGTTGACTCGTTTCGGGTTGCAACATATCATGTTGCAGACTTTTCAGACAAAGAGTAAGGTGCGCTAGGTCATTGTCGTGCACTCAGCTATGCCATTGGAGTTGATGAACTCACTTTATCTTCCAAGCCTTCCGTTGTTATCTTGTTTAGATGGCCTTAAGCCATATTATTGTATTAAGTTCTCTCTTGATACTATCGATGTAATAAGTGTGTGATTGCTACTCTATCATAAATCCTTCAAGTACTGTGTGTGTCAGCATTACCGATCCAGGGATGACACTTATGCACAGAGATTTGACAGTTTGAGGTCGGATCGCTACACTCTCTATATATGCTTGTAGACTGTGCTACTACTATTACTTATGTACGTGCAAATGCACATTTTAACATTACGATGCGGTTTTTGTAAAAGTAGAAAAACAACACTAGTCAAGCTTGTGAAATGATTCAATGCAAAACAAATGCAAAAATGCTCGTTTGATTGTTTACTTTTAGCTTTCTTCTCTGTGGTTATTTCTCTATCATACTTTGTACGGAGTATCTCACTGGCTAGGAAGGCATGCAAATTCCCAAACCGCTTCCTACACCCTGTATTGAATTTTTTGCCTAACAAGTTGTGCCATGAAATTGGAATTCCAACTTGAGTACTATTACTAGGAGTACCAGGGGCCAGTTCTTTTAGGCTTCTAGATGAGTAATCCCATAACTACTACCTTCTTCCTGGTTTATTGGTCCCCATTGTAATCTGTGTCAAATTTTGACCATAAATTTAACTAATGAAATGTATGTGCATGTCACATGCACTAACATTTTATCAGTTAAATCTTTGGTCAAAATTTGTCACAAATTACAATGATGACGAATAAACCAGGACAGAGGTACTAGTAGTTTAGAAGCCCAAATAAATGAGTGAGGTGCCTCATGTTACTCTCCACTTTGACTAGTCTTATGGGAAAAGCTGGGGAAGAGACGGCTTATTTTTTAAGCCGCCAAAAGAACTGGCCCTAGGAGTAGTAGCTAGGGATACTAGGAGTAGAAGCTAGGGATACTAGGAGTAGTAGTTTGGGATCGAGTGTGCGAGATGAACCGAAGAAAGTAAATGCAGAGAGATGAAATGCAAAAAAGACGGAGGGATGTGATGGTTGCTTGTCCGTTTATTTTACCAGGTCACTTATTACTGGGAGTGGTGGGGTTTTGTGATATGACGGCTTTACTGCGGCGCCACGAGTGGGGTGAGACTCCCATGCAGCGCCGCCCTCTACACTAGTACTACATCGGTCGTGGTTTATTAGTCCCTCATTGAATTTGACTGAAGATTTAACTAACAAAATGTTATTGCATGTCAACAAAACTATATCGTTGGATTTGTATTTGAACATCGTTTTCAATGATATAATTTTAGGTGACATGCATGAGCATTTATCGTACTATATATAATGTTAGTTAATTTATGGTTGTACTAATATATAGTAAGTTGCCAGTGCGTTGCATGGGACAGTGAAATGCATTGATCGAGGAGTTGTTTATTTTGACAAAGGATGTGGCGGTCATCTCATGTGTAACGGGTATCGATAGGTTTCTTCGGATATTAATTCATCTCTAGAGCTCACAAACATCCGTGTGAAATAGATAAAAAGGTATCTTTTGCAAACAAAAGCATTCAACTGTTCAACCAACATCCAAAACTTGTGAAGAAATAACACTTATTGTGCTTTGCAAGAAATGATCTTTAAGAATTAGTTTTTGAGTATCGATTGTTATACATGTTGGCTATAGATGACATGGCACTTTCTTATAGTCAACAGTTGGCTATACTATTAAGTATTAACCATGCTCTTATACAGCTAGACAGAGGGATTAAATCAGGATGACTTGGAAGGGGGCAGAGGAGATGTAAGAAATGGTTCATCATAAGTCTTTCACCAGTAGTATAGTAAAAATTCTCAGTTAATCTCATAAATGGCAAGCGAGAACTCTAATGGAGCAAAAGCATACATGGAAGTTCTAGACTAAACCATAAATGGATACACTTTTATTCAAGTGCGATACTCTAATAGAGCAAGATCATGCATGGAAGGTTCTATATAATATAAATAAGAAGTCTCCACATGCTTAGACAGCGGATTACATTGAGCGAAGACTAATGATCCACATTTAACTTGGTAATGCATATGTCCAGGTGAACCTCCTTGGAGTCCCTGTGCACCATCTTGGGGGGGGGGGGAATCATACCATGCGTCTGTCCACATCGGCGGGAAGGTCCCAGCTCAGCACAGTCCTAGTCAGCGTGATGGAGTTAGTGTGGGCGCCCACGTACCTCTCAGGGGCAGTAACAGTGAGCACGCACCCGTACATCGGCCTCGTGTCAGTGTCAGCGTTAGTGGTGTCGCCCCTGACACACACTACAGAGACGGGGCGGCAGCCTGCGGGCCTCACCGGTGCCCACGATCAAGAGGAAGACGCTGCCGTCCACCTCCGAGACTAGCAGGCGACGGTGATCCTCCAGCGACTCCGGCATGGCGAACGGGTAGCACGTCTCGTACTTGATGTTCTTTGCCGTGGGCCAGTAGTGATAGACGGACGCGTGCGTGAGGTGATGCACGAGGCTTGCCTGCGAGCCCCAAAACGGCGACGGACACTCATAGCTGTAGACGAAGGGCTCCTTGGAGGCATCGACCAGGCCGTCCATGAAACGGGAGTGGCTGTAGGGGACGTTGCGCCAGTTGAATATATGAGCAAGTTACTACGAGATTTAATTCGAATAAACACAAAATAAATCATGGCGGCTATAATAGAGATTAAACTAATCATGTGGACTAGCATAGTAGATGAACAGATAAAATCTAGGACACAGACTAGAAACATGAATTCTACCACAATTTTGAACAGGAAGGACAGAAACACATACGGTGCAATGCTACAGCACCGTTGGCGTTGAGGTTGTCGCCTATGTCGTTGTGGAAGAGGTTGCCGAGGTCAGGGAAGAAGTCGTCGTCGGTAAAGTCATCGCTGCCATCAGTCGCGCTAGCGTGCTCCCCAAATTTCAACAGCGCCCACCGAATGGAACGCAGGAGGGAGTGGCTGTAGGGGACGTTGCGGCCGCGGAATGGAGCGGATGAGTAGCACACGAAGCAGTAGATGGTGCTCCTCCCTAGTCTCTATCTCTACTCGTATCTCTATCTCTACTACTCTTCTTTAATTTTTATAATACTAGTAGCTGTCAAATCGAATAGTGCTACGCCGCCCGCTGCACGCCCGGCTGAACACGCATCCTCGCCTCCATCAAACGCCTCCATTAAACCTGCATGCAAACCGAGAAACCTACTCCGGCCCACGGGAGGAAATTTCCCGGTTGCCGTTGGAGAATAATAGAGTCACGCCCAATGCATTTGAGTTAATTGTGTGTATGATTCTCCCTCTATAAAAATTTAATTGCATCCTTAATCTTGTATTCGAAGTACTCTGTGGGTTCCACTATCAGTACAGTGTACATGACTTGCAGGCTGGCTATAGATTCGTACAGGAAGTTAAAAAGAAACAAATCCATCCTCAATCTTGTATTATAAGACTCTGTGAGTTCCACTGCCAGTACAGTAGCGAAAGAAGTATATATTAAAAAATATAAAAAACTAAAGTTTAGGACAGAATACGAACTCAGGTCATCGCGCTGCAAGCATCGGGCCCGGACCAGTACACCAGGTGTTCGTTGTGGACGATGCAAGAGATAAACCTTTATAGCAATGAGCACGTCCGTTGCAACGGATCCAAAGTAGAATAATACATATTCACAAATTGGAAAGAAAACAGTCTAGTTCACTACAAAAAAAATACACTTCCGTGATGATACGTGTTTGTTACAGTAGGTCGCGTTTTTTGTCATGCATGTACATCCATGACAATTTTATGACAGAATCAAGATAGTCATACCTGTGCTATCGTAGAAGTGTTCCATGACATTACCAAAATTATCATCACGGAAGTGTTCACTTCCATGACGATAAATCGCGCGTCATAGAAGTGCTTTCGTCAAGGGTGACCGACACGTGGCATCCACCGTAACGGAACGCCATTAAGCTATCGGGTACGGTTTTGGACCCGATAACCCGCTAACAGCCCCGACCAATGGGGATTTTCCACGTGTAAAATCATCATTGGCTGGAGGAAACACGTGTCGGCTCACCGTTGAGACAGATGTCATCCACTCATTGGACGGAAGGCGCCTATGATACGTCAACACGTGGCACGGCCGAACAGAGGCCCATTCCTATGAAAAGGCTGACCCGTTTGACTTGGTCAAAAGGTGGCGGGCTGGCCCACGGAAAGCCTGTTAACGGCTGTTCGCATATAGCCCATTTACAGCCCGCTAACCCACGACCAGTTACGACCTATCCGAATTAGTCCCAGTAGCGTCATCTGGGCCATACAATATGATTCCAGCCCATTTTAAGTTCCGGCCCATGTATGGCCCATGACGTCTTTCGGCCCATATGAGGCCCTTTGTAACTCTTGGCCCATTAACGGCCCATGGTGAAACTGGCCCGTAATGAACAGTGTATCACTTTATACCCATTAACGTCCCATTAATCCATTGGGCCGTTTGCAGCCCATGTTATCTTTCGGCCTTCTCCGGGCCCATTTATTCTTGGGCTCATTTCAAAGATTCGCCACTTACGGCCCGTTCGCCATTTTACGCTTGGGGCCAAATTCACCCCGTGGTTACAGTCGGCCCGTTTGTAGCCCGTTAATACGTTGGGCCGTTTTCATAGCGTCATCAAATACAGCCTATTAATGACGGCCCGTTATGGTCGGCGCATGAACGGACGACTCCAAATCTAGCCCGTTTATGGCCATAATGCGGTCTGTTTTTGGCCCATGTTTGGCCAATCGATCATACGACCCGTATAAGGCCCATTGATGATACGACTCGTAGAAGGCCCATTGTTTCTACGGCCCGTAGAAGGCCTATTGTTTCTACGGACCGTAGAAGACCCATTGTTTCTACGGCCCGTAGGAGGCCCAAAGGTCACTCACAAAATATGTAGCCCATGGCCTGTTAAATGCGGAAACTACTATAGGTTTAGACCGCTAATGGCCCAAGATGATTATAGGCCCACATTTTGGCCCATATGAGTAACGGCGGCACAAGACCGACAACACTGAGATCCACTGAACCTTCCGGCCTAAATTACAGCATACCGACCAAAGAATAAACCTAGACTATACAATAAACAAATTACGGCATATTACATCCACTGGGAATCAAAGTTCGCTACCGGTCATAATAAAGTGCAACATGAGCGCGGATTACATACACTGGGCATCAAAGGTCGCCACCAGCGCATATAAACGCGCCAAAAAAAGAATATACAAAACTGAGAGCACTTCCGAAGCCACTAGACCTGGCAAGGTCGGGCCCCGCAAGCAGCCGAACAAGCTGATGAGACCTCAGTTGTGTCAACGATAGATGCTTCATCCATAGCTGTATGACACCATAGTGCGCAAGGTAGTCCCCTGACATCTTCATTACATCTTTGACTTCAAGTCGGAGCTGAGCTGAAGCAAGCCTTTCCGCTTTAAGTTGAGACTGAAGAAGTCGAATCGATTAAGGCAGCGATCGCACGAGGTTGTCTCACAGCTGCCGGTGAGTAGCTTCAACTCACTGCCTTCATCAAGACAGACCTTGGGGTCATCTCGCTGTCATCAAGATGGTTTGGCTCACTATCTTTCCTAAAGTTCTGCTCTGCATAAGAGATACGACTCGAAAGAGAAACAAGGAGACACGTAATAGGTTTCACAATTATATA
This sequence comes from Aegilops longissima, assembly GCA_021605205.1. Taxonomy (NCBI): domain Eukaryota; kingdom Viridiplantae; phylum Streptophyta; class Magnoliopsida; order Poales; family Poaceae; genus Aegilops; species Aegilops longissima. The sequence continues at coordinate 235,580,171 of CM038678.1, read as the reverse complement.
AGCAAATAAATGGATCTGTTACGATAAGGAACATGTTTTACAACTACAATTTAAAACGGTAGTTGTTGCAAACATCCAATCAGATGTAAACAGCGAGTGGAGGAAATGATGCCTATCCAAATCTATACTAGAACAAAGTTTGAAGGCTTGAGAAGGATGAACTTACATTACAAGTTAACACGGGTTGGACAAAGCCCTTCTCCATGTTGATGGAAGGATAATTTAATAAATTCCCCAAAGAAAATTCTTTATAAGCATTGCCATTATTCTACATTTTGCAAAGAGTAAATATAGATCAAATAATATTGGAAGAAATAGAGGATAATGAAGCTCAAGTGCAGACCGATGATACATAATCAAATAGCAATTAATTAAGTACATCGTTACAAGGCAAAAGGTACTGACAAGAGGAATGCAGACATCAACGTGTGCAGTGGCATTTGCTTTATTCAACATTTTGGTAAGAGTAAATGTAGATACGATAATTTGGAGAAAGTGGAGGGCAGGGCAGATAAGATGCAGAGTAATGCTAGACAATCAACTATCTCGTGATGCATATACAGTAATACCACCATTGTCCGTTATTACTTGTCGCTCAAATGGATGTATCTAGCACTATTGAGTTCTAAATACATCCAATTGATCAACAATTAATTCTATACAGAGGGAGTAGATGACAACAGGTACTTACATGAGCAATCCAAAACTTCATAACCATTGTGTTAATTCTACATTTATCTACAAGTAAATATAGATCTTATAATTTCAAGCAAAGGGAGGATAAAGAAGCAAACATTTACAGTGATGCTACATAATCAAACAACAGTGAGTGTAAGTATGCCGACAAAGGGCAAGAAGTACTGACAAGAGCAATGAAGAGCCCAGTATTGTCGTGAGATCCTATGATCCTTTGAGCAAGGAGATTCATCTGAAATTAGTTTTCATACAAGAGAGAAGGTAAGGCACATGCAGAAATTTAGGAGTTCAAATTTTGAATTGATATCATAGACAGTACCAGACGCTGGGCTCTCGGCAGTTCTAATAGGGGTTTGGCCACTAGAGTAGGGGTAAAGTCTGATACAGTTGGGCTTGTGTTTTCTATGCACTACAAAAAAAAGACACATCCGTGACACTTCTATGACGATAATTGTGACAAAACCCGGTATCATCATAGATGTGGTGGGCTCCTACTTCTATGACAAAAAATCATGATAGAAAATGGGCTTTTCGTCCTGGGCGGGCCGAAGACGCAGCTGCATGACATTCTTTGGACCGTCCATGATGCAAAAAACCGTGGTAGAAGCGAGGGGGAGGAAAATTTCGGGGAGTTCCCGGTTAAGGTGGGAGGTCGGGGGCCGAGCTATGCGCTGCTTTCTCGTACACTAACGCTGTGTGCAAGGCGTTAGCTCTAATCAATCCGAAGCGAGGCGTTGGGCTCTAATCAACTCGAGTGATTGCACCGCAGTTACGCGTTCTCGAACCCGAGCGATCGATGGATGGCTGTTAATCAACCCGATCGAGCGATTCTTCGCCATCTGCTGCTAATCAAGCCGATCGATGCTGCCTGGGATGAACAAAGGCGTTTGGGGGTTTGATGAATAAGGAGCGGTGGCGTTGCCTCTGGATGAACAGGACCCCGTGGTGTGGTGGAGGGCTGGATGAACAGTAGACGGTGGAGGGGTGCCCGTGGAGGGGTGGTTGAACATGACACCGAGGTGTGGAGGGCTGGATGAATAGTAGATGGTGGAGGGGTGCCCATGGAGGGGTGGTTGAACAGGACCCATTGGTGTGGAGGGCTGGATGAACAGTAGACGGTGGAGGGTGGTTGAACAGTAGCCGGTGGAGTAGCGCACGGTGGAGGCAGGAGGAGGTCAACGGTGGAGATGAACAGTATCCCGTGGAGTCCCGCTTTGCGGTACGCCACACCCCTCCCGATGAATAGTACCCTTGTTTCGACCATAGGAGGCCTGTTTCGTCCATTTTGTGGTACGCCACACCCCTCCCGATCAACAGGACCACCGTTTCGACCATAGGAGGTCCGTTTCCTCCATTTTGTGGTACACCACACCCCTCTCGATCAACAGTACCCCTGTTTCGACCGTAGGAGGTCCGTTTCCTCCGTTCTGCGGTACGCCAGGCCTCGTTTCCATCGCCTGTTCTATCCAAGCCCTCCCGATGAACACGACCACGAATTCCGTTCCGACCAAGCCGGTTGGCTCCCACGCGTTCCCTTGCCTCCCGATGAACATGACGCATTCCGTTGCCTCCCCAAGAACATGATGCATTCCGTTGCCTCCCCATGAACACGACGCATTTCGTTGCCTCCCCATGAACACGACGACGACGATGTTTTTCCGTTCCGACCCAGCCATGTACACGAGCCCTCGCCGTACGTATGCGCGAGTAGGCGTTCGAGACCCCGCCCGTATGTACACATATGTGGCCGTATTTTCTTTCTTGCACCCTGGCCGTTGTACGTACGTGTACATGCTACGTGCGCGCCTCTACAACGACACGTGCGCTCCTCTACGTTCGCGACCAGAATGACAACGCTACGTACGCTTCGACCAGATGGGTCCCGACAGTCAAGCACTTCCTTGCGTGCGAAGATGTAGCTGGTGGGTCCCAGCCGTCAGGGGGGCGAATCGGTTTTTTTTTGCCCGGACGCACTTCCTTGCGTGCGAAGATGTAGCTGGTGGGTCCCAGCTGTCAGGGGGCGAATCATTTTTTTGCCCAGACGCACTTCCTTGTGTGCGAAGATGTAGCTGGTGGGTCCTAGCAGTCAGGGGGAAACGTTTTTTTCCGAATACAAAGGGCCCGTCCGTGGGTCCCAAATGTCGGTGGAGGAATCATTATTTTCCGCGTAATAAGGAGGCACTTCCTTGCTGCGCCTGTGGACCCACTGTCGGCCTCTCCACGTCTGATCCACGTCCGATGGAAGTTGTTCCTTGACCATGTTGACCATGTCGCCGAGAGCACCAGGGCGGTGGACGACGGCGAGGCCTAGGAAGGGGACGACCGGGAGCCGAGGAAGACGCGGCAATGGAAGCCCGTGCGGAGAGGAGTATGAGGGTTCACTGGTTCGGCTGCGGTGTGAGGCTGCCGTCGCCGCAGGGCCTGGCCAGCGGTGGAAATAGTAGGGGGCGGTGAGGCCTCTGCGGTAGCACAGCCGGCCACGGGAGGCAGGAGCATGTGGCACGACCGGCGCTGCTTTGGGCGGCTGGAGCAAGAAGACCAGAGGTTGAATAAGCACTACGGCCGTTGGATGGACAGCATACGGTCACTGGAGCTAGAATCGTTCATATTGACTAAAGTTGACAAAGGCCCCCGTCCCAGTCAACTTAGTAGGCCCACAAGTCAGCCTACCACCATGGTGGGTCCCAGCTAGCAGGGGGAGTATTCATTCTTTTTGTGCGTAATAAGGAGGCACTTCCGGTGGGTCCGAGCTGACAGCGGGGGGAACATTTTTTTCGCGAAATACGCTGGCCCGTCTGGTGGGTCCGAGCAGTCAGGGGGGAAACATTTTTTTCACGAAATAAGGTGGCCCGTCCGGTGGGTCCCTGCTGTCAGGTGGAGGAATAATTATTTTGCGCGTAATAAGGAGGCACTTCCTTGCGGCCGCTGGACCAAATGGCAGCCTCTCCATCGTCTGATACTCTTCCGATGGAAGTCGGTCGTTGACCACGCTGACCACGCCGCGCCGAGAGCACCAGGGCGGTGGTCTGGACGACGGCGAGGCCTAGGAAGGGGACACCGCGGAGCCGGGGAAGACGCAAAAGTGGAAGCCCGCGCGGAGAGGAGTACGAGGGTTCACTGGGTCGGCTGCGGTGTGAGGCTGCCGTTGCCGCAGAATAACAGGGGGTGTGGGTGAGTAGAGGGATGGCCTGGCTAGCGGTGGGAGTAGTACGGGGCGGTGAGGCCTCCGTGGCATCACAGACGACCACGGGAGGCAGGAGCACGCGACACGACCGGCGCTGCTTTGGGCGGCTAGAGCAAGAAGACCAGAGGTTGAAGAAGCACTACGGCCGTTGGATGGACATCGTACGATCACTTCAGCTAGAATCGTTTATATTGACTAAGTTGACAAAGCCCTTGGTACGCGTCAACTTAGTAGGCCCACAGCTCGGATTTGGCAGAGAACATATAGCCCATTTGCGATTTGTAAGAATGTACAACCCATTTTTTAATTCTAATGGAATTTACTACAGCCCATTGAAAGTGCGTTATATCGACTAGAGGGGGGGGGTGAATAGGCGATTTTTATGAATTCTTCACTGAGTAATTTGCCGGTGAGGAAATTCCTTAGCGAAGAACTACTTGCAGTGGAATAAGTACTCAAAAGTAAACACAACAGAATACAAGCATAGTCATCATGATGAAATTAAGACAAGCACAGAGTACAGAAAGCGTAATCACAGGATAACACAGGATGAAGACAAACAGATTGAAGAAATTGAACTGAGGAAATTGAGAAAGTCTTCAGTCAAAGTCTTCAAACACAGATATGACAAGCACACAACACAGTAATGAGGAAATGAAAGGGTTGAAGAAATAGAACCGGTTGGCTTGGTGAAGACAATGATTTGGTAGACCAGTTCCAACTGCTGTCTCAGTTGTACATCTGGTTGGAGAGGCTAGGTATTTAAACCTGAGGACACACAGTCCTCACCATATTCTCCTTGAACTAAGGTCACACAGACCTCATCCAATCACTCGTGGTAAGTCTTTAGGTGACTTCCGAACCTTCACAAACTCGGTCACTCAGCGATCCACAATTCCTCTTGGATGCTCTAGACCATGACGCCTAACCGTCTGGAAGAAGCACAGTCTTCAAAGGTAACAAGCGTCGGATCCACGCAGGATCAATCTCTTCAGTGATGCTCAATCACTTTGGGTTTGTAGGTGTTTGGGTTTGGGTTTTCCTCACTCGATGATTTTAGCTCAAAGTCCTCAAAGGATGGGATGCTCTCAAATGACAAGTGTCAGTTTCTCTCAGAGCAGCCAACCAACTAGTGGTTGTAGGGGCGGCTATTTATAGCCTAGGGAGCAGCCCGACATGATAAGACATAAATGCCCTTCAATGATATCACCGTTAGGTGGATAAGATATTTTGGGACAGCAAGCGTAGCATAACAACGGTCGGAAATTTGAGGTTCAAATTCCTCGTGGCTATCATGTTCCTCATTTGTAGGCAATCCGACTGGCGAATTCCTAACTCCTCGGTCGAACAAATTCCTCGAGACCGTAAGAGCTTTGTCTCATCATCAAGAATATGACTAAACTGTATGAGATTTCCAATGGCTTCAGTCGAAGGGATTGTTAGGTGTAGGATTTTGAGTTGAGCATCACATGGAAATCTTTCCTTAGTATTTCCTCGACCCCCTTTAACAGTACGGTGTTTCCTATGACTCAAGAAAGAGAAAATGGAACTACGAAAACAAAAGTCTTCACGCTTCATGTTCCTCGAATGAATACCAAGTCTTCAAGGTCACACCAATTTCTTCACTTTCAAAGTCTTCGTAAAGTCTTGAGAATCCAAGTCTTCAAATAAGAACTTCATTTTAGGGGTCAACTTTCTCTGTTAATATCAAACTCCTCATAAACTTATAGACCTGTGTACACTCACAAACGCACTAGTCCCTTAACCTATAAGTCTTCAATACACCAAAATCACTAAGGGGCACTAGATGCGCTTACAATCTCCCCCTTTTTGGTGATTGATGACAATATAGGTTAAGTTTTCAACGGGGATAAACATATGAAGTGTAAATACTGATATTGAGGAATTTGATTGCAAGATATAGAAGAACTCCCCCTGAAGATGTGCATAGTGAGGAATTTTCTTTTGAAGCAATGCACACTTGAAGAGTTGAATCATGGAGATCTCCCCCTATATCTTGTAATTCATACATGCATTTGACATATACTATGAAGAATTTGAAATGCATGATGAAATATGGTGACTGATGAAATTCAGCATGTGTGCAATAATATTAACGAGGAATAAGCGTGCAGAATAACACATCAAAAGTATTAGAGCACCATCGGTTTTAAGTTTACAAATCGATCCAATAAAGTTTCAGAAGAACGAGAGTTGTAAGTGAGCAAAAAAACGCCCATATAATAGACCCGCTTGAAGACTAACTCAAATTTCTCCCCCTTTGTCATCGAATGACCAAAAGGATTGAAAATGAGGACTAACGCCCCTGAAGAATATCAAGTTGATGAAGGAGCACCAGTGTTGTTGGGGTCGTTTGTTGATGTTGGGCCTGCCGCAGTGTCATCCAAGTCTTCATGTTCGTCGGTGTCGCGCGATGAATAATAGGAGCTGGCCACCAAGGAGGGAACCTTGACCTTCTTGTATTTCTTCGGTGGAGGTGCAGACCAGTCAAAGTCTTCCTTGAGACCCATTTTCTTCAGATCTTCTTCGCTATAGACATGAGACAGAACAGCCCAGGTACGGTTGAAGGTTTCATGGAGGTAGTATTGGTTTTTCTTCACTGCATTGTGGGTTGAGGTCATGTTGTAAAGAATTGAACCAAATTGATGCTTGACCCATTTATGATTGTGATCAACCTTCTGATGAAGACTAAGGATAAGCTCACGATCAGTCATCACCCTGGGTGTTGTGCCTTGAGGATTTTGCTTGGCTGTGTTGGCGGCAGAGTCATGGGTGGTAGAGTCGTCATTGGTTGAGTAGGATGCAGCCTTGCGAAATTGACCATCCAATGGACGGATGCCTTCATCTATAACAGCAGCGGCCTTGCCCTTGTCATCAGCTGAGGAAAATGTCCGTTTGAGGACTTCAATCGGAGGCAAGTAGCTGCAATGGTTCAGTGTATCAGCTTTGTAGTTTAGTGAAGATCTTGATCTGATGAATCTCATAATCCAAGGTGCATAAGGCTTCAGCTCAAACGGCGACATAGCGATATTGGCGAGAGTCCTCATGAAGAAATCATGGAAGTTGACAGGAACGCCATGAATGATATTGAAAAGCAGATTCTTCATGATGCCAACGACTTCTTCTTCATTCGAGTCGTGGCCCTTGATTGGACTCAATGTCTTCGTCAAAATGCGATAGACAGCCTGAGGCACATATAGTAATTCCTTCACGAGAAATTTGGTTCGTGGGGCCTGTCCTGGCTTCAAAGGCTTCATCACAACTTGCATGTAGTGATTTGTAAGCAGTGGTTCACTGTAGACGCAACGAGCAGCTTCAAGGGGAGGACTGAGTGGTAAGGCACGAAGCAATTCAGTAGCTGGTGCCTTGTAGTGAGTATTTTCAGACATCCAGTCCAGGACCCATGAATTCACATCTTCAGAATCTCCTGTGATGTGCAGGGTCGCATAAAATTGAAGAATGAGTTCTTCATTCCAATCACATATGTTAGTGCAGAAATTTAACAATTCAGCATCGTGAAGAACACTGAGGACTGGCTCGAAGCACGGCAGTGATTCCATATCCACGTGAGTAATGTGCGCATGATCAAAGACTTTGTATTTGTTGAACAACACTGAGGAATAGAAATTAGCCTGGCTGGCCATCCAGAAACGCCTCTTCCTTATGCGAGCAGAGTCATAGGAGTTGTAGTCAGTGAAGAATACATGCTCGCTGAAGAAATCTTCAGCCTTGAATTTTTGTTTCCTTGAGAATGGATCCTTTGGCTTGGGCAGAGGAGTGTCAGTGAGTTGCATCACAACCTCAGGAATCGCAATCTCAGGTTCTTTAGGCTGAGGAATTTCTGGTTCCTCTTCTGTGCCAGTCTGCGTCTTCAGATGTTTAGCAGCAGCAGTTTCTTCAGCACTAGTGGCTGGAATTTCTTCACGTACAGATGAAGTGGGGTGAGTTTGTTCAGAGCCCATTTGAACGGTTGGTGCAAGGGACTGAGGAATTTGCTGTAGAGGTGTGAACAGTGGAGAGTTGGGATGCTGAGTTTCCCAAAAATCATCATTCATCACTTGAGTGGTGCAGCCAATGTCCACATCTTCTTCTTCCATATCTTCAACGCCTGCCTCTTCAGCTGTGAACTGAGGCATAGGCGAGGAAACAACTGGTGTTGAAGGGATTTGATTCAATTCTATTTCTTCATCCATCTGCTCTGACGAAGCAGCAGAAGGATTTTCTTCATCAGATCCGCTAGGGATCACATATTCTTCATCAAAAGGAATGATTTCCTTTGATGGCATGGTTGAGAGAGGAACAACATCAATGTGATTTGCAAATGAACTTGTCATAGGCTTCATCTTCTTCGGAGCTGAAGAATCTGAAGTAGCTGATGCTTTCCTTTTCTTCACATCTACACTCTCTGCAGCCTTGGTCTTCTTCACATCTGATGCAGATGGAAGGATTGGAGTTGGGGTAGGCGCAACAGGAGCAGAGGAATCTGGTTGATTTTCTTCAGGTACAACTGATGCAGTTGTCCTGACCTCTTCATTTTCTTTAGGAGCACCACTAGTGGATGCCCTGGCAATTTCTTCAGTGGCTGGAATGGAGTCATCAGCCCCGGAACTCATATTTTCTTCAGCAGCCTGAAAATCATCAGCGGTGCTGGCATGTTCTTCAGTTGGCTGAGCAGATGCTTCAGATGGAGGAATTTCCTATTGCTTTGGAGCTGCAACATTGGAGGTGAACTTCTCAGTCAGTTTAACAAACCTGACCTTGGCTCCTTTCCAATCAGCATAGTAAGCATTGAAATCATCGCTGAGGACTTTGATTTCAGACTAAATCTTTATAAGTTCATTAGTTGACATAGAGACAATGTTGTTCTTCAGAAATTTCTCCTTTCTGTATTGCGCCTTATTGATCTGCCTGGCCTTCTCATATTTCCATTTTTATTCTTGGATGAAATGGGTCAGCATGCGACTTTCGCCAGGAGTCAAATTGAAATCAGGCATAGGAGTCTTTGGGTCCTTGTGCCAGAGATCAATATAGTCGAGGATCAACCTTGGATCCAAAAGCAATGGCACATTTGTGCCTTTGGCTCTAGCGGCCGTGACTTGCCTGTCTCTGATGATCTCAACAAGTTCTTCATCATCATCTTCGTCTTCTTCAGACGGCACTTGGAAGGCAACCAGCTTCTTCTGAGGACTAGGGCGAGGACCTCGTCCAGCAGTGGCCTTTGTCTTCAGCAGAGAGGGTCCCGTTGAAGAATTTGGTGCAGCAGAGGAACTAGCTGAGACTCCTGAGGCAATAGAGATGCCTGCAGTCCTTTGGCACGTGGCAAGATGCACAGGTGCTGAGGACTTTGTCGGAGTAGCTGAGGACTTTGGAGGAGCTGAGGATTTTGAAGGAGCAGGAGCAGCATGAGGAATTGGCCTTGAGGGCTTTGAAGATTCTGGTCGTGAGGGCATTGCTGAGGAACTTGGCCTTGAGGGCACTGAAGGTGAAGCACTTGGCTTACGTTCAAGCTTCTTTGCCATAGATTTCTTCGGCTTGACAGAGACCTCAGTGGCAGTAGCAGCAGCAGAGTCTTCATTGAATTTCCTCACTGCTTCTTTTGCTTGTTTGGCCAACTTGGCCTGGCGCTCGGCCCATTCTCCAGGAAAGTCCTCACCGCGCTTGATGCTGGTGGGATCTGCTTCTTGGCCAGGTGCCAATGGAGGTCTTGGGCATGGAGGGTTGAGTGCGAATTTCTTCATGTACTTTGGAGTTACATACCTGTACTCCCTCCACTCTCTTGCCCATCTCCTTTTTATCCTCTGGATGCGCACCTTGCGCTGATTTTTGTTCTCCTTACCAAACTTGGCCTCACCAGGAGTGCAATATTCTTTGTATATGTCATCAGGGATCTGAAAGGCAGTCATGACCTCAGGCTTCTTTCCTCCTTTCTGTGGCTTCTTACCGTCAGCCATTTTCTTCAGATGAGGAATTTGAACAATGGAATTCTCTGAAGATGTATGCAACTTTTCTTCGAGGAACGCTGCAAATGAGGTAAGTTGATGAGAACCTAGTGATTCAGCAGCGGACATGAGTACCTATGAACAGAGTATAGTTGCGAGGAATTTGGAGAGGTCATATGCATTGTCAGAAAGTTTTCCAAAAAGGAACAAGTTTGAGGAATTTGACCAGATGAGTCTTGAAGAATTTCACTAAGCGTTCTTTCTCTTAGGTTCCAGAGTTGTATAGATCAAAGATCCACACAATTGAGGAATCTTGAAGAAAAATGATGCTTAGAGAAACGAATCAAGAACAGATGACTTGTGAGGTGTTTAGTGTGTGAGGATTTGAAGAAAAACACCTTTGAAGATTTTGTAGTAAACATTTGAATCAAAGAGGGCAGTAAAAGTGACTTTTAATTACCCTGGACGAAGAACACGACGAACTGTGAGATGGAGAGGTGAAGTTCGTCAGTGCGGATCTTCCACGCCCTAACTCGACTGAGGAAGACGGCTACGGCGGCGGCGGAGTGAAGATTTCCACGGCCGGCGCGAGTACGACGGCAACGAGGTCGAGGCAGTGAAGCTCTTCCTCACCAGCGACGATGAAGTAGCTGCGACGCTAGGGTTTGAGAAGCTCGAGCTGGAGAAGGAGGTCGAACGGAGTAAAGGAAGTGAGGAAGGGGAGAGGGGGTATTTATAGCCACGATGAAAAACTGTTCGCCCGAAGATTTTGGATGAACGTGGCCCTGACCCTTCTCATTCGCATGACATGTGTCACCCACGTTCTGAAAAGTGGAGATCGTGTTAGATCGTGGGTGAATAGATAAGTCTATCGTGGGATGCGGAACGGTTTGAGCGGCCAAAATGAAAATTTGGATAAGATAAGTTTTAACATTCCGTTCGCAAATTCTTCAGCTGATAATGCCACAGTGAAGATTTTGAACGAGTTTCAAATAGAACGCACATGAAGAATTCGTGAATAGATTGGGTTGAGTATAGCTCAGAGGGGGAAGGGTCCGATCACATTCACTTAGCAAATATCAATAAGTGAATGTTGTAGAGGACATAAACTCATATATATATATATATATATATATATATATATATATATATATATATATATATATATATATATATATATATATATATATATATATATATATATATATATAGCCAATGAAGAAACACGACGGAAACAGTGAAGATTTTGCAAAGTTGAAGAATTTGAAAAACTGAAGAATTTCAAGAAAATGAGGAAAAACTCAAATTGAAGATTTTCAACTTTGGTGGTGGCGTGACCCACCATATAAGAATGATGATTTCAGACACCGCTTACAATTGTCGTAGGGTTCTCAGAATCAAATTCTTCATTAATTTTTTCACACGTAGAGTGTTATTCTTCATTGATTGAAGAAAAACATTTCTTCATGTGTTGCACATCTAAGTCATCAATTTTGCATAAGTGTTAGGATGAGTGTCCTTTTCAAAGAACATTCGAAGATTCTAAGATATTTAGCTCACACCGCAACTTGCTAAATCTCTTCTTATCCATGGGCTTTGTGAAGATATCGGCTAGATGTTCTTCAGTCTTCACATGCTCAATAGAAATGTCGCCCTTCAACACATGATCGCGAAGAAAATGACAACGAATCTGAATGTGCTTTGTCTTCGAGTGCTGAACCGGGTTGTGAGCAATCTTGATGGCACTCTCATTGTCACAGAGGAGAGGCACATTCTTCACGTTGACGCCGTAGTCCTTGAGAGTTTGCTTCATCCACATCAATTGAGCATAGCAAGAACCAGCAGCAATGTACTCACTTCAACAGTAGACAGTGATACGCAGTTCTGTTTCTTCCAGGACCAACAGACCAAGGATCGTCCGAGGAAATGACATGTACCAGATGTTGACTTGCGGTCCACACGATCACCAACATAGTCAGAGTTAGAATATCCAATGAGATCAAAAGCCGAGCCCTTGGGGTACCATAATCCAAGTGTTGGTGTGTGAGCTAGATATCAAAGAATATGCTTCACAGCCTTATGGTGTGATTCCTTCGGTGTAGCTTGAAATCGGGCACACATGCAAACACTAAGCATTATATCTATCCTAGATGCACATAAGTACAATAAAGAACCAATCATGGAGCAGTATACCTTATGATCGAAGTCAATACCATCTTCATCAGTGCATAGATGGCCATTTGTGGGCATAGGAATTTTGACGCCTTTGCAATCTTGCATGCCGAATTTCCTCAGTACATCCTTGAGGTATTTCTCCTGAGGTATGAATATGCCGTTGCGCTATTGATGAATTTGAAGACCTAATAGGAATTTCAACTCTCCCATCATAGACATTTCATATTCTTCACTCATCATATAGGCAAATTCATCACTATAACGTTGGTCAATACAGCCAAAGATAATATCATCAACATATATTTGGCACACAAATAGTTCACCATCATAAGATTTAGTGAAAAGAGTAGGGTCAAGTGAACCGGGTTTGAAGCCATTCTTCATGAGGAATTCCTCCAAAGTATCATACCACGCCCGAGGGGCCTGCTTGAGGCCATAGAGGGCCTTGTTGAGTCTGAAGACTTTGTTAGGATTCTTTGGTTCTTCAAAACCTGGGGGTTGAGCAACATATACTTCTTCCTCAAGCTTACCATTGAGGAATGCACTTTTCACATCCATTTTGATATAAAGTGATATCATGATGGTTAAAATAAGCAAGTAATATGCGAATAGCCTCAAGTCTAGCAACAGGAGCAAAAGTTTCATCGAAATCAATTCCTTCAACCTGTGTGTAGCCTTGAGCTACAAGTCGTGCCTTATTCCTCACCACAAGGCCATTTCCATCTTGCTTGTTGCGGTAGATCCACTTTGTGCCAATGATATTGTGCTTGCGAGGATCTGGACGTTTGACCAGTTCCCAGACGTTGTTGAGCTCGAACTGATGTAATTCTTCTTGCATGGCCTGAATCTATTCAGGCTCCAGAAATGCTTCATCTACCTTAGTGGGCTCTGTGATAGAGACAAAAGCATAGTGCCCACAAAAGTTAGATAAATGTGAAGCTTTTGAGCGTGTGAGAGGACCTGGTGCTCTAATGCCATCGATGATCTTTTCAAGTTGCACTTCTTTTGCAACACAAGGATGAGCTGGTTGTCGTTGAGGAATTTGATCATCATTTTCTTCAGCACCATTTTCTTCAGCACTTTCCTCAGGTGCATTAGCTCGACGTTCTTCACGTTCTGGAATGAATTCTTCACCAGATTCTTCGTAGGAATGACATCCTCAAGAGCCTTGAACTTGATAGAATCCTCGTGTGCTGGTTCATCTATCACGGAAGGTAGGTGCTCTCTTTGCGAGCCATTAGTTTCATCGAATCAAGACATCTACAGCTTTCAACAACCTTGTGAAGAACGTTGTTGAAGACTCGAGGTGCGTAGTCCTTTCCGTAACCAAGCATAAAACCTTCATGTGCTTTCGGTGCAAATATAGCATTGTGATGAGGATCTCTAATCCAACATTTAGCAATCAAGACTTTGAAATAAATCACATAGGGTTTCTTGTCGCGAGGAGTTCATAGGCAGTCTTCTTGAAGAATTTGTGAAGATATACTGCTGATGCTGTGGCATGCGGTATCAATTGCATCAATCCAAAAACGACGAGGCGCTTTGTATCCATCAAGCATAGTGCGAGCCATCTCAAGAAGAATCCTATTCTTGCGCCCACGATCGCTAGATATTACTATCGGTGTAAACCGCCAGACAGCCGGGTTAACTTCACAAGAGTTGAGTATGTTAAAGCCCAAGTAGGCGTATGAGGGCTCAAGGCCCATAGCCGTTCAAGGCCTCAGAGCCGTAAACCAAGGCCAGATGTAACTTGTATTGCAAGTTAGGAATAGTACAGCATCGAGCTGGATACATCTATGAACCGCTGCCGATTCAGAAACCGACGGGCGCCACCCATGTATATAAGGGGACGACCCGGCGGCGGTTCAAGGACAACAGACAACAACTCGAGACTTAGGCGAAGCTTGTTTGCTCCCTAGTCATCGAAACCCCGTCAATTCCATCACAACTAGACGTAGGCTTTTACCTTCATCGAAGGGGCCAAACTAGTATAAACTCTCTTGCGTCCTTGTGTCCGCTTTAACCCCTTCAAGCTAACCTGTGGCGATGGCTCCATGACTAAGTCCTTTCATGAGGACATCTGCCGAGACAAAACCATGACAGTTGGCGCCCACCGTGGGGCTATCGCGCGTTGGTTTCAAGTTCTTGGAGGGAAACTTCGAAGGACTCAAAGGCTACGCTGTGGGCCGGATGACCAAGAGTCATCGCGGCAAGCTCTACATCGACGATTCAGGGTGGGGCCCTGAGGCCGGCTCGATTGAGTACGGGTACCGGGTCCCCTTTGGTGGCATACACGTCTTCATCGGCAAGATCGGTGAACCGGGCCTCGAGTCGACATCCGCACCGACCTCGCTTAAACGGCTCAGCCGCGGCGGATCTGCCAGTTAAACCGGCCGTGAAGCTGCCTTCGTGGGAGTCATCCACGGAGGAGAATATGAGGATGGATCGGAATCTGGTAGCGAGACCGTCGTTTATTCCGGCGATGAATCCTCAACCAGAGAAACCGAATCGTTATATCAGTTGCAAGACGGCTGGATTGGGGGCTGTTCCCATGGCGATAGTATTCCGGACCCCTCTGATCTGCCCAACCGGGTTGGAATATTCATGCCGGTACACAGGCGGCGGTCCACTCTTCAACTGCAGCAGCAATGACCTCCGGGTCAGCAGCGGCGACGGCTGCCGGGGCAGGAGGCCCTGTGCACCCGCCGGCTCAAGTTTTATCTGATCTGTTTGATGCGTTGGCTGTGCTTATGGCAGAGGCTAACCCGGCAGATCAGGACGCCCACAACGCGAAGTTGCAAGGGTGAGGGAACAGATCACTCAGGCCAAGGCTGACCTAGCAGCTGAGAACGCCAGGATGGTCGCAGAGCGGGCCGCTTTGGATGCACAGGCCTATAGGCTTATGCTGGATCAGACCGCATTGCATGAAGTCCTGAAGAGGAAGCACCGGACTCGATTGCCTCTGGTTTTCGAAGCCAGAAATCTCTTTAACTCCCTAGGAGCGGGAACAAGTAACCCGCCGGTGATAAACCGGGCGGAGGCACCTGGGCCGGGCGCGCCGGTTCAGCCTCGCATAATGGAGCCGCCTCGACAGAACAATGTCGTGCCTCAGCCTGTCCCGACACCTCCGGGTCATTATTCCAATCCAATGGACAATATTGTCGCCGCCGCTTCACGACTGGAGGCCATCCCGATTGAAGGTGATTCTCCGCAGGCGGTGGAGACGCCCCGGGTTAAGGAGCTTCTTCGGACAGCCTTAAATCAACAGGAAGCATATTCATACAGCCGTGACCGAATTCAGTCCACCCCGCGTCCAAGCCGGAGCTACAACAGGCGTATGGATGAACCGGCTGTATCAAGTAATGCACGGAACCGGGAAGCGCCCCGTGGTAGTAACCCGACAGGTGGTATTGGTGATGCTGTGGAAGTGGTGGACCGGGCCCCGGCGCGCAGGGAGGCCGAGTTAGCGGCGCAGTATGAGGCTCGTCAGCTTACGCCGGTTCGTCCAACCACCTCAGTTGAGCCAGGGGTTACTTCTAGTTCTTTGGGGGTGCCCTGTCTTGTCCCCGCTTTACGCAATGTGCGCCTGCCCAACGATTTCAATGGCCCGCGCAAGGTGCCAAATTACACTGCTGATTTATCTCCAGAGAAATGGGTGGAGAGCTATGAGATGGCCATGGAGATGCTTGATGTGGATGAAGCGGCGTGTGCGAAGTACTTCACCATGATGCTTGAAGGACCGCCTGCACTTGGTTAAAAGCTTACCGCTAATTCTATCAGCTCATGGGCCCGCTTGCAGCCCGGTTTATCCAGAATTTCAAGGATACATGTAAGCAGCCCATGTCGATAGTGGACTTAGCGGCTCGTGTCCAGGAGGAAGGCGAGTCAACAACCTGCTGGTGCGGCGGGTCTCGAAATTTTGCATTCATCGATCAGATCAACGCCGATTCCGCGGTTATAACCTTGGAAGGCAACTACCGGTTTAAGCCTCCGAAGTTGAAATTGGGACGGATGAAGCGCCATTGTAATGATATGGGGACCCTCATGACTGCATTAGTGAAGTATGGTGATTCTGACAGTACCAAGGATCCCGAGTCTGATGATGACAAGACAGGGAAGGGAAAGAAGATCAGCAACTCCAAAGGGCAGCAACACAACATGGCAGGTCATGGAAACGGAGGCAAGCGTAAAGCGGATAATAGCATGGACTTTGTGGCTATTACTAGCGCGCAGGACAAGGGCCAGCGACGAAAGGGTAAACCGTCGAATCGCGGTGGAGCTCCAAATCCTAACCCGGACCGCCTGACCTATCTGTTAAACCAGCCCTGTCCAAAGCACGGGACGAAGGAGATGCCAGCCAACCATCTTTGGAAGGATCACATTATGCAGAATTCAAGAATTCTAATGCTTCCGATATGATCACGGATCGTGGTGGCTCGTGATCCGGATTCCATGGGCCGAGTCACGATGGAGGAAATTCGTTCAGGCTTCAATGGTAATCGTGGTGGACATAACAATCAAAATAATCGAGTAGCTGTGGTAGTTACAACCAGCAGCAGCAGCGCAATGGGTTATCGAAGCAATCCGGGCGCTTGAATAGCGGCAATATCATGTCTTCACCACTAGCTTGGACAAGCGCCCGAAGCTTCACAAGCGGCAAAGGAATTTGCTGAACCGGCCGTGCTTCGTTATTTACGCTGGTCTGAGAAGCCAATCGTATGGAGCAGAGAGGATCACCCTCCCCGGGTTGACAATCCGGGTCAGCTTGCGTTGGTGGTGGCACCTCAGGTGGGAGGTTACAAATTCACCAAGGTGCTCATGGATGGAGGGAGCAGCATTAATATCCTATACTATGAGACCTTCCGCCGTATGGGGCTAACAAATAAATATCTTAAACCGTCCAATACGGTATTCCATGGTGTGGTACCTGGTAAGTCAGCATATCCTGTTGGCAAGATAGCTCTGGAAGTGGCTTTTGGGGACAATCATGATTCCAGGTCAGAGACATTGACCTTTGAGGTGGTGAAGATCCGGAGCCCATATCACGCCCTATTTGGGCGGCCGGCTTATGCCAAATTTATGGCACGACCCTGTTATATTTATTTGCAGCTCAAGATGCCGGGTCACAAGGGAACAATAACTGTTCATGGAAGTCGCAAGATTGCTTTGGAGTGTGAAGAAGGTGATGCGGCCTATGCAGAGTCGGTTTGTGCCACGGAAGAGTTGAAATACTACAAGGATAATGTTGATCCGGCAGACATGACTCCATTGAAGAAGCCAACTACAGAGCATGATCTGGACCTAAAGTTCAAATCGGCGGCTGAGACCAAGCTTGTTGACTTCGTTCCCGGCGATTCGTCCAAGCAGTTCAGTATCAGTACCAACTTGGATCCGAAATAGGAAAGCGCGCTCATCGAGTTCATCTGTGAGAATAGGGACATTTTTGCATGGAAGCCTTCTGACATGCCAGGTGTACCGAGGGAACTCGCTAAGCACACTCTTAATGTCGATCCTAAGTACAAACCGGTGAAACAGCCTCGCCGTTTAACGAAGAAAGGCGAAAGCTATTGGAGAGGAGGTGGCGAGCTCTTAGTGGCTGTCTTTATTGTTGAAGTTTTCCATCCCGAATGGCTGGCTAATTCGGTGCTGGTCCTTAAGAAAATGGCACTGGCGCATGTGTGTGGATTACACAGACCTTAACAAGGCTTGTCCAAAGAGATCCTTTTGCCTCCGCGCGCATCGATCAGATTATTGATGCTACCGCGGGTTGTGAGCGCTTGAGTTTTCGGATGCATATTCTGGTTATCATCGATCAAGATGGCAGTTATGGATCAGGAGAAGACGGCGCTCATAACTCCCTTTGGAGCCTTCGCTATGTATCTATGCCCTTTGGGCTCAAGAGTGCCTGAGCAACTTATCAACGGTGTGTGTGAATTGCCTTCATAAGCAGATCGGTCGTGATGTACATGCCTATGTGGATGATATTGTGGTTAAGTCAAGGGAGAAGGAGACTCGTTGACGATTTGAAGGAAACCTTTGATAACCTACGGACATACAAGATGATGCTCAACCCGCCAAGTGTGTTTTTGTGTGTACCGCAAGTTATTGGGTTTTCGGTGTCCGACGGGGAATTGAGGCTAATCCGAGAAGATCATAGCTATCACCTCCTCGCTAAACCGGCGTATCAATGACGCTCAACGCTATGGCAGGCGGATTGCGCGCTGAGCCGGTTTATCAGCCGCCTCGTGAGAAGGCGATCCTTTGTATCGGATGTCAAGAAAATGATCAATTAAATCGAGTTCGACTGCTGATAAAGTGTTGGAGGATTTAAAGCGGCAGCTAGCCAATCCGCCTGTTCTTGCTGCTCCAATTGACAAGGAACCATTGCTACTATATGTGGCAGCTAATGCTCGTGCAGTCAGCATAGCTATTGTGGTGGAGCGCAAAGAGGCGGGCAAGGAATATCCGGTTCAGCGTCTGGTTTACTATATCAGCGAGGTGCTTATCGAGTCCAAGCAAAGGTACCCGCATTGGCAGAAGCTAGTGTATGGAGTTTTCATGGCAAGCCGGAAGCTTAAGCAATACTTCCAGGGAAATCCCATCACAGTGGTCAGCTCTGCTCCTTTGGGAGATATAATTCAGAACAGGGAGGCAACTCGCCGGATTGCCAAGTGGGATATAAAGCTTGGGCCACATGGACTGAGATACGTACCTCGGATGGCGGTCAAATCTCAAGCACTTGTATATTTCATCAATGATTGGACGGAACTACAAGCACCTGAAGAAAAGACGGATCACACCTATTGGACTATTCATTTTGATGGGTCCAGGCAATTGAGGGCTCGGGGTCGGAGTCGTGTTAACTTCCCCACGAGGTGATAAGTTCATTCGCTTCTCCGCTTAATGTTCCCTTGTACTAACAATGCATCCGAGTACGGCTTTACCGCATGGTCTCCGGATGGCTAAGGAGATGAATCTCGGTCGAGTTAAGTGCTTCGTGACTGGACCGTGGCCCAACAAGTATCTCGCACTTGGGATTCCAAGGATCCGCCATGGCAGATATCGTCGTGAGGTGGATATTGTTGCAGGTCACATCAAAGGATATCAGGTGGATCATGTGGACAGGCGGAAGAACAAAGCGGCAGACGCTTTAAGCCGGTTGGGCTCTCAACGTAAACCGGTCCCGCCTAACGTCTTCTTGGATGTTTTGCATAACCCGTCTGTCAAGCTCCCTGGTGAAGAGGATTTGGCTATTCCTGATCCGGAGGCTCAATTGGTGGCGGCTCTTCATGTTATTCCGGATTGGACAGTTCCTTATCTTGCATACATGAACCGGGGCGAGTTACCAGAGGACGAGACTCTGGCCAGACAGATAATCCGACGATCCAAGTCCATGACTATTGTCAATGGCGAGTTGCATCATTGTAGTGTGTCAGGGGCGTTTCAACGCTGTGTGTCTCCTGAGGAAGGCTGTGAAATCTTGCGTGAAATCCATGAAGGAGATTGTGGTCACCACGCCGGTTCAAAATCTCTAGTGGCTAAAGCGTTTCGTCACGGCTTCTATTGGTTGACTGCTCATGCTGATGCGGAGGACCTGGTTGCGGTGATGGCTGTCGAAGTTCTCAAGACGCTGCCATGTGTCGGCTCAAGAATTGAGGATGATTCCAATTACTTGGCCGCTTGCAACTTGGGGGCTGGATATGGTTGGGCCTTTCAAAAGGTCCAAGGACAAGAAGACCCACCTGTTGGTGGCGGTTGACAAGTTTACAAAGTGGGTGGAGGCGGAACCCGTTAGCAAGTGTGATGCAGCCACGGCGGTTCAATTCATCAAAAAGGTGATTTTCCGGTTTGGCTTTCCACACAGCATCATTACTGATAATGGTACCAACCTGTCCAAGGGCGCTATGAAGGAGTTCTGTGAACGTGAGCACATCCGGCTTGACGTCTCATCAGTGGCTCACCCACAGTCCAATGGCGAAGCAGAGAGGGCTAACCAAGAGATCTTATGAGGCATCAAACCCCGGCTTATGGTTCCTTTGCAGCGGACGCCAGGTTGTTGGGTTGAGGAGTTACCATCTGTGTTATGGAGCATCAATACTACGCCCAACAGATCGACATGATACACACCGTTCTTCATGGTCTACGGAGCGGAGGCGGTTCTCCCCAGTGATATCCGTCATGATTCACCTCGTGTAGCAGCTTATGTTGAAGCGGACAACGAGGTAGCACGGCAAGATGCTTTGGACCTATTGGATGAGGAGCGTGACATCGCCGCTGCTCGATCGGCGATTTACCAACAGGATCTTCATCGCTATCAGAGTCACCGAGTGAGAACCAGAACCTTTCAAGAAGGAGATTTGGTGCTTCGTCTCATCCAAGACCAGACTGATATACACAAGCTATCCCCAGCTTGGGAGGGACCTTTCGTGGTCAGCAAGAATCTGCACAACGGGTCATACTATCTGATCGATATTCGAGAGCATAAAGACTCACACACGTCAGAGGAGGAGACCAACAGGCCACGGAACATAGCTCATCTTTGGCCTTACTATACTTGAGCCATAGGCTCAACTTATGTACATATTGTGACAGTGTATATATTATGATCAATATAATAAACCGGAGCCTTAGCTAAAGCGGGGTCTCTGTTATTTTTACATCATGTGTGGTTACACGGAGTTTTTGTCTTAAAGCGGCCTCCGGTTTACCCCTTGAGTTAGCTTTTTAAAAAAAAGCTTTATATCATATCACTTGGGGGCTTGGTCGTGTCCGAACCAATGCAACACCTTTTGATAGGCGAAAGCCACAGAATCACTTGGGGGCTTTGGTCGAACCCGAACCATCGCTACACCTCTTGATCGGCATAATGCCACTTCATCATTTGGGGACCTGGCTGACTTGAACCATAGCTACGCCTATCGGGGGCTTGGTCGTGTCCGACCATGGTAATGCCACTTGATCGGCTCAACAGCCTCTTTCTGCAAATGATTTTATTTCTGTCTTTACTTGAAGTTTGTCCCGCTTTCGATGCTTATTTCTTTTGTTGTGTTCTTAGACCGACAATTATTAAACCGGTTCGACTGTCAGTTGGCGGAACATGATCAACTCTTAATCTGAAGACTCTTTGCCTGGTTTGATTTTTTGTTAACATCCTATTATGGAGTAACACCGGTGTTCATCGTAACCCGGAACGGTTCACCTGGTAAACCGACCTTATTTACACAGGAGCTGTTTTCTCCTCCAGCAGAGTGGGTTTCTTAAAACTCCGTTTCAAGATTGGCACGGCCAACTTCGTGCCCTACGATGGCAGGTATCATATATTTCAATATTTGATTACATGTTTAAATCTAAGATATTATCTTTGATTTCATATACATAGATATTATGACCCACCTGGTGATACAACCACGACGGTGTTTTAAGTTTTTGGCTGCAGACAGCAGTTTAAGATTGATGATTCAATGGAAGCATAAGTTGCAGTAAGTATGCACGAAGGCATATCAAAACCAAGTGTGGCAGCTAGTCTATTACAAGGCAACACGGTGCCCAAATAAGATAATTGTTTTCTGCGTAACATAAAGGAGCAGTAATTTAAACCGACTTTTGGTTCATGCTTGGTCACCAGCCTGGCCTGATGGTTGCGGGTCATCTTGCGCCGCTTCAACCTTTGCTTCCTTACCCAGCGGCTGGAAATCAATAGTTGTCCAGTCGATTCCCGTTAATGCTTGAAAGACAGCTTCATCATGGACCAGCAACGACGGTTCAATGTCAGGAGCGTAAATATGCTTACGGATTGGAGGGATAAGGTTCTCCGCTTCAGGAATTGGTGCAGCCACTCGTTTGTTTTGACCATCATATTGAGCTTGATAGTGAGACAAATCTGCCTCTTCAAGCAATTGACAAGCCAGAGGGCGCACTTCCCGGTTTATAGCTCGGAGATCCTCTTTGCTGAATTCTGTCCCGTCTTCCTTCATGCTTGGGAAGCCCTGAGCCGCTTCAACAGGATCAAAATTCGGCACCCATGCTTTTGCCCGAATTAAGGCGTTTATAGCACCTGTTCTAGCAGCAGATTTCTTTAACTCTTCAACCCGGGCAGGAAGCATCGACAACCTTTTAATAGTATCCTGGATCAAGGTGGGCGCCGGGTTGTGGTGAGAAGCAGTACAGATGATCTGTTGCGCACCAGTATACAGTTGTTCTATCAACGTATAGGCGGCTTTCAATTTCTTCCGCACATCTGATCCCAAGTGACCAATACGTGTCCCTGTATCATTCAAAGGGTTAGTAAACCGGCAGTTACATGAAAAGGCCTCGCATTTCAGAAATCAAGAAGGCTTACCAAAGACAAGAAGCAGAATCATGGCATGCACTTGCCGCTTTACACCGGTCAATTCATCCACCACCGGTTTGAGTGCAGCCTCGCCTTCTCTCGCCGCTGAGTTAAAGCGGCTTTTCAAAGGCCCAATCAGCCCGCCTCCTTGTTGAAACCTCTTTAAGCTTTTCCATGACGGTTAAAGCGCTGGTTAATTCATTTTTGCATTAGAGGTTTCAGCTTGTCGACTTCATTTTCTTGCAGTCGGCGATTTGACTTTCTCTCTGCTCAGATCAGCCTACATACAGATAATCATTTGATAAAGATTACGGTGCAGAGTTGAAGTACCAACCACATAACAGGTTATGCCCTCAAGATTTGGGGGCTAATGCATATTTGCTTTTCATCATACAATTTATATATAAGTCCCAAGCTCAATACAAGTATTCAACTTGGCACTTGGGGGCTAATGCCTATTTGCTCTCATCCTTCAAAGGACACGGGAATTCTTACTATATAAAGGCCCGGTTTAATCGCATTAAGTTGAACCGGTTATGCCTGTTCACATTGGAAAGTCCCGTTTAAGTTGATATCTTAAAACCATCACTTGGGGGCTATTGGAGTTGACAGATTGAAATATACAAGCAGAGAGTCATATGGAATTTACCTCATATTTTTCCTTCATCATATTTACCAGACCGGCTTCATAATCACGGCTGGTATATAGCCGATTCAGATAGCCGGAATGAAGATCTTGGGTGTTCAGAGCGGCATAAGTGGCCAAATCGGCATTCCATTTGCCTTTGCTCAATGCAGCAAATTCATCTTTGGCAGTGTGCTTAGATAAAGCGACAGGATTGCCTGGCTCGGAATGACCAAAGCCAGTAATAACAACATCATCATCTTTGGCTTCACCGGTCCGCACTAGGGTTGCCAGTTTTTCCGTATGCTTTGATGGGCTCGTCGTTTTGTCAGTCTGGACAGGACTTGTGGGCTGATTAAAAGGGCCTGTGGCATCAACATGTGCCTCTTCAGCAATAACATCATGATCTTGCGATGGTGGGTCGTCCGGTACATCGCCGCGGATGTGTTCTTCGGGATCTGGTATTTTGTTCGGTTCAGGAGCGTCATTTTCTTCGCCGCTTGTCCGCATTTAGCTTTCTTGCTTGGCCTAGGCTTGGCCCCGAAAGGAAGAAGACGGATCAGTCCAGTGAATATTGAAAGTAATATATCAAACAACATTATAAGGAATATGGCTCACCCAAGCACTATTTTGAGTGGTGGAAGCTGGGTGGCTGATGACTCGCCGGAAGAAGAATGAGAAGTGCCCTGATAATCGGATTCAGATGGATTAAGAGGTTGACGAAAACAACCCGCTTTAGGATAAACATTGACGAAACAGTTAGAGACCTCTGAACGGCGCTTCGTAATCGGACTGTTCGTAAACCGGTGAGGTAACTATCTCGCCATTGTGCGGGTTGTGCAGCGTGTTTCATGTTGTTGTGTGTTCATAAGAAAGTTTGGGTCCAAATAAGCAAGAGGATGAGAAAATTTAACTTTCCGGTTTGCCCGACGGATTTTTAGTGAAGGCAAAGGGTTTGAATCAAAGAAAGAGCGACACTTCACTAACGTCGCCAGGATCGACTTCAAGGCCATCCCGGCAATAATCATTATCAATAAGGCGTGTGAAAAATAAACCAAGTGAGTCAAGCTCTACCTCAAGGTCCGGATTACCCACATCATCGTCAGCTGGTGGATCGAAGGATGCAGTAGTTCTCTTCTTATGGGCCGGTTTCTTCACAACTCTGGTTTTGGGCCGGGTTGTTTTCTCCGGTTTCTCTTGTGGAGGCTTCTTGCTCCAAAATGGATCATCACCCTGTTTGAAAGATGTTAATGTCAACAAAGGGTGCTTAAACATAGTCAGATTTTATGAAGGCATAAGATATGAGTCTTACGGCTGGAGGTTTGTTAGTGGTACAAAAAGGAGGCAGGCCAGTTTGAGCACAAGCAACTTCCGGTTCATTTAATATCTTATTCACAGCCTCAGTAACCTCGTCATCTGTCAGCTGGATCTCAATATGCCGTAGAGGGTCTTTTTCACTTCCTGTGTATTTGCACATCAAACCGGAGCGCAGGCTTAAGGGCAATATACTCCAAGATATCCAGCAGCGAGCAAGGTCGACTCATGTCAACCTCTTAGCCATGAAGGCCCCGAGCTTGGATAATTGAGGAGCATATTTGCTTCTCTCCTTAGCAGTCAGTCTCTGAGGGAAGGGATGTGTGTTGCTTAGCCGTTCCGGACGATAACCCGGCAAGGGATTTTCTCCATCAGGAGAGGTATCTTTGCAGTAAAACCATGTTGAATTCCACTCTTTGGGATGGTTGTGCAGTTTGGCATGAGGGTAAGTGACCTCTTTCCTCTTTTGAATCGCCATACAACCTGCACAATTCAATTGTGGGCTCCTCTTGAAAGAACACCTCACAGAGCACTAGAAAGTGCAGATGTTGGTTACGGAGTTGGGGCCAATATCTTGTGGACGCAGTTGGAAGTTGGCCAAGACATCCTGATAAAACTTTGAACCGGGCGGACTGAAGCCCCGGGCTAGATGGTCAACAAAAACAACAACCTCTTCCTCTTCGGGTTCTGGAGGACATTTCGGGCCAGGGACCCTCCAGTGAATGACATCTTTTTTGCCTAAAGCGCCGGTGTTGACTAGGTTATTCAGTTGAGTCTCGGTCACTCGAGAAGGGACCCAGTTGCACTCATACACTTGCTTGGCCATGGTGCAATCTGCAAAGCAGTAATACCGGTTCAAGAATATGTTGGAAGGATATACATTGATGCATTCATTGCTAAATCGGAAGCAGCTACTTGTAAACCGGAGTAATGCAAAGTGGCAATACTTAGCTATAGAATCCTGACGGTTCAACAAGGGGACTAATGGTATATACTGAGTTATCAATTTTTCTACACAGTTAAACCGCCTGGTCTAAAATATTGAAGAGTTAAGATTGCGGATGAGTAGGTATGCGAAAACAGGTTTCAAAAAATTATATCACAGTTTTGGATCTGGAACATGTTCAGAAAAAGAGATAAATATTCAAGGTCCAAAGGGGAGCAGATGATGAATCAATGAGCAAGGATACAGAGAGATCTATGGTCTTGAGATGCGCAAGTGAAAACAGATGATAAAAACTGCCGCTACGCAGAACAAAGATTTACAGACTCGTCTAAAGTTTATCATATGAACAGGAAACAAGTGATGAATGCTGAAGAACATGGAAACCCTAGAACAGATCTATGATGAAAAAGATAGAAGACTTACCAGAGCCGAGGAAGAAATGGAAGATCGCCGTGATGCTCTGGTGTATTCAGGGTGATGCAGCGGCCAAGGTTGGTGCAAAAGTCGACGGCGGCGGCGGAGCTCCGAAGTTGGGCGACACGAGGAAGACGAAGCAGAAGGGCACGAAGGGAAAAAAAGAAATGACCCTCCGGTCTTATTTATAAAGCAAGGGACATGCGTCAGGCGCGAAAATCAAGGGGCCGCAAGTTTGGAAATGGAGTTGTCGCCTCGATTGTCGCAGATCTATTAAACAAAAAAGGTATCGGGGATAGCTTTTATGACAGGTGACGTCACGCCGGTTTACGACGACCAGAGAAGATGTGGCGGTTCACCAGACTACACAAAGATGCTGAAGATGAAGTTTTTTGCTAAGGATTGACATGAACCTGTTCAAATCAATCTGGGGCCTAATGTTGGGGATATTACTACTGGTGTAAACCGCCAGACAGGCCGGGTTAGCTTCGTCAAGAGTTGAGTATGTTAAAGCCTGCGTAGGCGTATGAGGGCTCAAGGCCCATAGCCGTTCAAGGCCCTGTAGCCGTAAACCGGCCAATATGTAACTTGTATTGTAAGTTAGAATAGTAGATACCGAGACGGATACATCTATGAACCGATAGATTTCAGAAACCGACGGCGCCACCCATGTATATAAG
Source organism: Aegilops longissima (assembly GCA_021605205.1). Taxonomy (NCBI): domain Eukaryota; kingdom Viridiplantae; phylum Streptophyta; class Magnoliopsida; order Poales; family Poaceae; genus Aegilops; species Aegilops longissima. The sequence goes on along the minus strand of CM038678.1, from coordinate 235,553,847 downwards.
GGACGACCGGCAAGTGTTCAAGGACAACAGACAACAACTCGAGACTTAGGCGAAGCTTGTTTGCTCCTAGTCATCGAAACCCCATCAATTCCATCACAACTAGACGAGGCTTTTACCTTCATCGGGGCCAACTAGTATAAACTCTCTTGCGTCCTTTTGTCCGCTTTAACCCCTTCAAGCTAACCCGTAGCGATGGCTCCATGACTAAGTCCTTTCATGAGGACATCTGCCGTGACAAAACCACGACAATGACGCCATTCTGTTGAGGAGTATAAGGAGCAGATAACTCATGAGTAATACCAAGTTCATCAAGATAGTCATCGAGACCAGAATTCTTGAACTCGGTTCCATTGTCACTTCTGATGTGCTTGATCTTCACACCAAAGTTGGTTGAAGCCCTCGAGGAAAATCGTTTGAAGACTTCCTGCACTTCATGTTTGTAAGTAACAAGGTGTACCCATGTGTAACGAGAGTAATCATCAACAATAACAAAGCCATATTGAGATGCTTCATTTGAAAGAGCAGAATAATGATTAGGACCTAAGAGATCCATGTGAAGCAATTCAAATGGACGAGTAGTGGTCATGATAGTCTTTGCTGGATGCTTAGCCTTGGTCATCTTTCCAGCTTCACAGGCTCCGCATAAATGATCCTTGAGGAATTTGACATTCTCAATGCCAATGACATGCTTCTTCTTCGCAAGCGTGTGCAAATTCCTCATGCCTGCATGACCAAGTCTTCGATGCCAGAGCCAGCCTTCTGAAGCTTTTGCAAGTAGGCACACGGCTGGTTGTGGTCCTGTAGAGAAATCAACAATATACAAGTCTCCTCTCCTAAAGCCTTCGAAGACTTTGGAATTGTCAGCTTCCATAACCACAACACAACGACACTTGCCAAAGACAACAACCATATCAAGATCACAAAGCATTGAGATGACATAAGGTTGTATCCTAAGGACTCGACAAGCATGACTTTGTCCATGTGTCGATCCTTTGTGATCGCAACCTTACCTAGACCCAATACCTGACTTTTGCCTTTGTCAGCGAAGATGATATACTTCAGATGCGATGGTGATAAGGGAGCATCCACCAATAGATTCTTGTCACCAGTCATGTGATTTGTACATCCACTATCGAGGACCCACTCAGTGGCTTTTGGTTCATCATCCTGCAGATGAATTAGTGCAGCTTACGAACTTCATATACTTCTTCAATGAAGAATATGACATAACAATTCATCAGATCAATTTCATCAAGTAATTGAACAGATAAAGCAGTATGAGGACGTGAGAAATGAAAGTTCATTTCTTCATGATTAGCCTGCGTCCTATCAGGCACTTTTCAGGTCCAGCAAACTCTTCAGACGTTCACGCATGTCTGGAGACATGACCTGCAGAAAAAATTAGTTATTTTTCTTCACCACCCACATCTAAAGGGGTGGCAAAGAGTTCATCACTCTGCGAGCTCCATATGAGAAAGGTGGCATAGATGCCAATCCATTTCGTTTCACATAAGAGGAGTTAGGGTAAGCATATGAATAAGCAGAGAAATTCTTTGAGGACTTATGAACATAATGGTTAGAAGAATAATGTTCATGTTCATAGCCCTTAGCTCTTCCCTGCGAAACAGAGTTGTTAGTACGATGATATCCATATGAGGACTGTCGGTGTCAAAACCGGCGGATCTCGGGTAGGGGGTCCCGAACTGTGCGTCTAGGCGGATGGTAACAGGAGACAAGGGACACGATGTTTTACCCAGGTTCGGGCCCTCTTGATGGAGGTAAAACCTCACGCCCCGCTTGATTGATATTGATATTGTGGATGTTTACAAGAGTGGATCTACCACGAGATCAAGGAGGCTAAACCCTAGAAGCTAGCCTATGGTATGATTGTAAGGGTTGTTGTTGTGTCCTACGGACTAGAGCCATCCGGTTTATATAGACACCGGAGAGGGCTAGGGTTACATAGAGTCGGTTACAATGGTAGGAGATCTACATATCCAGATCGCCAAGCTTGCCTTCCACGCCAAGGAAAGTCCCATCCGGACACGGGCGAAGTCTTCAATCTTGTATCTTCATAGTCTTGGAGTCCGGTCGATGATGATAGTACGATGATGATAGTTCGGTGATGATGGTAGTCCGCTATCCGGACACCCCTAATCCAGAATCCTCAAGAGCCCTGAACCAGGCTTCAATGACGATAAGTCCGCGCCAGATATTGCTTGGCATTGCAAGGCGGGTTCCTCCTCGAATGATAGAAGATTGTGAACACCAGGATAGTGTCCGGCTCTGCAAAATAAATTCCACATTCCACCATAGAGAGAATAATATATACACAAGTTCAATCTGCTGACGTTTTCTGCGGCATGACGTCACGCCACTACCAAGCCATTATTTAAATCATTTTTTACTTTACCACCTCAGGCGCATTTAGCGGCGGTTTCCTGGCACGCCTTGTCGAGCAGATATCGTGTTTCCCTTAATCCGGATTCTCATCAATACGGACGTGGGTAACCCAACCGCGCCCGCCGCCACGCCTCTATCGGCGCGAGTCCCAAACGGTCACGGAGACGGCTCTTGGTATTCTCTCTTTATAACGGGATCAAGGCTCGCTTTTTTCTTCAATCCTTCATCGAATCCTCTCCCGCCCAAGTTCCAGCACCTAGAGCTCCAGATTCGAGCGCCGGACTTTCAACGATGTCCGGTTCCGACCTCGTGGTCAGGATGCCCTCCTCCGTCACGGAGGAGGACGTAAAAGCTGCGGAGGCCAAGTACTGCCTTACGAGATTTCAGACAGGTTGCTGCCAAGGGCAGGCCATCCCCACCCCGAGCCCGCGAGTATGTCGCTTTTGTATCCCACCTCCGCCGGGTTTAGGCTTCCCGATGGATCCTTTTGTGAGAGGGCTCATGTTTTACTATGGGTTGGAATTCCACGATTTTGCTCCGAGTCCATCCTCCATATTTCCGCATTTATCGTCGTCATGAAGCCTTCCTCCGTCACCCCTCACTTCGCCCGTGGTCAAGACCTTCAATGTGGCGCCAAGATGATCGGGGCGCTAGCGAGTGTGGCGGGCGGCCATAAGTAGGAGGGCCGATGCCCCATGGCCCGCCGGCTCCTTCCAAGAGGAGCTCGGCCTATGGCAGCAAGAGTGGTTCTATATTACCGTTCCGAGGGGCCGCAGACAAAAGCCGCCGCCCCTATTCCGCCCGGGACCTCCACGACGGTTGATGTCGTGGGTCAACCAAGGGCTCAACTGGGGGCCGTCAAAGGACCTGCCCCTACTGCAGGGCCGGATTCGAGATCTCCAAACGAGGGAGGTCGATATGGTGGTGGTGATGCAGGTTATGCTGATTAGGCGTCTCCCGCCCTGCAAACGCCGCCCTCTCCGGCTATGGGAGTTCAATCCGGAGGGCCCACGGATTCTTCAACACTTCATGGGTATGGCACCCCTGGAGATGTACAAATTATTCTTAGGATCGCAAGAGGTGCGTCCGGAATTGACCGAGGATGCTGGCCTAAGCTGCAATCGCCCGGATACTCAAGTAAGTAGTTCCGAGTCCGGACATACCGTTTGTTTGCCTTTCGATGATTCGCCTTATGACCAACTTCCTTATACACAGGAGTGGATAGCGGAAGCAAAATTGATACGGTGTCCGGCCCCCCTCCCCGAGACCGCGCCGGATCCCGTGCTGGTCTGGATGCTTGAGGTTGCGCCTTCAGAGGAAGACGAAGGGGAAAGCAGGAAAGCTACTGCCTCGCCTAAGGAGGCTCTTGAAAGAGGGGGGATCGAGAATCCCTCCCTCCAAGGGGAGAAGAGGACTGCCTCCGAGGACCTGGGGGCAAAAGCCCCTAAACGGGGGAAGAAATCTTCGCCAGAGGGTCCTGCGTCCGGGGAGGCCCCGCCGCACAATCTCCCTTAAAGAGTCAGCCTCCAACGAGCCGTAAGTAGGAAGAAAGTAGTTTTATAATAAGGGACATCCCTATTTGTGCTTCGAGGATAACTAAAGTTTTACCTTGTAGTTCGGATCTCCGCCCTTCGCAAATGAGCTCGTCTTGGGGACCTTCGTCCGGAGATGATGGAGAGCGAGACGCCTCGTCCGGGCGCCGTCGGATAGGGCGGACGAGCCTGAAGTGTCGCCACGAGGGAGCCCCGGTTTGGCAAAGCCGATAGTTCGCGCCAACCGGTGTACGGTCAAGGATCTGCTGAGAAGGCATCTATTCGTAGATCACCACGCATTGATGAGCATGGTGATTGAAAGGATTTCGTCCGCCAAGACGGGTTGCACAATGCCGCCGAGTTTGTCGGCGGGGTTTGAGGTACGTAAAAATGACACACCGCTTAACAGTTTTGCATATAGAATGCGCCCTGTATGGATAGTAGCCCCTGAGACTCGGTAGGTTGTCGAAATCGACAGCGTGCCGAGGATCAAAATCGCAGGTTTAAATTTCCGCCGCGCCGATGCAGGTGGCGGGTTGTCCGGGGGCCAGCCGGACTGACGGAGTTGCTGAACTAAAGCGGCAACTCGCTGTTGCGGATGCGACATCACGCTGGTCAACAGCGACTTGATGAGTCGCAAGGTAATGTTATCGTGCGGTCACTTGGTAAGGGAGCCGCCAGCTCCTTACAACATGTTCGTGAAATGCCGATAGTGCCGCTGCTTGTGGAGAGCCTTCGGCCGAACTTGCTCAAGCCAAGGAGCAGGCCGGCGGAGTAATCTGGCGGCCTCGAGGGCGGCCGAGGAGTTAGCGGCCAAAGGTTCGCCTGCATCGCCGAGCAGGGAAGAGATGGCCGAAATGGCCTTGAAGTTAAAAGATGCTACCGACCGCAATGAGGCTCTTGTGAAGGAGCGCGTGAGCGGGCAAGAAGACCTGGGAAGGCCACCGCCGGCCAAGGATGCCCGCCTGCAATGCGGGCTATAAAGGAGGAGCTGCGCTAGGCGAGATATTGTAGCTGGCAAGCCTTTTCGCTGCGCCAAGGTTTACGGATCCAAAGTATGCTCACTGGGCTAACTGTGGGGTCCAGAGGACCCTTATATGGACTTAGCAGCGAGTCTTGGCGGATGCCGCAGTGCATTTTCAAGTCGGAAGGATCACAAGACGGAAGAGCTGTTTTGGTCTCAATTCCATAGTCCGGAGCGCTCACTTCCGCTGACCGACCGCTTGGCCGAGTGGGCTGAGCTAAATAGGTTGTCCGGCTTGCTATGACGGATATAGTGACCCATATCCGCCGGATAGGCCCGAGCCAAGAGTTACTTTGGCTTATTGCAGCAATTTCTTGGGGCGGTGCCGCATATCAAGGCGATGAAGCGGTCGGCTCTGCATATAGGGTGCGCGGATGGCACTTCGCCTGTGTGAAGACACATTGGACAGAAATGGATGCCACCGCTGTTGCGACCCGGGTTCGATGATAACCGTTACCCGCCGAGCACTATTTTGGCGAAGTGCTGCGTGGTGCTCGTGTAATAGAGTCGCAGATGCTCAAAAAATGTTACGCTTGAATGAATGTTTTATGATGTAAAACAATATTTATGATGTAAGCGCCTTTTATACTTGTGCGTTCAAGTAATAGAATATCTCCTATCGGCCGCTCATGTATACGTGTGTATAACCCGAAAGATGGCGATCGTCGGCTTCAGCCCCACGCACAAGGTGCGGGGTGTTCGCAAAAATAGCGCATTTTCACACTTAATCCGACGCCTCGGTCCTGTAAAGGAGGTGGTAGCGAGCAAACGAGGCAACCGGACTATAATGCTTTATCACTTTCACTTAGCCATGGAGTTCGAGGGTGGGGCTACGACATAGCCCTCAGGGCACCGCGCCTCCGAATTTGGGGCGCCAGATGTGCTGGCCGAAACGCCTTCGTCAAAGCGGAGGAATCCTAAACATTCCCATAGTCGATCGAGTGGTTGACCAGTCTCTTGCTATATCATGACAGTCATTTTTCGCTTTCATCGAGGTGCTCGCCCGGCCGAACGGGGCACAATCGCAGAGTTCTCCGGAGCTGCGTTAGCCGATGATACGGAACGTAAGGCAGCAAAACACGTGGAGCCGGGCAAACCCAACATTTGACCAAAGACATGATTCGGAGCTGATGCATATAAGGCCTAACTCGAGACGCCAACACTCCGAAGGTGTTCGGTCTTTATAATAGCGGGCAAAACAAAGCCCTAAGCCCCTTGTGTCCGTGCACGGCAGGTTCTTCAGGCGCGCCGATGCCAAAACGCCAGCCTCCACTGGTTATAATGATAAACCAGGGATTATAGCAACAAGAGACAGAAGAAAGGTTTACGAGGGTCTTAGTCCGAAAAGAGTCCTTACAACGGGTTCCTACTGCACGCTCTGCGCCTATGTCTCCGCGCAGCCGTATCTCGGACGGGTGTGCACGCTGTTCATCTGTAAAAAGAGAGGAACTTAGTTGGAAAATAAATCGTGCGAGAAAGTGCATAAAAAATTGAAATATAGATTAATAAAGCTGAGCCTATGCTGGCTCATTATGGCTTATATGTACAAACCCTTGTGAAGGGGTGTGCGGCTAGGTAGCCCCTAGCTTATTTATTCCGGACTCGTCCAGCCGTGTCCGGGGTCTCAAACGACCTTTTAATGAAATGATGCCACGTGGACCAGGCATTTTAAGCGTAAGAGACGCGTAATGTGGTATTGCATTGAAGCGCATTTAAAGCTTCCGTCCCAAAGATGCTTGATAGCTACTTTTAAATGGGGCGACATGAAAGGTTAGCTTTTTCGTCGGTTGTCGTGACCCTAACACAACTTCTAGTAATAATGAGACTGTGCACCTGGCGTAAGGGCCTGGCGCCACTCCTTTGAAGGAAGTGCGGCTATGCCGAATTGTAGTAATGTCTATCCCAACTTGCGGATTGTGTCTGGATATAGCATGTTCAAGTCACTACCGCCGTCCATCAAAACCTGCGTTAATTGCAGTCCGTCTATTATGGGATCCAATATCAGGGCAGTCTATCCTACGTTCCGGATACTTCTGGACTAATCCAGATGGTCGAAAGTGATTGGTTTTGACATCCAATCTCGGTGTTCCACTGGGGTGGACCGTGCGACACTTGTCTTAGCGGGTGCCGTGTTGGTTTTCCGTACTATCACGTGAAGCGAGTTTACTGTTTTGACTTCTTGTGGGAAAGCCTTTTGACTTCCGGTGCTCGCTGGTGGGGTTCGTCATCGCCCTCGCTTGGCATGATCGAGCCTTGTGTCCGGGCGTTGAGTCTGCCGGACTGTTTAAAACCCAACAATTTTGGTTGGTATGGTTTGCGTGCCTTCCGAGGTATCGTGGATTTGACATATCCAATCTAAAATTTTGTTTAAATTTGATAGCTCGTCTCTGTTGTCCTTAAGAGGCCGTGTTTTATTGTTTGGCGCGAAGTTTTGAATCCGGCGTTGACCGCCGTGCCCATTGGGCTTTTATCTTTATTCCGCGCCGATCTTTCGCGCCGTGACTTTCCGTTTCCATCTCTGATCTCGGATGTACTCGGTCGCTGGTGCTGCATCTTGCTAGCCAGCTGTCTTCTCCTGCGCAAAAGCGCGCCATGAGGCTTGTTAGCGCGGCCATTGTTCTTGGCTTCTCTTGGCCGAGGTGTCTGGCGAGCCATTCGTTTTGGACGTTGTATTTAAAAGCTGCTAAGGCTTCCGCGTCCGGACAGTCGACTATTTGGTTCTTTTGGTAAGGAACCTGTTCCAATTTTGCTACCGACTCTCCGGCTGTTGGGTTATATGACTCAGATCGTCTCAGATCCGGAGGGCGGACATAAGTCCCTTGAAAATTTGTTCTAAACGCGTCCTCAAGCTTTTCCCAACTTCCAACATGTTTTTCGGGAGGCTTTTGAGCCAATGCCGAGCTGGCCCTTTGAGCTTGAGGGTAGGTATTTTATGGCGTGGAGATCATCTCCTCTAGCCATGTGTATGTGTAGTATGTAATCTTCTATCCGCACTCCGCGTCTATTGTGCCGTCAGATGCCTCTATGTTTATGGGTTTGAACCCTGCTGGAAATTCATGATCCAAAGACCTCATCGGTAAAACATAGCGGGTGTCGGCGCCTGTATTTGGGTGTGCCGCTGTCTTTGAACACTTGTCGCGTTGTGTTACTTCACAGGGCCCTCTTTTTTGACCCGTAGATGGACCTAGTTGGGCCGCCCATTTTCCCAGTGATTATAAGTCGACTTGTGCGGCCCGCTTGTCGCTTTTGGCTCATCATCCGGCGCCTATCCGCCAGCGGCCTCTTTATTTTTTGACCGTGAGGACTCTATGGCTTCCTCGTCAAATTTTGGCAGCAACTTGCGCTTCGGGTAGCTCTTTGTTTGATGGCCCTTGCCATATTTGTCTGCAGTCTTGAATACTTTGCTCCACTTCATTCTGAGTGTGTCGTCTGCTGTTTTGAGCTTCCGTTTTTCCTTCTTCAAACTTCTTGCAGTGGCGACGAGTCTTTTGTGTATGTTCTTATGCTCCGGTGTTGTGTACGGACTGTTGATTGCTCCATGAAGGGGTTGATTATCCGGCTTGTCTTGTTCGTCGTCCACTGATTTGCCCTGCTCTATCGCTGGGTCGTTAGGAATGCTGCTTTGATCGAGGCGGGACTTGGGGCTGCGTCTACGTTGCCGTTTTGGTTGTTTATCGGCGGGATTATCCTCTGCCGCGTCCCGTTGTTCCTCGTTATCGCTTCCCTTTGGGGTGTCCACCATATGTATGTCATGTAACGAGGTGGCCTTCCAGTGCCCTGTAGGGGCTAGTTCTTGATTGTCTCCGGCATCATCGTCCATACCGTCGATGTCTTCGGAGTCGTAGTCGAGTACGTCGGTTAAATCGTCGACGGTGGCTACGAAGTGGGTGGTGGGTGGGCTCTGAATTTCTTCATCGTCCGCGTCCCAACAATCCTGTCCGTAGTTCGGCCAGGGCTCTCCGAATAGCGAGAGATGCTTCAGTGAATTTACGATATCGCCAAAGTGCGAGTGCTGAAAGATGTCCGCAGCGGTGAATTCCATGATCGGCGCCAGCTGGATTCGACCGCGTGGACGCAGGAGGTTCGGAGTCCGCAGAGAGTCCGCACCGCAGATCATGAGCTTTATGCGGACAAGGTAAGTGTTCGCTCCATCGCCGTAGAAGTTGAAGCTCCCGAGGAGGTGTCCAGCCATCCGCCCTCGATCCGAGCGATCGGCTCCGGACTATGGGTCGGATCGATTGTGTGCGGCCTCCAGTGCCGTCCGGAGGCGAGTTAAGTCATGCCCATCGTGACAGCGCGGCACGCCGGCCGTGGCTCAGATCCATCAAGATCAAGTCCCCGCGATATCGGCCGTGAAGTTTAGGCTTCCAAACCTGACCGACGCCAGGGCGTAGCTCTCGATCGCTCCAGATGGCCAAGTGAGTTGGCCCACAAGGCGAAGCCGCCGAATACGAAGATCTGTCCGGGGAGAAAAGTCTCACCCGGGACTTCGTCGTTGTCGATTGAAGAGGCCATCGGGCCTATCGGTGACGACATAGAGGAACTCTCAATGAAAGCACCAATGTCGGTGTCAAAACCGGCGGATCTCGGTTAGGGGGTCCCGAACTATGCGTCTAGGCGGATGGTAACAGGAGACAAGGGACACGATGTTTTACCCAGTGTTCGGCCCTCTTGATGGAGGTAAAACCCTCGTCCTGCTTGATTGATATTGATATTGTGGATGTTTACAAGAGTGGATCTACCACGAGATCAAGGAGGCTAAACCCTAGAAGCTAGCCTATTGTATGATTGTAAGGGTTGTTGTTGTGTCCTCACGGACTAGAGCCATCCGGTTTATATAGACACCGGAGAGGGCTAGGGTTACATAGAGTCGGTTACAATGGTAGGAGATCTACATATCCGTATCGCCAAGCTTGCCTTCCACGCCAAGGAAAGTCCCATCCGGACACGGGGCGAAGTCTTCAATCTTGTATCTTCATAGTCTTGGAGTCTGGTCGATGATGATAGTCCGGCTGATGATAGTTCGGCTGATGATGGTAGTCCGGCTATCCGGACACCCCCTAATCCAGGACTCCCTCAAGGACTTTGATCCTTTTGAGGAATTTGATCCATGTGAGGAATTTGGTCCATATGAGGACTTGGATCCATATGAAGAATTTGGTCCATATGAAGAATTTGATCTGGGGTTCCTATTCTTCACAGGTGTGTCATGAGGACATTCACCTGAAGACTTTCAAGGCACTTTTTGGGAACCCAGATTTTCTTCATAGGGGAACCGTTCCTGCAGTTAGTGCCAACATATCTAGCAAATACTTCACCATTCTGATTTTTGAACAGTTTATAGTTGGAGTTAAATGACTCATCAGAAGAATGAGAAGATTCACATGTAAAGCCAGATAAATTAGATGGATCAATCGAGAGTCCTTTGCAAAGAACCCATGAGGTTTTGGGATACCGCCAAAGCTTCCATATGTACCATCAAGCATTGAGTTTCCTCTCAAAGGCAATACCCTCTTTCCTAGGATTCTGTTGAGGATCTCGCTTTTAAGCACATCACAAAGAGTCGATGCCCTTTGAGGCTTTTGTACATGCTGTCATGTACAATTCCTTCAACCCTGATCGTCAAGGATACTAGCAATGTCCTTAGATGAGGAATTTGCGATAGCAGAGGCAGGTGAAGAATCTGTAACATTAGAAGCATTTGAACATTCCGGTTAGGAATTAGCAGATTCACGCTCAATGCACTTCAAACATGGAGGAACAAATTCTTCCTGAGCAGCGCTGATTTGTTGAGCAAGTAATGAATCGCGCTCCTTCTGAAGATCTTCATAACTCACTCTTAGCTTCTCAAGATCTTGCTTTCTTTGAAGAAATTCATAAGAAAGCTTCTCATGATCAGATAAGAGAGTGTTATGATGACCTTGAAGATTGTCAAACCTAGTCTGAAGTCTCTGAAGATTTTCAGTCAAGGTTTTAGTGCGATCCATTTCTTCACCCAACATATCATCACTTTTGTCTAGCATGTTTTGAACCTTTTCAAAAGCCCTTAGTTGTTTCACAGCAATCTTAGCAAGTTTAGAGTAGCTAGGCTTGAGGTTTTCATCAGATTCATTCTCACTAGATTCAGAGGAGGTATATTTGAGTACCTTGGCACCCTTTTCCATGAAGAAATAGGTGGGAGCGTAATCATCATTGCTTTCATCAGCCTTGTTGGTGAGGTCATTTTCTTCAGAGTTGAAGATAGACTTGCTGACGAATGCAGTAGCGAGGGCTAGGCTCGCCACCAGACTCGGACTCCTCAGCTGCCTCCTCTTCCTCATTTTCTTCAGATTCAGCCTCAGAGTCCATTTCCTTGCCAATGAATGCCCGAGCATTCTTGGAGTAGCTCTTCTTGTGAGATGAAGACTTTGAGGATTTTGATGACGAAGATTTTGAGAATTTCTTCTTTTTCTTCGCATCATCAGAACTGTAGTCCTTGTATTTCTTCTTCTTTGATTCCTTTTCCCACTGAGGACAATCTTGAATGTAGTGTCTAGGTTTCTTGCATTTGTGACAAAGCCTCTTCTTGTAGTCACTGGATGAGGAGTCATTGCTCCTTGAGGTTCTTCCAAACCGACCACGTCTTGAGAACTTCTAGAATTTCTTCACAAGCAGTGCTAGCTCATGACTCAGTTCTTCAGGGTCACCAAGGCTGCTACCAGAGTCTTCATCTTCAGACTCAGAAACTGCCTTGGCCTTCAATGCACGTTCTTGTATCATCAATGCGAGAGTATCAAATGAGGAATCAAGCGATCTCAACAATTTCTTCACCATGTCATGGTCGGTGATGTCAGTGGCACCAAGCGCTTGAAGCTCATTTGAGATGTCAGTGAGGCGATCGAAGGTTTGTTCAACATTTTCATTGTCGAGTCTTTTGAAGCGGTTGAAGAGATTGCGGAGAACATCAACTCGAGAGTCACGCTGAGTTGAAACTCCTTCATTTACTTTGGACAGCCTATCCCAGATAAGCTTAGCAGTTTCCAAAGCACTCACTCTTCCATACTGTCCTTTGCTCAGATGGCCGCATATGACATTCTTTGCTTGAGATTCGAGTTGCTTGAATCTCTTCACATCAGCAACATTCAGAGAAGGTGTGACTGAGGGAACACCATTTTCCACAACATACCAGAGATCGTTATCAATTGCCTCAAGATGCATTCGCATCTTGTTCTTCCAGTAGGGGTAGTCCGTCCCATCGAAGGTAGGACACCCAGAAGAAACCTTGATCATACCTGCAGTCGACATAAATAAAACTCCAGGCGGTTAAACCAAAATCACACAAAACAAGGGAGTACCTCGCTCTGATACCAATTGAAAGTGCGTTATATCGACTAGAGGGGGGGTGAATAGGCGATTTTTATGAATTCTTCACTGAGGAATTTGCTGGTGAGGAAATTCCTTAGCGAAGAACTACTTGCAGCGAAATAAGTACTCAAAAGTAAACACAACAGAATACAAGCATAGTCATCATGATGAAATGAAGACAAGCACAGAGTACAAAAAGCGTAATCACAGGATAACACAGGATGAAGACAAACAGACTGAAGAAATTGAACTGAGGAAATTGAGAAAGTCTTTAGTCAAAGTCTTCAAACCCAGATATGACAAGCACACAACATAGTAATGAGGAAATGAAAGGGTTGAAGAAATAGAACCAGTTGGCTTGGTGAAGACAATGATTCGGTAGACCAGTTCCAACTGTTGTCTTAGTTGTACATCTGGTTGGAGCGGCTAGGTATTTAAACCTGAGGACGCACATTCCTCACCGTATTCTCCTTGAACTAAGGTCACACAGACCTTGTCTAATCACTCGTGGTAAGTCTTCAGGTGACTTCCAAACCTTCACAAACTCGGTCACTCGGCGATCCACAATTCCTCTTGGATGCTCTAGACCATGACGCCTAACCGTCTGGAAGAAGCACAGTCTTCAAAGGTAACAAGCGTCAGATCCACGCAGATCAATCTCTTGATGATGCTCAATCACTTTGGGTTTGTAGGTGTTTGGGTTTGGGTTTTCCTCACTTTCGATGATTTTAGCTCAAAGTCCTCGGAGGATGGGATGCTCTCAAATGACAAGTGTCAGTTTCTCTCAGAGCAGCCAACCAACTAGTGGTTGTAGGGGGCGGCTATTTATAGCCTAGGGAGCAGCCCGACATGATAAGACATAAATGCCCTTCGATGATCTGACTGTTAGGTGGATAAGATATTTTGGGACAGCTGGCGCGTAGCACAGCAACGGTCGGAAATTTGAGGTTCAAATTCCTCGGGGCTATCATGTTCCTCATTTGTGTAGGCAATCCATGACCGGCGAATTCCTAACTCCTCGGTCGAAACAAATTCTCGAGACCGTAAGAGCTTCGTCTACACATCAAGAATATGACTGAACTGTATGAGATTTCCAATGGCTTCACTCAAGGGATTGGTAGGTGTAGGATTTTGAGTTGAGCATCACATGGAAATTTTTCCTTAGTATTTCCTCGACCCCTTTAACAATCACGGTGTTTCCTATGACTCAAGAAAGAGAAAATGAAACTACAAAACAAAAGTCTTCACGCTTCATGTTCCTCGAATGAATACCAAGTCTTCAAGGTCACACCAATTTCTTCACTTTCAAAGTCTTGAAATCCAAAGTCTTCATCGAAGAACTTCATTTTTAGGGTCGACTTTCTCTCAGAATATCAAAATCCTCATAGACTTATAGACCTGTGTACACTCACAAACGCATTAGTCCCTTAACCTATAAGTCTTCAATACACCAAAATCACTAAGGGGCACTAGATGCACTTACACCCATTTACAGTTTGTTAAAAGTACAGCAAAACTTCTAGCTAGGACAACGATTAATAATTTTAAACAACCGCTCAAAACAGAATTCCAAAAAAAATTCCCACATTTTGATGGGATCCGAAATATTTTTATCAGAAATTTCTAGTCAGGTTAAATATAATTTCAAAATAAAGTTGTATTACGTTAAAATCCAACGAAATATTGCGCGCGCAACAAGTAATGAAATTAAAATTTTCAAATTCCAAAAATAATATATTTTTCAAACTAATTACGTGTTTGGTGCATGTAACTGTCCAGTTATTATAATTGCATCCCATTTATTATTTATTAAAGTCCATTTTCTTGTTCGGAGAATAACAAGTTGACCCGAATATTGTGTACAACTGTCAGCCCAGTTGCATTGCTGATGATGAAAAAAAGGCCTGTGTAGTACAGTACAACCTAACATGGTTACTCAGCTCACATTCAGCGACGCCGGAAAGGCCCAAAGAAGGCTTCTGTACAACTTTTTGAAGTCACTGAGCTCAATTAATAACTTAAGAAAAAAGTTAGATTACAGTGGAACCTAATTAAAAGCTGTCACGAGCAAATAAATAATTCAACGGGTCCCACTTGTGCGTGTGCGCGTGTGTGTGCATGCGCGTGTTTGAGAGAGAGAGAGAGAGAGAGAGAGAGATAGAGAGAGAGATCCATCGGTCGATGCTCGTAAAACATCTTCAGCCATATGCATTGCTGATGCTTGGTAAAAACTTATATAGTTGACACAATCATATAGAACATCATAGCACACTGAACTTGCATACAAAAATTTCACGCAGGCGGCACAATCAGGATGGAAGCAGTGGATCGCTACGGGAAGGGCTATGTTGAAACCAACGAAGTCGTACATAACGGTTCATCGTCTTTATCAATGACGGGGACTTGAATGTTGTGCAAACAAAACAGACAGACAACACAATAAGTTGACGTACAACCCTTTCTAAAAAAAAGTTCAGGTAAAAAATTAGAACAGGTCACAATCAAATGTACTGGCATATCAGTGCTTCACACCCATAGCTCAGATTTAACTAGTATCTGACAAGATTCAGTTGTTACCTCAAATTAGAGCACATCCAGGTAGCCAGCCCCGTCTCTTCTCCCAAAGAATCAGTGGCCTCCTCCGCGTGATGGAGTAGGCCCTCTGCCATCCATCGTTCCGAACAACACGGGGAAAGTATGACGTTGACTCCTGTAATGGACGCCGTCAACGGACCCTGGCACCAGCGGCGGCGGCAGGACTTCGATTGATGGATTGACCACTTCTTCGACATGCACGAACACTCGATACAGGTACATCCCTAACATTGTCCGCGGCGGCCTTGGTGGCGACGAATAGTACAACCCCGGTTCCTGCACCGGTATCTCAACACCAATCACCTTCGATATGGTGGGCGGCTTCTTCATCCATGACATAACCGTCAGAGCCCAGCTGTCTGGAGGAACAAACATACTTACGAGCTCACCTCCAAGGTCGTTGATAAGCTCGTTCATGGACTCGCTGTTCCAAGCACGTCGAGGCATGCCGTGGAAGGTAAGCTTTGTTAAAAACTCAAGCTCAGAGGGCACCGAGCCCCATCCTGGGTGCCACCAATCAAAGCTCACTAGCGCGCCATCGCATTACAAACGCCGGGAAGATTCGAACACACGATTGCAGTTGAAAGTTGTCCGGAACCTGACGAAGAAATCAGCCGGTGGCGGACAGACTTCGACGAGCAAGTCACTTATTTGGATGCCGTGCGCAATGCCAAGAGCTTTGACAAGGTCGTCCGGCGAGACGGGAGGCCGGTCGCCATTGATGGTTACCATCAGCACTTTGCTGGCAAACTGTTCGTCAAACGCCGCCATGCCACTGTTGAGTGACAACACACAACGACCGAAGGCAGGACGGACCTCAGGATCTCTGGCTCGGAGATCCGCGTTGACCGGCAACATGATAGTGCGCTTTGGTACAGGGAGTACAGGAGGGGGATTTGGGGGAACTGGAGTAGGAATCGAGATTCCAGAGGTGGGGAGGGCGGAGACTGGGATGAAAAGGTAGCATGAATTTCGAGCACGCGCTAATATGTTCTCGGCGCCAAGCGCATTTAAATCACCGGTGGCGCCGACATGTCGGCCTAAGAGTCCTTATTCTTTCTTTTTTGGAGAGCCCGACCTTTTTTTCAGGATCTTTTGAGAGCCCGACCTGAGAGTCATAATTGACCTATTTGGCATTGTGTTACTACTCGCCCATATTCAACGACACCTCACCGCCCAAACAAGTGTACATCATCGAAAAGACACCGAGCTCAAATTATATAACTTGAAAAAGGAGATATACTCTAAACATCGGAGAATGGTGATGCCTCATTTAGCCCACCAAAGAGCTCGAGACAATAAACAGTTCAAACAATGATATATAAAACATTCAAACACCGACTAGTGACTACTACTGACATAAACAACAAGACATGATAGTTCATAAGAAGTCTTGCTACACCACCAAAACGCACCCATCTGCAGCACTCTGACTCTCGTGATCCAGATGAGAATGACATTCTAAACAGAAGCAACTATTACATAGTAAGAGTGACATAGACGAGGATGACCAAATGACAAGGAATATGCATAACAAAAGAAAGAACTACCCATCCAGAACCAGTAGCAAAGACAACAAAGTCATTTGAAGGGATGATCCAACACCATCATAATTTGCAGCCCCGCTTCAGCGACCAATGACCGGAGACACCAGTACTCCACCCTATCGATGCAACAGCCCAATTACCTATCAACCTGAAGGCTTGAACTACATCACTGCCTGTCGTAATTGAGACATCCAAGGATCAAAGTTAATCCGGATGCCTTTGTCATTCTCACCTTCTTTTGGCTGCAGGCTATATCGTTGACAATCAGGGGAGATTGCTCCCGAACTCCTAGGGCTCACCGTGTAGACACATTTTTCCATAGCAAACAGATCCTCTCTGCCATCAAGGTCCTTGCCAACGGTGATCTCTTGGTTAATCGGATAATTGAGTTCGAGAAACAGAGAGTGTGAACCAAGGCTATTTACCCGCCTCCAACTAAAAAAATCCTAAAGGCCCCAACAAGCTGGTATCCTGCTCATAGTCATAACATCCACTGTCCAGATACTCACGTATTACACGGTGCTTGTATAGAGTGGGGTTTTTGCAATATAACTTTTCCGGCTCATGTGTCCGAATGATCATCAGTCTTTTGCCGTCGTCTGATCGAGCGAGGAACCAGTTGTGCTTCCTGTTTTTGGCAAAGGTGGTGTGATTACAAAGGGCGAATCTTGTAGGGACACCGCATCATATCAAAAGGACAGGCATTGTTAATGTAAGATCAGCATTGTTCAGAGTATGAGCAGGATAATGCAAGAAACAACATTGATATGTCCCTGTTGGAACTGGGAGGAAAATATAGGGAAATGTATACTGGGTTTGAAAATATAGAAGTGCCATGCATGGTTATACTCATGTTATCTCGCAATCGATTCTTCACAGGAAACTACCATGTCATGCATGTTATTTACTCCCTCCGTTCCCAAATATTTGTCTTTCTCGGCATTTCAAATAGACACAACATACAGATGTATTGTAGACATATTTTAGAGTGTAGATTCACTCATTTTGCTCCGTATGTAGTCACTTGTTAAAATCTCTAGAAAGACAAATATTTGGGAACGGAGGGAGTAATCATGTTCTGTCCTCACAAAAAAATTCTTCAAGGTAACTAACAGACCTTGCATTGTTATGTACTCGTGTTCTGTGGGCAAATTTTTTGTGAGGATATTATTCTAGCCATTGATTGCTGAAGGGCGAATATAGGTATGTACACATGGTAGGCATTGCAGGATTTCACTACTTCCAAATATAGAGTTCTCCATATGCACATTTACTTCCCTAATGTATGTTAGATGAAACCAACAGTGTGGTGCATGTTTCTACATCATGAAAATGAGGAAACTAACATGGCCATTGATACACACTCATATTTAGTAGTAGTATATAGATTACTGTAAAATAAGGATACTATCCATATATTCCTAACCGTTTGATTATTCAGGGTACAAATTGGCTGTAATGACATGGTCACAATTGCATGAATTAACTCATTCCAAATATAGCTGATTTACGACGTCTCTAATACATTGCCATAGTTCTACTCAAATTCTTCTCAAACAGGGATATGCCAATCATCACGAAAAGTTCAAACAGTGTCATGACGTCATCATTAACATGACACGGAAACAACTTACACGCGCTGTCCCAGCAATACGTGGTGCCATCTGCTTTGTCGATCGCATAGATGATGCCATTGTGTTCAATAGCATCACAGAAGTGTGTATCAGCTTTGACGATGATCCACTGCGAGCCGAGTTGTCTCTAGCTTAAGAAGGCACCGGCATAAAGATAGGCGAGTCCGCGGTCGAACAAGGCAATTAGCTTGAAGTCTGCGTAATTCGCATGTCGTGTGGGCACTTGGCAGATTACAATCTTTTGCAAAACAAGGTCCGTCCAACTGACGTAGTAATCTAGATGACTTGGACCGCGATGGTAATACTCTATATAATCCAACGGAGGAAGGATAATCTCATGGGAGGTCTGGAAGTTCACGAGCACCAACTTCCGTCTTCTCTAAAGGCAGCCATCCAGTGGGAGTTCATGCCGACCCAGTACATACCTGCCAAGAAGTTTTGGGGAATGGTGATCGGATCAATGTCAAGGGAAATGATGTACGGCGACCCACTACATACCTGCAAAGAAGTTTTGGCTAATGGAGATCGGATTAAAGTCGAGGGGCATCATGCACGCCTCCGTATCATGGTGAGCCAATCTCACAAGACCAGATAGCAGCAAGCAGGTGTCTTGAAAGCTTAGGCCTCGCTCGACGATGGCGTGTGCATGTCCTCGAGCATGCAGCCAGCCGCAGGGCGCTCAACATATCCATACACGAATAACAGAGGTCGAGGATGTCACTGGGGAGATTGCTCCAATCGCGGCTCATATGGATGCTGCACGGTTCGCATTCGGCCATGGTGGAGTTTGGAAGGGGGCTTGATTTACGGGGGAGAAGGATGTTGGTGCTGGAGCGGCTAGCGAGGGAATAGTGGTACTGGGGGAGGCGAGTGAGGCGATGGTACACGGGGGCACAGTGAGATGGAGACGGAGACGGAGATGGAGATGGAGTGGTGCTATGGGAGCAGAGAGGGAGACGAGGCGAGGCGCCAATGTGTTGTACAAGAGCGGTGACAGACTGCACAGTGCACAGGGTGAGGCTGACTTTGGTAACCCGAACACACCGCCTGGGCTAGTGTCAGGCGCAGGGTGTTCTCACTTCACTGTGAGGACCGAATAAATAGTATTTTGACCATCAAGTGTACCACAATTGTACTACTACTACTAGTAGTAGGTACATGAGTACTCCAGTATTGTATAGCGGAAATAGGTCTCCCGTGCTAGCATGCCTGTTCACTTCATCGTTCAGGTATCATCCATATTGTGAGCAGAACCAAATTCTCGTGCATGCCCAATCAATGCCCTGCCGCGATGCATGCAGTGGTCATTCTGGTGCATCAAGGACGGCATGCAGATCGTTCCACACTTGAGAAGAGGAAAAATGGAAAGATAGAACGCGGCAGCAGAGGAAGAGAACGCTGGCTAACGAGGTTGGGAGGGGATCGAGCAGGAAGTTAATGCTCCACGCCTAAAGGTTTTGGGAAAACCTGATTTTCACAAGGTGACTTATACTCACCTAAACGTAGGGAGTATTACTTAACTAGAGAATGTTGTGTCTCCCACTCACGCGCTCAAAAAAAAAAACTACGACACATTTTTTATCTGTTTGCATAGGTCCCACCTATCAGGAAGGATGGGCACGTACACGAACATGTACGACTCATCAGTCTACCCGCATAGCCTTTTCGTTTAGTCTACCTAGCCATCTAATCAACTGCCTGCACGCCACTTCTCCCATTTACTTCTCCACCGGGAACCGATTCTCCTCGGCTTCTTCACCTCCGCTTCGTCTTCATTTGCATCCAAACACCACTGCGTTCACATTGTTTTAACCTCTTTAAATAATCATCTACTACTTCAGTTAGACTAGCCATCTAATCCTAATTCTCCAAACCATAGCCCTCCGTTCCAGCGGTTCCAAATGGCGAAAGAGATCGAGATGCAGGTTTTTAGCGTCCAACATGTCCTCGTTGAAGGATCGATACACATAGTTGCCACCGTCACCATCCACCCAAGGGTTGTTCGGCAGTGGATCAACAATGTATCCAACTCCCTAGAAAAGGTAGAGACGAGGGTCATCGGTCTCGTCACGAGTACACGGCGTGCCCTCGAAGATCCAACGCGCGCCGCCCTTCACCGTGCCTCAAGATGATGTTTTGGTGTACCACATCATACACTCGCCCTCCATACCGGTGAGCTTCATGATTTCTTGTCTCGGGAGGACGATACTGTAAGGGCAGTCATCGAAGGGACAAGCGAAGCTAGAGCCGCATAATCTTGATTTGAAAAGCATCATCGACCTACAAACCGAATCAAAATTCACAGAGAAGATTGTGATAAATGACACCATCCCTATTCGACGTAGAAAATTTTGTGCTCGGAACAAATCTTGAAAGTGCGTTATATCGACTAGTGGGGGGTGAATAGGCGATTTTCATGAATTCTTCACTGAGGAATTTGCCGATGAGGGAATTCCTTAGCGAAGAACTACTTGCAGCGGAATAAGTACTCAGAAGTAAGCATAACAGAATACATGCATGGTCATCATGATGAAATGAAGACTAGCTCAGAGTACAGAAAGCGGAATCACAGGATAACACAAGATGAAGACAAACAGACTGAAGAAATTGAACTGAGGAAATTGAGAAAGTCTTCAGTCAAAGTCTTCAAACACAGATATGAACAAACACTCAACACAGTAATGAGGAAATGAAAGGGTTGAGGAAATAGAACCTGTAAGGTTGGTGAAGACAATGATTTGGTAGACCAGTTCCAACTGCTGTCTCAGTTGTACGTCTGGTTGGAGCGGCTGAGTATTTAAACTCGAGGACACACAGTCCGGACACCCGATCGCCGAGCACGCAGCTCAGACACCAATTCCTCACCGTATTCTCCTTGAACTAAGGTCACACAGACCTCGTCCAATCACTCATGGTAAGTCTTGAGCGACTTCCAAACCTTCACAGACTTGGTCACTCGGCGATCCACAATTCCTCTTGGATGCTCTAGACCATGACGCCTAACCGTCTGGAAGAAGCACAGTCTTCAAAGGTAACAAGCGTCGGATCCACGCAGATCAATTTCTTCATGATGCTCAATCACTTTGGGTTTGTAGGGTTTGGTTTTGGGGTTTTCCTCACTCGATGATTTTCGCTCAAAGTCCTCGGAGGATGGGTTGCTCTCAAATGACAAGTGTCAAGTTCTCTCGGAGCAGCCAACCAGCTAGTGGTTGTAGGGGGCGGCTATTTATAGCCTAGGGAGCAACCCGACATGATAAGACATAAATGCCCTTCAATGATCTGACCGTTAGGTGGATAAGATATTTTGGGACAGTTGGCGCGCAGCACAACAACGGTCGGAAATTTGAATCACAAATTCCTCAGGGCTATCATGTTCCTCATCGTAGGCAATCCATGATCGAATTCCTAACTCCTCGGTCGAATAAATTCCTCAACACTGAAGAACTTCGTCTCTCACATCAAGAAATTGACTGAAGCTGTATGAGATTTCAAAGGCTTCACTCGAAGGGATTGGTAGGTGTAGGATTTTGAGTTGAGCATCACATGGAAAATTTTCCTTAGTATTTCCTCGACCCCTTTAACAAAGACAAGTTTCCTATGACTCAAGAAAGAGAAATGAAACTATGAAAACAAAAGTCTTCACGCTTCATGTTCCTCAAATGAATACCAAGTCTTCAAGGTCACACCAATTTCTTCACTTTCAAAGTCTTGAAAGTCTTGAATATCAAAGTCTTCATCAAGAACTTCATTTTTAGGGTCGACTTTCTCTGTAAATATCAAACTCCTCATAGACTTATAGACCTGTGTACACTCACAAACGATTAGTTCCTTAACCTATAAGTCTTCAATCCACCAAAATCACTAAGGGCACTAGATGCACTTACAATATCCCCTTTTGGTGATTGATGACAATATAGGTTAAGTTTTCAACGGGGATAAACATATGAAGTTTAAATACTGATAATGATGAATTTGATTGCAAGATATAGAAGAACTCCCCCTGAAGATGTGCATAGTGAGGAATTTGCTTTTGAGGCAATGCACATTTGAAGAGTTGAATCATGGAGATCTCCCCCTATATCTTGTAATTCATACACGCATTTGACATATAATATGAAGAATTTGAAATGCATGATGAAATATAGTGCTTGATGTAATTCAGCATGCGTGCGAATGAGGAACAAGCATGCAAAATAACGCATCAAGAGTATCGGAGCTCAAATAGATTTGCTATGAAGATTTTCAAGGAGCTCATGAGAATCAGAGCATAGTGCAAGAGCATAATGCATCAAAAGTATCAAAGCACCATCGGGTTTAAGATTACAACTCGATCCAATAAAAGTTTCAGAAGAACGAGAGTTGTAACTTAACAAGAATAAAATACTGTATATAGGCAATAAACTAGACCCGCTTGAAGACTAACTCATATTTCTCCCCCTTTGTCATCGAATGACCAAAAGGATCGAAACTGAGGACTAACGCTCCTGAAGAATTTCAAGTTGAAGAAGGCGCCGGGGTTGTTGGGGTCGGTTGTTGTAGTAGGACCAGCCATGGTGTCGCCCAAGTCTTCATTTTCATCGATGTCGTGCGATGAAGAATAGGAGCTGGCCACCAAGGAAGGAACTTTGACCTTCTTGTATTTCTTCTGAGGAGGTGCAGTCCACCAAATTCTTCCTTGAGTCCCATTGACGCCGCTTCTTCTTCCTCAGAGACATGTGAAAGAACAGCCAGTGCGCTTGAAGGTTTCATGGAGGTAGTAGTGGTTTTTCTTCACCGCATTGTGTGTTGAGGTCATGTTGTGAAGAATTGAACCAAACCGACGCTTGACCCATTTATGATTACGATCAACCTTCCGATGAAGACCGAGGAGTAACTCACGATCACCATCACCACAGGTGCAATAGCTTGAGGACTTTGCTTGACCGAGGTATTTGCGGCCGAGTCATGTGTGGCGAGTCATCATTGGTGGAGTAGGATGCTGCTTTGCTAAACTGTCCATCCAATGGACGAATGCCTTCATCTATCACAGCAGTAGCCTTGCCCTTGTCATCACCGAGGTAAATGTCCGCTTGAGGACTTCAATCGGGGCAAGTAGCTGCAGATGGTTCGTAGTATCAGCCTTGTAATTGAGTGAAGACCTTGTCCCGATGAATCTCATTATCCAAGGCGCATAAGGCTTCAGCTCAAATGGTGACATAGCAATGTTTGCCAGAGTCCTCATGAAGAAATCATGGAAGTTGACGGGAACGCCATGGATGATGTTGAAAAGCATATTCTTCATGATGCCAACGACTTCTTCATCATCTGATTCGTGGCCTTTGATAGGACTCATTGTCTTCGTCAGAATCCGATAGACAGTCCGGGGCACATACAATAATTCCTTGACGAGGAATTTGGTTCTTGGGGCCTGCCTTGGCTTCAAAGGCTTCATCAGCACTTGCATATAGTGATTTGAAAGTTCTGGTTCGTTGTAGATACAACGAGCACCATCAAGTGGAGGACTGAGTGGTAGGGCACGAAGCAATTCAGTTGCTGGTGCCTTGTAGTGAGTATTTTCAGACATCCAGTCTAATACCCATGAGTTCACGTCTTGACGTCTCCGTGATGTGCAGCGTTGCATAGAATTGAAGAATTAGTTCTTCATTCCATCCACGATATCGGTGCAGAAATTGAAGCCTGCGTCGTGAAGAACACCGAGGACCGCTCAAAGCTCGGCAGAGACTCCATGTCCACATGAGGAATATGAGCATGATCGAAGACTTTATCTTTTTGAAGAGCACCGAGGAATAGAAGTTGGCTTGGTGGCAGTCCGAAACGCCTCTTCCTAATGCGAGCGAATCATATGGATTATAGTCGATGAAGAACACGTGCTCGAGAAAGAAATCATCAGCCTTGAACTTTTGTTTGCTTGAGACCGGATTCTTTTGCTTGGACAGAGGGGTGTCAATGAGTTGCATCACCACCTCAGGAATCGCAAGTTCAGGTTCTTCAGGCTGAGGAATTTCTTCTTCCTCAACAGTGCCGAGGATCAGCAAGATGAGGTTCATCAAGCACTAGTGGCTGGAATTTCTTCATGCACTGAGCAAGTGGGTTGAGTTTCTTGAGTCCATTTGGACTGTTTGTGCAGGGACCGAGGAATTTGTTGGAGCGGGGTGAAGAGAGGAGTATTGGGATGCGACTTTCCCAAAATTCATCATTCATCACTGGTGTGGTGCACCCAATATCCACATCTTCATCTTCAATTTCCTCAACACCAGCCTCTTCACCGTGAACCGAGGCATAGGTGAGAAATGACTGGGGTTGAAGGATTGCGTCCACTTCAATTTCTTCATCAATCTGCTCTCGACGAAGCAGCGAGAATGATGTTCTTCATCGATCCGATTGGGATCTCATAGTCTTCTCCAAAAGGAACAAGGTCCTTTGATGGCATGGAGGAAATCGGAACAGCATCAATTGGATTTTCAATGAGCTGGTCATTGGCTTCATTTTCTTCGCAGTCAAGAATGTGACACACCGATGCTTTCCTTTTCTTCACAGAGCTCGTTCGCAGCCTTGGTTTTCTTCACCTCGAGGCGATGGAAGAATTGGAGTTGGTGTTGGCGCAGGAGGAGCCGAGGAATTTGGTTGAATTTCTTCAGCGCAATCGATGCAGATTGCCTGACTTCTTCGATTTCTTGAGCGCACCACTAGTGGATGCCCGGCAATATCTTCGGTGGTGGAATGGGATCATCAGCCTCGAACTAGCATTTTCATCAGCAGCCCGAACGTCATCGGTGGTCTTGGCATGTTCTTCGATCTGCTGAGCCGAGGCTTCACTGAGGAATTGCATGTTGCGTTAGGGCAGCAACATTTGTGAATTTCTTCGTCAGTTGATGAATCGACCTTTGCTCCTTGCCAATCAGCATAGTAAGAATCGAAATTTTTGCTGAGGTCTTGTATTTCAGTCTGGACCTTGAGAAGCTCCTCAGGTGTCATTTTGACAACGTTTTTCTTCAGGAACTTCTCCTTTCTGTATTGAGCCTTTTTGTTTTCTCTTGCCTTCTCAAACTTCCATTTCTCTTCAGCGATGAAATGCGTCAACATATGACTTTGTCCAGGGGTCAGATGAAAGTCAGGCATAGGGGTATTGGGATCCTTCTGCCAGAGATCAATATAATCGAGGACTTTCTTCGGATCCAACAGTCGTGGCACAAATGTACCTTTGGCTCTAGCGGCCTTTTCTTGACGGTCTCTGATGATTTCCGCAAGTTCATCATCAGAAGCTTCATCATCAGAAGGCACATGGAATGCAACCTGTTTCTTCTTTGGACTTGGCCGAGGACCTCGTCCAGCTGTTGCTTTGGTCTTCAGCTGAGTCGGGCCAGATGATGAAATTGGTGCTGCTGAGGAACTTGCTGAAACTTCAAAGGCAATTGAGAAACTAGCAGTCCTTTGACATGTAGCCAGATGCACAGGAACTGAGGATTTGGACGGAGCTGTTGAGGACTTTGGTGGAGCTGTAGCAGTGTGAGGAATTTGCCTTGAGGGCGCTACTGGTGAAGCACTTGGCTTATGAGCAGGCTTCTTTGGCATGGATTTCCTCGGTTTGACCGAGGCCTCGATGTGATAGCGATGGTAGAATCCTCATTGAATTTCTTCACTGCCTCCTTGGCTTGTTTTGCCAATTTAGCTTGGCGCTTAGCCCATTCATCAGGAAAGTCCTCACCACGTTTGATGCTTGTGGGATCAGCTACTTGGCCAGGTGCCAATGGAGCTCTTGGGGATGGAGGATTTAGAGCGAATTTCTTCATGTATTTTGGAGTCACATATCTGTACTCCCTCCATTCCCGTGCCCATCCCCGTTCAATCTTCTGAATACGCACCTTGCGTTGATTTTTGTTTTCTTCATCAGGTGTGCAATAGTCAGCATAAATTTCCTCAGGGATTTCAAACGCAGTCATAACCTCAGGTTTCTTTCCTCCTTTCTGTGGCTTCTTACCGTCGCCATGTTCTTGAGCTTGAGGAATTTGAACAATTGAGTTCTCTCAAGAAGTATGCAGTTTTTCTTCTAGGAACGCTGCAAATGAGTTAAGTTGATGAGAACCTAGTGATTCAGCAGCGGACATGTGTACCGTGAACAGAGTATAGTTGCGAGGAATTTGGAGAGGTCATATGCGTTCTCGTAAGGTTTTCAAAAGAACAAGTTTTGAGGATTTTGACCAGATAAGCCTTGAAGAATTTCACTAAGCGTTCTTTGTCTTAGGTTTCAGAGTTGTACAGATCGAGGATCTACACAATTGAGGAATCTTGAAGAAAATCATTGCTTAGAGAAACGAATCAAGAGCATATTTTGTTTGAGGTGTTCATATGTGTGAAGATTTGAAGAACAAACACCTTTGAAGATTTTCAGGAAGGTTTGAGAATCAAAGCGAGTAATAAAAGTAACTTTTAATTACCCGAAGTGAAGAACACGACGAACTAGGAAGAACAGTTGGGAAGTTCGTCAGTTCAGATCTTCCATGCCCTAACTTGGCGGAGGAAGACAGCTACGGCAGCGGCGGAGTGAGGATTTCATGTCGGCGCGAGTAATCGTCGGCGACGAGCTCGAGGCATGAAGCTCTTCCTCACCGGCGACGATGGAGTAGCGGCGCTAGGGTTTGAGGAGCTCGGCGGAGAGAGAGGTCGGCGGAGTAAAAGAAGTGAGGAAGGGAGAGGGTATTTATAGACACGGTGAAAAGCGGATCGCTCGAAGATTTAGGACTAACGTGCCTGACCATTTCCTTCTCATGACATGTGTCATCCACGTACTGTGTAGTGGAGATCGTGTACGATTGTGGGAGAGTAAAATAATGCATCGTGGGATGCGGAGCGGTTTGAGCGGCAAAACCGAAAGTTTGGATAAGATCAGTTTTAAAGTTCCGTTCGCAATTTCTTCAGTATCAAGGACACGGTGAAGATTTTGAGCGAGTTTCAAAATAGAACGCACATGAAGAATTTGTGAATAGATTGGGTTGAGTATAGCATAGAGGGGAAGGGTCCGATCACATTCACTTAGCGAAAAAGCGACTTGAAGAAATAGCCATAAGTGAATGCAGTAGAGGACATAAACCCCCACACACACACACACACACACACACACACACATATATATATATATATATATATATATATATATATATATATATATATATATATATATATAGCCAATGAAGAAAGACGATGGAAACAGTGAAGATTTTGCAAAGTTGAAGAATTTGAAAAATCAAGAATTTCAAAAGCGAGGAAAAACTCAAATTGAAGATTTTCAACTTTGGTGGTGGCGTGACCCACCGTATAAGAATGATGATTTCAGACACGCGTACAATTGTCGTGGGTTCTGAGAATCAAATTCTTCATTAATTTCTTCACACTAAGAGTGTTATTCTTCATTGATTGAAGAAAAATGTTTCTTCATGTGTGTTGCACATCTAAGTCATCAATTTTGCATAAGTGTTAGGATGTGTGTCCATTTCAAAGAACATTCGAAGATTCTAAAATATTTAGCTCACACCGCAACTTGCTAAATCTCTTCTCATCCAAGGGCTTAGTGAAGATATCAACTAGCTGTTCTTCAGTCTTCACGTGCTCGATGGAGATGTCGCCCTTCAACACATGATCGCGAAGAAAATGATGATGAATTTGAATGTGCTTTGTCTTCGAGTGCTGAACTGGGTTGTGAGCAATCTTGATGGCACTCTCATTGTCACAATGAGAGGCACATTCTTCACGTTGATGCCGTAGTCCTTGAGAGTTTGCTTCATCCATAGCAATTGAGCACAACACGAGCCAGCAGCAATGTATTCAGCTTCCGCAGAGAAGCGGTGATACGCAGATTCTGTTTCTTCGAGGACCAACGGACCAAAGATCGTCCGAGGAAATGACAAGTACCAGATGTTGACTTGCGGTCCACACGATCACCAGCATAGTCGAGTCGAATATCCAATGAGATCAAAAGCGAGCCCTTGGGGTACCATAATCCTAGTGTTGGTGTGTGAGCTAGATATCGAAGAATATGCTTCACACCTTATGGTGTGATTCCTTCTGTAGCTTGAAATCGGGCACACATGCAAACACTAAGCATTATATCTGGCCTAGATGCAAATAAGTACAATAAGGAACCAATCATGGGCGGTATACCTTGTGATCAAGTCAATACCATTTTCATCGATTGCATAGATGGCCATTTGTGGGCATAGGAATTTTGACGCCTTTGCAATCTTGCATGCCAATTTCTTGAGGACATCTTTGAGGTATTTCTCCTGAGATATGAATATGCCATTGTGTTGTTGACGAATTTGAAGACCTAAGAAGAATTTCAACTCTCCCATCATAGACATTTGATATTCTTCACTCATCATATAGGCAAATTCATCACTATAACGTTGGTCAGTACAGCCAAAGATAATATCATCAACATATATTTGGCACACAAACAGTTCACCATCATAAGATTTAGTAAAGAGAGTAGGGTCGAGTGAACCGGGTGTGAAGCCATTCTTCACGAAGAATTCCTTCAATGTATCATACCACGCTCGTGGCGCTTGTTTGAGACCATAGAGGGCCTTATTAAGTCTGAAGACTTTGTCAGGATTCTTTGGATCTTCAAAACCTAGGGGTTGAGCAACATATACTTCTTCCTCAAGCTTACCATTGAGGAATGCACTTTTCACATCCATTTGATATAAAGTGATATTGTGATGGTTAGCATAGGCGAGTAATATGCGAATGGACTCAAGTCTAGCGACAGGTGCAAAAGTTTCATCGAAATCAATTCCTTCAACCTGTGTGTAGCCTTGAGCTACTAGTCGTGCCTTATTCCTCACCACAAGACCATTTTCATCTTGCTTGTTGTGGTAGATCCACTTTGTGCCAATGATATTATGCTTGCGAGGATCTGGACGTTTGACCAGTTCCCAGACATTGTTGAGCTCGAACTGATGTAATTCTTCTTGCATAGCCTGAATCCACTCCGGCTCCAGAAATGCTTCATCTACCTTAGTGGGCTCTGTGATAGAGACAAAAGCATAGTGCCCACAAAAGTTAGATAAATGTGAAGCTTTTGAGCGTGTGAGAGGACCTGGTGCTCTAATGCCATCGATGATCTTTTCAAGTTGCACTTCTTTTGCAACGCAAGGATGAGCTGGTTGTCGTTGAGGAATTTGATCATCATTTTCTTCAGCACCATTTTCTTCAGCATTTTCCTCAGGTGCATTAGCTCGACATTCTTCATGTTCTGGAATGAATTCTTCACCAGATTCTTCGGTAGGAATGACATCCTCAGTAGCCTTGAACTTGATAGAATCCTCAGGTGCTGGTTCATCTATCACGGAAGGTAGGTGCTCTCTTTGCGAGCCATTAGTTTCATCGAACCGCACATCTACAGTTTCAACAACCTTGTGAAGAACGTTGTTGAAGACTCTGTAGGTGTGCGAGTCCTTTCCGTAAACAAGCATAAAACCTTCATGTGCTTTCGGTGCAAATATAGCATTGTGATGAGGATCTCTAATCCAACATTTAGCACCGAAGACTTTGAAATAACTCACATAGGGTTTCTTGTCAGTGAGGAGTTCATAGGCAGTCTTCTTGAAGAATTTGTGAAGATATACTCTGTTGATGCTGTGGCATGCGGTATCAATTGCATCAATCCAAAAACGACGAGGCGTTTTGTATCCATCAAGCATAGTGCGAGCCATCTCAGCAAGAATCCTATTCTTGCGCTCCACGACTGTTGGGGATATTACTACTGGGTGTAAACCGGCCAGGACAGGCCGGGTTAACTCGAGGATCTTCTCCAATTGCACTTCTTTTGCAACGCGAGGATGAGCTGGTTGTCGTCGAGGAATTTGATCATTTTCCTCAGCACCATTGTCTTCAGCATTACCATCAGGTGCATCAGCTCGACGTTCTTCGCGTACAGGAATGAATTCTTCAGCAGTTTCTTCAGTAGGAATGACATCCTCAGTTGCCTTGAACCTGATTGAATCCTCAGGTGTTGGTTCATCTAACACAGAAGGTAGGTGCTCTCTTTGCGAGCCATTAGTTTCATCGAACCGCACATCTCACATGTCAACAATCTTGTGAAGAGTGATGTTGAAGACTCTGTAGGTGTCTGGAGTCCTTTCCGTAACCAAGCATAAAACCTTCATGTGCTTTCGTGCAAATTTAGAGTTGTGATGAGGATCTCTAATCCAGCATTTAGCAATCAAGACTTTGAAATAACTTACATTGGGTTTCTTGTCGGTGAGGAGTTCATAGGCAGTCTTTTGAAGAATTTGTGAAGATATACTCTGTTGATGATGTGGCATGCAGTATCAATTGCATCAATCCAAAAGCGACTAGGCGTTTTGTATTCATCAAGCATAGTGCGAGCCATCTCAACAAGAGTTCTGTTCTTGCGCTCCACGACGCCATTCTGCTGAGGAGTATAAGGAGCAGATAACTCATGAGTAATACCAAGTTCATCAAGATAGTCATCAAGACCGGAATTCTTGAACTCAGTTCCATTGTCACTTCTGATGTGCTTGATCTTCACACCAAAGTTAGTTGAAGCCCTCGAGGAAAATCGTTTGAAGACTTCCTGCACTTGATTTTTGTAAGTAACAATGTGTACCCATGTGTAACGAGAGTAATCATCGACAATAACAAAGCCATATAGAGATGCATCATTAATGACAGCTGAGTAATGATTTGGACCAAAGAGGTCCATGTGAAGCAATTCGAAGGGACGAGTAGTGGTCATGATAGTCTTCGATGGATGCTTGGCCTTGGTCATTTTTCCAGCTTCACAGGCTCCGCACAAGTGATCCTTGAGGAATTTGATATTCTCAATGCCAATGACATGCTTCTTCTTCGCAAGCGTGTGCAAATTCCTCATGCCTGCGTGGCCAAGTCGCCGATGCCATAGCCAGCCTTCTGAAGCTTTTGCAAGTAGACACACGACTAGTTGTGGTCCTGTAGAGAAGTCAACAATATACAAGTCTCCTCTCCTAAAGCCTTCGAAGACTTTGGAATTGTCAGCTTCCATAATCACAACACAACGATACTTGCCAAAGATAACAACCATATCAAGATCACAAAGCATTGAGACTGACATGAGGTTGTATCCTAAGGACTCAACAAGCATGACTTTGTCCATGTGCACGTCCTTAGAATTGCAACCTTACCAAGACCCAATACCTGACTTTTGCCTTTGTCAGCAAAGATGATGTGCTTCAGATGTGACGGTGATAAGGGAGCATCCATCAATAGATTCTTGTCACCAGTCATGTGATTTGTACATCCACTATCGAGAACCCACTCAGTGGCTTTGGGTTGATCATCCTGCAGATGAATTAGTACAACTTACGATCTCATATACTTCATCGATGAAGAATATGATATCAAGTTCATCGGATAATTTCATCGGTCAAGATAATGATAAGCGATATGAGGGCGTGTGAAATGAAAGTTCATTTCATCGTGATTAGCCTGCGTCCTTTCAGGCATTTTTGTCAGGTCCCTAGCAAATTCTTCAGACGTTAAGGCACGTCTGGAGACCGGACCCTGCAGAAGAGATTAGTTCTTTTTCTTCACCACCCACATCTGAAGGGGTGGCAAAGAGTTCATCACTCTGCGAGCACCATACGAGAATGGTGGCATAGTCGCCAATCCATTTTGTTTCACATAAGAGGGGTTAGGGTAAGCATATGAATAAGCAGAGAAATTCTTCGAGGACTTATGAACATAATGGTTTGAAGAATAATGCACATATTCATAGCCCTTAGCTCTACCTGCGAAAACAGAGTTGTTAGCACGATGATAATCATATGAGGACTTTGATCCTTTTGAGGAATTTGATCCACGTGAGGAATTTGGTCCGTATGAGGACTTGGATCCATATGAAGAATTTGGTCCATATGAAGAATTTGATCTGGGGTTCCTATTCTTCACGGTGGTGTCATGAGGACATTCACCAAGACTTTCAAGGCATTTCTTGGGAACCCAGATTTTCTTCATAGGGAACCGTTCCTGTAGTTAGTGCCAACATATCTAGCAAATACTTCACCATTCGATGTTTGAACAATTTATAGTTGAGTCAAATGACTCATCGGAAGAATGAGGAGATTCGCATGTAAAGCCAGATAAGTTAGATGGATCAAGCTGGAGGTCCCTTTGCAGCAACCCATGAGGTTTTGGGATCTTTCGGGCTTCCAATATGTTCCATCAGCATTGAGTTTCCTCTCAAAGGCAATACCCTCTTTCCTAGGGTTCTGTTGAGGATCTGCTTTTAAGCACATCACAAAGAGTCTGATGCCCTTTGAGGCTTTTGTACATGCTGTCATGTACAATTCCTTCAACCTCTGCATCGTCGGTGATACTAGCAATGTCCTCGGATGAGGAATTAGTGATAGCAGAGGCAGGTGAAGAATTTGTAACAGTTGAAGCATTTGAACATTCGGTGAAGAATTAGCGATTCACGTTCAATGCACTTTAAGCATGGAGGAACAAATTCTTCACGAGAAGTGCTGATTTGTTGAGCAAGTAATGAATTGCGCTCCTTCGAAGATCTTCATAACTCACTCTTAGCTTCTCAAGATCTTGCTTTCTTTGAAGAAATTCATAAGAAAGTTTCTCATGATCGATAAGAGAGTGTTATGATGACCTTGAAGGTTGTCAAACCTAGGCTGAAGTCTCAAGATTTTCGATCGGGGCTTTAGTGCGATCCATTTCTTCACCCAACATATCATCACTCTTATCTAGCATGTTTTGAACCTTTTCCAAAGCCCTTTGTTGTTTTACAGCAATTTTAGCAAGTTTTGAGTAATGGGCTTTAGATCTTCATCAGATTCATTTTCACTAGATTCGGAGGAGGTATATTTGAGTACCTTGGCACCCTTTGCCATGAAGCAATAGGTGGGAGTGTAGTCATCACTATCTTCATCAGCATTGTTGGTGAGGTCATTTTCTTCAGAGTTGAAGATGGACTTGCTGACGAAAGCAGTAGCAAGAGCTGGACTCGCCACACCAGACTCAGATTCTTCTGATGCCTCCTCTTCCTCATGTTCCTCAGATTCAGCTTCAGAGTCCATTTCCTTGCCAATGAATGCCCGAGCCTTTTTGGAGCTGCTCTTCTTGTGAGAAGAAGGCTTTGAGGATTTTGATGATGAAGATTTCGATGATTTCTTCTTCTTCTTCGTCATCGAACTATAATCCTTGTGTTTCTTCTTTTTAATTCCTTTTCCCATCGAGGACAATCTTGGATGTAGTGACCAGGTTTCTTGCATTTGTGACAAAGTCTTCTCTTATAGTCCTTTGGATGAGGAATCACTTTGCTCCTTGAGGATTTTCCAAATCGACCACGTCTTGAGAACTTCGGAATTTCTTCACGAGCAGTGCTAGCTCCTGGCCTAATTCTTGGGATCTCCAAGGCTACTACGAGTCTTCACACTCAGATTCGAGACA
Organism: Aegilops longissima; assembly: GCA_021605205.1. Taxonomy (NCBI): domain Eukaryota; kingdom Viridiplantae; phylum Streptophyta; class Magnoliopsida; order Poales; family Poaceae; genus Aegilops; species Aegilops longissima. The sequence goes on along the minus strand of CM038678.1, from coordinate 235,520,309 downwards.
CAGCCTTGGCCTTGAGGCACGTGTTTTCCATAGCTAGAACCATAGAGATCTCTCTTTTGACAAGTCGGAACTCATGAGTATTTAGCCTTTCGAGGATATCGGCGGGATCAAGTGACTTGTAGTCAAGACGCTCTTGTATCATCGATGCGAGTATCAAATGAGGAATCAAGCGATCTTAACAATTTCTTCACCACCTCATGGTCGGTGATGTCGATGGCGCCAAGTGCTTGAAGCTCATTTGAGATGTCGATGAGGCGATCGAAGGTTTGTTGAACATTTTCGTTGTCGAGTCTTTTGAAGCGGTTGAAGAGATTCGAAGAACATCAACTCGAGAGTCACGTTGAGTTGAGACTCCTTCATTCACTTTGGACAGATCTGTCCCGGATGAGCTTAGCGATTCCAAAGCACTCACTCTTCCATATTGACCTTTGCTCGGATGGCCACATATGATATTCTTCGCTTGAGAATCGAGTTGCTTGAATCTCTTCACATCAGCAGCATTCGGAGAAGGTGTGGTGAGGAACACCATTTTCTACAACATACCGAGATCGTTGTCAATTGCTTCAAGATGCATTCGCATCTTGTTCTTCGATGGGGATAGTCCGTCCCATCAAAGGTAGGACACCTGCTGAGACTTTGATCATACTGCGGTCGACATAACTAAAACTCCGGTGGTTAAACAAAATCACACGTAACAAGGGAGTACCTTGCTCGATACCAATTGAAAGTGCGTTATATCGACTAGAGGGGGTGAATAGGCGATTTTATGAATTCTTCATGAGGAATTTGCCGGTGAGGAAATTCCTTAGCGAAGAACTACTTGCAGCGGAATAAGTACTCAGAAGTAAGCATAACAGAATACATCCATGGTCATCATGATGAAATGAAGACTATCTCTCAGAGTACAGAAAGCGTAATCACAGGATAACACAAGATGAAGACAAACAGTGAAGAAATTGAACTGAGGAAATTGAGAAAGTCTTGATCAAAGTCTTCAAACACAGATATGAACAAACACTCAACACAATAATGAGGAAATGAAAGGGTTGAGGAAATAGAACCATAAGGTTGGTGAAGACAATGATTTGGTAGACCAGTTCCAACTGCTGTCTCGGTTATACGTCTGTTGGAGCGGCTGAGTATTTAAACTCGAGGACACACAGATCCGGACACCCGATCGCTGAGCACGCAGCTCGGGACACCAAGTCCTCACTGTATTCTCCTTGAACTAAGGTCACACAGACTCGTCCAATCACTCGTGGTAAGTCTTGAGCGACTTCCAAACCTTCACAGACTTGGTCACTCGGCGATCCACAATTCCTCTTGGATGCTCTAGACCATGGCGCCTAACCGTCTGGAAGAAGCACAGTCTTCAAAGGTAACAAGCGTCGGATCCACGCATGATCAATTTCTTGATGATGCTCAATCACTTTGGGTTTGTAGGGGTTTGGTTTTGGGGTTTTCCTCACTCGATGATTTTCGCTCAAAGTCCTCGGAGGATGGGTTGCTCTCAAATGACAAGTGTCAAGTTCTCTCGGGCAGCCAACCAGCTAGTGGTTGTAGAGGCGGCTATTTATAGCCTAGGGAGCAGCCCGACATGATAAGACATAAATGCCCTTCAATGATATGACCGTTAGGTGGATAAGATATTTTGGGACAGGTGGCCTTGCAGACAAAGAACGGTCGGAAATTTGAATCACAAATTCCTCGGGGCTATCATGTTCCTCATTTGTGTAGGCAATCCGCCTGGCGAATTCCTAACTCCTCGGTCAGAACAAATTCCTCGGACCGGAAGAACTTCGTCTCACATCCTTTGAAGAAATTGACTGAGCTGTATGAGATTTCAAAGGCTTCACTCGAAGGGATTGGTAGGTGTAGGATTTTGAGTTGAGCATCACATGGAAATTTTTCCTTGGTATTTCCTCGAACCCCTTTAACAGTACGGTGTTTCCTATGACTCAAGAAAGAGAAAATGAAACTACGAAAACAAAAGTCTTCATGCTTCATGTTCCTCAAATGAATACCAAGTCTTCAAGGTCACACCAATTTCTTCACTTTCAAAGTCTTCAAAAAGTCTTCAGAATATCAAAGTCTTCAGTCGAAGAACTTCATTTTTAGGGGTCGACTTTCTCTGTAAATATCAAACTCCTCATAGACTTATAGACCTGTGTACACTCACAAACGCATTAGTTCCTTAACCTATAAGTCTTCAATCCACCAAAATCACTAAGGGGCACTAGATGCACTTACAAATCTTCAGAAGGGTGACGAGACGGTGGCATTAAGGTCGTCTGGATGGGAGAATTATCCCTTGACGTACGAGCGGATAAAATATGCTGCCCTCGATGCCCGTGTGAGTTTCGAGATAGCTGCAAGGTCCAAAGAGCTTGTTGTGAAGCCGTCTCCCACAGAGAATGAGAAGAAGAAGAAGAAGAAGAAGTAAGAAGAAGAAGAAGAAGAAGAAGAAGAAGAAGAAGAAGAAGAAGAAGAAGAAGAAGAAGAAGAAGAAAAAGAAGAAGAAGAAGAAAAGTCAGCACCAGCAGGAGGGCATTATGGATGGATGAAATATTTCCTCTCTTGTAAAAAAATATTCCCTCTCGGTGTATATTGATATAGATGGACTATTTCGATGGTGTGTATGAGTTTGGAACAGAGTAGTAGCGTGGGTCCGCTTGACTATAAGGAACTATTTATCCGCATATATACCTTTCTCTGCTACTCCTTCAAGTGATCGGTATGCAGTGCATGTGTCCGTAGACATGACAGCTTGTCCATGGAAGTTCAACTCTGCGACCATCACGTTTCATCTCGCGATTCCCACGCGCCTCTCAACCCACGGCACCACGCCCCGACGTCGCCTCACCCCTCTCGGCCGCACCGCCCCTCTGCCTTTGTGTGCATGACATGTGGGCCACCTAAAATGCGGCGAGCATCAAGTATCTACCACAGCCACCCTTGATTCCCACGACGCCTTGCCGAACCCATGAAACCAGACGTCCCCGACCTGCGGCTCACCCCTCTTAGCCCCACGCCCCTCTCGCCTACGGGAGCATTACATGTGGACCAGTCACCTATCGGGTCCACATGTTATTGACTCAAAGGTAGGTGTAGTAAAGTCTTGAAGCTCAGTCCCGCAGGCCACGAGAGGAAATGTAACTCTTGCACGGGGCCTGTGGTGCTCACGGCAGCACGAACTCGTGCCAAACTCGAGATTTGTTTCTTTACTATACATGCACATAGCGATTTAATGGACATTGTAATCTCAACATGTGATGGGGAGCTCTAAATTTGAATTTGAAACTTATAAAATGAAAAGATTCAAAACAACTAAACTGGGAGAGAGGCAGTATATCGTAGGATGTGTCCCATACAAAATAAGTCCCCTGGTTTGTCACCGTGAAGATGCGGTTAGAAAGGAGCACAGCGTCTTCCTACTCATACGGCAACAAATCGGCCGCAGACAGCATGGTCCGCCTTTGACCGCCATGTGCAAGGTTCGTGCTATCTTATTCAATCTCACCGTGGTTCCATTGTACCAATTCATGCGGTGGACCGTTGCATGGCTGATCGCAGTGTTGGACAAAGGTTCTACGGGAACGGTGTCATCATTGTAAATGTTGTGCAAATTGTGTTGGTACCCTCCCGTACATATGCAAGCCAATCTCCACTCGCACCGAGCCTAACCTGTGAAACTGTGGGCAGGGGGAGAATTAGGAAATGGACACAGAAGTAGTCTTTAGAATGCATTTACTACGTGATCAAACTCATCTTACCTACTCATCGGAGGAAATCCGAGTGCCCCTCAACGTCGGCATCTCAAGGGGCGTCAACTTGCTACTACGTCCACGCCGCGCTGGATAGACCCCCAAGGAAACGTCCTCGTGCATTCCACGAAACATCATGATGCACTTGTATGAGTAGTTTATCTTGTGAGAGAAAAGGATGAATGAGGGAAGGCCTCTAGAGATAGAGATGGACACTACTACTACCAATGTGCTGGCCCGTGCGTTGCAATGGATCCAAAGTAGTAGAATAATACTTGTTCACGTGCTTGAAATATAAACACTCTAGTTTTGATATACATGTGTCAGCAAACATGACAGCTTGTCCATGGAAGTTGAACCACGGCGACCATCACGTTTCTTGTTTCTACCACTGCCACACCCACACGCGATTCCCACGACGCTGCTCCAACCCACGGCACGACGTCCCCCGACGTGGACATGGATCCTCTGACGTGGCTATCACTGCCTTGCCCTGCCTTACCGTCGCTGACAGGTGGGACCCACGCTTATGGGTCCCACATGTCAGTGACAGAATAGTAGGATTGTTCACGTCAGGGGATCCTCATCCCCCCGACGTGCCCCTTATCCCTCTCGGCCCCACCGCTCCTCTGCCTTTGTGTGCATGACATGCGGGCTGGCTGAACTGCGGCGACCATCGACTTTCTACCACAGACACACCCGATTGGACGCGGTTTGCCTGCTCCGCTGCTGTGCTCTAATCCGTAGTCCCGCACCATCGAATTTTCATCCAGCGGCTGTGACACATTTCGTCCCGGGCATCAATCCTCAGCTGGAGTACTTATGTACTACAGGTAGTACCCGTCGGTGTGGCCATCTATGCCTCGTAACACCCCGACGCCCAGCTGTGGCACCCTCGCCACGACCACGCCACCACCGGCCGGTTCATCTCGAACGAGTGAGTCGTGAACCACGGCACCACCATGAGAATGACATGTGGGCCAGCCGCATTTAAGGTCCGCATGTCATTGAATCATAGGCCGGGCACTAAGCCATTGAAGTTTGGTCCCGTGGGCCCCGAGAGGGAAATGTAACTCATGCGGCAGGCCTTGTGGTGCTCCCGCAGTACGAGCTCATGCCAAAATTGGAATTTGTTTCTTACTACTACCAACTAGTACTAGTAAGGTACACATGCATTGCACGCATGAGATTCTAGTGGTTTGTGCATTATGCTTCTACATGTGGAGCTTTGTGGATTCTAACATGTGGAAATATCTGGTGGAATGTAAGGTTAGGCAAGTTTGATTAACTTAGGTGAGTGTTTGATTAAAGCCACACCTTAGGCAAGCCACACTAAGGCCCCACATGACATACACACAAAAAATGTGGCAAGATTCCCTTAGGCTTGCCAACTTGTGGCTCTCATTTTGAAGAACTAATAACTCTGCCTAAGCTTAGTTGTGGCAAAGTTAGTCATGAATTAAGTTCAATCATGGAGTCTACTAGATTTAACATGTGGCAGAATCTGGTGGATGATATCCAACGGCCGGTAGTGCTCTGACTTGCCATATTTGTACCATCGGATTGGCTTCATCCAACGACCAACTTTCAAAGTTTTTCACACACTATATAGGGGATATAGATATAGATGTGTCGTTCCGTTGCAATGGGTCCAAAGTATATCTATTTAGTGGAGTGCACTCTAAACACATTATCTATTTATTTTTCTCTAACCTTCCGTAGCCATGCAACCAAGCCACATAAGCTTCATGGGTGCCCCCCACATCATATTATTCATACTACGTTGCTTGAAAAAAAGATAAATCATCCAAAACAAGATCTTCCCGTTTTTTGTTCCTACGATGTTGTGCCATGCACGTACCTACTAGTTGTATAGTGGTAGTACTAGTAATAGTATTAGGAGTACAAACTTGGTACTAGTAGGAGTAGTACTAGTACGGAATGCTCCTACTCTATCAACGAGCCCCGTCTGACACCAAATTTCTTGGCTTCCGTGCTCTGACTAGATATTCCCTCGTTTCTTTTTCCAACCCAGTGGTGGGCGGGGTGTCGATTTGCTCAACGGTGGTCCCACATGAAAGTGAAAATGCTAGGCAACACGCCTTCCCTAAGCTATGCCTCGTGCTTTGGACGGGCGTGTTGTACTCCCAATTCCAGGCGTGTGGGGGTGCGGCCTTGACGCAGCGAGCCTTTTCCTTTACCAGCAATGTGCCCGTGCGTTATGACGGATCCAAAGTAGTAGAATAGTAGTATTTGTTCACAAACTTAAAAGAAATCACTATTGTTTTGATATACTCCTAATATATTACTCCCTCCGTACCTAAATATTTGTCTTTTTTGAGATTTCAAATGGACAATCACATACGGATTATATAGACATACTCTAGTGTTTCTAGCAAGATGCCCGCGCGTTGCACGAAGTTGATGGAAAAGGTAAGCACAACTTATAAATTGACGGATGGAGTACTAGTTAAAGTGATGCATATAATTAAGCAAAGGGATCGCACATGTCGGTATTGACTGGAACGAGAATGCAACAACATAATAAGAATGAAGGCCACGATGATGCGATCACAGTGGTGGTTACAGAAGGGAAGAAGAAAGATGGATCCACAAACGTACGACGTCCTCCTCCTCAACTTAGTGCGCCGGGCCACCGACCGGACTAAGGCGGCGGCTTTGTGGCGGTCGAGGTGCTTCTCAGCAAAGGCATCCAAGGCTTCCAGCTGGTTGAGGAAGGCCAATGTCGTAGCGTCCTCACTGGCCTTGTAGATACCTATGTACACGATTTGCTCGTACACGTGGATGTGTAGGTCGATGAATTCTTACAGGGCGAGGCGCCTCGCGGCGAGCGCGACCTCCAGGTGGATATTCTTCATGGCGTCGGTGGGCAGTCGCAGGGCCACCAGTGCTTGAAAGAGGTTCCAGCCATGGAGGCCGATTAGGGTGGCAGGCAATGAGGAGCCCGGGTGCGCGGGCTGGAGGAGTAAGACGATGTCGTCCGCGAGCTGATTGAGGACGGTGAACTTGTTGCTGGTGGCAACGATCATCTGGACCAACTGAGAGTCGTAGTTGGCATCGACGGCGGCCATCCACCAGCCGGTCTCCAACATCGTCTGGAGACGATCCTCGGCGACATGCCGCAGGCCGGCGTCGTGGATCATCTGGCGCGGCCGCTGGCCGCTCACGCGCATCGCCGCCATGGGTCTGGAGTGAGCTCTTTTGCACTTAGTGTAGGTTCTTAGGCAAATGCTTAGGTGCGTACGATGTGGTAGATGCATTGGAATGGAGGGGCGCCTTTATATGAGGACAATGAGGGCAAACTGCGTTGCATTCACATCGTGCAGCCTCTTTTCCCGGACCTCCTCCCATTACTTCCCTCATGTATTAATTGAAGGAGGATGCATTGGCTGTTCAACATATCGGGAACCGCTACTCCCTCCCTCGTATGCATTAAAGTCGTATCCGGAACTGCGCAGCCCACTGTCATATCGAATATTCCCTCCGTCTAGGTGAGTATTAAGTCATCTTACGAAAACCAAATAGTAAACACATAGGCGTGGTGCATTAACTCTCATGTTGTTTCTTATTTTTTGACATAAATAGAGGAATCAACCAAGAAGAGATGTGGGGCTTGTATGCTTTTAATGACTTGAGACTATCAAACATGACATGCAGTGGTCAGTTCGTTGCACAAGAACAAATACAACCCACGTCAGCACACACACATCTTATATAGCATCACATCCAATGGCTATAAAATATGAATGAGACCAAACTATATCTCATCTAGATGAGTTCTAGCAAAACTGTATTAATAATACTTAGTACTCCTGCGCCATGTATCATATATTAGTATCATGTAGTACTTTATTTATTGCCATGTATGACACCTACTACTCAACTCTCTCTCTTTCTTCATTTAATTCTATGACACCTCATCAAAATTGCTAAGGCTAGTACCATTACAACCAGCCTTAGCAAATACTAAACATTAAGTTCTCTCGTTTTCGTCTCCACCTTGGTCACCTAGGCGGAGGAGTATCTTCTGCTGGCTTTTCCTGCTGCGGTGGCGGGAAGTTCCGCCTAGTCGGTTCGACAGAGACGCGAGAAGACGAGGGAGTAGGCTGCTGCAAACGTGGGGTTCTGTGATTTGACAATGAGTTCTTCTTTGGACAGGTGGGGCCCGTGATTTGACTTGCCATTATCATTTTAATCTGCAGGCGCTCGACCGGCGTGAGTCTCCCAATTCTGACCACCTCCATATAGGTGCCTCTCCCAATGCTCCACCATGTAGTAGAGGCTGGCTCTTGCATGAGAGCCCACTTCTCCACTTTTTCCTTGCCTCTCTTTCCTCCACATATGCAAAAATGCCATGTAAAGCGCACTATTGTACTTACTTGCTCCTACAGGTGCTAAGCTTGCCACATAGGCATAAAGTCTGATGTGGCAAGTTAATCAAGAAGAGAGAGACTAGTTTGGTGACCCAAGGAAGAAATGGTGCTAAGCGCGTGTACCTAGGTGAAAAGACAATTTTGAGTCTATAGCTAATTAAATGAAGCAAACTTAGCAACACCATTTCATTGGAAGAGGTCACTCCTTGGCAAATGCAATAAATACTAGTACTCCACATGTCCCATAATATAAGAACGTTTTGGCACTAGACTAGTGTCAAAACGTTCTTATATTATGGGACGGAGGAAAAATCTGAAAAAGATAGAGAAAGTAAAAAAATACACTTATAGCCAACCTTATAGCCAAAACCTTGTTGTAGTATGAGTGACTAAGTGATGACTATGTATGACATGCCAACATCGGATAGCCTAACGCACCGTGTTAAATCTCCAAGAAGCGCGACCGCCTGAAGCGACGCGACGGTCGTGGTAAACACGACCACGATACGAGCTCTTGGCAGCCTTGGATCTGAATCAAGCGGTCGCATGCTAAGTTGCTGAAAATTTGCGAGTAACCCTCCGAGATAGGATATTCACCCATAGGTCTAGAATCACGCCATGCAACCGTTCGATCTCAGATCCAAGGGCTCTCGGAAGCCCGTATCATGGGAGAATGGAAAGCCCCTACCCTGCCGTTCGCCGCGCGGCAGTTCGCTCCTACTCGTCCCTGCCGTCCTTCAATACTCGGCGGTTCGCTCCTAGTCGTCTCGTCCATTCACATTCGGCAGTTCCACTAATCCTAACCCTCCTCCCAAATCCATGGCGTCCCAAATCTCCCGATCGGCGGTGAGTACAAGGTTACAACCATCACCGGCGATGAGTTCGACGTCATCTACACCCGTTCTTCATGACGGTGAAAGGATGCCTTTCTCGCTTGAGACGCATGTTCAAAGACTCGAGATGATGAGTGGGTGCGCAGGCTAGATGTTGAGTACACCACAGTCTGGGGCGAGAGAAGGATTTAAAGGGCGAAGAGAGAAGAAGCCCGCCGTGATCGAGGTTTGCGTGCATGACTTATGCTTGGTCTACCACATATGCTATGCCGACGTTGAGTGCTAGGATTTTAAGGACTTCCTCGAGAGCAACCTAGTCAAATTCATTCTGTAGACTTTGGTAGCGACAAAGAAGTCATCGTCGGATAGGCCTCGTTGTAGGCAACACCTTCGACCTCGGAAGAATCGGTGGTGTCCTCTCGTCGACCTTCAATCTGACCTGGCAGAGCCATGGTTCATCCTTTGTGCGATGGCGGAGAAACCTCCATACACATTTCATCATCATGCATGGCAGCGGAATGTACTAGATATAGACCACATCCACTACGCTGCAATGGATGGCTAACTTTGCTTCAATATCTACAAGGGTTGGATGAAGAGCAACAGCCAAGTCTGCGGTTCAAGCAAAGAAGTATCGGCCAAGAGGAACAGGGACAAGGACGAAGTCGAGGACGTGGACGAGGACTCCGAGTAAGGTGGCAGTGTCATTGCTCATGGTGGTTCTAATGCAGTGTCTACCGGAATAGTTGCAAAGTTTAATTTCAGGTGTGCTTAATTTAATTTGAGGGGTGTGTTGTGCTGAGCCCCCAGCAGAACTATGTAATGTTTCTTCTTGTTACTTTAACTCTTTAGTACGTATATACTAGTATTTCTACATTTCATCTTTTAGTTGGTATAGTACTACCACACGTTTCTTCACATTATATACGTACAATATATATGGCCAACATCATATAGCCAGCAGTTTAGTTGTCAAAGAATTTCAGGGTGCTTAGTTTTGTCAAAGAATTCCAGGATGCTTAGTTTTATTTGAGGGGTGGGTTGTGCACTTGTGTTGGACACCATTATTCTGACAAGCCTTTTTAATAGTACTATATGCATAATTTGGTGACGAGCTCTCTCTATATGTACCACCTTTTTTCTTAATTTCAAGTTTTGCTCCATGGCGCAATCCATCGATACTACTATTGTACAAAAGTGGAGTATATACATTTTTTAAAACGCTAGAGGGCGGAGCAGTCTAGCTCGGTCGGTTTCACGAGAGGCGAGGGCCTTTGTGATTTGACGGCTCATTACTGCTGTCAAATCGAATAGTATTGCGCCGCCCGCTGCACGCCCGGCGCCTCCATTAAACCCCTCCGTTAAACCCGCATGTAAACCGAGAATCCTACTCCGGCCACACGTCCGTTCATGAGCTGGCCGTAATTAAACGCAACATCGGCGGAGCTCCTCCCGTCCGCCCTCAGTTTAAACGAGGCCAGACGCCATCCAAGCTCCTACCGTCCGCCCTCTATTTACACGAGGCCAGACAAACAGCGGGCAAGAATCGCACCCCTCCGCCGCTCCCCCATCTCCTCCTTCACCATTTTCTCCACTCTTCTGATGGCTTCCGATGAGCCGTTCTCCGGCATATTACCTGGCTGGGTGGCCCGCCGAGCCCTCCGGATATGGGCGAGGCCGCTCGGTGCTTCACCAACCTCGCTTGGCCCGGCGGAGCGATTGCCGCTAAGCGGCGCGTGGTTCAACAACTCGCCGCTCCAGTTCAGCTCGATGAGGAGTGGCGAGTTGCTCCACGCCGGCACGGCGGCGAGAACGCCGGTACGGGCGTCGTTGCTGCCGCGTCGTACCGTGCCACCAGTGTTTGCGGTGGAGTGCGCCTCTGTGTCGTAGGCGCGCCTCCCGTGCCTGCGGCAGCACCATGCGGCGAGCGAAGCGGGTGCATGGAGAGCAGCGAGTCGGTGGCCAGCTTCTCCGTGTCGCCGCCATCATCAAGGAGAAGTAGAACACGGAGGCCGCCGCCACTTGGGACCCATGAAGGCCACCGCCGGCGGCGGCTAGCGGATTCAGGTGGTTTCTTTGCTGCTTCGTCTCTTAGGGACCTTCGTCGACCCGCAAGTGTCGGCGGACATGAGGAAGACAAAGGGATCAGCAGCGCCATTTAGAACTAAAATAAGTCTAGATACATCCATTTCTAGGACAAGTATTTCCGGACGGAGGGAGTATTAATTATACAAGAGAGCCGGATTGGCACCTCTTAGTTCATGTAAATGTAATGAAATCCATCATGTTTATATGAAGATCCGGCTTTTTATACGAAATCCTTCATGCTTATATGAAATCAGTCCGTGTTTGCACGAATTTCATCTGGTTGGTTAGAGTTGTAAAAATGTATGCCGCTGGCGTTTGATGTCGTCCTCCGCTTAAGGAAGCGGGAGGAAATTTGCCGGCTGCCGTTGGAGATGCTCTTTATGCTGGAAATAATAGAGTGACATACAATCCATTTGAGTTAATTGCACGTATGATTGTCCCTCTATAAAAAGTTAATTGCATGTACAGTGTACACGTGACTTGCAGGGTGGCTACAGCTTCGTACAGAAAGTTAAAAAGAAAGAAGTCCATCCTTAATCTTGTTATGTAAGTACTCTGTGGGTTCCACTGTCAGTACAGTGGCAAAAGAAGTATATATTAAATAATTAGAGTAATATATAATATAAAAATATAAAGTTAAAAGACAGAATTCAAACTCATGTCATCGCGTTGCGAGCATCCGGTGCTAACCAGCCCAGCACATTTTTGTTGTAGACCATGCTGGAGATATATCTCCATGTCTACTCTTATATATACTACATTCGTTCCTAAATGTTTGTCTTTTTCAGATTTCAAATGGACTACCACATACGGATGTGTATGTAGACATATTTTAGAGTGTAGATTCACTCATTTTGCTCCGTATGTCTTTTCAGGAAGGGTCAAATTTGTCCTTGATTTATTTATGAGGTATCCAAATGGCCTTTGCACCACCAAGAAAAAGGGTAACATCAAAATTATGGACTACTTTTTGAGTATGTTGGTAAGGTCGGTCATAGTCACTGTTGAAATCTCTAAAAGACAAATACTCCCTCCATCGAAACACTTGTCATCAAAATGGATAAAAGGAAATGTATCTAGGCGTATTTTAATTTTAGATACATCTCTTTTATCCATTTTGATGACAAGTATTTTCGAGACGGAGGAGTAAACTGAAGTTAGTGATGGTGGTGTCGTGCCATCCTGCAATATAGGCCGTCGGTTTATATCTAACGGATAGGAAAGAAACTATGGCAGTTTTGCAAAAATATACCCTACGTATCTCCACGTTACGCAAATAAGGCCTTCCCTCGTTCAACCTTTTCTCTCACAAGATAAACTACTCATACAAATGCATCTTGATGTTCCGTTACAGCGAGCGGGCAGCTAGCTAATTTCTTTTAAAATAGTTGCTGCGATAATTGGGTTGAAGTGATATATTTTATATACTGCCGAATGATTTCAGATTCACTATAGTAACAAAGAAAAGGTTGCCTTGTTAATTAACGAGAAAACAGGGTGAAAACTATCACATGAGGCGGTAAAACAAGGCACACTGGGTTCAACATCATCGTCACTACAGCTGTGCTTGCGAGAAGTCTACATATCGAGGGGCTACGAAGCGAGGCACCGAGACACAATGTTTGAGAGAAAACCAATTGACAGATTATGATCGGATCGAGTTGTCACCCTTCTGCTGTCATTGTTGGGGGGGAGGGAGAGAAAGGCGTGTCGAGAGTGTCTTGCAGTAGGCACAGAGGCACAATTAGCGAGTGTGTGTGTGTGTGTGTGTGTTTGAAAGAGGAGTAGATAGATTATTATCAAGATCAATGTGCCACCCTACTCCTTGGTGCGGGTAGTGTGTGTGTGTATGTTTGAGAGAAAGCCACCGATAGATTAGTATCAAGATCGAGTGTCACCCTACTCCTTGGTGTTGTGAAGTGTGGGTGTGTGGGAGGGCAATGACACTCACATATCTCTACTCTTATAAAAAAGAGAGTTGGTGATGATGGTGTTCCTGCCATCCTGCAATATAGGCCATCCATTTATATCCGTGGACGGGAAGGAAACTATGGCAATTTTGCAAAAGATACCCACACCCTCTCCGCATTTGCAAATAAGGCATTCCCTCGTTCATCCTTTTCTCCCACAAGATAAACTTCTCATACAAATGCATCTTGATGTTCCGTGCAATGCATGGGCATCTTGCTAGTAGGGAGAAGGAGTTTGTGTGACACATATCTAGCTATATTAAGGGATAGGTAGATAGCATATGTGTGAGAGACATTATTATACTTTGAGACATTAGTGGCTGTGGGTGGGCGGAATTAAAGGGGTGGGTGTGTTAGACATAGAGGCGTGTGTGTTTACGTGTGAGAGACTTGTAGGGCGGGGTAGAAAGGCGAATTTAACCTGGCGGAGGAGAGATATACACGGTGCGCATGTGTGATTCCGATGCCTGACAGGAAATGAGATATGTATGCGTGTGAGAGAGATTGCACAATTCATTCACGTATCACTATCTAGCGATTGTGGACGTGCATCGCTTGAACATACGTCAATATCTACTTCGTATCGTGGCCAAAGGTACAATATCGATTCAACTCTATAAAGATTGGACACTCACATATCACATTTTTTTTATTTAAATAAACCTTTTCAGTTGTGCATGCCAAAGTTACAGTGATGTTTCTTCAAACAACCAATGTAGCTATCATGTACATGCACCATTGTTAATCTTGCATTCAAATTCATTAGTCTTGGATGATTTAAGTTTCTATTTTGAAGTAATATATGTAATATTCATATATGAATTCAGCGAATGCATAATTTATGAAATGGAGGCTATGTAATCATATGAGGTAACACTTTTAAGTAGCTGACTACAATATCTATTTCTTTTTGTGCGCCTCTACACTAACACGTCAATGCATTATGTTTAAAGTAAATAACCAATGGCACTAAATTATCTATTTACGAGAAATACATAGGCTGAGCGTTTGATCCCTTTTTGTGAAGAAGGCCACTACACCCATATGATTGGCGGCGCCGTGTGAGCGTCAAGTTATCGGCGCATCATCCCGAGTTATTGTCTTTTTTCTAGGTGGAATTCACACCAGTTATTAACTCTTGTGCGTGCCCGTGTACACAGTCTAACATGACCTTCCGCTAGCATGGTCCAAAATTAGTTGAAACTGGATCTGAAACGATCCAGCGGGCGGCAAAATCTCCGGCTCCTTCTAAAATTTCCGCCACCTTAGTCTTTAGCATCTGAAATCCCCCCTTTGTCCTTGGTGCACGGAGATCAATAGTTACAATACCGCCCTCATCTACATGATAGGTCGGGGCTGCTTTGGTAACTTCCGGTTCCCCCACTACACGGCACCCCCATTTCCTCTCCCCCTCCCGCAAAAAACGACTAACTCCACAGCACTAGAGCATCTTACATCCCGCCGTCCGTACTTCATCGCCCTTTCTCCCCTCCCCTCTCAAAACCCTAGACTGCTCATCCACCGCGTAACATAGCCCATTCACTTGCCAGTGACATCCACCTCGCCGGATCTGCCTGCGCGCATCTACCCTCCACCTCCCCTAGAAACAAGTAGACTGCTCATCCACCACTGTATACCACAGCCCATTCAGTGTCGGCCTTGTCCACGGCGCGGATCTGCTTGGCCGTACTCTCGTCAACCGCCGTGCATCTGCAGTGGCTCATTCGTACACCCCACGGAGCAGCCGTCCACCCCGGGCCGCCCACAGCGCCCGTCGGCCCTCGATCCTCTTCGCCGACACCTTCCTCAACCCTACGGGCAGCCCGCCGACACCTTCCTCAACCCTACCGGAGTAGCCGCCTATACCATTCTCAACCCTACCGGGCCGCTTTGCCAACTCACAAGTCCATGGCCTCGGATCTGCTTCCTCGCACCCTCATTCAACCTACGGGCAACCGGCGCCCCATCCACGGCCGCAGATCCGCATCGTCGACACCACCCTTTACCCAACCACGGGGCAACCGGCGCCCGTCCACGGCCAGATCCGCGCCGTCGACACCATCCTTAACCCAACCACGGAGCAGCTTCTGGCGCCCGTCCCGACCGCAGATCCGCGTCGCCGACACCATCCTAACCCAACAACGGAGCAGCTTCACCTCGCCCTCGTCCACGGCCACAGATCCGCCGCCCCACACGTAGTCCACCCTACCGGAGCCGCTACACAAACACCCTACTCCATGGTTCTAGATCTCCTTACCGGACCCCGACAGCCAGCGCAGCGTCATCACCCTCAACGTTTCTAACCTGATTCCCACCATCTGGAGAGATGCCAAGCACCCGCCACGGCCTAGGTACCTGTCACCTTTAAACCTGTCCAGCATCACCTGCCCGATGTACTTCAAATATACTAACTAGTCGCTGTTACCTGTTATGCAGCTCGCAAAGACTACAAGGACGATGTTTCTTCTGGATCTAACAGCTTGGCCAACCAAGATCCTGGACTGAGGCATTGCTATGATCCTGTAAGCGCGTCTCTCTCTCTTGTATTGTTCTCTGCCTGGCAGCGTGCTTTGCTAGGATTTTCGACCAGTAATCGCTTTGTGCAGACAATGATTTCTACTACTGGCTGCTAAATTAGATATGTAGATGTCATACATGATGTCGAATTTCGGGTTCCGGCAGACCCTTGAGGTTCGAACACTGGGGTGCGTGCGGAGATCCAACCCTCCACCATCTCGCTCCTCGCCGAATCGCTGGGACCTAAACTACTAAATGGAACAGCACAAGAGACACGAGATTTATACTGGTTCAGGCCACCATTGTGGTGTAATACCCTACTCCAGTGTGTGGTGTGGTGGATTGCCTCTTGGGCTGATGAGGAACAATACAAGGAAGAACAGCCTCGCGAGTGCATTCTTGGCGGGTGCGATGAACTGCTAGGTGTTCGATCGCTCTAGCTCTGGTTCCTTGATGAGGATCCGATCTCGGATCGGTGTCATCTCTTTTCTGAATTCCAGCCCCTCTACCCTGTGGGTGGCCACCCCTATTTATAGGCGAAGGCCACAGGGCCTCCTCCCAAATATTGGCGGGAAGGCGCCAACAATCGGCCATTTGAAGGGAACAATGGGTACACTTATCGACTAAAGTTGGTCCTCGCTTTGCCAAAGGCTCTGGTGATGGCCTTTGCTTGGGCTCCACGATGACTCCCTTCCGGCCGTTGGGCTGGTCTTGGTCTTGTTGCACAAAGCGGATGCCTTTGCTTGATGCTCTGCTGCGCTTGCTCCCTTTGCACCAAGAGGAAAGGAGGACCTGCGCGGGCTGGCGTGGCGGCGCCCTTGGTAAATCATGGCTTGCGTCATGGGCACCTCGCGAGTACCTGCCTTGAACTCTCCGCCTCCTCATGAGCCAGCTGGCGAGGCCGTGCACGAGAAGCTCCTTGTCGTCCGCCCAGCAATCTGGCCCCTCGCGAGGTCTTGAGCTGCGTTGATGAAGATGGGCTGTGTTGGGCCTCTTCGAGCCCGCCCGGGCGCGCGGCGAGCAAGTCTGGGACCCCGTTCCCGAGAAGCGCCGACAGTAGCCCCGGGCCTGGCCGCGCCCGAACAGCGGCGAGAGAGGCGAAAGGGCAAGTGTGAAGCATCGCGGTCCCTAACAACCTGCGGCCTTGGGCGTCGCGTGGCGGTTGATTGGGCAGCGTCGCCTCTGCAACCACGTGAGTTGATAACGAGGCGGCATCTTCCTTGCCTCCTTTACTTTCTCCGGTTGCTGCTCAGATCCCTTTCTTGCGCCTCTCCTCTCGCTTCCAAGATCTTGAATCCCTCCGCTGCGTGCCCTAACTTGATCATGGCGCCTCGCCAAGAACCAGCGGGAACTGGTACTCTCACGCCTTGGACCCGCCAAATGTGTCGAGGCGAGCCTGCCCTAGTGCGCCAGATAAGCGGGCGCGAGGCGTCAGCAGGCCAGGCGTTCAAGGCGGCTCCGTCGCCCCGAGGTCGAGGGAGTACCTTCTACCGTTCTTCGTGGCGCCATCATTGCTGATGCGGTGCCTCCCTTTTACGTGTTCTTCTTCTCCGTCCTCCATCATTACAACATTCAAGCTCTGCACCTCCATCCCAACTCCGTCCTTCTTGGCAATCTTAGCCTACTATTGTGAGGCCCATGTTGGGGTGAAGCCCTCGGTGGCCTTCTTTGCGCCACTATTTCTCCCTCGAACCTCCGTGGTTCCGCCTCCAGCGTCTTGTGAGCTTAAATGCATATGGCGGAGCCATCGCCATTCAAACCACAGGGAAGCGGATTGAGGTTTGAGGAGCAAGTGGGTCTGGTGGATGTGGGCGCATCCACCCTCGGCTAATTCTGCCCATGGAGCACCCGAGAGCTCCGGCGGCTGAGTCCAGTGGAGCTTGGATCCCAGGAAGCTGGTCTTTGGAGAAGATGGGCCATGATCTGAAGCCCGGCCAGCAGCGGCCAGCCCAACTGACCGGTCTTGTCGCTCTTGAGGAGTTCTGGAGCATCAGCTGGCTCCGCTTCGTCGATGCTAAGCTTCCGATGTGGAGGCCTCACTCGAGCCCTGCGGTCTGGCCAGCGAGGATCTGGCGACAGTCCTCCAGTCCTTGGTTGAGGCGGCGTGGCGAGGCTGGGCGCCCAGCGCCCTTGTTCCTTCGCGAGGATTGGGAGCAGGTAGTGGGGCCCATGCTGTCTTCAGCAGGGGCGGGCCCGTGCCCGTGGAGGCTCGGGAGGACTGGTGGGCGTGTCCTCTTCGACTCAGCGAAGAGGTGGAGGAAAGAGAGCCGGGAGAGGGTTGATTCGGGGCGAGTCAAGGCTCCTCCCTGCGGCGCAGGTCCCATTCTCCGCCTCCCAGTGGCGGCAGCGAGGATGAGGATGGCGGGGGGCGAAGCCTGCCCCGATCCCAAGAAGGATCGGGTGGGCGGTCCCAGCAGGTCCGCCCGGCCCAGGCGATCCATGAGCGCGCCTCCTGCTCCGGGCCTTGAAGCTGATCCTGCAGCGGCTCTCGGGCTTCAAGTATGGCGGAGGTTGCTCGAGCCAGCGGCGATGACCCGATAAGTGCTTGATTCCTGTTTTATTCCTTGCTTTGTTGCCGAGGCTTGATATCTGTATCTCTTGGCTAGGCTGGCGTCTGCGGTGAAGAAGCTGAAGGGAGCTCCTGAGGCTTCATCTGGGGCGGCGCCTCTGCCCGCGAAGGAAGGCGATGGCAAGACACGGGCCTCTCCTGCCCGGTCATCCTCGCGAGGCATGGCGGAGCTGGCTGGGGCGAGCTCAGCCCCCATGGCCCAAGCGACTCCTAAGGTGTCCTTGCCTGATGTCGCCGCCATAGCTGTTGGGGCGCAGCAGGTCCCGCCTCACGACACTGTGGTTACGCCGCCGCCATCTCCTCCTACTCCTGTGATGTCTCTCCGACTCCTCCCCTTTGTCTGGATCGTCTTGCCGCTGAATTGGACGGTTCGGCGGGATCTTGGCGCCGACCCTTGCTTGGTGGCGGTCGCTTGGAGCTGGCCTCTGGCTGGATTCACTCGATGCTTGATTGAGTGGCGCTGGTCCAGGCCTCAGCGACTTGCGACGGAGAAAGCAGGCTGTCTGTGGCGAAGATTGCCCGCGATGCTGCCACAGGGGAGCAGCCAGCATCAAGGTGTTGTGAGATCTTTGGAGGCGGTGAAGAACTGCGAGAACCAGCTTGCCGAGGAGGCCCGCCTCCGCCGAGGCAGGAGGAAAGCATGAAGGCTCATGGTGCGGCCGTCAGGACCGGGAGGCAGGTGAAGAAGTCGTGACCGCCTCGGCCTTTGGAGCGGAGGCTGGGCGAGAAAGTCGAGCTGGACGACAAGCGCGGGTTCTTGCGAAGATCGGGTGGCCTTCACGGATATGGAGGTGAAGCTCGCACCTTCTTGAGGAGCTTTATGATGGCGGCTGGAGAGCCTTGGCGGCGGGCGAGAGGACAGCCCATGGCTGCTTCCCTTCTGGTTCGCGCTCTTGAAGATGTCTCCTTGGCCTTGGCCCCTCGGCCGAGGCCGTAGCGTCTTGTCTTCTGCGGCAGCCTTGGGGCTCTTATACAAAATAGACTTACTAAGTAATAACCCCATAGAATCTATCTATATAAAGATAAAGAGGCAATCGTGTCGAGAGCGGGTTTTCTTTGGCCAAAAGTACTTGAACTTGGAGCGAGCATGAAGAGATTAACGAGACTTCTTTCTCTTTTGAGTTTTTCTGGCGGACCTGCCGCGCAAGATCTTTGGTCTTCCCCTGGAACCGATGAAAAAAAGTGGATCGCTTCTTATAGGATAAAGGTAGATGAACAGCCATTTGATCTCCATCAAAGTCCGCATTGAAACCCTTACACACTAATGGGTGTAAAGAAATAATCAGCCCTCTACTAAAGTGGGTTGAAAGGCTGTATGCCTAATCTATGCGGGGTAGGTGCTCTATTTAACGATCAGGATGTCCCGCATAACTTCTTGAAGTATTTCCCATACAATGGGTTCTTTTCCCAAATTTTCCTTTTAGCAATCCTTACATTAGAAGTGGCGGCGTTTAGGTGATTAAATCGCGAATTACAAATAGCTGAAAAAGCTTTATTGCTATCTCTAGAGGTAATCCACATTGATGTAATGAAGCGAAGGACCCACGTCTACCTTGGCGATCCCGGCATCGACTGGACAGCTTCTTTGGAGCCAATAGCGGCGAGCATGCAGCCGCCCGCTGCCGAGGCTGTGAAGGTGTGTGGAGGCTCTGTTGGGGAAGTTCATGCCTTGAGCACCAAGCGAGCAGCGCTGCCGCCCTGCTGCTCCACGGCGAACCCTCCAGCGCTGCTCCACCGCCGACAAGTGACTCCGTTGTGGCTCTGTCACCTTTAATTCCTGCACATGTATCATGCCTCGGGGCGTTTAAACTTGCATTTGGTATTGCGATAACAGTGTGGACTGTAATATTTGCTTTTAAATTCCTTGAATTTTTACTTCCTACTTGCTTATGTTCTCGCCGGCAAAGCCCGGCCCTTGCCTCTCGGCCGCGTTAGCCCGACCGGAAACAGGGCGGGACCAAGGAGTGAGGGCTCGTGACAAGTTAGGCTCTGAGTCGCGATGCTCGAGAGTCCCCTTAGCGCCTAAACAGCAAGTAGGGAGGTGAGGCAGGGTGGATCCACCGTCCTCGTCTGCGAGCCCGGCCCGCGCATACCTCAACGCCGTTAGCCTTCCGAACTAAGGGTGAGGGCTACGTGACGATTAGGCTCTGAGTCGCGATGCTCGAGAGTCCCCTTGGCGCTCAAGCGGCATTCATACCTTGGCTCCGCTTTCGAGGAGTGGCGTCGACGAACCAGGCCGAGGGCTGGCTGGAGTGGCGTCGTGCAGGCGTGATCGGCGCAGCCCGTGCCCAGCCCCTCGCGGCGCTCTGAGGGGAGGCGTTGCGGCAGGCGGACAGGCTGGGCTCCACGAGGTTGATGCAACCGGAGGCCACCCTCGGTTGTTTATCACCAGCCTAGAAACATAAGCGCTTCCGCATGCGTCTGGGCATAGCCGCTCCTCGGCGGTGTCGTCGGCCAGTAGCGGGCATGGTGCTTCCATTGAGTGCGTGGGAGGGCTCCCCTCGGGAGGAAACCAGGCGTATCTACCCTGCGACACGTGGCTGTACGGTAGGGCTGGGCGAGGTGTATCTGGGCACCCGTGAGCCAGCGCAGGACTCACGGGGCCCTACCTCAAGCGGAGTTGCGCTGGCTCTGAGCCTTATCTTGAGTGTGTTCCTGCAAATTTGGCCACATGCGGTGCTCTCGTCTTGGTCCTGGCTCTCGGGCTGGTCTCGGCCGTCGGCAGCAAGCCAGGTCGCGATGCCATGGACAAGACCGGAGGTGAGGGCGGAGGCGGTAGGAGCCACTGAGTCGCGATGCTCGGGCACCCCCCTTTAAGCAGCATAAGCTGGGTTAGATCACACAACTCTCGTCCTCGGGTCCGGCTCTCGGGCTGGTCTCAACCGTCGCTGGCAAGCCGGTCGCGATGCCATGGACAAGACCGGAGGGTGAGGGCGGAGAGCGGTAGGAGCCACAGTCGCGATGCTCGGGCACACCCCTTTAATCATAAAATTGGGTTAGATGTGAAACTCTCGTCCTCGGGTCCGGCTCTCGGGCTGGTCTCGGCCGTCGTCGGCAAGCCAGTCGCGATGCCATGGACAAGACCCGAGGTGAGGCGGAGGCGGTAGGAGCCTTAGTCGCGATGCTCGGCACCCCCTTTAACGTGCAAGATTCCGTCACCCGGAAAAGGCGCAAATAACAAGCATGGTGGGCGAGCATAATCCTAAGGAAAGCGTGGGAAGGATACATGCCATTGGGACAGGCCCGGCGGCTTGGGGATGATGCAGCCAGGCGCCCCCAACGAGATAAGCTAATGACATGAAATAAAAAGGGATACATGCGCGAGGGCGGACCCAGCGGACACAGGAATAATCTGACCTGAAGGCGCTCCCGGCTGAAGCAAAACTTAAAGATGTCACCTAGTGATGTTGGGGACGAAGGGGTGTTGGTGTAGCAGATTTGGTGGGCTGCGGGAGCCGACCTCCACGAGCCCAGGCCGAGGGCCTCGGGAGGATCCTGGCTGGCGGCTCCTCCTGTGAGCCATCTCCATCTCTGCCGAGGCTGCGGCATGCGACCTCTTGAGCCTCGGGATGGCCCTCATGAGGCAGCTGTGCGCAGCTGCCCGCGTTTGGCGAGCCATAAGGCATGCGCCTGCGTGGCGTGGGCGGACCCTGCATAGCGTCCCACTCGCGAGGGCAGGCGCTCTTGAGGCGGCTCGGTTGAGCCCTGGTATGTCGATGCAGCCAGCAGCCCACCATCCTCGCTGGATGGGGGCCACAGCCAGATGGCGGCGGCTGCCCTCATTCCCTTGACTCCTGTAGCTCTGAATGGCCTTCTTGGCGAACTCCACGAGGTTCGGCCCTCCTTGCCTTGCTCCTGCTTGCAGAAGCGTCCTTGACACGCCTCACGTGGTGCCCAAGCGCCTCCCTCGAGACCTGGCGAGGTGGCGGCCCTCGAGGAGAGCCCCGGCGCTACTGAGGAGGGCAGGGCGCTTTCCTATCTGCGATGGAAGGAGGCTCCCCCTGGCCAGCCGGGCCACGAGAACCTGCCTCTTGAGGAACCGGGCGGTCGATGTCTTCTTCTTCTTGGAGTGCGGCCTCGGGAGGCCTCCTGCTGCTTGTGGTGCAGGTCTTCTAGCGATGCGATGCGAAAGGCTCGCTCCGGGGAGCACTGCTGCGTCTCTCTCTTCCACGAGGGCACCGTGATGACCCGCCTCATCCTGGCATCTTGAGGGCGTTGTAGCCGTGGTGGAGTTCTGACCATGAATTTGTGCGCTGGGTACAGGGATAGCGTTGTGCTGGCGGCGAATGTGGGTGGCGTCGAAGTCGATGAGCTCGGTGTGGTAGTTATCGCGAGCCCGAAGGTGGCGGTGGCGGACCAGCCCGATCGGGACCGTGGAGCCGTCGGTGACTCGGAGAAAGTCTTGGTTGGCTGAAGCTGGTGTAAGGCGCGAAGATTGTTCAATGTCTCCACGGACGGGGCGTTGAGCCCTGCTCCGCCGTCGATGAGGTCTTGGTGACCAGCCGTTCTTGATGATTGGGGAACAAAGCATCGGAGAACTCCGGCTGTGGCGCGCACTTGAAACTGATCCGCTGAGCTGAGCGTGATGGCGCCGCCCGACCACGAGAGGCGTGGCCTCGAGCTTAGGGAGGACTGCATTCGCCAGCGGGCGAACTGCTTGAAGATGCTGAGAGGCTGGGGCAGAGCTCCGCCCGGGATCTGACGATCGCCGCGCTTCACAAGCCCCAGCCCCTCGTCGATGGCGGTCTTCAATTATCCTTGGCGGTGGCGGCGGCGGAGGAGGCCTGCGTTCCCACATGGGCGATCCTCGCGGCTGATCCCTCGGCTTCCCTCATGGCGGGTCTTACCAGCGGTCCTCGCGAGGTTGGTGGCGCCACCCTTAGGCGGGCGCGGTCTTCCAGCGTCTGCATTCCTTCCTCCTCCTCGGCCGTAGCCCGGTCGCTGCGCTTTCGGGCGTCTGCCGACCCTTCCTTCAGCGTGCAGCACTGGAGCTCTTGGCATTCATTGGTGTTGTGGGTGTGGAGGTGGTGGTACCACATGATACCGACTGCCCTTGGAGGACTCGGGCTGATCTCTGCCTCGCTTGGTGTCTGGTTACGGCCATGATGCGGCAGCCCCTGCGCTTCCGTCCTTGGCCTTGGACTTCTTTTCTTGGGATCATGGCGGGCAGCTCGAGGAGGAGGCGCCCTCCTCAGCCACTGGCGCGCAGTCGCCAAGTTGAACAGCTCAAGGAGGTGCCGAGATCTTCATGCATCGACTCCTCCTTCATCTTGGCGTCGCGCCGCCGTTGGAAAAGCGAGATGATGGCCTCCTCCGTTACCCTTGGGATCTTGGCGTGCGTTGTTGAGCGCTGTATGTACTGCGGTTTCCCCTAGCTGCTGCTTGATTCGGCGCATGTCGCTCACGGCGAGTGGCGATCGCGAAGTACCACGGAAGTTGGCGATGGGCGGAGTGCGCATCTCGGCCGAGAAGAGATCGTGCACAGGGCGGTCAGGAGCAGTGCAGGCTCCGTCCTTGGCGCCATGGAAACCAGTTAAGCCATGACCTTTTCATCCCGTTGGCAGCCTTGATGCCCAGCTCATAGAGCTGGAGGAACTCCGTAAGGTCGGCTGTGCCGTCGTGGCGAGGCGGGTGCGGCTTGAACTTGGCGGGCCCGGCGGCTGCGCCTTTCGAAGGTGAAAACCTGACAGCCCGCCCGTGCCAGCGGGGGCCTCAGACGGCAACTTGGTCTTGCAGGCCTCCTGCGCTGCGGCTGGCGCGGCCGAAGTCTTAACGTCTTTGGGCGGGGCGCTCGGGCAGCTTCTTGTGGGCGAGAACTTCTTGACATCTCTGCTCTTGCCGGCGCCGGCGCTGGCGAGCGATGTTCCGCCCGAGGCCCAGCGCATATGAACGGCGCCGTCTTGAGAGGCGGTGGCGCCCAGAGCTTCATCGCCAGCGAAGCGGAAGTGCGGTCTGCGAGGCGGATGGTGCGGCGCCTCTGCGCCAGAACGAGCTTCGGCGGTCGGTCGAAACCATTCTTCGTAAACGTCGTCGGCGAAGCGTAGCGAGAGCTCATTGCGCGATAAGTGCGCTTCGGGCCTCCATGGCAGCGCGAAACGCAGCGTGAAACGAAACCGGTGGGGGTGGCGAAAGCGTGGCGGTGCGGCTGTCCCGCCTCATGGGCCAGGTCTTTGGGGCGATACTTGCTGCTCGTTCCCGCCGGGCGATGGCGGCGTTAATGGCGAGTGGCGAGAGAGCAGCGAAGCGCCCGCCGGCAGGAGCTATGCAGGCGACATGGGGGCGGCGGCTCGGCGCTTCAGCAGCGAGCCCGCAGGCGTCGGAACATGGTTGCGGTGGTCGAGGAAAAGCGAAGCGGCGAAAGGCAGATTCGGCGCACCTACAGCGCGCCAAATGTCGGATTCGGGTTCGGCAGACCCTTGAGGTTCGAACCTTTGGGGTGCCGCGGAGATCAACCCTCCACCATCTCGCTCCTCACGGTGCTGGGACCTAAACTACTAAATGGAACAGCACAAGAGACCTGAGATTTATCTTGGTTACAGCCACCATTGTGGTGTAATACCCTACTCCGGTGTGTGCTGTGGTGGATTGCCTCTTGGGCTGATGAGGAACAATACAAGGAAGAACAGCCTCGCGATACATTCTTGGCGGAGTCGATGAACTGCTAGGTGGTGTTCAGTCGCTCTAGCTACTGGTTCCTTGATGAGGATCCCGATCTCGGATCGGGTCTCTGTCTCTTTTCTGAATTCTAGCTCCCTCTACCCTGTGGGTGGCTACCCCTATTTATAGGCGAAGGCCCTGGGCCTCCTCCCAAATATTGAGCAGGAAGGGCGCCAACAATCGACCATTTTGAAGGGGAACAGCGGGTACACTTATCCTGACTAAAGTTGGTCATCACACTGCAAAGGCTCTAGTGATGGCCTTTGCTTCAGGCTCCACGATGACTCCCTTCCAGCCGTTGGGCTGGTCTTGGTCTTGTTGCACGAAGCGGATGCCTTTGCTTGATGCTCTGCTGCGCTTGCTCCTTTGCACCAAGAGGAAAGGAGGACACTTCTGGTGGCTGGCGCCCATTGGCGCCCTTAGTGCGTCATGGCTTGCGTCATGGGCACCTCACGAGTACCCTGCCTTGAACTCTCCGCCTCCTCATGAGCCAACTGGCGAGGCCGTGCACGAGAAGCTCCTTGTCGTCCGCCCAGCAATCTCAGCCCCTCGCGAGGTCTTGAGCTTCGTTGATGAAGATGGGCTGTCTTTGGGCCTCTTCGAGAGCCCGCTTGTGCCTTGCATGAGTAGCAAGTCTGGGGACCCCATTCCCGAGCAGCCGACACATGATACTACCTCGTACCTCTGTTCCTAAATATAAGTCTTTCTAGAGATTGCACTATAGGCTACATACGGACAAAATGGTGAATCTACACTCGAAAATGCATCTATATACATCTATATGTGGTCCATCTTGGAATCTCCACAAAGACATATATTTAGGAGCAGGAAGCAATACATACACAAAATCGTAGGTGGCATGTAGGAATTCCGATTGCACTACATTAGGCTCCCTTAGAGTGCACTGCTAGTCCGACATCTGAGTCATGGCTAGTTTAGATGCGCTCACAATCGTTAATTGGTGGTTTAAATATGTGCAAGGGATATGCAATGTAGTATCATGTAGAGATGTCTGAAATTAGCCGTGTCAACTTGCAGATAGGGTTACACAATGAAAAAGTACAAGATGTATGTGGCAATTTCATGGAACATCACAAACAAAGGAGATGCAGCGGTGAGCCTATCTGATTGTGCTATAGTGCGTCACTCCTCCATTGCAATCATCGTGACATGTTATTTGTATGCAGTTCTATTAGCCAAGTTTCTTAGGGACAATTATTACGAGTTATCCTAAGAAAATAAGCACACTGTGAATATAAGCTCCATGTAATAAGCCAACCAGTTCTTTTCATTGCGTTTTCAGCTTATCTTTGGTATGATCGTTGGAAAGTCTAGATTGCATTATATTTTTTCATTTTGCTGCCCATATGGAAATTAATTTGACTTGCAAACATCACAAATTGAACCCGGTCAGATAATTAATATGATAGGAAAACAGACCATCACTATTTGCTCAAAATGCAAATACAAAGATACCATCTACTTAGCACAATCTACTTTGGTCAATGTTTTCCATAGAGATCCCATTGCCTAATTTAAATGAAGAGCATGACCCACATTTAAATGAAGAACAATTATTTATTGAAATTTGATGGTCCAAGTGGCTGGTTATTATTGTATAGGAGCACCACGAAAGCATCATATAGCAGCAGCGACACTCATAGCAACTCATCATCTGCAGCAGCGATCGCAATTCATCATATACCAGCAGCAGCTCATAGCAATTCATCATATAGCAGCAGCAAGGTAGCTCATAGCAATTCATCATATAGCAGCAGCGGGAGCAGCTCATAGCAATTCATCATATAGTAGCGGCGAGGGCAGCTTGTAGCAACTCATCATATAGCAGCAGCAACAACTCATAGAAATTCATCATATAGCAGCAACAACAACTCATAGCAACTCATCATACAGCTGCAGCAGCTCATAGCAATTCATCATATAGCAGCAGCAGGAGCAGCTCATAGCAATGCATCATATAGCAGCGAAGAAGCAGCTCATATAAATTCATCGTATAGTGGATCGAATGAAAATTTGGCAAAAATCAGAGAGATCCTCACCTTGTTGGATGAGCTCATCCTTCAACAACACCTCAAGGCCATGGCACGGGAGGGAGGGAGAATAAGGTGCCTTCTACGCGATGTGGCATCGGCCGTAGTTGTCGGCGCCCGCCCGGAGTAGTCGTTGGACGAACCACGATGGAGCATTGCTGGAGACCATGAGAATGAGGCGGCGCCCGGAGGAGGAGCAGCCGGGAGATTTGCCCCCACCCGACCATGTAGGCTAGCTAGACATAGCATCATCGAGACCGGGCAGATGGGACCCGATGGCGGCGGCTGTTGGAGGAACCCTAGTCTTTGCAAGCGAGGGATCGAGTAGAGGAAAGGGAGAGGAGATGCAAGCGGGTAGGGCAATGAATGCTTGCGTGTTTGTTTTTACTTGAGGTCAGGTGTGACACGGCGTCGTGATTGCATTTTGAGTGTAATATAGGCGGACAACGAGTCATTTCACTACTCCCTTCCTTCAATTTTTAGTGAGGTTCTACCGAAACACCCCCACCAAAGAAATTAGTTAA
Organism: Aegilops longissima; assembly: GCA_021605205.1. Classification (NCBI taxonomy): domain Eukaryota; kingdom Viridiplantae; phylum Streptophyta; class Magnoliopsida; order Poales; family Poaceae; genus Aegilops; species Aegilops longissima. The sequence goes on along the minus strand of CM038678.1, from coordinate 235,492,942 downwards.
GCCCAAGCCCATAACTCAAAAATGACTTCTTTACATCTTTTATGGCTTATTTTGACAATATGCCTGAAAAGCGAGAATCGAACTAGCCCTTAACACGCAATTCATTTGTGTGTGCAATGATGAATCACTCCTGCACTTGCTATCTGTACATTTAGGCATCATCATACATGGCATAACCTAATACATGTGCATTCCATTGTAGAATCTGGAATATGCAATGTTTATGTTAGTTCATCGTTGCACATGATGTTTAAATGCCCTTAAATCTGGTCGGTCAAGTGATGGTCTTTAAGCCTCCTTCTTTGCTTCTTTTCTTGATATGTAACATTTTCTCACACATCATTCAATTGCTTGTTTGCATCATCCAGCTATACTAGGACTGTTTGCTTTGATTACTTGTTGTTCTTGACCTAACACTCTATGAGCTTGTCAGCGATTTAAACAATAAGGGCTGTAGTAGAGGGCCTTGTCTAACTCATAGGTGGCATAAAGGTTTGGTTGTACACTACTGTAGGCTCTCCAAGAGTACCTGGAGATCCAGTTCGAAGGTATGCCTAGTTTTTACATAGTGCAGGCATAGTAAATGCTCATTTCATTGTGTGCAAGTGCAAGAGATCGGCATGTTTCATCATGTGGTGTTGTTTTGTCATAATCTCATCCTTTTGTGTTCCTGAGTTGGAAAGTATGCATATTTATCTTCAAGGAGGCGAGTAACTAGTTTGTATCACCTTGTAGAGGTGCAATGAAGATATGATTGAGGATTTCCAAGTACAAGATGTTAGGAAGGAGCCTTGCAAGAGAAGTAGGAGCTGTCTTGAGCCTCTTCAACCCGCTAAGGTAAGTCCTTGTATGCAACTCAACAGTTCAATTCCTTGTTTGTTTCAGGCATAGTTAATTTTCTCTTTTCAATTGATTTATTTGTCCTCGATTAATGGGATGCCCAAATAATCATGCACGATGTTGGTACTTGTATCACTATTAGTTGACATAATTAAAGGCCTTACCATTTAATTACTCTGCGAAGTGTGCTGAAGCTTTGAAGTCTATTAACTAACTATTATTGCATGAGGCTCACAATCTAGTTTATATTCGCTAATGATTGCATAGTTTTGCTGCTGTAGTATGTTTGTATGAAACCCTCTGCTGTTCATTATGCTCCCTAAGACTTTAATTGAGGCCTGAATGGCCAACTTCTTGCTTACTTATCGCAATGTCTTTGTCTAAATTTGTAACTTATACGTGTTTTCGATTGGGCTAACATCATGCTCCTCTGGTGAGCTAAGAGGATTTCTGTGTCAGGCTGCACAGACTATCTTTCTTATAATTTTTAAAATATCACTGCTTATGCTTCATGGCGTGTAACATTTTTTAAAGTGGCGTGTAACATTATTGTTAGTCCTGTTTTGCCATGTAGTACAAAATAGTGTCTTGTTAAGCTTCCTTTGTTGTAACTATATTTTGCCCTAGTCATGTGTACTTACGAAACATTTCAGGATGAAGTGACATCAACACAAAGATCGCAAGAAGTGCGGCATGGCCGTTACGAATGATTATGGATTGGAATTGGAATGTCTGATGTTCTCGAGCATCAACTAGAGATGGCAAGACAACGTGTACATGATTGTCAGCGTATAATCAACAAGTTGAGGCTGGACATGCAATATTAGATCACGAAGTCAAAAAATGAAACAAGACACAGGGGTAACCATGAAGGAATTGGAGATTTTGCGACTAAAATTTGTCTTTGTCTGAATCTGGTCAATCCTATTTTACGAAGAGATTATAGTTCAAATGGAGTTAAGTTGATGCGCGTCCATGATGTATGAGCTGTATTTGCCAGTGTATGTAATTTGCTGTTTGTGTATGCTTTATTATCACCTATGCCGAACCATAATGCCCAGTGGGTATAATTGGCTGTAATTTCTTTATTGTATAGTGTAGGATTATTCTACCTTTCTATGCCTTGATCTCTTTGTTGTATAGTGTATGCTTTTTAGAGGTGATAGTATTGAGTAGGATAATTCTTTGAATATGCTATATCGTTCAAACGGGGGCCAACTCGCCCGACCATGGCCCTTCACGAGTTGTCGGATCCATGGGCCTTCTACGTCTCGTAGGATCCATGGGCCTTCTACGCCTCGTAGGATTCATGAGCCTTCTACATCTCATAGGATCCATGGGCCGCCGACTCATTTATGGGTCTTGTATGGGCTTTAATGGGCGTGAGCGGGCCTTTAATGGAAATAAATGCGTTTATGGGCTGACCATAACGGGCGTTAATAGGCCGTGTTGGTGATGCTATGAAAATGGCCCAACAGACTAACGGTCCACAAGCGGGCCATTGTAATGACAGCTGAATTTGGCCTAAGCGAAAAATAGCGATGTGGCCGTAAGTAACGAATCTTGCAAATGAGCCCAAGAATAAATGGGCCCTCGAAGGCGAAAGTTAACTTGGGCTGGAAGCATTAGCGGAATAACGGGCGTTAAAGGGTACAAAGTGATACCTTTATTCATTACGGGCTAGTTTCACCACGGGCGTTAATGGGTGTAAAGTAATACTTTATTCATTACGGGCGATTTAACACGGGCTGCTAATGGGCCAAGACTTACAAAGGGCCTCATATGGGCGAAAGGCGTCATGGGCTATACATGGGCGGAAGTGGCAGTTTGGAATCATATTGGGTGGCCGGATGGCGTTCTGGGCCTAATTGAATAGGCGTAACCAGCCTTGGGTTAGCGGGCTGTAAATGGGCTATATGCGAGCAGGCCGTTAACGAGGCTTTCCATGGGCGGCCCTTGACTTTTGACAAAGTCAAGCGGGCGGCCTTTTCACGAGAATGGGCCTTTGTTGGGCGTGCCACGTGTCGGCGTATCATAAGGCGCCTACATCCGATGAGTGGATGACATCATCCCAGCGATGAGTGACACGTGTTTCCTCTAGCCAATGATGATTTTACCGTGGAAAATCCCCATTGGTCGAAACGATAACGGGTTATCGGATCCAAAACTTGACCCGATAGCTTAACGGCGTTCCGTTATGGTGGATGCCACGTGTCGGTCACCCTTGTCGAAAGCACTTCTATGACGCGTGATTTATCGTCATGGAAGTGGAAACTTCCGTCATGATAATTTTGGTAATTTCATGGAACACTTCTATGACAGCACAGGTATGACTATCTTGATTCTGTCATAAATTTGTCATGGATGTACATGCATGACAAAAAACACGACCTACTGTGACAAACACGTATCATCACGGAAGTGTATTTTTTTGTAGTGGTGGCTGCTGATCTATCTGATTTAATAGGTATCACTACCTTTTCCAAATACCTAGTTTGTACTCCTTGAGGATCTGCACTCACCCTCTTCCTTTTGGACATATATTATGAAAGAACAACATTTGGCTGGAAAAACATAGTATGATGACACATGGAATAGGTACAGAAAATGGATAGGTATGGCATATACTCATATATGATGCTTAAACTAAGCAGATGGTGTAACAAAGTAGAAGTAATGCAAGAGGTCAGATGCAAAATATGTGCGACCAATACAACCTTGCCAAGTTAGAGCATGCACCTTTATGGGTGAATAAGATTTGCCATCCTCCAGCATGCCAAGTTAGTTAGCCAGTGGATTGTTCCGCAATATTCCTCTCTTGCACCCATTCTCATATTCATTTTGATAATGTTCAATACCTGACATGCATGAAAACATAAAAACAAGTGAGATTATCTTTGTAATGCAGAAGTGATTCAAATCAATACTTCCTCCTGTAAACCCCTTTGTGCTATCTACTGGAATTCTTCTAAGAGGTGCAGGCATGCTTTAATTTGGTGTGTGCATTAATATAATGTGGCCTACTACTCAAAATATGAGAGCTCCGAGTGATGATACTTCAAAGATGGCAGCTTCAACATATAGTAAAGAAGAACAAGTCGACTGACACGTGATTCAAAATATACTAAGGAGAATAACTTCGACCTAACCGGTTGACCATAAGAAAAGGATCATCTTAAAGAAGAAGCGGAAGAGCAAGCAGATTGAAGATATTACAAGTCTTTCTATACAATGTCGGTTGGCCACCATGATGAACAGGCGCCTGGAGAAATACTATTCCTTCGGTCTCTCCATATGTGGCTCACATGCATTTCAAAACTAAAGTAGGAACATTTAGCTGACCAATTAAACATCTCTTAGTTTTACTAATATCAGCATAATACCATATTTGAATTTGTACAACTAAGCTTGTTTAGCTCGATGGGTGGAGCAGTGCTATTACGACACGAACCACGTAGGCTGATCGTGGTCATCATAAAATGGGAAAACCATAAGCATGATGAGTATAGTGTTGACCGTGGCAGCGGGATGGCAGATCTGAAGCTGCAAACCACGCAAAGGGTAGTTAGCAACCGATGTTTTCTTTGAAATAACAACTAAGATTTGGTATGGACAAGAAAGTACCGTCAACAAGTGACAAAGAAATGCAATTCTGCTGTCTCTCTATATGTCGAAACATGCATTTGGAAACTCAAGTGGGACCTTTAGCTAACCAATTAAATGTAATGCATTAACTAATATCGGTATCATATCACAATCATATTTGAACAACTAAGATTTGGAATTTTGAGTGTTGTGTTGTTTAGCTTGAAGGGTGGAGTAATGCTAGTGCGATAGAAAGCACCTACGAGATCATAGTAGAGTAGATAAAGGGAAAACCCTAAGCATCAATAGTAAAATCAGGAAAGTGGAACTAGCTGGACGATGGGTGGCGCACATGCTTTTGAAGCGAATATAGGAACATTAGGTGACCAGTTAAATGTTCTCTGTTTTATTAATATGAGCATCATATCAGATTAAGTATTTCAACACGTAAGCTTTGGAATTATGAGTCGCATGTTATTTAAACTTGATGGGTTGAGGTCTTGAGGAGCGGTGCTAGCACGACACAAGCGATGAAGCACCTCGATGATGGTAGTGTATATAAAGGGAAACCATAAGCTTTACGAGTATAGTGACCGTGACATGGCACATCTGAAGGTGCAAACGGACAAAGCTACTTATAACCAATGTTAGCATTCAACTAGACACTACGATTTGGTACAGCCAAGAAAATCGATAAACAATTTAAGATCTATTTTTGGTGAGATCAATAACTTAAGCACATATGGAAGAGTACCACCTCTCTTGTGGCGCCGTGCAGGCCCTAGCGATACATTGAGGTGCTGCTTGGTGCGATGGCTGTCGTGGCGGGGAAGAAGACTTTAGATGGCGAGCGGCGGGTGAGGGATAAATCCTGTTGTCGTGGGCGGCGGTCATAGGGCGGCAGCAGGAAGGTGGGCGGCGTCATCTATGAAGCGAGGCGACCACGATGAAAGGATCTGGTCGGCGCCGTGGATGAAGGCGTCCATCTCTTACGATGGACGGCAGGGGTAGGAGTGGCGGCTCCGACAAGGTGGAGGATAGAGGCGGACGGAGGAGGATGACCGCGATGGGGAGGGTTGTCGTGGCGCCCGACGGTGTATGAATGGGGAAATGGAGGGGGAGGACTCAAACTTTGGGGCGCTTATGCGAAATGTGGGAAACTTCTGAACTAATCCCCGTTTAAAATTTCGGACATCCGACGGTTGGGGATAGGGCGGTAATCTCGCATCTCCCAAATATTTGTCGATGCGATTTTGGGCGAGAGAGGTGTTTTGCCACCCAGGTTGGCGCCCACGGTGTATGAGCAGGGCTGACAGGTAGGGTGGTTGTGTCACGTCTGGCGAAGTTACACATCTGCCCTATTTAAAATATTAGCCTACATCGATTTACGTACAAGGAGAGTTTGTTTTGCATACCGTGGATGAATGGGAAATGGAGGAGAGACACATGTCTTCGGACGAGCTTGAATCAAATGTGTTTAGCCGCCCGTTGGCGCCCACCGTGTCTGAATGGGCTCGAGGCCGTCGTGTCACGTCGATTGAAGTTACTAGTCTATCCCTATCGGCGGCGGTGTATATCCGATCGATAAGGATGTCAAGTGTCGGGGTGAGCAGTAATTTCCATCTATAAACACTTGCTTGGGAGCCCACAAATGATAGTGGCTGTTTAGCAACCGTTCAAAACTTGGGAGAATTAGCATTCACGTTTGCCACAGGCCACAGCAACTAAGTCCAAATCAATTTTTATTAGATTACGAATATCCACGGATAATTCTATGTTTTGTTATTTATTTCTTCAAAACCACAACAAAGATTTATTCCACCTTTATATATGATTATGATTTAGAAATGCCATGATCTTGAATTGATGGGTTGGATACACTTTGAGTCAAACAGTTATTTCATCAATACAATATGCTCACCACGAAAACAGTTCACCTTATGTCAATCATATAAGTATTGAGGATTACCTCGCCTAAAAATTCGGATCATTACAACACATGGACAACATAGGGGTCTTACAACATAATCCATTCAGAGACATGACACAACATGCAAGTACAATAATCTAATGACAATTTCAACACTATCTAAAGAAGAAGCTGGGATTACCTTGGGCTTGGATAGCGAAGCAACGAGGACCTCCTCCGTCTTCAAATGCAACATTCTTACTTCCTCCAATTCTTGGGTTGCTTGCATAATGCGTGTAGCTAATTGCATAATTTCCAGCTTCAAGATCGAGATTACCTCATTCATGGCAGCCACACCATCTCTTTACGCCTCTAGTAGAGCCTCAAGAACTATAATATCGTGCTCGGGCAGCTCTCCGTGGTGTTGCCTCTGAATTGCTACCATCTGGTAACATGGATGGCGCTTTGCTTCCACAAATATATTCGGGGTTATGCGTTGTGTCCTAGTGTGAGCGACATCACGAAAGGTTTCCGCTGGACATAAGTAAAGAGATAGTTATCGCATGATCCGGCGATAAGCTTACATGGTAAGCGACATATGAATTATTGCTGAGCATGGCAAGCTATATTTAAGCAGTTGAAGCGATTATCGGCTGAAAATAAATAAAATGGTAAGATGAAACTAGGGATGTAAGTGGCAAATAAGCGACATCCGCCGTCCCATCTAGTTAGTTTTGCTAGCTCCTGGTTCATTTTCCTCAAAAAGCGAAAACTCTTTTGAACTATCATACCACTAGTGGACTTTAATCAGGTTTAAACGGGACCCAGTTGACATCCCTAGTTGAAAGGGAGTGTACCACCACTATATAAAAGTTGCCAAGGCATCTAAAAGCAGTTGAAACAATCTCAGAAAGCACTCAACAGTGTGGCCTCATATAAACTATGAAGAAAGTCTTGTGATGAAGTTCAGAGGAAAAGTTAAGGACTCAAATGAACTAGGCATGCATTTCTTTACGATAGTATAGCGAGCCTTTGCGACATATTAGCCAACTCATGTATAGCGTAACAAGTAACAAACAAGCATTGAATCAAGCAATACAACAAAGCGGAACAAGCTGAACTATTTGTTATGCAGCAGGATTACATGTTGAGGCACAAGCCAAGAAAGCAGCCCACCGCATTACATTTCACATGTACTAAAACACAGCAGCTTACATATGTTCTTTGTGAAGCCTATTTGTTGTTGCAATGTTCTTTGAAGATATAAATCGACATCCGTGGTTGCAAATCTACTTGTTGTAGTTTATTATGCACCCTCTATTTAGGTAAAATTAATTTTAATCGCATGCACTGGTTCGAATTGATCATCAATGGTTCATCTAAACTAATGAAAGAAGGGTGTGTGCATACATGACAATATATCGACTTCCCTCTATTTTTATGCTTGTTTGAGGTGCCAGCCCCAAAAGAACAAATATTTTGCTTGATGGGGTTGGGTGCTCCATAATTAATAGAAGCATGAAATTAGTCATGCAACTTGGGAAGATCAAGAACACACAAAAAAGTAATGAACAGATGCTCGGAGCAGTGATGTAATAGCTAGCATCAGAAAATGTAGGGTAAAACAAACAAAAACCAGCGGAACCACATGCTAGTTTGCTGATGTGTAATTAAGCATAGAGAACATGAAGTAGTCGATGGAACCAACGGTGGCATCGAACAACACCATTATCATAAATATAGCATGCAAGAAGTAAAATAGTAGGCGGTGATATCTAGGAAATGCAGTAATACTTAGGACAAAACTAAAACATATTAACTATATGTGCCTTTGGTATGTAATTTAGCACATGTAACATGTTCAGCGAAGTATGGCCCTCTGGTGCAAGCAAAATAATGCGTCTTGTGAAAAACTGAATGATACCCTGAAGAAATTCAAAGGTGCGGTGCTTATGCTAAGAAAGTGAACGTAGGCGCCGGCCGTTGGATAATAGTACCTGATTCTCGGCGGCGTATGGGTATCGTTGGCATACTTGATAGCTAAGGATCATCGATGGTGCTCGTGTTGTGGTTGAGTTTGGGCGGTGTCATGCCGTCGCTGAAGTGGCTCCGCTTTACTTTCTGATTCTGCGGCGCTGTTGACATACAAGAAAGCTCATCTGTGGTAAGTGAACAGTTGCACGATAAAGAGAAAAACCAAGGGAGTACAAATCGAAATAACCTGATGAGGCTGCGGCATCGGTAAAGCAGGGCCGATGGAGTAGAATATGGTGTCCGTGGAGCCAGGTCCGGTCTGCGATGGGCGAAGGTTTTGTGGTAGCGTTATGCAGATGCTTCGGTGGCGGATCTGTTGCGGCGGATGAGGGCTTGTATGAAGGGCGGAAGAAGGGGCGGACGAGGGAGTCGGTGAAGGGCCTACTACGTGGTGGGCGCGGTTAAGCAGATCCAGTCGGTGGACCATGATGGCGGTCAAGGAGATCTGGAGCGGTGGACAAACCCGATCGGCTGAAGCGGCTCCGGTGAAGTGGTGAGTTGGCGGTTGGTGGTTCAAAGGTGAGGAAGGTAGATGCAGTCGAGGTGTGAGGTCCACCATTGCGGTGGAGGACTAGATTCGGTGGCTTGCCAAGGTTGGGGGTCGGGGAGGGAAGGGAGGGCTCTTGCACTACAAAAAAGACACATCCGTGACATTTTGGGCGAGCGAAATTTTCTTTACATCATACATATGACACTTCTATGGCGATAATTGTGACAAAACCGGTATCATCATAGATGTGGTGGGCTCCTACTTCTATGACAAAAATCATGACGGAAAATGGGCTTTTCGTCACAGGGCGGGCGAGGAAGCGGTACATGACATTCTTTGGGCCGTCCATGATGGAAAAACCGTGGTAGAAGCGAGGAGGAAAATTTTGGGGAGTTGCGGTTCTTACGGTGGGAGGTCGGGGAGAGCAATGCGTTTCTCTCTCGTCGTCTGCAGCGTGTGTGCAAGCGTTAGCTCTAAGCGAACCCGGCGGGCGTTGGGCTCCTAGCGAACCCGGCGATTACTGCGCGAGCTCTGGCGTTCTTTGAACCCGGCGATCGGTCGATGGCTGATAGCGAACCCGATGGGCGATTCGCTTGCTGCTGCTGCTAAGCGAAGCCGTCGATTGGATGAGCGATGGCGTTGCGGAGAGGGGGGTTGGATGAACATTGGCGGTGGCGTTGCCTGCGGATGAAACAGGGCGCCCGTGGTGTGGAGGGCTGGATGAGCGAGTGAAGCGGTGGAGGGTGGCCGTGGGGGGTGGTTGAACAGGACCCCCGTGGTGTGGGCATTTGGATGAGCAGTGAAGCGGTGGAGGGGTGCCGTGGAGGGTGTGGTTGAGCGATGGCGGTGGAGTAGCGCGGTGGAGCTGGATGAGCAGGGGCCGTGGAGGTGGAGGAGGTCGATGGTGGAGATGAGCGGTATCCGTGGAGTCCGTTTTGCGATGCGCCACACCCTCCCGATGAACAGGACCCCGTTTACGACCGTGGGAGGTCCATTTAAATCCGTTTTGCGATGCGCCACCCTCCCGATCAACGGGACCCCGTTTTGACCGTGGGAGGTCCGTTTAAATCCGTTTTGCGATGCGCCACCCCTCCCGATCAACGGGACCCCATTTCGGCCGTGGAGGTCCGTTTCCTGCGTTTTGCGATGCGCCACCCCTCCGATCAACGGGACCCGTTCCGAGCGTAGGAGGTCTGTTTCCTCCGTTCTGCGATGCGCCGAGCCTCGTTTCCATCGCTTGTTCCGTCCAAGCCCTCTGATGAACACGACCATTCCGTTCCGACCCGGCCGGTTGGCTCCCCATGAACACGACAACGATGCTGTTTCTCCGTTCCGACCCAGCCATATGCGTTGTCGCGTGTAGGCGTTCGAGGCCGTGCCGTATGTGCGTACATGGCGTATTTTCTTTCTTGTACCCTCGCGCGGCTATGCGTGCGTGTACATGCTACATGTGCACCTCTACTACGACACGTCGGCGCCTCTACAATAGCGAGTATGTACGTACCGTTCGCGACGAGAATAACAACGCTACGTGCGCTTGACCAGGTGGGTCCGGTATCGAACACTTCCTTGCACTGTGAAGATGTAGCTGGTGGGTCCCAAGCGATCGAGAAGCGAATCGTTTTTGCCAGACGCACTTCCTTGCATGCGAAGATGTAGCTGGTGGGTCCCAGGTCGAGTAGCGAATCGTTCTTTTTGGCTGAGCGCACTTCCTTGCATCTGAAGGTGTAAGCGGTGGAGTCTCGGCGATCGGGGCGAATCGTTTTGTTTTTTGCGGGACGCACTTCCTTGCGTGCGAAGATGTAGCTAGTGGGTCCCAGGTCGAGAATTGAAACGTTTTTTAAGTGAAATATAGTGGCCCGTCCGGTGGGTCCCAGGCGTCGGTGGAGAATCATTATTTTCCATGTAATCTGGAGGCACTTCCTTGCTGCGGCCATAGACCCAGTATCAGCCTCTCCGCGTCTGATCCACGTCCGGCGGAAGTCGTTCCTTGACCACGTTGACCATGCTTGCGCCGAGGCACCCAGGCGGTGGGCGGCAATGAGGCCTAAGAGCGGGGCGATGGGGAGCAGGGAAAACAGCGGTGGAAGCCAGTATGGAGAGAGAATCTGAGGTTCACTGGTTCGGCTGCGGTGTGAGGCTACCGTCGCCCGAGAGCTTGGCAGTGGCCCAGGAGTAGTAAGGCGGTGAGGCCTCCGCGACAACTGACTAGCCCACGGGAGAGCAGGAGCATGCGGCACGACCAGCGCTGCTTTGGCCGGTTTGGAGCAAGAAGACTAGAGGTTGAAGAAGCACTCGGCCGTTGGATGGACATTGTGCAGTCCTGGAGCTAGAATCGTTCATATTGACTAAAGTTGACAAAGGCCCCCGTCCCAGTCAAATTAGTAGGCCCACAAGACAGCCTCCTACCATGGTGGGTCCCAGCTAGCAAGAGGAGTATTCATTTTTTGTGCGTAATAAGGAGGCACTTCGGTGGGTCGGTGACAGCCCGTGAGAGCGTTTTTTAGTATGAAATCGCTGGCCCGTCCGGTGGGTCCCGATGGTCGAAATTTTTTCGCGAAATAAGGTGGCCCGTCGGTGGGTCCTTCTTTGTCGGTGGAGAATAATTATTTTTGCGCGTAATAAGGAGGCACTTCCTTGCGGCCGCTGGACCGGTATCGGCCTCTCCGTCTGATACTCTTCCGATGGAAGTCGGTTGTTGACCATGTTGACCACGCCCGGCGCCGAGAGCACCAGGCGGTGGTGCAGACGACAATGAGGCCTAGGAAGGGACGGCGGAGCTGGGAAAACGCTTGCGATGGTAGCCCATAGCCAGCAGAGGAGTCTGAGGTTTCTTGGTTGGTGCGGTGTGAGGCTGCCGTCGCCCTTGAGAATAACGAGGGGTGTGGGTGAGTAGAGGATACCACAGGGCGGTGGTGGGAGTAGTAGGGGTGGTCAGGCCTCCAGCGGTATCACCGCCGTGACGGACGAGCGAGAACCGCAGCACGACCGGCGCTGCTTTGGGCGGTTGGAGCAAGAAGACGGAGGTTGAAGAAGCACTATGGCGTTGGATGGACATCGTGCGGTCCTTTGGAGCTAGAATCGTTCATATTGACTAAGTTGACAAAGCCCTCCGTCCCGTCAACAGAGTTGGCCCTAAATCATCCTCCCACTATGGTGGGTCCCATCTAGCGAGGTGGGTATTCATTTTTTATGCGTAATAAGGAGGCTCTTCCTTGCGTGCGAAGATATAGCTGGTGGGTCCGACATGTCGTGAGGAACGTTTTTTAGCGAAATCTGAGGCCCTTGGTGGGTCCCAGGTGTCGGTGGAGGAATCATTATTTGCGGCGTATAGTCCCACGACCGATGGATGTGGTTCGTTGACCACGTTGACCAGGCAGCGCCGAGAGCACCATGGCGGTGGATGGCGGCGAGGCCTAGGAAAGAACGACAGGCTGCGGAAGACTTCGGCAATAACAGCGCGGTGGGGAATCTGAGGTTTCTTGATGCAGGTGCGTCGCGGGAAAATAACGGGAGGTGTGGAAGAGTAGAGGAATGGCCTAGCCAGCAATGAAGTAGGGTGGGTGCGGTGCGGCACGTGCGACGACACAACCCGGCCCTGAGGCGGGCGAGCGGTCCCACCGGAGCTGGTTTGGTGCGGCAGGAGCAAGAAGATCAGATATTGAAGAAGTAGCACGGCCATTGGATTAACATCCAACGGTCCTTTGCTGCTAGAATGGTTTAATGGACTAAGTTGACAAAGCCAAAGTACACATCAACCTAGTAGACCCACAAGTCAGCCACCAAACACATCCCCAAACGACATACTGACCGAAATTTCTAGCGATTCAAATTAATTTTAAATATAAATATACCTTATTTTAAATTCAATGAAATTTTACCCTTTAAAAACAATGAAATTTAAAATATCAAAATCCGAAAGAAAATAGTATTTGGGAACTAATTGCCTTTTTTTGTATTTTTCATTTCTGACCCATTTATTATTACTTATAGCCCATTTCTTATTACTTATAGCCCATTTATTGTTACTTATAGCCCATTTCTTATTTCTTATAGCCCATTTTATGGGCAAAATGCATCCTCCTCGTCTTGAAAGATTTTACATTGTGGAGGCGTCGAAAAGAAAGTGAGCCTATGTTGGTTATTTTGCAAAAAAATAAAACAGCTGGCTAGCCATTTTGAAAGGAAAAACAAAGCTGAGCTGGTCATGTGCTAAACATATGAAATAAATGCACAGGCTAGGCAGACCCACAGGTCCCTTTAACCAGTTGATACCCTTCTCCGTCCCGAAAAACAAAATTACTGCGCCTTGACTGCTTTGGGTCCCTCTATCATCCTCACCATGTACAGTCATCTCCTTATTCATCTCGGTTGTTGACCATGTTGACAACACCGGAGAATGGCGCCCTTGCCGCGAACAAAGGCGGAGGGCGATTGTGAGGCCTCGGACCAGAACGAGCGAGGCAGGGGAAGATCACTGCCAACCCGTGGGAGGCGGGGCGGCCAGGTCCAGCTGGTTTTAGCTTTAGGCGGCTCGAGGAAGAAGAGGCGAAGAAAGCGTGACGAGGCGTTGAATGTCAATCAAGCAGTCAGAGTTGGCTGTCGTTTTTGAATAAGCGGACACCAAGTAGCATACTTTTTTATATATAGGAAGAAAGCTGCGAGGAAAATGCGTTCGATGCGCGTCCTCCTCACAGGGCAGCTCGCCACATAAGTGACTAGCACCCTTGGTTTCAACAGAGGTCTTGGGTTCGAGTCCGAGGAACTCTCAATTTTGACCTCCTTCCTTCCTCGAAAAAAAAGGAAAGAAAATCAAAGACTTGGGAAGGCGTCTGAGAACAAGCTAGTGTACCCGTAAAGAGAGCGTTGCGAGTTTTAGAAAAAGAAAGGCGTGCTCCTGTAGCGAGTTGAATCCAAACCTAGACTATGACTATATATGGTGCTATGCTACTCTACAAGTAATGAAACCGACATATCAGCGTTAAACTTCTCCTCTTCTCTACTTACTCGCCTAGCATCGAAGCTCACAGCGCGGCAACCATGTCCGCTAGCTGCTCGTCCACCTACTCTTAGCGAGGCAACAACCGGATATCGCCAAGTAGCCACCCATTACCATCGCTTTGTGGGTCTTGAGGAGTTCGGACTAGGGGTGTCCGGATAGCGAACTATCATCATCGGCGGGACTCCAAGACCATGAAGATACAAGATTGAAGACTTAGTCCGTGTCGGGATGGGACTTTCCTTGGCGTGGAAGGCAAGCTTGGCGATCTGGATATGTAGATCTCCTACCATTGTAACCGACTCTATGTAACCCTAACCCTATCCGGTGTCTATATAAACGGAGGGTTTTAGTCCGTGGGGCGAACAACAATCATACCATAGGCTAGCTTCTAGGGTTTAGCCTCCTTGATCTCGTGGTAGATCCACTCTTGTAACACACATCATCAATATTAATCTAGCGGGGCGTGGGGTTTACCTCCATCAAGAGGGCGAACACAGGTAAAACATCGTGTCCCTTGTCTCCTGTTACCATTACGCCTAGGCGCACAGTTCGGGACCCCCTCCCGAGATCCGCGGTTTTGACACCGACATTGGTGCTTTCATTGAGATTTCCTGCGTGTAAATGCCGTCGGGTAGGATGCCTCATCTCGTCTTTAAAGGCGATACTATACGTAAAGGATCCTTGGCGCTGGCGAACTCTTGACTAGGTGGTTTCTTATGACCGCCCGATCCGGCCACCAGCAGCGATGACCTCTCGAGTCGCCGAAACCAATCTCAGTGAGTTGGAACTTGCGAACAGTTAGATCGATCGAGCTCTCCTCCATGAGCGAGCTCTTGGATCGCGCCGCCTACAGGAGTCGCCACAGACTACGACGGATCGGACCTAAAACCGATCTGAGAGATCAACTCTCCCGGGCTACCCATCATGTTCTTTGTGATAGAGCAGCAATGCGGCGATTCTTCTTGTATCATAAGGACTAGTTACGTCGGATTCCCGATCCCTCCATGCGGATTCCCTTGAGAGGGAGGACGTTGATCAAGCCACGAACTTAAAATCAGGCGGTGGGTTGGATTCATGGGATAACACTCAAAATCAAACTTCCAAGTTCGGGAAACTTCTCGGCCCTTGAGTCCTAAAGCTGGACGGTGTTAGGATCTAGTTCAACCGCCCACCCAAACATTAGCGATCTCTCTCAAATTCGGCAAGAGCCGATGAAAGCGATACATCATTCTTGGGCGATTCCTCCTGGTTATGAACAGGATAAAAAGCTGCCGAGGAGGAGGGCGCAATCCCAATTTTCTGCAATAATTGCAGACAAGGAATCTGAGCATATCGGTCATCGCGAAATTACGCTTTACTGACTTGGTGACCATAGTACAAAAATCTTGTCACGATGGAAGCGCTGGAAAACCGAATGTAAATTTTGGGACAATCCGGCCCGAATACATCCCTAGTCCGAAACAAAAGGGTGCATCATTATCAAGCACCGGGTTGAATACAAAAACCAAAACCCCTAAAGTGCGGAACCGTCTTTGGAGGGTTGGCTCAACGGACCTGCAAGATCCACGCGATCTGGGGCGCCACTCCAACACACAGCCTTGGCGTGTTGGATACTCGGCGAGTGG